>JAWZYU010000002.1:19558417-20223360 GCA_038380435.1 Ryuthela nishihirai | reverse complement strand
CTCCATGTACTTTATCACACATAATGTGTCCGTGTGCATTTTATCACACGGACACATTATGGCTCTCCTGCACACGGGACCATGATTTAATGCCCTCTCTGATGGCAGGCAGATTTTTGAAGCCAAATGGTTTTCTTTTTCTAACAGAGGGCAGGACGGGAATTAACGGAGATAAACTTCAATGGTGGCTTAGATGGGATTCGAAACTGGACACTGCAGATTACGAGCCTGGCACACTACCGACTGATCCAACTCCCCCTCCTTCCGTAAAATTTTCTATGCCCCATTTTTAACCAATGGTAAAAAGGGGCTTAGAGGAGAAAATCTCAAAGGAATCAGAGTGGGATTCACATCATCAAAGGAATCACAGAGAATATCACATTAGAAGACTGGCATGATTTATGCACACTCTTTGTTCGTTTGCCTACGCCATGGAAATCATACGATTGGTTTGCTGCATGCCCCACTTCATATGTATTGCGTCGTATCATAATGCATCGTCACTCCAAACCTCAGAGCATTTCATTGTCGCGTTTTTGAGATTTTCCGAAAATTGTTGTTATGCGGAACCTTTGGACACATTTTATTCGCATCCATTTCTCAGAGTGACGGTGCAACGATTAGTGATCAATAGTGATCACGATTAGTGCAACAATTAGTGATCTGGCAACCTTCGTGTCACGTGACACGAAGGTTGCCAGTTACTGCACACGCTCCAGTTTGCTGTGAACGGTAACTGAACACGCTCAATATTTTTGTGAGTGGGCCCACACGATCCAGGTTTTTGTGAGCTCACACGATCCAATGTGCTGTGAACATTAACCGCAACCGCTCCAGTTTGCTGTGAACGGTAACTACACACGCTCCATATTCATTGCATCAGGGCCGCCGACAGGGGGGTGGCAAGGGGACTAGTGCATAGGGGCCCGTCAGCAATAAGGGCCCGTCAGCAATAAGGGCCCGTCAGATTAAGTGACTTTACTTTTTCTTACAAAAATTATTCTTAGTTAGGCTATATATCGATCCTATAAAATTCCATAAGAACATTATTTGTTATAATATGCTTTTAAACAGAAACACTAGTTGGATTATGACATATTATCTCATTAATAGTAGTTGAACGAACCATTTCTTAACATCTTCTTTTGTCCGCGTTAACTTACAGCATTTGCTTGTATTTTCCCTGTTAACCACCCCACCCCTGCAGCAGTAGCAACAGTTGGACTCTCCCAAACCCAACCCGTGAGATCAGGTATCTTACATTGTTCATGTTTCGAGTTCCAGTAACATCGTCTGTGGTCTGTGTGTCAGTGTTACAAATTATAACAGTTTAAAAGTCTCTTGTCGGCACATTTGTTTCACCATTTCGTTGTCATTTGTTTAGTAAAACGATATATTCATTGGTGCTATAGTCTAACTGAACAATGGACAAGTATAAGCATAAGTCAGGAGCTGAGAAGCGAAAGGAGAGAAATAGAAAATTGGAAGTTATTAACCCTTTCACGACTAAGGGATTCTTACGGATTTGGGTTGGGTTGTTTTACCTTAGCACGTTTTTGCACACCATGGGCTAAATGGCCAGGTCACATGGACCCCGAAGGCTCAGAGAAGGTTGGGGGAGGGGACCCACTGGAACAGCTGTTGGGAGACAGATGGTAGCCTCCCGTCAAGGCCATCAGCGTGTTCTTTAACGTGCACAGAGTATGGCTCTCCCGCACACGGGGCCACGGCTTAACGTCCCATCCGACGGACGGCGGCCTTTCCAAGTCCGGTGTCCCGTACTGACAGTGGGCAGGGCGGGGAATTTTGCGCAGACAAATCTCGACGCTGACCCAGCTGGGACTATTTAGTGTGGAGTGAAACAAATCAGTCGTTATACTGTTTTCCTTGCAGATTATTTGGTCGCAACCCTAAATCCCACAAATCCGTTTTAGTTAGTGATGAAGGCTGGAAAAAAGATTATTCTTCTAAACTATATAAACTATATAAAAAATTACCAGTTCATGAAATATATTCAAAAAAAGTAAACTATATAAAAAATTGCCAGTTCATGAAATGAGTGCTAATCACAAAAAATGCTATATTGAATGGAGAGGATTGGAAAGAAGACTTCGTCATGGAACTGATATTTATTCTCAAATGAACTCTGAAATTGCCTCTAAAGTGAAATATTGGAGGGATTTATTTCACAGGATTCTGTCTGTTACATTATTTCTTGGTGAGAGGGGTCTCGCATTTAGAGGTTCTTCCAGCAAAATAGGGTCATCGGATAATGGTAACTTCCTCGAGATTATTGAGTTGCTCGCTCAATATGATCCGCTGTTGAGAGAACATGTGACTAAAGTTCAAGAGTCACAACAAGAAGGGAAGAGACTTCAAGCTCACTACCTTTCAGCGGATTCTCAAAACGAGTTCATTAAGCCATTATAAGTGCGCTAAATCCATTTGCCATATTTTCTAACTGTAGTGCATATAGTCTAAATTTGTGTGGTGTGAACGCTGCTGAATGCTGTGAAGATGCTATTACGTTTTTTGGTATGGTTCAAAAAGTGTATAACTTCTTTTTAAAGAGCCCTCAGAAATGGGAGATACTAGAGAATACAATAGGTTGTTCCTTGCATAGCCTATCAAAAACAAGATGGTCTGCTCGTGTTGACAGTGTTAAACCATTTTCCAAACACCTATCACTCATCAAACATGCATTAAATCAATGCAAGAATTTTAATCTCTCAGCTGAGTGTAAAACGGAATTGATGGGAATAAAACGATACCTTGAATCATTTGAGTGCACTTTGATGGCAACAATCTGGTTCAAAATTCTCTCGGCAATTGACATTCGCAACAAGGTTCTACAAGCTCGTGATGCAATTCTTGATGTAGAGATTGATAATATTTGCGATCTGCTCCAGGAACTGAAACAACTCCGTGATAAATGGGAGAACTTATTAAATGAAGCAAAAGTAGTGGCCACCTCATTAGCAAGTGATCTTCCTGCAGAGACAGAACTTCCGAAGACGAGAGTGAAAAGAAAGAAAACATTCTTGGACGAAATAAATGAAAATGTTCCGGAGTTTCTAGGGAATGAGGGGGAAACTAATGAAGAATGGGAGTTTAGAGTAAATGTGTTTTATAGGGTAATTGATTCTGTTGTTTGTGGACTTACTAATCGTTTCACTTTGGCGGAAAAGTTAAATGATAGATTTAAGTGCTTATGGCTATATCCAGACATTGAAGAACGTGACATTGAAAATATGGGTGTTACTTTGCATGAACAATATTACGAAGACATTAATAGAGAAATCAGTGATGAGCTGAAATATCTAAAATCAATACATTCTTCTAATTTAGGGACAGGCCCATTGAAACCACTGGAGCTCTTAAACCGTCTGAAAGAATTGAAACTGGACAGTTTATTCCAAATATTTGTATAGCCATTAGAATATTCTGTACAATTCCTGTGACAGTTGCTGATGCTGAAAGATCCTTCAGCAAAATGAAGGAAATAAAAAATGTATTCAGATCAACAATGTGTCAAGAAAGACTGAGTAACCTTGGTTTGCTTAGTCTGGAGAGCGATCTTGCTAGGTCTTTAAATTATGATGACATAATTAACGATTTTGCATCAACGAAGTCAAGGAGAGTTGTTTGTTGACATTGATCTACTGTATAAGTTAGAAGTTACAACTTTTTGGGAATAATGGGTTATATTATATTTAGTGTTGAATCTGCTATTATGCTAATGTGAAGTTTAACAAATATTGTTGCCTATTTTTCAGTACTGACAATTAAAAATGAAGACTCGCAGAATTGCATAGTTTTTCTCCATGATATGTTATGTAGCCTATATTAAATTTACTCAAAAATCCTAAATATTGCTGTGAGCTTTGCAAAATATGTTCCATAAAATAAATGCTAAAAAGTTTTATGTGACACAAACTGTGTAGGACTATGTTTTTGCATGGCTGACTGCGCAACAGGCTTTTTTTTCCTCTGAATGTCATCATTGTGTCCAGAATAATTGCTATTAATGATTTGTAAAGATAAAACGTTTTCAAGGTGGGGGGGGGGGGGCGAGCAGAATATTACATAGGGGCCCATAAATTCTCTCGGCGGCCCTGCATTGCATTATATATTCATACGCATTATATATATATTAAAAAAAAGGATCCGAACTGATTGATTACAGAATTCAGAAAAAATATCTGGCAACGATTTTTTTAGAAATTAATGATCTGTCACGTGACACGAAGGTTGCCAGATCACTAAACAGCGACTGTACCTAAAGAAGATAACAAGTTCAGAATGAATGAAGTTCATCTGAACTTGTTGTCGCCTTTAACTGGTTTAAAGACGACAAGTTCAGATGAACTTCATTCAATCTGAACTTGTTATCGTTATTTATTTAATTTTTTTTTATTCGTCGTATATTTATTTAACAGGCTTAAAGGGTTGGGTTGGGTTGTTTTACCTCTGAGCGGCACTTTTTTGCACACCATAGGCTAAATGGCCAGGTCACATGGACCCCGAAGGCTCAGAGAAGGTTGGGGGAGGGGACCCACTGGAACAGCTGTTGGGAGACAGATGGTAGCCTCCCGTCAAGGCCATCCAGCGTGTTCTTTAACGTGCACAGGGTATGGCTCTCCCACACACGGAGCCACGGCTTAACGTCCCATCCGACGGACTGCGGCCTTTCCAAGCCCATCGGTGTCCCCTACTGACCGTGGGCAGGGCGAGGAATTTTGCGGAGATAAATCTCAACGCTGACCCAGCTGGGACTCGAACCTGGGAACTACAGATTACGAGCCTGGTGCGCTACCGACTGAGCCACCCCCGGCTTAAAGGGTGGAGAAGGGGGGGGGACACAAGGTACTGCGGATCTCCTCCCCCGAAAAATCTATTCGTCGTATAGGAAATCTCGAACTTTTCTACGTAGTTTGAAATCCAAAATACATAGTTGCTTTTGTATAATTCTATTGTAGTCCCATAGTATATACAGTATATCCGATGTTAAAAATAGATTAAATAAAAAAACTGTAAATTTTTATTCAAGATAGAATATTATTTTGACATCTCCTGTTCGGTGGAGTTCGTGTTGTTTTACCTCTGAGCGGCACTTTTTTTGCGCACAATGGGCTAAATAGTAAGGTCACAAGGACTCCGAAGGCTCAGAGAATGTTGGGTGAGGAGACCCACTGGAACACCTGTTGGGAGACAGATGGTAGCCTCCCGTCAAGGCCATCCAGCGTGTTCTTTAACGTGCGCAGGGTATGGTTCTATTCTGCACACGGAGCCACGGTTTAACGTCCCATCCGACGGACGGCGGCCTTTCGAAGCCCATCGGTGTCCCCTACTGACCGTGGGCAGGGCGAGGAATCCTGTTCGATGAAATACTTTAATAATTGGGAAACCCTACTGAAGCGTTATTCTCATATCCCCCCACAACACTAAATTCTCAAACCCTCCCCTCCGATACTAAATTTTACCCCCCCCCCCCCCACTCGAAACTAAATCCTGGATACGTGCTCGATGCCGGAGACTTCTTATATCCGAATATTAATCAAATTTTATTGATATTTTACCATCACTATCCATATCTCGAATGGATCTAGCAAAAAAATAAAGGAAAATGGAGGTGGGAAGAGACTGGATTTTGCAGTCCTCTCTTTGCAGTCCTCTCAGTTTTAGAAGTCTTTAAAAAAAGCTTGAAAAATGCAGGAAATAGACTTAAGTTTAATATTTTTGGCCTCCATTACCCTTATATCAAGCGGTAAAAGAGGCGAAAAATCCTTATTCTCAAGGGGTGGGAGAACACTTTTGTCATAATATCAGTGAAACGTGTTTGAGTACTATGAGGTTTAAATATTAAATTTGATGGATATGGAGAACATATACGAGGAGCGTTCAAAAGTCCTTGACAATAAACAGAGGAGAACATAAACCATTGCACTTACCTCAACAAAACTATTACTATCCTTCAAAGTATTCTTTTCCAGCATTTATGCAAAGTTGTAGACGTCTACGCCAATTCCGCAACTCTGAATGAACGAATTTTACAAGGTCTTGCACCCTTGAAAAAGATTGCCCATCTGGTTAACTTTTGAAAGCAAACAAGAATAGCATAGTGAAAGACCGGGTGAATTGGAAAGAAAGTTAGCTGTTGGATTTTTTCCTGCTCCAGATAGGCCATTATTTGCCGGTTTTGTGAACACTGGCATTGTCATGAACGTGGAAAAACATTGACGTGCTTGTTGTTAGACGCTGCTCCTTCATCTCCTTAACCATTTTGGGCAAAGCAATGTTGGTGTAGTACAAGCCATTTCTAGTCATTTTTTCAGGTAAGGTGTCCACGGCTATCATTCCTTGGAAATGAAAATGAAGTGAACATCTTCTTCCTTGAGAATGAGTCTTGTTGGAAGATTTGGGGACGCGGTTCATCTTCAGCAACTCAAACATAGTTGTAGATCTTTCTGGGAGTTGTATAGTAATGAAAGCACCTCTCATCACCTGTGACAATGTCTGCTAACCATTTGAGGCCACTAGGTTCAAATAATGCCAGCATCACCTTGCACGAGTCGATTCTAAACCCATCTTTGCCTTCTGTCAGTTTTTGGTGTACCCATTTGGCACAGATTTTTCGGAGCTTTAAATAATGATGAATAATTATTTCCACACTGACATCTAAACTTATTAGATATTATTCTAGAAGAAACCTCTGAGCGGCACTTTTTTGCACACCATAGGCTAAATGGCCAGGTCACAAGGACCCCGAAGGCTCAGAGAAGGTCAGGGGAGGGGACCGACTGGAACGGCTGTTGCGATACAGATGGTAAGCCTCCCGTCAAGGCCATCCAGTGTATTCTTTAACGTGCACAGTGTATGGCTCTCCAGAACACGGAACCACGGCTTAACGTCATTTACGACTGACGGCATCCTTTCCAATCCCATCGGTGTCCTCTACTGACTGTGGGCAGGGCGGGGAGTTTGTAGTTTTCCTTAATGAGTTCACGAATAAAAATATTTAATGGTTCTCTTGTTCACGGCCTCCTTAGTCTTCCTGCACGAGGGAAGTCTTCGAAGCTCTGTCGCCCTTCTCTGAATTGGCGCGTCCATTCGTAAAAGTGCCATATACTTGAGATAAATCGGCATGATTTGTTTTTGCGTCGTTCTCAAGCTGCATCCTCGTGAAAATGTAAAATCTTTCCCCGTCTTTAGTAGGCTCCATAACAGCAAAGCACTCATTTTGCAAACTGAAAACCGCCAGCTAAGAGAAAAATGACGATACGGACTTTTTTTTTGACATGTAATGACAAGTTTAGACAAGCTTCCAAACAAGTTGTAGCTCGTTAACTTCGGAAGAACAAGTGCAAATCTGCAGACACGTGTCAAGAACTTTTTGAACGCACTCCGTACAAAGAACGTGTGAAAACATTGATTGAACAGTGTTGCCTAATGGGCGGTAACATGCCTGTAAAAATGCACTATTTACACTCACACCCAGACTTTTCATTACATGGTTATTATGTGTATGTATAACGACATGTAGGGGGACAAAGGAGAACATGACCTTTAATGTCCCCCCCCTCCTATATCCGACCCTGATCATGACTATATCCGACCCAGATCAATGAACACACACACACACGGAAAGATAAACACAAACTCCATTAAAATATGGGGCGGGGGTGGCTCAGTCGGTAGCGCGCCAGGCTCGTAATCTGTAGTTCCTAGGTTCGAGTCCCAGCTGGGTTAGCGTTGAGATTTATCTCCGCAAAATTCCCCGCCTTGCCCACGGTCAGTAGGGGACACCGATGGGTTTGGAAAGGTCACCGTCCGTCGTATGGGACGTTAAGCCGTGGCCCCGTGTGCGGGAGAGCCATACCCTGTGCACGTTAAAGAACACGATGGATGGCCTTGACGGGAGGCTACCATCTGTCTCCCAAAAGCTGTTCCAGTGGGTCCCCTCCCCCAACTTTCTCTGAGCCTTCGGGGTCATTGTGACCTGGCCATTTAGCCCATAGTGTGCAAAAGAGTGCCGCTCAGAGGTAAAACAACCCAACCCAACCCATTAAAATATGAGTATACAAAGCATAAATGTTGCCTAAAGATGCCTAGATTTTTCTTAACATTAATTTCTTCTTTTTCAGGAATGCCAGAAAAATTTAGGCCATAAGCTGCCATTAGGAGCTTATTTATTAAAACCTGTACAGAGGATAACTAAGTATCAACTCTTACTCAAGGTATTCATTTGCATTTACCCGCATGCTTTTCATTATAGACAGAAAAATCAAAGCTAATTTGACAAGTATAGTTAGTTTTTCTTGCTAGTTGTTATCGCTAGCCTCTTAATGACTTGCTTTCACATGAAATAATCCAATGTGGTTTCAGGACCTGTTAAAATATTCAGAAGATGGAGCAGGCCAGTCAGATCTTCAAGAAGCAGTCGATGCCATGTTAGAAGTTTTGAAATATGTTAATGACAGCATGCACCAAATTGCTATTACAGGTTTTTATGTAAGTATCGTTTTGATTTTGTTGGGTTGTTTTACCTGTGAGCGGTACTTTTTTGCACACCATGGGCTAAATGGCCAGGTCACAAGGACCCCGAAGGCTCACAGAAGGTTGGGTGAGGGGACACACTGGAACAGCTGTTGGGAGACAGATGGTAGCCTCCTGCCAAGGCCATCCAGCGTGTTTTTAACGTGCACAGGGTATGGCTCTCCCATACACGGGGCCATGGCTTAACTTCCCATCCGACGGACGGCGGCATTTCCAAGCCAATCGGTGTCCCCTACTGACCGTGGGCAGGGCGGGGAGTTTTGCGGAGATAAATCTCAACGCTGACCCAGCTGGGACTCGAACCTGGGAACTACAGATTTTGATTTTGTTGGGTTGGGTTGTTTCACCTCTGAGCGTCACTTTTTTGCACACAATGGGCTAAATGGCCAGGTCACAAGGACCCCGAAGGCTCAGAGAAGGTTGGGGGAGGGGACCCACTGGAACAGCTGTTGGGAGACAGATGGTAGCCTCCCGTCAAGGCCATCCAGCGTGTTCTTTAACGTGCACAAGGTATGACTCTTCCGCACACGGGACCACGGCTTAACGTCCCATCCGACGGACGGCGGCCTTTCCAAGCCCATCGGTGTCCCCTACTGACCGTGGGCAGGGCGAGGAGTTTTGCGGAGATAAATCTCAACGCTGACCCAGCTGGGACTCGAACCTGGGAACTACAGATTTTGATTTTGTAATATAAGTATTATTGTTATTACTACAGATATTAATCATCCACTTTAAGCAGAGCTGTGACAAGGCAATAGCTAGTGGGTCATCAAGGCTCTGTTGCTTGTAAAATAAATATATTTGTTGGAAAATGTAACTGAAAATAAAGATCTCAATGAAATCTAAGTCTCGATTTTCAACAATTTTTGATCTGTAATTAAAGAGTTATGACAGTTTTGGATATTTAACAACAGCCACTGTCATAAGAAAATTTGCATCGAAAACTGATCAAACTTAAATAATAAGCTTTATTTAGGGCTGTATAATAAAATAAGCGTTTATTTTAGACTTTTTTTTTTAAATCCATAATTCTTACTATATTCGTCAATTTTAAATAAGTTTCTTAGCAGTGGCATTGATTCTGGCTTTTGTTTCTTTAAACCCCTATTATTTAAAACCGTGATTTAAATAGATTTAATGGGGCGGGGGTAGCTCAGACGGTAGCGCGCCAGGCTCGTAATCTGTAGTTCCCAGGTTCGAGTCCCAGCTGGGCCAGCGTTGAGATTTATCTCCGCAAAATTCCCCGCCCTGCCCACGGTCAGTAGGGGACACCGATGGGCTTGGAAAGGCCGCCGTCCGTCGGATGGGACGTTAAGCTGTGGCCCCGTGTGCGGGAGAGCCATACCCTGTGCACGTTAAAGAACACACTGGATGGCCTTGACGGGAGGATACCATCTGTCTCCCAACAGCTGTTCCAGTGGGTCCTCTCCCCCAACCTTCTCTGAGCCTTCGGGGTCCTTGTGACCTAGCCATTTAGCCCATGGTGTGCAAAAAAGTGCCGTTCACAGGTAAAACAACCCAACCCATAAATAGATTTAATTGAGATTTTTATCCTCAGTCCCATTTTACTGTAAAAAAGCTTCCCTTAGAAATTATAGAGCTTCGAAAGCTTTTCATTGATATGTAACATGAGGTTGTGATTTTTGCACACTAGTAGAGTGCACTGCCTTACTTAAATATTAGATAATTTCCATGTTATATCAATGGGAATATAACTTATAAGATCTATAACTTCTAAAATATGTATTTAATGGAAACTGTGATTGGAAATAAATTATAGATTAATAAAAAATTTTAAACATCGATTTTTGGGAATATATACATGCATGCAAAATCATCATGCAGTCATGGGCTACGGAGTTCCTACGAGACTGTGTAATTTTCCTCTCTGGACATGTCTGTCCTGAGCTACAGCTGCTGCATTTGGCCGCTGTAATCCAATTCTAGAAAGGTCCTGTTTGACATTGTCCGCCCATCGCATCCTAGGTCTCCCCCCTTTTTCTGAAACCTTTAGGCACACTGTTCATAATCCTGTTTGCAATATGGGCAACATGGCCAAACCAACGCAGTCTGTCTCTGCACAATATGCTGCTCAAAGGAGTTTGATTTTCTAACCACGTCATTACTTACATAAAGTTATCCCTTGTTAGGTTATTCCCCGCCTTGCCCACGGTCAGTAGGGGACACCGATGGGCTTGGAAAGGCCGCCGTCCGTCGGATGGGACGTTAACCGTGGCCCCGTGTGCCGGAGAGCCATACCCTGTGCACGTTAAAGAACACGCTTAATGGCCTTGACGGGAGGCTACCATTTGTCTCCCAACAGCTGTTCCAGTGGGTCCCCTCCCCCAACCTTCTCTGAGCCTTCGGGGTCCATGTGACCTGGCCATTTAGCCCATGGTGCGCAAAAAAGTGCCGCTCAGAGGTAAAACAACCCAACCCATTACTGACAAAAGGATTGTCGACAATATTTGTATTTAAAGAGTTATGGCAGCTGGATTATTTAACAATAGATTATCTTGTTTCATAAAACTCATCTACAATTGCCTAATATTGAAATAAACATTATGCAAACGTATAAAATGTACATTTATTAAATTAGATACTCATTATTAAAGTTTCAATTTCTGAAGTAAATTCTTACGATACACTATTGTTGTGAAATATTCAATATTCCATAACTCCAAATAAAGAACATTTTTAAAAATCGCAAGTTATGCAGATCAGATTATGATCTTCAATTTATCTTCAGTCACATTTTCTCATTAAATGTATATTTTAGAGTTGGGTTGTTTTACCTCTGAGCGGCACTTTTTTGCACACCATGGGCTAAATGGCCAGGTCACATGGACCCCGAAGGTTCAGAGAAGGTTGGGGGAGGGGACCGCTGGAACAGCTGTTGGGAGACAGATGGTAGCCTCCCGTCAAGGTCATCCAGTGTGTTCTTTAACGTGCACAGGGTATGGCTCTCCCGCGCCACGGCTTAACGTTCCATCCGACGGACGGCGGCCTTTCCAAGCCCATCGGTGTCCCCTACTGACCGTGGGCAAGGCGGGGAATTTTGCGGAGATAAATCTCAACGCTGACCCAGCTGGGACTCGAACCTGTGAACTACAGTTTACGAGCCTGGCGCGCTACCGACTGAGCCACCCCGCCCCTTATATTTTAGAAGTTAGAGCTTCGAAGATACATTTTCATTGACATAACATGGAACTTCACAATATTTTGATAGGGCAGTGTAAAATTTTGGAAGTATACACTCTCTGCATTACATTTCATTGCTATGGGAATAAAAACCGCTATTTCAAGCTCCCTAACTTTGAAAATAAGTATTTTATGGAAACATGTCACAGGAAATGAATTAAAGATTCCACTCAAATTTCTATAAATCTCGATTTTCATTAATATTCGTTTAATATTGAGTTAAAGAGATTCCATTATTCAATAGCAAACATTACTATTTGTCCTTGCTAAACACTTTCGTCAGAATCGATGAAAACTTAAGAAATCTTTGCACAAACTGCTAAACTTTATTTTAATTTTAATAAACCTTTTTATGACAGTTATTGTTTGCATCCATTCATTTACATTTATTATTCGGAGATAAAGAATTGAGTCAATTCTTCGACTTTCAACTTTATTTGTTGAGTTGGGTTGTTGGGTTGTTTAACCTCTGAGCGGCACTTTTTTGCACACCATGGGCTAAATGGCCAGGTCACAAGGACCCCGAAGGCTCAGAGAAGGTTGGGGACCCATTAGAACAGCTGTTGGGAGACAGATGGTAGCCTCCCGTCAAGGCCATCCAGCGTGTTCATTAACGTGCACAGGGTATGGCTCTCGGTCGGGACGTTAAGCCGGTAGGTCGGTAGGGACGTTAAGCTGTGGCTCCTCTCACGGCTCACGGAGTCACGGCTTAACTTCCCATCCGACGGACGGCGGCCTTTCCAAGCCCATCGGTGTCCCCTACTGACCGTGGGCAAGGCGGGGAATTTTGCGGAGATAAATCTCAACGCTGACCCAGTTGGGACTCGAACTTGGGAACTACAGATTACGAGCCTGGCGCGCTACCGACTGAGCCATCCCCGCCCCTACTTGTTAAGTGTTTCGGCGTCCACAACTTTAAATATGAAACGAATATTGTTGAAAATCGAGATTTAGAGAGATTTGAAGGAGATTTTCAATTTACCTGCAGATCGGGTTACCATACGTCCTCCTTTTTCACTTCATGGACTTCAGAATTTTGGAATTTAATATATTATTTTTATTTATAATTTTATTGCCCCCTTTGTCGCTTTATTGCCCCCTTTGTCCTCCATTTCTCGCTTCATTGCATCCTTTGTCCTCCATTTCTCGCTTTATTGCCTCCTTTGTCCTCCATTTCTCGCTTTATTACCCCCTTTGTCCTCCATTTCTCGCTTCATTGCATCCTTTGTCCTCCATTTTTCGCTTTATTGTCCCCTTTGTCCTCCATTTCTCGCTTCATTGCATCCTTTGTCCTCCATTTCCCGCTTTACTGCCTCCTTTGTCCTCCATTTCTCGCTTCATTGCATCCTTTGTCCTCCATTTCTCGCTTTATTGCCCCCTTTGTCCTCCATTTCTCGCTTCATTGCATCCTTTGTCCTCCATTTCTCGCTTCATTGCATCCTTTGTCCTCCATTTCTCGCTTCATTGCATCCTTTGTCCTCCATTTCTCGCTTCATTGCTTCCTTTGTCCACCATTTCTCGCTTTATTGCATCCTTTGTCCTCCATTTTTCGCTTTACTGCCTTCTTTGTCCTCCATTTCTTGCTTTATTGCCTCCTTTGTCCTCCATTTCTCGCTTTATTGCCCCCTTTGTCCTCCATTTCTCGCTTCATTGCATCCTTTGTCCTCCATTTCCCGCTTTACTGCCTCCTTTGTCCTCCATTTCTCGCTTCATTGCATCCTTTGTCCTCCATTTCTCGCTTTATTGCCCCCTTTGTCCTCCATTTCTTGCTTTATTGCCTCCTTTGTCCTCCATTTCTTGCTTTATTGCCCCCTTTGTCCTCCATTTCTCGCTTCATTGCATCCTTTGTCCTCCATTTCTCGCTTCATTACATCCTTTGTCCTCCATTTCTCGCTTCATTGCATCCTTTGTCCTCCATTTCTCGCTTCATTGCATCCTTTGTCCTCCATTTCTCGCTTCATTGCATCCTTTGTCCTCCATTTTTCGCTTTACTGCCTTCTTTGTCCTCCATTTCTTGCTTTATTGGCTCTTTTGTCCTCCATTTCCCGCTGTACTGCCTCCTTTGTCCTCCATTTCTTGCTTTATTGTCTCCTTTGTCCTCCATTTCTCGCTTTATTGCCTCCTTTGTCGTCATTTGTCCTCCATTTCTCGCCTTACTGCCTCCTTTGTCCTTCTTTGACCTCCATTTCTCGCTTTATTGCCTCCTTTTGTCCTCCTTTGTCCCCCATTTCTCGCTTTATTGCCTCCTTTGTCCTCCTTTTATAAGACGCATCTGGTAATGGTGCACAGGGTATGTCTCTCCCACATGTAGGACCACGGCTTTATGTCTCATCCGACGGACGGCAGCCTTTCCAAACACACTGACCATGGGCACGATGGAGGCAAATCTCAAAGCTGATCCAACTGGGACTCGAACCTGGGATCTGCAGCCGCTCAGAGATAAAAGAACCCAACTGATATTGCAATACCACAGACAACGCCCCCTCTGTTTATAACAAGTAATATACATTGTTCACCTGTTTCCTGAGCAGAGGTCATCGCAGGCACCTGAACTCTTTGCTTCTATTGGCATTGTCAAATTCTACATTCGAGGAAGTCTTCCAGTGTAGATGGCTTCAGCCTTTAGTGGTGGGGGGAACGGGTCTTTGCCCCATGTCTGGGTTGGGTTGGGTTGTTTTACCTCTGAGCGGCACTTTTTTGCACACCATGGGCTAAATGGCCAGGTCACATGGACCCCGAAGGCTCAGAGAAGGTTGGGGGAGGGGACCCACTGGAACAGCTGTTGGGAGACAGATGGTAGCCTCCCGTCAAGGCCATCCAGCGTGTTCTTTAACGTGCACAGGGTATGGCTCTCCCGCACACGGGGCCACGGCTTAACGTCCCATCCGACGGACGGCGGCCTTTCCAAGCCCATCGGTGTCCCCTACTGACCGTGGGCAAGGCGGGGAATTTTGCGGAGATAAATCTCAACGCTGACCCAGCTGGGACTCGAACCCGGGAACTACAGATTACGAGCCTGGAGCGCTACCGACTGAGCCACCCCCGCCCAGCCCCATGTCTGCGATTAGGGGGCTGTTTGACATTGTCGGCATTCTCTCTCTCAATAAACATATCTCCATAGGTAGTAATCTCTTTAAACATCCCACTAACCATTTTCTCTCCATAGGTAGTTGGAATGTGAGGACTGCACAGAGCTTTTTCTCTTGATGTCCTCACACAAGAATTCCACCATTATAATTTAGATATTCTCGGCTTGCAAGAGACTAGATGGACAGATAAAGGTCAGATTCTTAAAAATAATCTTAAATTTCCCTTTTCAGGGAGGGACGACAATAAGCATCACCAAGGCGTGGGTCTGCTTCTCAGCAGACACGCTAGCGATGCTCTTCTAGGATATGAGTGCATTAATGAAAGGTTTCTTACAGCAAAATTTCAGACAAGCGTTAAAGACTTGAATGTTATCTGCTGTTATGCCCCCACTGAGGATGCCGATGAGGATGAGAAGGATAGGTTTTATGAACAACTTCAGGATATTTTGAATTCTGTCAAGAAAGGAGATATTACCCTTGTTCTAGGTGACATCAATGCCAAAGTTGGTACTGACTCTGACCTTTGGGGAGGAGTAATAGGCCCTTTTGGTATTGGTAGCTGCAATGGCAATGGGCAACGTCTCCTACAGGTAAGTAAACTCAATGTATTCAGAATAACTAACACTTATTACAAACACCGCGACACATGGGTTTCACCTGATACCAGTACACATTGTACAGTACACATTGTATTACAACATCAGTACACACGAGTTTCACCCAATGGGCTGCATAAGAATATGATTGATTATATATTAATTAACAGCAAATGGACTAGTTCTGTTAGGAATACCAGGGCATATAGGGGAGCTGAAATTGGATCTGACCATTACCTTGTTAAAAGTGTCTTGCAACTTACTCTTAAAAAGTGTTGTGCTAAGGTTAAAAAATTTACTTTTAATACCGAAGCTCTGAAAAACCCAGTTATAGCCAAAGCTTACCATGATAGGTTACTTGATCATTATGACAGTCATGGTATGCTTACTACTGAAGTTGAGGAAAAATGGGATCATTTTAAACAGGCTTTTATGGACACTAACAGTACTCTTTTAGAAAAAAAAGGAGCAGAAGAGACAGAATTATTTGAGTGATAAAGCACTAGAGCTTATTTCAGAAAGAAGGAACTGCAGGAATGTCCGTAATCAGTACCCTACTAGTCCTAATAGAAAGGATTACAGAGAGCTTAATAAACGTGTAAAGGATCAGTTAGCTACTGATAAGAATCTTTGGCTTGATGGTTTGGCTGACAAAGCCGAGGAAGCAGTTAGACAGCACAACAGCAGAGAGCTGTACCAGATAGTTAATGTTTTGTGTGGCAGAAAACGGACAGGTATACAGGGATTGAAGGATAAACAAGGAAAGGTTATAGATGGTGAGGATTCTGTCATGGCTAGGTGGGCTGAGCATTTCAGTGATGTTCTAAACAATTAGGTTAGTTCTACTCCCATTGTTTGCAATGATGATAGATGCATTGGTGGCTTTAATGTTGGCCCTATAACACAATCTGAAGTTATTTTGGCTATTTCTAAAATTAAACTTTATAAATCTCGAGGGGTAGATGAAATTACTACGGAAATGCTTAGAGCTGGGAATGTTTCGGTTACCACTTGGATGACTGAAATTTTGAATATCTTTTATGATAAAGGCATGGTTCCTAAAGATTTTACCAGAGCTATTGTTATCCCTATTTTCAAAAAAGGTGATCGCAGTTCTTGTGATAACCATAGGGGTATTAGCCTACTCTCTGTTCCAGGTAAAGTTCTTTCCATGATTGTGCTTAATAGAATTAAGAATCTGGTTGACAGTCAATTGCGTGATGAGCAATGTGGATTCAGAAGTGGTAGGGGATGTGTGGATCAGATATTTTCACTTAGGCAGATTCTTGAGAAATGTTTAGAGTTTCAGAAACCTTTGGTTGCTAGCTTTGTTGATTTCAAAAAGGCTTTCGACTCTGTTGATCGTCATAATTTGTGGTTGATTGTGAGATCATATGGTATACCAGACAAGTTAGTTAATGTAATGAAATCCCTCTATAATAACACTGAGTCGTGTGTGAGAGTTGGTTAGTCTTGTAGCAGTTGGTTTAGTATTACTTCTGGTGTTCGACAAGGGTGCATTTTTGTCTCCTTTTCTCTTTAGTTTGGTTATTGATTACGTTATGCGAAATTCACTTCAAAGGAAAGATTTTGATCTTAAATGGACTGGAGATACGAAAATTTCTGATTTAGATTATGCTGATGATTTAGCTCTTTTGACAAATGATGTTGATGAGATGAATTCTTTCATTCCAGCTGTTGATGAAAATGATAGTAGAGTAGGTTTGGTTATAAACAGAGAGAAAACTAAAGTGATGAAAATTGGTCAAACTCTGAATATCTTTTATGATAATGTGATTCAGTTAATCTGAATGGTTGCAGTCTTGAGCAGGTGTCACAGTTTAATTATCTTGCGAGCTATGTAACAGATAATGGTGATGTGCGGCATGAGATTAGCAGACTAATAGGGATTGCTGCCGGGACTTTTAAGAATCTATGGAGAGTGTGGAGAATAATGCGTATACACGTAAAGACTAAAATTAGGCTGTATAATAGTTTGGTTCTTTCTAGGGTTAATTATGGTAGTGAAACTTGGACACTTTGTAAACAAGATAACAGGAAACTAGATGCTTTTGATTCCAGATGCTTACGTAGTATCTTGGGTATTAGGTGGTTCAACTTTGTAACTAATGATGAGGTTAGGCAAAGGAGTTTGCAACCTCCTTTAAGCAGCATATTGTGCAGAGAGAGACTCCGTTGGTTTGGCCATGTTGCCCGTATGAATAATTATAGATTGGCGAATAGGGTTATGAACAGTGTGCTTAACGGCCTCAGAAAGAAGGGGAGACTTGGGATGCGGTGGGCAGACAATGTCAAACAGGACCTTGTTAGAATTGGTGTGCAGTGGCCAGATGCAGTAGATGTAGCTCAGGAAAGACTTGCCAGGAGAACTAAATTGCACGGTCTGGTTGGACGTCCGTAGCCCATGGCTGCTTAAGGATGATGATGATGATGACACAGAATGTGAAGCGGTTAAGTTGTATTTATTGTGTGAAAATTGTCCTATTATATGTACTGATACGAATTCTTTTTCCAATGAATCAGGGGAGTCTGGCAGACTACGGGAAACTTCTCCTTCAAGGTGCGTTTAGTGTTTGGATGGAGAGGAAGAAAGAGAGAATACGGGAACTGAGATTCAAGCCACGGTCGAGATACATTTTTCTATATGAGCAGCTGGTACTTTTTACAAAGAAGTATGGCAGAGATGACAACCCTAGCTATGCATTCAAAAATGCCCTAAAGGTAAGGATTCAGATTTCGTTTCTGCTTTAACATTTCTGTTTTTTGAAGCATGAAAGCACCAAGGAACGATATTTTATTTCTTCAGATAATAAGCACCATATATAATAAGCTTGCATATTGGAAAAAAAGCGCTTAATTTTCTTACATCAGATTTCTAATATAGTGTTTTTGAGAGAGTAATATTTTTGAATTGGTTTGTTTTACCTCTGAATGGCACTTTTTGCACACAATTAGATAAATGGCCAGGTCACAAGAACCCCAAGGTTCAGTGAAGGTTTGGGAAAATAAGTGGACAGCTGATAGTTCCCATCAAAGTCGTGCAGCATGTTCTTTAATATGCATAGAGTATGACCCCCCCCCCCCCCTCTTTTGGCACAGAGTTACGGCTTTACGTCCCATCCGACGGATGGTGATCTTTCCAGGTCCATTAGTGTCCCCTTTCTGACCAGGGGTAGAATGGGGATTTTATATAAAATAAAATAAGATAAATACCTCCCTCAAGCATCTTCTTGCCACAGAGGTCTGACAGAAGCCTGTCAGTATAATACGCCATACAGAAGATCTGTGAGGAAGGCGAGACCTCAGCACAGAAACAATACAACATCAATACTTTACCCAGGGCTATCTATATTAAGAATCTATATTTAGTATTTCTTTTGGGTTGGTTTGGGTTGTTTTACCTCTGAGCGGCACTTTTTTGCACACCACGGGCTAAACGGCCAGGTCACATGGACCCCGAAGGCTCAGAGAAAGTTGGGGGAGGGGACCACTGGAACAGCTGTTGGAACAGATGGTAGCTTCCCGTCAATGCCATCCAGCATGTTCTTTAACGTACACAGGGTGTGGCTCTTCAGCACACGGAATCACGGCTTATCGTCCCATCCAACGGACGGCGGCCTTTCCAAGCCCATCGGTGACCCTACTGCCCGTGGGCAGGGCGGTGAGTTTTGCGGAGATAAGTCTCAACGCTGACCCAGCTGGGACTCGAACCTGGGAACTACAGATTACGAGCCTGGCGCGCTACCGACTGAGCCACCCCCGCCCCCCTCTGATCAGTAGCCAAGCTCGTTAAACCACTCAGCCATGGGACGGCTATAAGGTGGGTTACCCTTTTTTCGCAAAGTCACTTGCCTCCCCCTTACAGCCGTAAAATCGCCAGCCGTCACTTGCACCCCTAAGTGGGCGGCAAGTGACTTTTTTTACAAAGCGAATTTTTTCGCAAACGAGATAAATATTCTTATATAGTAATTTGTTATACTCGCATATATGTATATACACGCAAAAGAAAAAAAAAAGAATATTTTCCGGTAAATTTCAAAATCGTGGCGAAAAAGAAGCATAAAAATGCTAACACTTTTAATTTGTTGTTTCGCACCAAAACAAACATAACAATGCCATTATTTCCGTTTAAAATTCTAAAGATTCGTGCGAAGAAGCTGAAAACGTTAAAAAAGGTCAATGTTTTGTAAAAAGAAACAAAAATGTGAGATGTCCAAAATTCTCTTAGCAAAGCAACTTAGATCAACTGGGATTCCTGACCAGCATCACGTGACAGATGTTGGCTTCAGTTGCTTGCATGGCGTTCATCTATCGATACTCTGTCTATCTCTATTACTGGTCTATGTGCTCAGAGGTCCACCTTTCACAAATTTTTCTCTTAGCCTTCAGGGTCTTTGTGTCATGGCCATTTAGACTATTGTGTACAAAATAAGTGGCACGCAGAAGCAAAACAACCCAACCCACGCTTCGTTACTGAAAATCACATATCTTGAACATTATTATTTTTAGGGTGTAATTCAGTGGATCTCAACCGTTTATGCTTCACGTACCCCCCTGGAAATGTGTATGTAACTTGCGTACCCCTTGTATAGATAGATAAAACTATAGTTATATTATAACAATGGGAATAAAATAAAACATATATATCAGTGGTTCTCAACCTTTTATGCTTCACGTACCCCCTCGAAATGTGTATGTAACTGGCGTACCCCTTGTATAGATAGATAAAACTATAGTTATATTATAACAATGGGAATAAAATAAAACATATATATCAGTGGTTCTCAACCTTTTATGCTTCACGTACCCCCTCGAAATGTGTATGTAACTGGCGTACCCCTTGTATAGATAGATAAAACTATAGTTATAGTATAACAATGGGAATAAAATAAAACATATATATCAGTGGTTCTCAACCTTTTATGCTTCACGTACCCCCTGGAAATGTGTATGTAACTGGCGTACCCCTTGTATAGATAGATAAAACTATAGTTATAGTATAAAAATGGGAATAAAATAAAACATATATATCAGTGGTTCTCAACCTTTTATGCTTCACGTACCCCCTCGAAATGTGTATGTAACTGGCGTACCCCTTGTATAGAGAAATAAAACTAAAGTTATAGTATAACAATGGGAATAAAATAAAACATATATATCAGTGGTTCTCAACCTTTTATGCTTCACGTACCCCCTGGAATGTGTATGTAACTGGCGTACCCCTTGTATAGATAGATAAAACTATAGTTATATTATAACAATGGGAATAAAATAAAACATATATATCAGTGGTTCTCAACCTTTTATGCTTCACGTACCCCCTCGAAATGTGTATGTAACTGGCGTACCCCTTGTATAGATAGATAAAACTATAGTTATAGTATAACAATGGGAATAAAATAAAACATATATATCAGTGGTTCTCAACCTTTTATGCTTCACGTACCCCCTGGAAATGTGTATGTAACTGGCGTACCCCTTGTATAGATAGATAAAACTATAGTTATATTATAACAATGGGAATAAAATAAAACATATATATCAGTGGTTCTCAACCTTTTATGCTTCACGTACCCCCTCGAAATGTGTATGTAACTGGCGTACCCCTTGTATAGATAGATAAAACTATAGTTATATTATAACAATGGGAATAAAATAAAACATATATATCAGTGGTTCTCAACCTTTTATGCTTCACGTACCCCCTGGAAATGTGTATGTAACTGGCGTACCCCTTGTATAGATAGATAAAACTATAGTTATAGTATAACAATGGGAATAAAATAAAACATATATATCAGTGGTTCTCAACCTTTTATGCTTCACGTACCCCCTCGAAATGTGTATGTAACTGGCGTACCCCTTGTATAGATAGATAAAACTATAGTTATAGTATAACAATGGGAATAAAATAAAACATATATATCAGTGGTTCTCAACCTTTTATGCTTCACGTACCCCCTCGAAATGTGTATGTAACTGGCGTACCCCTTGTATAGATAGATAAAACTATAGTTATATTATAACAATGGGAATAAAATAAAACATATATATCAGTGGTTCTCAACCTTTTATGCTTCACGTACCCCCTCGAAATGTGTATGTAACTGGCGTACCCCTTGTATAGATAGATAAAACTATAGTTATATTATAACAATGGGAATAAAATAAAACATATATATCAGTGGTTCTCAACCTTTTATGCTTCACGTACCCCCTGGAAATGTGTATGTAAC
The DNA here is from genome assembly GCA_038380435.1 of Ryuthela nishihirai. Taxonomy (NCBI): domain Eukaryota; kingdom Metazoa; phylum Arthropoda; class Arachnida; order Araneae; family Heptathelidae; genus Ryuthela; species Ryuthela nishihirai. The sequence goes on along the minus strand of JAWZYU010000002.1, from coordinate 20,201,661 downwards.
TGGCGTACCCCTTGTATAGATAGATAAAACTATAGTTATAGTATAACAATGGGAATAAAATAAAACATATATATCAGTGGTTCTCAACCTTTTATGCTTCACGTACCCCCTCGAAATGTGTATGTAACTGGCGTACCCCTTGTATAGATAGATAAAACTATAGTTATAGTATAATAATGGGAATAAAATAAAACATATATATCAGTGGTTCTCAACCTTTTATGCTTCACGTACCCCCTCGAAATGTGTATGTAACTGGCGTACCCCTTGTATAGATAGATAAAACTATAGTTATAGTATAACAATGGGAATAAAATAAAACATATATATCAGTGGTTCTCAACCTTTTATGCTTCACGTACCCCCTGGAAAGGTGTATGTAACTGGCGTACCCCTTGTATAGAGAGATAAAACTATAGTTATATTATAACAATGGGAATAAAATAAAACATATATATCAGTGGTTCTCAACCTTTTATGCTTCACGTACCCCCTGGAAATGTGTATGTAACTGGCGTACCCCTTGTATAGATAGATAAAACTATAGTTATAGTATAACAATGGGAATAAAATAAAACATATATATCAGTGGTTCTCAACCTTTTATGCTTCACGTACCCCCTCGAAATGTGTATGTAACTGGCGTACCCCTTGTATAGATAGATAAAACTATAGTTATAGTATAACAATGGGAATAAAATAAAACATATATATCAGTGGTTCTCAACCTTTTATGCTTCACGTACCCCCTCGAAATGTGTATGTAACTGGCGTACCCCTTGTATAGATAGATAAAACTATAGTTATAGTATAACAATGGGAATAAAATAAAACATATATATCAGTGGTTCTCAACATTTTATGCTTCACGTACCCCCTCGAAATGTGTATGTAACTGGCGTACCCCTTGTATAGAGAGATAAAACTATAGTTATATTATAACAATGGGAATAAAATAAAACATATATATCAGTGGTTCTCAACCTTTTATGCTTCACGTACCCCCTGGAAATGTGTATGTAACTGGCGTACCCCTTGTATAGAGAGATAAAACTATAGTTATATTATAACAATGGGAATAAAATAAAACATATATATCAGTGGTTCTCAACCTTTTATGCTTCACGTACCCCCTCGAAATGTGTATGTAACTGGCGTACCCCTTGTATAGAGAGATAAAACTATAGTTATATTATAACAATGGGAATAAAATAAAACATATATATCAGTGGTTCTCAACCCTTTATGCTTCACGTACCCCCTGGAAAGGTGTATGTAACTGGCGTACCCCTTGTATAGAGAGATAAAACTATAGTTATATTATAACAATGGGAATAAAATAAAACATATATATCAGTGGTTCTCAACCTTTTATGCTTCACGTACCCCCTGGAAAGGTGTATGTAACTGGCGTACCCCTTGTATAGAGAGATAAAACTATAGTTATATTATAACAATGGGAATAAAATAAAACATATATATCAGTGGTTCTCAACATTTTATGCTTCACGTACCCCCTCGAAATGTGTATGTAACTGGCGTACACCTTGTATAGAGAGATAAAACTATAGTTATATTATAACAATGGGAATAAAATAAAACATATATATCAGTGGTTCTCAACCTTTTATGCTTCACGTACCCCCTGGAAAGGTGTATGTAACTGGCGTACCCCTTGTATAGAGAGATAAAACTATAGTTATATTATAACAATGGGAATAAAATAAAACATATATATCAGTGGTTCTCAACCTTTTATGCTTCACGTACCCCCTGGAAATGTGTATGTAACTGGCGTACCCCTTGTATAGATAGATAAAACTATAGTTATAGTATAACAATGGGAATAAAATAAAACATATATATCAGTGGTTCTCAACCTTTTATGCTTCACGTACCCCCTCGAAATGTGTATGTAACTGGCGTACCCCTTGTATAGATAGATAAAACTATAGTTATAGTATAACAATGGGAATAAAATAAAACATATATATCAGTGGTTCTCAACCTTTTATGCTTCACGTACCCCCTGGAAATGTGTATGTAACTGGCGTACCCCTTGTATAGATAGATAAAACTATAGTTATAGTATAACAATGGGAATAAAATAAAACATATATATCAGTGGTTCTCAACCTTTTATGCTTCACGTACCCCCTCGAAATGTGTATGTAACTGGCGTACCCCTTGTATAGATAGATAAAACTATAGTTATAGTATAACAATGGGAATAAAATAAAACATATATATCAGTGGTTCTCAACCTTTTATGCTTCACGTACCCCCTCGAAATGTGTATGTAACTGGCGTACCCCTTGTATAGATAGATAAAACTATAGTTATAGTATAACAATGGGAATAAAATAAAACATATATATCAGTGGTTCTCAACCTTTTATGCTTCACGTACCCCCTCGAAATGTGTATGTAACTGGCGTACCCCTTGTATAGATAGATAAAACTATAGTTATATTATAACAATGGGAATAAAATAAAACATATATATCAGTGGTTATCAACCTTTTATGCTTCACGTACCCCCTGGAAATGTGTATGTAACTGGCGTACCCCTTGTATAGATAGATAAAACTATAGTTATAGTATAACAATGGGAATAAAATAAAACATATATATCAGTGGTTCTCAACCTTTTATGCTTCACGTACCCCCTGAAAATGTGTATGTAACTGGCGTACCCCTTGTATAGAGAGATAAAACTATAGTTATAGTATAACAATGGGAATAAAATAAAACATATATATCAGTGGTTCTCAACCTTTTATGCTTCACGTACCCCCTGAAAATGTGTATGTAACTGGCGTACCCCTTGTATAGAGAGATAAAACTATAGTTATAGTGTAACAATGGGAATAAAATAAAACATATATATCAGTGGTTCTCAACCTTTTATGCTTCACGTACCCCCTGGAAATGTGTATGTAACTGGCTTACCCCTTGTATAGATAGATAAAACTGTAGTTATATTATAACAATGGGAATAAAATAAAACATATATATCAGTGGTTCTCAATCTTTTATGCTTCACGTACCCCCTGGAAATGTGTATGCAACTGGCGTACCCCTTGTATAGATAGATAAAACTATAGTTATAGTATAACAATGGGAATAAAATAAAACATATATATCAGTGGTTCTCAACCTTTTATGCTTCACGTACCCCCTGGAAATGTGTATGTAACTGACTTACCCCTTGTATAGATAGATAAAACCATGGTTATAGTATAACATTGGGAATAAAATAAAACATATATATCAGTGGTTCTCAACCTTTTATGCTTCACGTACCCCCTGGAAATGTGTATGTAACTGGCTTACCCCTTGTATAGATAGATAAAACCATGGTTATAGTATAACGATGGGAATAAAATGAAACATATATATCAGTGGTTCTCAACCTTTTATGCTTCAGGTACCCCCTGGAAATGTGTATGTAACTGGCGTACCCCTTGTATAGAGAGATAAAACTATAGTTATACTATAACAATGGGAATAAAATAAAACATATATATATACACACACACACACACATTAAATTTTGTATTCATAAATTATATATATCGATAAACGCAAAAATGGCATAAACAATTTAAGAAATCTTATAAAATTATAAACATTTTACTGGGTAATCAGTGAAATGGACTTGTTACTAGATCTAGCGACTTTTGAGCTCTCACGGCGTATGCCAAAAAATTTTATCGCGTACCCCTAGTGTACGTAATAGAGATTTCTGTATTGAACTTCTATATATTCATTTACTGTAGCATTTTAAGTTAAATACTTTTATGTAAAGAATATTTTGGTAGAGTTCTGTTTACGTTTATGAAACATCTGACTCTTTATTATTTAGTAATAAATAGTAGAGTTCTGCTTACGTTTATGAAACATCTGACTCTTCATTATTTAGTAACGTTTATGAAACATCTAACGTTTATTATTTATGTTTATGAAACATCTAACGTTTATGAAACATCTGACTCTTTATTATTTAGTAATAAATAGTAGAGTTCTGTTTACGTTTATGAAACATCTGACTCTTCATTATTTAGTAACGTTTATTATTTATGTTTATGAAACATCTAACGTTTATGAAACATCTGACTCTTTATTATTTAGTAATAAATAATAGAGTTCTGTTTACGTTTATGAAACATCTGACTCTTCATTATTTAGTAACGTTTATGAAACATCTGACTCTTCATTATTTAGTAACGTTTATGAAACATCTAACGTTTATTATTTATGTTTATGAAACATCTAACGTTTATGAAACATCTGACTCTTTATTTTTTAGTAATAAATAGTAGAGTTCCGTTTACGTTTATGAAACATCTGACTCTTCATTATTTAGTAACGTTTATGAAACATCTAACGTTTATTATTTATGTTTATGAAACATCTAAAGTTTATGAAACATCTGACTCTTTATTATTTAGTAATTACAGAAATATTAGTGATTAAGGAAGTGAAAAATGAATGTTGATGTTGAAGTGAGAATCGTCATTTTAAAAGAGAAGCTCTTTTGCTTATTTTCAGACATCCCAGATTGGGTTAACAGAAAACATGAAAGGCTACCGCGGCGACAGGAAGAAGTTTGAATTGTGGCTTCATGGACGGTCTCAAGTATTTATCATTCAGGTAAAAAAAAATTACTTATTTGGGAAATGAAATCGTTGTTTTGCATTTGTTTCGATGCATTTTTTATTGCGTTTAGTAATCCTTTGAGGACTCTTGGTTATTGAATTTTATATGTAACGTGAAATATATATACAGGGTGAATCTGAAAAAGTGGGCAAAACTTTACGGGGTGGTAGAACGCAGCTATACGAGCAATATTCGTCATAGAATGTATGGTCGGAACGCAAGCGGCGAGAAGTTAAAAGGTAGTTTTCCACTGTCACATTTAAAGAATGAACACAAGAAGGAGAGGAGATACTTCAGAAAACATTTTATTAATAGGAATGTAATTGAGGTACATGCTCCCGCACCGTACACAAAGTGCATATCCGCCATTTCGTGGTTAGTATAACCAGCCATCCTCTCGGCAATCCACGGTAGAAATGCCGTTGGGTGCGAGGACCGACCCTTTTATACCATTTCCAACGCCACCTAGCGGCTCGCCGTTTGCGTTCCGACCATACATTCTATGACGGATATTGCTCGTATAGCTGCGTTCTACCACCCCGTAAAGTTTTGCCCACTTTTTCAGATTCACCCTGTATATGTATACACTGGTTTCCATAAATTAAGGAACAACCTTGTGTTATGTCAATGGGAAGTTAACATCGAACCTCTATAACATCTAAAATAATTTCTCTTTTTGGAAAAGGTGATAGCAGAAACGAACTTAATGTAGTATAGTAATATGTCGAATTTCAACTATATTCGTTCAGTGTTTAATGAGTTATGGAAGTTGGTATATTTAACATCAATTTCAGTCACAAAAATTGGCTTCAGAAGTTAATTAAAACTCAGTAGCAAATATTGTATCAAAATATTCAATAAGTGCGTATTTTAGAAGTTTGTGTAAAGAATTCTTTTACTATTCTTCAATTTTGTATAAGTTTCTTAAGACTGGCATTGTTGTTGTTAAATTTTCAAACTTAAATAACGCATTATATACTGAAGGATTATTCTTCAAAATTGAGATATTGATGTATTTGATTGAGATCTTTATCTGCTACCACATTTTTCAAAAAAAAAAAAAACAAACAAACCAATTTTAAAATTATAGGGCTTTGACGTTAACTTTCCACTGATATAATAACATAGCCGTCCCGTGGCCGAGTGGTTAGCGCGCTTGGCTACTGATCTACGGGACCTAGGTTCGAGCCCCGTGTAAGGCATGGATGTTCGTGTTGTTTTTCTGCTGAGGTCCTGCCATCCTCTCAGACCTTCTACTCTGGCATATAAACTGACAGGCTCCTGTCAGACCTCTGTGGCAAGCAGCTGCTTGAGGGGGTATTTATTTTTTTTATTTAATAACATACGGTTGTTTCTTAATTTATGGCAGCCAGTGTATATTGCTTGTTAATCATGTAAGTTATACGAAGTTGATTATATATAAATTAATAATTGCAAATCTAACGTATGCTGTAAAATATGGACTATAGAACTTCCAGACTTATATAAACGTTTAAGCACAAGTAAGTCATAAGAATAAGAAGCGCAGGGAAAGAATATAACTAAATTACCTTTGCATATAAAATTACAATTTGTCTGAAGACAGTTAAGTTACACTCATTCTAAGATATGGAATCAGACAATCCTTGAAAATATGAAATCAGTGATGGATATAATATATTAAACATACGTTATAACGTTGCTTATTTTCCTAGTTTTTATTCTAAACACTCTCTAATGAACTAGGCTTTTCTTCAAACTAGGTTTTATTACAAACCATTCTCCAATAATCTTGGTTTTCGAAACAACTCTCCAATAACATAGGTTTTTATTCTTTTTTTTGTTCTAAACACTCTTTAATGAACTAGGCTTTTGTTCAAACTAGGTTTTTTCAAACCGCTTTCAATTTTATTTTTTTTAAACCACTTTATTAGGTTTTTTATACACCACTCTCCAATAACTTAGGTTGTTTTTTTAAGCCAATCTCCAATTTTTTTTGTTTTTTGAACCTATATGTATCATTTGCATACAGTGGTGTACATTTCGTTCAAAAAACATCCGAACACCATGGTTGACTACAGAATTCAGAAAAAATATCTGGCACGATGTTTTATAGAAATTAGTGATCTGGCAACCTTCGTGTCACCTGACGAAGGTTGCCAGATCACTTATTTCTGAAAAAAATTGTCGCCAGATATTTTTTCTGAATTCTGTAATCAACCATAGTGTTCGGATATTTTTTTCAGCGACTGTAGCAAAAATGTGTGAGGAGAAGGAGATTTAAACATTTTCTTGAGAAAATTGTATTCTTTAAAAACATTAATTCACCAGTCTTCATTAACAAAATATTTTAAAAAATTATTCCATCCTCTTCCAAAAATTCTGGGGGCGGGGGTGGCTCAGTCGGTAGCGCGCCAGGCTCGTAATCTGTAGTTCCCAGGTTCGAGTCCCAGCTGGGTCAGTGTTGAGATTTATCTCCGCAAAATTCCCCGCCCTGCCCACGGTCAGTAGGGGACACCGATGGGCTTGGAAAGGCTACCGTCCGTCGGATGGGACGTTAAGCCGTGGCCCCGTGTGCGGGAGAGCCATACCTTGTGCACGTTAAAGAACACGCTGGATGGCCTTGACGGGAGGCTACCATCTGTCTCCCAACTGCTGTTCCAGTAGGTCCCCTCCCCCAACCTTCTCTGAGCCTTCGGGGTCCTTGTGACCTGGCCATTTAGCCCATGGTGTGCAAAAAAGTGCCGCTCAGAGGTAAAACAACCCAACCCAACCCAAATATTCTGACTAAACCTGTTTATACCACTATTTATGTCTAAATGCAATATGAAACAATAATGTGTATTAGTATGTATATAAAATAAAAAAAAATTATTAGCGTAGTAAAATAAACAGAATTCTTAGTTCGAAACCGAATGAACTGCAAAATTGAATTCGGATGAATGGTTCAGAGAGAAATATTTAATGATTGTAATTAGTGGTTCCGAACATTTTTCGCTTAGGGATTTTATTAGAGTTTAAATAAATATATTTTATTCGAGATGCATACTAACGATTATTGCAATGATTCCCAATCTTTTTCAAATACCCTCGGACCAATGGGCTTGGAAAACCTGCCGTCCATTAGATGAGGCGTAAAGCCGTGGGTCTGTGTGCAGGAATAGATTAAAGAACACACTGGAGGCCTTGACAGGAGGATAACATCTGTCTCCTAACAGCTGTTCAGTGGGTCTCACTTCCCCACATTTCTTTGAGCCCTTGGGGTCCTTTTAATACGGCGATTTATTTCTTTTTCTGCGAAAAAGGGTCGCTCAGAGGTAAAACCAACACAATATAGCTTTGTTGAATCCTCATTTTCATCAGTATAGCTCTGATTGGTCGATAGTTTCAACAACAAAGCCTTATTGGATCACCATTGCACTAATGAAGCTTTGGTAGGTTGGTGTCAGGTTTAGACCATGGGAATGATCAACCCTAAAAGTGCAAAGAACTTAAATAAAATATACTTAATATTATTTACATAATAATTGTTTTTTTTAATTTTTTTTATCCATTGAGTTTAGAGGCATTATATACAAATTTACGCAATGATTATTTAAATTTTTAAAGACTATAGAGGGTTGGTTTGTTTTACCTCTGAGCGGCAGTTTTTTGCACACCATGGGCTAAATGGCCAGGTCACATGGACCCCGAAGGCTCAGAGAAGGTTGGGGGGGACACACTGGAACAGCTGTTGGGAGACAGATGGTAGTCTCCCGTCAAGGCCATCCAGCATGTTCTTTAACGTGCACAGGGTGTGTCTCTCCCGCACACGGGGCCACGGCTTAACGTCCCATCCTACGGACGGCGGCCTTTTCAAGCCCATCGGTGTCCCCTACTGACCGTGGGCAGGGCGGGGAATTTTTGCGGAGATAAATCTCAACGCTGACCCAGCTGAGACTCGAACCTGGGAACTACAGATTACGAGCCTGGCGCGCTATCGACTGAGCCACCCCCGCCCCAAGACTATAGAGACTACAGACTCGCATATATGATAAAAATGCAGTATTTAAATTTCAACATGTTACTTATTCTTAAAGTAATTAATACTTAGTAGTTTATTAAAGAATAGGAGATTTTTCATTGTTTCGACATCTTATTTTGTTGTTAGCTGGTAATAATGTTTTAGCGAAACTAACTGAAACCAATGAAATGCATTTCAGGCACCTTCCGTTGAAGTGAAGGATGTTTGGGTGGAGGAGATTAAAAAAGTGTTGCTACAACAATTCGAGCACCTTAAAGGTAAAATGCAGATTAAGGATTTCGAAGCAAATATAAAGATATAAACTATTTTAAAAGATATAAAGATTTAAATAGATTCAAATCTATATAAGACTCATTGTTGTATTCTATTTCTTGCAGACAAGCTATGTAGTTTTCCTGGACAACCGAAGTTTGTTTTATAATATTGTGATGAAAGAAAATTTTCATTTTTACTAAAAAATGCTGACTTTAATGCTGACTCTATATCACAAATCACAATCAGAAGTTACTTTGACTAACTCAGAATTACTAGGGCGATTCTTAAGCCTGATTTTGAATGTTTTTTATGATAAAGATATTGTTCCTATACATCAGTGTCTCGCAAACTTTTTTACTCTGCGGCACACGGAATCTAATTTTTTTTTCCGCGGCACACTGAATCTAATTTTTTTTCCCGCGGCACACTGAATCTAATTTTTTTTTCCGCGGCACACCTAAAAAAGAATTTTTGATGGTTACGTAAAAAGAGGAAAACTGAAGTTTCGTTAAATGCAATTTATTTAAAATTTAGATATGAACATATTTCAATGGGATGTATGAGCTTGCTTCTGCGAACAAATTTGCATTATTCTTGGCTCAAAGGCTTGATAAATACTTACAAGATCCCAGCTGATAAAATCTGAAAGATTTTTATTAAAGCACGTCGATATTAAAGCACGTCGATAACACAAGTCAAGTCAAAATGAAATCTTTGGAATATCTAGTGTCAATTTGAAAATCTCTCGCGGCACACTTGGAATCTCTCGCGGCACACAGTTTGCGAGACACTGCTATACATATAACTAGAGCTATTGTTATCCCTATTTTCATAAAAGGATTACAGTTCTTGTGATAATTACAGGGACATTAATCTACTTTCTGTTCCAGGTAAAGTTCTGTACGTTATTTTGTTTAATAGAATTTAAAACTTTTGTTTATGGACAATTTCGTGATGAACAGTGTGGATTCAGAGGTGGTAGGGGACTGCATAAATTATTATAGAGAAATTTAACCGTAACCCATAAAGAATTCTTTTTAGATTTCGCTGGCATCTTGCCCTTTCAATATTTTACAATGGTAACACGAATTTGTCTGCATGAGGATGAGCTATGATTTTGTTTTATTGTGAAATTTATTTAAAAACTGTGTTGAATGAATGTGCGAGGTGAAGATGCCATTCACTCTAACATACGTCATTTACGAGTCATGAGAATTTATTATGACGTCTTTGCGTTATATTAATTGTCAAATTACATTTTAATTGTTTCCTTTCAGATGAAAACCTCAAGCAACATTCTGACAAGATACAGAAATTAAGCTATATCAATGGAGTTCGTGCTCAACCAATTGTGCATAGGTAATTTTTCTTGACAATAATTTTTAAAGTGCCTTAATAATTATTAGCCAGTTAACCTTAATCTGCTGTAGAACATATGCCAATATTTATTACGCTTAACATTTTAATATGCATTATGTAAAGATCAGTTTCCGTTCAGTTTTTCTTGTTTCCTTTTTTCTGACAAATTTATATACACTTTCGAAAGAGTTATGCATCTCACACGTTATGTCAATAGACGGCTCAGTAGCTAGCACGCCACGCTCGTAGTCTTCACTTCCCAGGTTCGAGTTCCACCCGAGGAGCGTTGGATTTATCTCCACTAAACACTCTCTCTTCCCTCGCTTAGTAGGGGACACCGATGGGCTTGGAAAGGCCGCCGTCCGTCTGATGGGGGCGGGGGTGGCAAAGTCGATAGCTCGCCAGGCTGTTAACCTGCAGTTCCCAGGTTCGAGTTCCACCCGAGGAGCGTTGGATTTATCTCCACTAAACACTCACTCTTCCCTCGCTTAGTAGGTGACACCGATGGGCTTGGAAATGCCGCCGTCCGTCTGATGGGGGCGGGGGTGGCAAAGTCGATAGCTCGCCAGGCTGTTAACCTGCAGTTCCCAGGTTCGAGTTCTACCCGAGGAGCGTTGAGATTTATCTCCACGAAACATTCACCCTTCCCTCGCTTAGTAGGGGACACCGATGGGCTTGGAAAGGCCGCCGTCCGTCTGATGGGGGCGAGAGTGGCTCAGTCGATAGCTCGCCAGGCTGTTAACCTGCAGTTCCCAGGTTCGAGTTCGACCCGAGGAGCGTTGAGATTTATCTTCACTAATCACTCACCCTTCCCTCGCTTAGTAGGGGACAACGATGGGCTTGGAAAGGCCGCCGTCCGTCTGATGGGGGCGGGGTGGCTCAGTCGGTAGCTCGCCAGGCTGTTAACCTGCAGTTCCCAGGTTCGAGTTCGACCCGAGGAGCGTTGAGATTTATCTCCACTAAACACTCACCCTTCTCTCGCTTAGTAGGGGACACCGATGGGCTTGGAAAGGCCGCCGTCCTTCTGATGGGGGCGGGGGTGGCTCAGTGATACTCGCCAGGTTGTTAAATGCAGTTCCCAGGTTCGAGTTCGACCCGAGGAACGTTGAGATTTATCTCCACTAAACACTTACCCTTCCCTCGCTTAGTAGGGGACACCGATGGGCTTCGAAAGGCCGCCGTCCGTCTGATGGGGACGGGGGTGGCTCAGTCGGTAGCTCGCCAGGCTGTTAACCTGCAGTTCACAGGTTCGAGGCCCGCCTGGGTCAGCGTTGAGATTTATTTCCGCAAAATTCCCCGCCCTGCCCACGGTCAGTAGGGAACACCGATGGGCTTGGAAAGGCCGCCGTCCATCGGATGGGACGTTAAGCCGTGGTCCCGTGTGCGGGAGAGACATACCCTGTGCACGTTAAAGAATGCGCTGGATGACACTGATGGCTTTTCTAAGTCCATCGGTGTTCCCTACTGACCGTGGGCAGGGGCGGGGAATTTTGCAGAGATAATCTCAACGCTGGCCCAGCTGGAACTGAAACCTGGGAATTCCACCAGGTTCGTAATCTACATTCCCTAGCCCCTTTTTTGTAACAACGGAATGCAAAAATTCGCTTTCATTCGCCTGCAGCACAAAAAATACAATAACCGACTTTAAAACTGTTTTTCAACACCGAAAGAAAGAGAACAAATAACCTTAATTGACATTCTATACATATAATGCATGAACTGGTTTTAATTTACCTGCAGCACTGCAATTTAATACTTTACCTTAATTGCTCTCTGGAAATTGGACTTTAACTGAAAAACCGTACTGGATTTAGGTTGGGTTGTTTTACCTCTGAGCGGCACTTTTTTGCACACCATGGGCTAAATGGCCAGGTCACATGAACCCCGAAGGCTCAGAGAATGCTCAGAGAAGGAGGGGACCCACTAGAACAGCTGTTGGGAGACAGATGGTAGACTCCCGTCAAGGCCATCCAGCGTGTTCTTTAACGTGCACAGGGTATGGCTCTCCCACACACGGGGCCACAGCTTAACGTCCCATCCGACGGACGGCGACATTTACAAAGCCCATCGGTGTCCCCTACTGACCGTGGGCAGTGCGGGGGAGTTTTGCGGAGATAAATCTCAACGCTGACCCAGGCGGGACTCGAACCTGGGAACTACAGATTACGAGCCTTGCGACCGTACTGAAACAAATGCCATTAAACTGGCTTACAACACCGGAATACGACAGCTGACTGTCATTCGCGTTAAATACCGAATGTAAATACGCACAAATGTTCCCTTGTAACAAATTAACTAAATGAACTTCACAGAAATATCTAATCGTTCATGCTGGATAAAAAAATAAATTATCATTGATCATTTTTTTTTATTGCAGGTCTAGGAACAGCAGAAGCAGCTTCAGTTGGCACAATGGGCCTACTTCGTATCGAAATAACACCGTTGCCTCGAGGCCGTCCTCCGAGCTGGGCCGCCGTGCCACCTTGGCATCTTTGCCGTATCACAGCGAAGAAAGAAACGGAGTTGCTTATGCAGACAGCCATGATGATGGTTGGTCGAGCACTGATGATTTTTCTCAGACGGAAGATGAAGATGATGAAGGAGATGTATTTGTAGTCACAACTGAGGTAGGAAAAGTGAAAAATAAAAGAGTTAATTTTAATGTGCCATGTACACTGAAGTGCCATTCAATTAGGGATAGCAATCTAGTAACATGTTGGACCCACTCTGGCCCTGATAACGACCACCACACGACGAGACAAGGACTCCACAAGCTTGCGTAAATGTTCCACAGGTATACTCATGCATCCTCCAGAGCTGTCCACAATTCTCTCAAGGTCGTCGCTGATGGGACATGGGCACGAACACTCTACTAGACGGTATCCCAAATATTTTCGATGGGATTTAAATCTGGGCTTCTAGGTGGCCAATTCATTATTTCAAAGTCAGCAGAATGCTCCTGCAATCATGCAGGACATGCAGGACTGCAACCTGGACATGTGAGATGAACAGTTGTCTTGCTGGTAGACGCCATCTCCATTGGGATGCATGATGGTCATAAATGGTCAGCCATGAGTTCTACGTACCGGGATGAATTGAGAGTCGTCAGTACACGTATCAAAGGTCCCACTGACGTCCAATTGAAGACACCCCAGGCCATCACTGAGCCACCACCAACTTGTACTGTTTCGACCTGACATGCAGGATCCATGTCTTCATGGGGTTGGCGCCATACCCTCAGTCTGCCATCGGCGTGATGAGGTTTAAATCGTGATTCATCACTCCAGGCTATCTGTTGCCAATTTTCGATAATCCAGTTTCAATATTCTTTAGTCCGGCCAAGTCATTGAGCCCGGTGTCATGCCGTTAGAAGTGGGACTCTCGTAGGTCGGCGGTTCCCGAAGCCGAGACGATGAAATGAGTGTTGCACGGTCCATCCACTGACTTCCCGGCTGGAACCCGCGTTCAGATGGGAGGTGAGTTCAGATAATGTCTGGCCCCTATTGGTCCGTACGATGCAGGTCAGACGGCGAAGCCCACCATCATTCAAGGCAGGTTGTCCATTGCAGTTTGTCCGGGTGCTTGTTTTTTTTGCCGGAATTTTCATATTCCCGGAACACTCTTTAAACTGTCGTACGAGAAAATCCAAGTTCGTTGACAATTTCGGAGATCAAGTGCCCCATCCGTCGGGCACCTACGATCTGCCCTCTGTCAAAAAAAAAATGCGGCCTTGCGATATTGAATTTGGATAACGTCTCCTATCCCTAATTCAATGGCACTTCAGATGCATATATAAGAATTTTTCACATTGTGTCCGCCTTTATGCATAGAAGTAATGTTAGAAGTACCTTATTCTAGGTTTTTCACATTCTCAATTGCTTTGGGGCAGGAGTGTATAAATGAACACCCCAGAGGAGTATAATCTTAAATAAATAGAGTTGCCAAATATTTTTTGATTTGATTTGCAACATATAGGACCGAGAAGAATCCTAGAAGCTACTCCTAGCTTAGTACAGGCCTTCTCATACAAGGACATACCCTACTACGACCGAAGTCACTGCTGACCACTGCCTTAGAGCTAACACAACACACAAAGTTTGCCTTGCTGGAACAGTCGCTAGCTGCCTAACCACTATGCCAGGAGCAATGCCATCTTAGATGGCCGTAAAAACTTCCAGCAGGATTGCTTAATTTCACATTTTCATCCATACAGCAATGATCCAAGACCCCCCAGCGAAATTACTTTTTTGTCACATAAGCTTATTTTTGCCACCCCTCCCCGCAAAAGAAATATTTTCCAGCTCAAGGGAATTTTTCCCATTTTTGACCTTCCTACTGATTCTATTATATTTAGTCTGACCAGAACTTAGAATTCTGATTCTATTATGTGTAATCTGACGATTCTTTATGTGTAATCTGTTTACAAGTTTGTCACCCCATTTGAAATAAAATGTTAAATATAGATATGTTAAATTCGATAGTGTAAATCTACATTAGCCGTCCCGTGGCCGAGTGGTTAGCGCGCTTGGCTATTGATCTACGGGGCCTGGGTTCGAGCCCCGGGTAAGGTATGGCTGTTTGTGTCGTTTTTCTGCTGAGGTCCTGCCATCCTCTCAGACCTTCTACTGTGGCATATAAACTGACAGGCTCCTGTCAGACCTCTGTGGCAAGCAGCTGCTTGAGGGGGTATTTATTTTTATTTATTTATAAATCTAAATTAATGATGAGTATTTTTCGTAACCAGAAAGAAATATACGAGATTTTAATCTAAGGTTATCTGAATTAATGCAAATAAAGTACAAAATAATGTTACATTAATGCTTATTTATATTGCTCTGAGTTGAAATTTGAAATAAATATGTGTAAATAAAACTTTCAATGTACGTTTTATTTATAACAAGGATTTTGTTTTCGGAACCAATCCCCCTTTTTCCATAAGTTGTTGGTTTCGATTTACACAGAGATTTCCTGGAATATATCTACCGTGAAAATCGAAGGATGGATGTACTTTGAACTATGACATGGTGGGGGCAGGGGCGGGGTGGCTCAGTCGGTAGCGCGCCAGGCTCGTAATCTGTAGTTCCCAGGTTCGAGTCCCAGCTGGGTCAGCGTTGAGATTTATCTCCGCAAAATTTCCCCGCCCTGCCCACGGTCAGTAGGGGACACCGATGGGCTTGGAAAGACCTCCGTCCGTCGGATGGGACGTTAAGCCGTGGCCCCGTGTGCGCGAGAGCCATACTCTGTGCACGTTAAAGAACACGCTGGATGGCCTTGACGGGAGGCTACCATCTGTCTCCCAACAGCTGTTCCAGTGGGTCCCCTCCCCGAACCTTCTCTGAGCCTTCGGGGTTCATATGACCTGGCCATTTAGCCCATGGTGTGCAAAAAAGTGCCGCTCAGAGGTAAAACAACCCAACCCATGTTGGGGGCCATTTTACTTTTACGAAAATCCTCAGGTATGGGATAGAGTCATCCACTTTTCTTTGCGAAAATATTCCTGAATTGATGTAGGGCGTTCCGTTTCTAAGAGAATATCAGAATGGGATGGCGGAAAGCCATTTCGTTTCCATCATAATAATCAGGTGTGGAATCCATTTTGTTTCTGCCTAAATAGATTCGCATAGAATCCAAGTGTTTGGACTCCAGGACAAACTTTCGTAATATGCAGTTCCCGGGTTCGAGCCCCAGTTGGGCTAGTGCTGTTATTTATTTTCGCAAAACTCCATGCTTGCCCACAGTCAATAGGGAACACCGATGGGCTTGGAAAGTCCGCCGTCCATCAGATGGGACGTTAAGCCTTGGCTCCGTGTGCGGGAGAGCCATACCCTGTGCACTGTAAAGAACACGCTGAATGGACTTGACTAGAGGCTATTCTCTGTCTTCCAACAACTCTACACTGGATTCCCTCCCCCAATCTTCTCTGAGTCCTCGGGGTCCTGGTGACCTGGCCATTTAGCCCCTTGTTCAAAAACTGCCGCTCAGAAGCAAAAAAAAAAAACAACCCAAGACAAACTTTAATAATAAATAAATAAATACCCCCTCAAGCAGCTGCTTGCCACAGAGGTCTGACAGGAGCCTGTCAGTTTATATGCCATAGTAGAAGGTCTGAGAGGTTGGCAGAACCTCAGCAGAAAAACAACACGATCATCCATGCCTTACCCGGGACTCGAACCCAGGTCCCTTAGATCAATAGCCAAGCAGCAAACTTTGGTGGTTTTGAAATCTTACGAAATGCATACGCAATATAAAATTGTATGCATGTTTTATTTCGTTCCTTTTCCTTTTACAGGTTGGTGGTCGATACGTTGCCCTGGGTGATTACGAAGCTGTTGACGTTGGAGAAGCATCTTTGAAAGAGAGCGAGACTGTTGAAGTGGAGAAAGTTGGCTGTGCGGGATGGTGGTACGTTCGTGTGCTCGACAGTGGCAAAAAGGGCTGGGTTCCTGCTTCTTATCTGGGCCAACCAAATGGGAAGAGCGGATCCCATTCCTCACCTTCAGTTAGCAGCCAAGGTAAGCTAAAACGTAGATTTGTAATTTTTTAACGAAAAACATTGCCAATTTTTAAATTTTATTTTCACTAAAGTGAAGCAATTTGTTAGAATAAAGTCTTTAGCCTTAATTTTCAATTATTAATGCTACAAAATAAGAAAAAAAAATGGATTAAATGCATTTTACTCTGAGTGCTATTTCAGTTTTTATTGCAAGAGATTAGATTTCCATTCCAGTAGGGGCGGGGTGGCTCATTCGGTAGCGCGCCAGACTCGTAATCTGCAGTTCCCAAGTTCGAGTCCCAGCTGGGTCAGCGTTGAGATTTATCTCCGCAAAACTCCCCCGCACTGCCCACAGTCAGTAGGGGACACCGATGGGCTTTGTAAATGTCGCCGTCCGTCGGATGGGACGTTAAGCCGTGCCCCGTGTGTGTGAGAGCCATACCCTGTGCACGTTAAAGAACAGGCTGGATGGCCTTGACGGGAGGCTACCATCTGTCTCCCAACAGCTGTTCCAGTGGTTCCCCTCCCCCAACCTTCCCTGAGCCTTCGGGGTCCTTGTGACCTGGCCATTTAGCCCATGGTATGCAGAAAAGTGCAGCTCAGAGGTAAAACAAACCATTCCAGTATAATATTTTGCTCTCCGTTTCAGAGGTGAGCCGTCCCGTGGCCGAGTGGTTAGCACGCTTGACTACTGATCTAAGGGACCTTGGTTCGAGCCCCAGATTAGGCATGGATGTGTGTGTCGTTTTTCTGCTGAGGTCCTGCCATCCTCTCAGATCTCCAACTGTGGCATATAAACTGACAGGCTCCTGTCAGACCTCTGTGGCAAGCAGCTGCTTGAGGGGGTATTTATTATTTTTATTATTTCAGAGGTGTTTAAAAAATCGCGTGAAAAATGCATGAAATATGCACAAGTTTTGTCATTTTTTGCCTCCATTTCCCTTAGTAGTGTTCTCAAAAGGCGAGGACAATAACCCCCACCCCTGCCTAGATCGGGCCCTGCTGATAGGCTTTAGAAATGCCACCGTCTGTCGAATGTAGTATTAAACCGTATTCAAGAATGACAATTGTGCACGCTAAAGGACACTGCTTAACCTTGACTGGATGGTCCATCTGTCTTCCAATAGCTGTGCAATGGATCCCTAACCTTCTCAAAGACTTTTTGACCTGGCCATTTAGTCTATTGCGTGTGAAAAGGCGCTCAAAGGTAAAATAACCTAACCTAAACTTTAGCATTATATTTTCCAGTGACATTAAATTTTTCGCATTGATGTTATTGTTATTATTGTAACAAATTAACCATTCAGTGTATATGATTGATAAATAAATGCTTATTATAAACACCACGTGTTATGTATGACATGTAAATAAAATATTTTTTTTTCTTTCTTCAAAAGATTCCATCACTGGCTGTCTCTTGCACGCAGCCAGTAAATCCAGTGTGACAAGTAACGTTAGTGGCACGGGCATTGAGGGCACAATAACGTAGAACGCTTAGATGGAAAAAAAAATTCACATTCTTCTCGAAAGAATGGAGCACACCTTCAAAGTGGACATAAACTCATTGAAAAAAAATCAAGTAGTTTTTTTATGAAATAAAAGTACCGTTTGAAGATATTTGATTTGGTACTGCTCTTGTTGTAGGAAGGAATTTTTATTTTCTCTTATTAACAGACACTGACTGTTAACGCTCGTTCTGACGAAAGTACAAAATGACGGAGCATTTTTTGACACGAGGAATAAATTTTCTGTGATTTTTTTTATGAGGAAGATTCTCAACTCTTCTGCCCTCGGGATCAAGTGGACAGAAGTTACTGTAGGGTTTCTGGTAGAAATGAAACGACGTAGATGTTTCAGTGATAATTGTGTTTCTGGCAAAAATACTTGCAAGAACATTCCAATGTAAGGGATGCTTTTTGTGTTGTTAATTGTACTTTGAATTGCGGTTGTATGTCGCTTATAAACATACAGAAATGTGTACAACTCTGAAACATAATCGAAAGTGGAATAATCTATGATTTCCTCTTTCAGAACAAAATATGCAAACTACTGCATTCTGAATCTAATATGTAGAAGCTATTTATTTACAAAGAAGGCTTTTATGTTTGTCCATATATATATATTTGATGTTAAACTATGTTGTTCCATAACAAACACGATAAATGCAGCATTTGAAACGAAATATCTTTTGATTTATTGTTTGCTCAGGGTCAAATTTGCAATGTAAATAGATATTTCTTTCTCAGTATGAAGAAATGTTCGCTTTTTGTGTGTAGTGATTTGTAAAGTTTCTGAGGAAAATGAAAAAAAAAAGCCATAAGAAACAGGTAAAAAAACTTCCCATTGTACATAATAGACGTAGATATCATATTGTGTTGTCTTTGTGTGGGATTTTTAATTCACAACTTGTGTTTCCAGCATCGAAAAGGTAAGAAGCCGTCATAAACTTTTGTGTACCAATATAGTTTGATTTTCGTTTCACGTAAACTGCTTATACTTGATGAGAGACCTGGAATTAGCTTTGACGGTATTGATAGAATTCACGAATTTCTCTGGAAATTCCTGTTTTAGAAAAAGTATTATATATTTTATTATGTAACTCTGTGCGTTAAGTTAAAATAGGTATAAAAAATTGTTTCAGTTACTTTAATCTCTATATATATATTATTAGAATGTAATGATATATATTTTTCATTGTATATGATATGTTTACAATAATTCCTAGTTTTCTTTGTTTCATTGCTGTAATTACGTGAGTAATCAGAATTGGAGATTCTATCAGTTTAACTCAAATTGTGAAATCCTATATGAAACTATATTATTAGTTTAATACATTTGTTTTGTTAATCCTATCAAACTTTGGTGAAAAAAGAATTTGCTCGTGGTATCATTAATGTACACAAATATGAAAATTTTCGTATTTGGAAATTTCTGTAAGGTTTCAATTTGTGGAAAAAAAACAAATTGAATTTTCTGGTCCAAAAAATGTTATTTTTCAACAAACAGGTAGCAATGTTGGATGCATGCCATTTCAATATTTAAAATGCAGTTGAGATATTGTGTCATGCCATTTCAATACTCAAAATGCAGTTGGGGAAAATGTGTCATGCTATTTCAATACTCAAGGTCACTGAGAATACTCTCAGTGGAGGAAAATGCGTCTCTGATAACCAGAAACAAAGCTGGATCTGTAACGGAGAACAAGGCGGCCATGCTTCACCACTGAAAACATTTAACAACTGGGAAGGAGGCTAAAATAATTGTCGTAAACCAATAAAAAAAGGAAGTAAAGAAATATATATTGCGCTGTTAATGAGAATAAAGCGTAACACAAAACTATATGCATTATATAGTGTATATGTGTATGTTGCACACTGTATATGTGTATGCTGCACACTGTATATGTGCATATATATATATATGTATGCTGCATACGTATTTAAATCCAATTTGACCCCAACTCTAAATTTTTAATTTCCTTTTTTTATCTGGGATGGCGGTTAGTTCAGTTGATAGCACTCCGCGCTCCTGATCTACAGTTCCCAGATTCGAGTCCCATCTGTGCTAGCGTTGAGATTTATCTGCGTTAAACCCCCCACCCTGCTCTCGGTCAGAAAGGTGACATCGATGTGCTTGGAAATGCAGTCGTCCTTTGGATGGGACATTAAACCGTGGCCCCGTACGTAGAATCCCCCTGGATGCATCTTAAAGAACATGCTTGATGGCCTTGATGAATTGCTTCCATCTTTATTCTAACAACTGTCTAGTGGGTCCCCTTCCTCCCATATTCTATGAGCCATTGGGGTTTTTGTGACCTAGCCATTTAACCCGTAAATGACATTTCATTCATTTACTAAAGAAAGAAATAAAAATTTTCAATAATTATGTATCTCAATAACTGATATTTCGAAGTAAGACGACAAGCATTGTCTTTTAACGTAGATATTTCAAATCTGATGTTTAATTCAAAGTGAAACTCACACAATTGTGTGGACGAAAATCATATAGAACTTCAGGATCGAATTCATCGGGGTCATAAGAAAAGAGGACCAGATTGTAATTTAAATCAATGCAAGATTCTAATTCCTGGTTCAACAAAAATCTCAACATGGAAGAGCAAAAACCTCATTCAATGAAAAAAGGTAAAATTGCTTTCTTATACTTTCTAGAGAACAGGTACTATTATGTTAATAAAAAGAGTTAAAAAAACATAGCAACACGAAAACAAATAGTTTTATATACTTGAGTTATTTTTTTTAACTTGGGCTTTAATTTAGTTTTACTAAATAATAAAAAATATATATAAATTTAGGGGAAGCTTGTTTTAAACAAACACCTAATTATTGCTTCTAGTCAGATGATGACGACCTCTATTTTACATATGCAGACTTGAAATTGAACGGTTTTTTAAAGTTTCTAAACTCTGTTTATTCTGGATTTTTGGTTAACAAACTTTGCTTTGTATAATTTTCTTATTGTAAAAATTAAAGCCGGCCGTATTTTGAACACCCCTATGTTATTAACCAATAAAATTAAAATATGATTATTATCTGGCAACACTGATTGATGGCTACCGGAATTTGAATATTACCAAGTTTTAGTATGTGGCAACACTAAATGTCAAGATGGCTACCATATTAGGAATTTTACCGAGTTTTAGCAACGATCCGTTATACGATTATTAAAGTTCACAAGATGTCAAATCTTCAGAAATTTTCGCTAGGATGAAGAATAATTTCTTCTTTTGAAAAATAGTCGTTATAGTAGATATTCTTCATTGTATTTTAAATTTCTGATGGTTTGACACTTCGCAAGAGTATAGAAATCGTATGACAGATATTTGGTAAAATTTGGTAGAGCACGATATTTACTGTAAGTTTTTACCCTACTCTTAAGATTAGGTTAATACAAAATTTTGCGGAATGTTTTGCATGATATGAATTGTGCTGCATTTGTTTTAATTTAATAGTGGGTGATAATTACGAAACATTAAAAATATTAAGATATAAGTTAAACTGAATAGATGAACTGCAACGCGATTTTTTCCCGTTAACTCTTCCCAAAACTTCCCGACTTCCATGTTATCATTCTAATTTATTCACAACCGGTTCTTTTCAGTTGGGATTTTTAAGATGTAACGATGCACAATGTATTTGGATATAGTTAATTTATCGCATTATATTAGATTATAAATATTCATAAATAAAAACTCAACACTCGTTCCTCTGAGTCATATAAGGAAGTCCACTCTCACTCTTGTGCTTACAGTGTTCTCTCCTTATAGACAGATTACTTACAGACCTCTCCTTTCAGCAGAGGTGGAACAAATAGACTAGAAAGAGTTCAGCTGTTTATATTATGTAAATAATAAAATAATAATAAATATTCCCTCAAGCAGCTGCTTGCCACAGAGGTCTGACAGGAGCCTGTCAGTTTATATGCCACAGATCTGAGAGGATGGCAGGACAGCATAAAACAACACGAACATCCATGCCTTAAGTCTGGGGCTCGAATCCAGGTCCCTTAGATCAGTAGACAAGCGCGCTAACCACTCTGCCACGGAACGGCTTTATATTATATAACTGCTACAAAATTAAAGGGTAGGGAATCTGGGCCATGAAAAGAAATAAGACCCAAAAAAGAATTTTTGTAGTACACTTGATGTACTATATTCGGATACAATATATTTCGAATAGCATCTTGGGCTACAATTTATAATTTATTGCTCGTACCTGGTTGCAATTTGAGCCAAGGCTACTATAAAAGCCTCGGCTACAAATTAAAACTAGGTGAGACTCTCAGAATTATTGCGATGTTTTTTTGCAATTTATGAGCATGTGATTACAGAAGCAAATTTATATAAAAAATGCAAACAAAATTGTTCCTTTTTTTGTTTAAAACCTTCAAAAATCTTTTGATGAAAACTTTCTAAAGTAGCTGTACAATTCTGTTTTTACTAAAAGGAAATCGCACATCCGGACAAACATGTGGCATGTCTTTTTGAGACTCGGCTACTATTTACAAATTCGCCCACCAAGGTACAATTCAAGCATAGGGTGCTATTTAGGCCACGGTGTTTAATATGTCATGTATGGTATATAATGGGTTGGGTTGTTTTACCTCTGAGCGGCACTTTTTTGCACACCATGGGCTAAATGACCAGGTCACAAGGACTCCGAAGGCTCAGAGAAGGTTGGGGGAGGGGACCTACTGGAACAGCTGTTGGGAGACAGATGGTAGCCTCCCGTCAAGGCCATCCAGCGTATTCTTTAACGTGCGCAGGGTATGGCTCTCCCGTACACGAAGCCACGGCTTAACGTCCCATCCGACGGGCGGCGGCTTTATCCAAGCTCATCGGTGTCCCATATTGACTGTGGGCAGGGAGGGGAGTTTTGCGGAGATAAAATCTCAACGCTGACCCAGCTGCGACTCTAACCTGGGAACTGCAGATTACGAGCCTGGCGCGCTACCGACTGAGCCACCCCCGCCCCGTGGTATATAATGACTTACCGTGATGTCAGAGAAGAAAATATAACTGACATAATCAAGAAAACAAAGTCACCGCGATATGACTGACGAGCAATGTTAACATTTACAGTTCGAAGTTTGTCTATTTTTTTCACTGAAAATGTAACTCAAATTCTAATCCTCGTTATGAAACAATTAATGAATGAAATATTACATTACATACTAAAAGAAAAGAGCATTTAATTCAGAACAATAAATATAAAAATTAAATGGTGAATGTGGTAGGTAAAAATAAAAAACTCATTGCTAGTTCATTTGTGGTAATTTTTGAAATCTGATTAATCAGCTTCAGATATGTTTAAGGATTCAGCTTTCGGAGAAATTTATTAGCATCTGATATTTTGTCAGATGGTTTGGGTTCATATCTCAGCCATCTAAAGTTAAATTTTCCTAATAAATTAATCTTATTGTGATTCGTTTTGTTTTTGCAATTATAAAAAATGAATTGCATCCAAACATTCATTAATTCAATTCAAAGCATACAGTTATGTTCAGCATGAAACACATCTCTTGATTAATATTTATTTCATGAGACTTTTCTTTATATTAAGAGCAAATTCTTTTGTGTGATCCAACTTCCCTAATAAAAAAGGCTAAAATTTATGCAGAATTAAAAAGTCGGGGATTTAAAAACAACGTGCACATTTTCAGGGTTTTTCCATGTTTTTTAAAACTGATTTTCTGGTTATTGTAATAAATAATAATGTTTCTAGAATTTAAAATTATGTAATAGATATAAAAATATCCACGATAACTTTTTCAGTGTATGTAAATATGCGCATTAAACATTAAAGCTGCATTCCATATTGTGATCATCATCAAGTATAAGCATTTAGGTTTTTTTTTTCATCATTGGTTCCTCTTCCATTTTTAAGTCATTTCTGTTTCGATAGATTCTTATGACCTTGCGGTCATATAATTAGAGTAAAGGAAGTTTTCAACTGTATGTCATTAAAGGATTGCAAATCTAGCCCATAATACATGAATACATATTTATAAGGGCAACCAGAGTCTGATCTAGAAGGGGAGGGGGGGGGGAAGGTCAAGGGAGCGTATATATATATATATTTCCCTTACTTTTTCAAGAAATTTGTTAAAAAAAACACGCACTAAAACACTGGGAAATGGCAGATACAGCAGATACCTGAACGGTTTTCCGATTCGACTTTGACCCACCTTCTTTCGTATCACTTGTCCCCCCCTCCCCCCCACTACTTACTTTTTTTCTAGATCCGGCTGGATACAACTATGCGGTTGTTGTTTTTTATTTTATATGCCAAACTCAAAGTTCTTTAAAGGTATTCTTTTTTTTATAACAGCTTTCGTAATTTCATACCTTCTATTTGTTTATTGTATGAAACTTATACATTTTTAAAATTTAGAACTTGAGACGTACATTTTTGAATTTCTTATATTTGAAATATTTCATAAAATGTTCCACGTTTTTGTATGCCATTTGTTAAGATTGTCAGTGTAATGCTGAATAGCTTCTAAAACATTTCAATTTTCCTGGAGTAACTTAGTTTTCAGAAAAAGTCAGTTGTAATAACGGAACTGTAAATTTTGTTGCACAATTTAATACTCATATTTCTTTGTATAAGTAAAGTGTAGTATTCTTGAACGACATTATTAATAGTTTATTTTGCCGTTAACAGAATTAAATCTAGTTACTGTAATTATAAAATATGTACCACTTATTATTTCTTCTTGTTGCGAAATAAGACAATAAATACGACAAAGAATTTTGGTCTGTATGAGATATGTGTCATTTTTCAGTTGTTACTAAAAATTCTTTTGCAAGATTTATGCTTTTAATGCGATGCGAAATCTAGCAAAATATTTTTAAACATGTTATTAATCATTCTGCGCAATGTTTTAAATCCTCAACAGAATTCTTCCAGTGTTTACAACACCTCACAGGTTCACTGAAAGGTTTTTTTTCCCTTAAATGTCATAAGTTCAAGTTTCTACATAATCATAAAATATTACAATTACAATATAATTCATGTATTTCATGTGAATTATGAAAATCATTGTTTGTTTCTCTAAATAGTGAATTCTCAACTAGACAGATACGAAATTGTAAAAAAATTGTGCAGGTGCTTTTTGATTCTTCAACTCTTGTATCTTTGCTTGTATAATTCACCTGTTCCATGAAACAATAATGAATAATATTTAATTTTAACAATTTTAATTCTATTTAATTTAAAATGTTTCTATTCCCATTGTTTGTTTAACTGAATTGTAAATAGCACGGTGATGCCCATGGTGTTCAAAAACATAGATTTAGAATAGTGTTCTGTGAAGGGCTAAAGTGGTGCACATTTGTTGACACTTGTTTTGACCTATTGTGTTTTGCTTATATAAGTGGTGATGAATAGTTCGTATAAATAATATCAAACTAGTGGCAAAAACCTTTTGTATATTCCAGTTGTGAAAAACTTTTTTGTTAACACCAGCTGTGACAAACCGTTTTTTCTTTTGTTTACATCAGTGGTGACAAACTCTCACCCCAGTAGTGAACGGACACATTTTTAGTTATATTAATAGCGATAAACGTTTTCTCACAATAATAGCATCTAAAATGATAATGCAATGCATTTTTGCCTCTTTTCATATGCTCGTTGATTTCATCTTCATAAAACATAGAAACAATTCATGTTTTAACAGTTGTGAAAAAATTTCTATCATATTTTTGTCATTATTTGCATTTGATTCACGTGTATATTTATCAACCTTCAGTTTAGATTCAATCCACAACTCCAGTTAAATAATCCTAGCATCTTAAAAAGAAAAAAAAAGTTTATTTTTCATCGAAGTTGTAGGAGAAAAAAAAACAAAAAATTTCCAAGTTCACGTGGGAGAAACTTTGAGCATTAAAATGTGAGTAGTAATATTTGGTTTGTTTCATTATATTTAATTTAACCTGTTAAATGCTCCTCTGTATTCTTTTTTGTCAAACATAAAGTTGATCTTATTACCTATTTTATTATTTAAAATAAAATAATACTGTTTCCAGCCAACTGACTTCAGTCCTAACTGTCTAGGTTATATTGTTATGTGCCAAAGTTAATATAAAGTGTAATATACAATTTTATTTCTTTTGAAGGAATCTTAAATTTGAATTTTGTGGGGCTGAACATTTACCCTATTATTTTTATTTCTTTTTTTCCATTTCAGTCTCAGTGCCAACTGATAAATTTAAATGCAACCACTTCTAACCTATTACATATTTATATTCATTAATAAGTGTAACTCTCATGTTGATATACGTGAATAGATCTTTAATTCTCACAGTCACTAAGTTCAACGATACGTGTGTTATGTGTTTTTCAACGTGAAAATTTATAAATTTTTGTTAATGTAAATGTTAAGGATACGCCCATAGTACATCATTGTGGTTGAATGGGCTCTCGAATGCAAACAACACTCGGTTAAACATAGAGAAAGTTAATGTGTTATGAAGTATTTAAGTATTTATTGTGTTGTAACACCAATATTTTTGTGTTTTGGGCATTGTCTTGATGATATCATCAGCACTTGATATTCAATTGATGTAAGTTTGCTTGGGGGGATTTATATCACATCCTCAATAACGTGAGCAGTAATTATAGCTTTGGTAGAACAACATGTGAATTTCATGTTAATACAACAAGCAATGTTACTCTGATATCCAAAGCTTTAAATGGCCATCTAGTAGCCGTAGGATATAGCATAGTGTAAACCATGTCCTGCTTCATTCCACTGTTAGTACTTATAGAAAACTCTTATTGCATATTGCACTGTTTACCTTTACCACTTGAGACTGTAGACCTTATTTCCTAAATACCTTTGCAGTTCATTCCACAGTGCCAACCTTTCCTAAGATGTCCTGATGACAGAGATAATCAAGAAATAAAAGATCTCTGAGTAACTCATACTGGTGTTGTACAAACTAAGTGCACCTTATATCTGGAGCAGTAATCATTAGAGGAAATGGCTTTACCATGCATTCATCAGAACAGTGCTGTGGTAAAACAGACCAACTTCAGAAAATTCTGCACACTGCACATGCATTCATGTTAAACAAAACATGACTCCTACCATAACTATATCTTGAGGCAGCTTGTAGTTTACCCAAGTGTATACAGTTTTTAACTTTGTCTTTACCTATATAACAGTAGATTTACTCAAGATACTCTAAGAGGGTCTTGCTTCTGTCTAGTGTTTGTTTAGGTAGATCGAAAGGTAGATCCATCTTTACTGGTTTTACGAGCTCCATTTTTACTGTAGAAATGTCAGAATCTCAACTGTTTACTATACCAGGCTGTTCTGATTTTAATATACATATATTTTGCTACGTGCCCACAGTTTATGTCATTGCAAAAGGAATTGTTAATCTTTTCTCAGGTAATATGATGTAAATTTATGACATCCTTTTACAGTAAGTATATTTTTCTTCATTTCAGAATTTTTAACCGACGACATAAGTTACTAAGAGATAGAAAAGTACTTTTTCTGATTTTTGAGTATAAGGTATCTATCAATGGTGGATTCAAAATCAGCAAGTATTATTTAAACAACGGTCTTGTACAGTTTATATATTCTGCTTTAGTAGTGAAAGACGGAAATAATAATAAAAAAAATAAATGTAGGGATAAAGATTTCATATTGTGTTGCAAACCAGAGAATGTGAAACCCGCATAATTAGTTTCCAATTCTTAAATGTAATGGTGCTAAAGTTATGTACTTTGCAGGATTTCAGAGTATAGTTGCGTGCTGAAAGAAGCATATTGTGGGTTGTTTTCATTCCTACAAAACCCTAAATCGATAAAACAGAACCGAAAGATTTAGATATTGAGGATAAGACACATCAAATTTAAGCTTTTTAATGGCGATATAAAGCTACTATTTTAGACCTTTTCGAATATTTGTATTGAAATAATTTTGAGCCTCTTTCCTTGAAGATTAGAGCATGTATAGAATCTTTCTAAACGATAATAGATTTAGGTTATTACCGCTCATATTATCACTTTTCTACCTATTCCCTTAATTGTTACTTGATAACCTTCGAACAGTTCTCTATTCTGATAGATTAATCTAATCCTTCCTATTCAATGTGTCCTCTAGTTCAGTGATGTCCAGCGTTTCTTGCGCTAGATGGTCAACACTGAAATTTCCAAATAGTTTAAGGTGCATAGAGAAAATTTTTAGAATTTTAATACCTTTCATCGTGGTGCTTGAAGTTGTGTAATTTGCCTTAAGCCACAGTCAGTCTTGCTTTCATACAGATATCTGTGATACTTTACACAAACAACTGAAATGCTTTTTTTCATTGAGAAATTTAATGAAGGTAAGCCACAGAATTAATATTGATTTGTAATATAAATAGCTTTTTCTGTCAAATTCGCTTTCTGTTACATTTATGTAAAAAAATAAATACCCTCTCAAGCAGTTGCTTGCCACAGAGGTCTGACAAGAGCCTGTCAGTTTATATGCCACAGTAGAAGGTCTGAGAGGATGGTAGGCCCTCAGAAGAAAAACGACACAAACAGCCATGGTTTCAATAAATAAAAATAAATACCCCCCTCAAGCAGTTGCTTGCCACAGAGGTCTGACAAGTGCCTGTCAGTTTATATACCACAGTAGAAGGTCTGAGAGGATGTTGGCCCTCAGAAGAAAAACGACACAAACAGCCATGGTTTCAATAAATAAAAATAAATACCCCCTCAAGCAGTTGCTTGCCACAGAGGTCTGACAAGTGCCTGTCAGTTTATATGCCACAGTAGAAGGTCTGAGAGGATGTTGGCCCTCAGAAGAAAAACGACACAAACAGCCATGGTTTCAATAAATAAAAATAAATACCCCCTCAAGCAGTTGCTTGCCACAGAGGTCTGACAAGTGCCTGTCAGTTTATATGCCACAGTAGAAGGTCTGAGAGGATGGTAGGCCCTCAGCAGAAAAACGACACAAACAGCCATGGTTTCAATAAATAAAAATAAATACCCCCTCAAGCAGTTGCTTGCCACAGAGGTCTGACAAGAGCCTGTCAGTTTATATGCCACAGTAGAAGGTCTGAGAGGATGGTAGGCCCTCAGCAGAAAAGCGACACAAACAGCCATGCCTTACCGGAGCTCGAACTAAGGTCTCTTAGATCAGTAGCCAAGCGCGCTAACCACTCGGCCATGGGATGTGCGGATTAGAAAAGTTGCACTTCCCTGAATAGAAATTTACGGTGTTTGCTTCTTCTCTTAAAAGGGCACTTGAGTTTTTCGTTTCAAGAATATCCTTCTATAGTGGCCAGATCCCTACACTGTTTTTTTACCTTGAGTTGATTAAAATCAATCTACAAGTCACTCTGATATGCAACAATGAATAAGGTTGTTGTAAGAGCACGTGAAGGAGGGCAACATGCTTCCATCTAATTGAGAATTTCAACCCCCTGAGGGAAGTGGAAAATATGCACACTAAACGGAAGGGAAATGATTTTTATTGAATTAATTCACTTATTTAATGAATTAGTCGTGCACTCTTTGGCACGACTAATTTCTGATAAAAAAAAATGCTATTCCTGTTCAGTTTAGTTATTTGACTGTCTTCGTTCCCTCCATTTTTTCCCCTCGTTCTGGCCTGGTCAAGGACTATAGAGAATTAAATTATCATCATCGTATAAAATAACAAGCTTATACCGAAGGGGTGGGTTAGTGGACGAATAGCCGACACAGATATATAAGTGATGACTTCAACATGTGCATCAGCTGCAAACTACTGAGAAACTTGGGGCGGGGGTGGCTCAGTCGGTAGCGCGCCAGGCTCGTAATCTGTAGTTCCCAGGTTCGAGTCCCAGCTGGGTCAGCGTTGAGATTTATCTCCGCAAAATTCCCCGCCCTGCCCACGGTCAGTAGGGGACACCGATGGGCTTGGAAAGGCCGCCGTCCGTCGGATGGGACGTTAAGCCGTGGCCCCGTATGCGGGAGAGACATACCCTGTGCACGTTAAAGAACACGCTGGATGGCCTTGACGGGAGGCTACCATCTGTCTCCCAACAGCTGTTCCAGTGGGTCCCCTCATCCAACCTTCTCTGAGCCTTCGGGGTCCATATGACCTGGCCATTTAGCCCATGGTGTGCAAAAAAGTGCCGCTCAGAGGTAAAACAACCCAACCCAACTGAGAAACTCCTATTGACAGATTTTAGCGCCCTGTAATTTCCTAGATGTTTGATAGATTGGTCCCAAATTTCATATGCTGGTGTTCCTTGTGTGACCTCGTGTTGGGTAAAAATGTCGAGTCCCTCTCTGCCTTGGGAGGGGATTAATCCCTTTGCAATGTTCGGAATCTGGGGGAGGAGGAGGCTCTGCCGTCTCCTCGGGCATTGTGAAAGTTATGAATGGAATGAATTATGAAACTTTTCAATTGACAAATCTTCCAGAGGAGAAGTAAGTTTTGAGCCTAACTTTTGTCAGCAATTGGGAGACTTATTAGTGGACAAATCTGTCGGTGGAGAAATTTGTTTTGCGCCATGTGATCTGTTGATGTGCCAGTTGAGTCAAACACTAGTTATTTCCGTTAAAACAAAATATGATTACTCGAATCATTCGCACAGATCTGAAGTAGCTCGTACTGGAAACTTAATATGCATAATAATAATAATCAGCTAGCGTCCAGTTTCAACTTCGATTGATTCCTCCCAAGAGACGTTTCATCTGCATATTAAGTTTAAAGTCAGTCGCAAGGAGTCTGAAATACGTTGAAGTTAAGGCGATCCATTAGACATCTTTTAAAAGAAAGATGCGAATCTTACAACAAGGCCATTTGAACGGTTAATTAATTTCTTGATCTCTCGTATATGAACCAAGGTTGGATACTCCTCCGATGTACAGCGCCATTTTCAAGTCGGGAGCGAAACCGTAACTTGGTTACCGCTAATCCAGTTCAATCCTGTTTTTGCTATCATTGTCTGAACTAATCAGTCCTTCTTTGAACTGATTATAGATGGATCATGTTTGTGCCTTTATTGAATTTCGCATTTTACCATCATTATGCATTTTTAAGTTGCGTAGTTGTTGGGTTGTTTATCGGGAGTAACACAACCCAAACCGTCGAGGTTTTAGCCCCAATTGTCACTATTTCACACACGGTGGACTAAACGGTCAGGTAACGAGGAACCGAAGGGCTTACAGCTGGGATAAGAGAAGGAGCTACACTAGACGAATGATAGGAGTCAGATGGAGGCCTCTCATCGAGAGTGCTATTTTAGTGTGCACAAGGTTGCTCTTCTGCACACGGAACCACGGCTTAACGTCTCTTTCGATAGCTGAAGTAGAGTCGCTCAAAAAAGTATCCGAACGCTATGGTTGATTGCAGAATTCAGAAAAAATATCTGGAGCGTGTACAGCAACTATACACGCTCCAGTTACCGTTCACAGCAAACTGGAGCGTGTGCAGTTACTGCACACGCTCCAGTTTGCTGTGAACGGTAACTGCACACGCTCAATATTTTTGTGAGTGGGCCCACACGATCCAGGTTTTTGTGAGCTCACACGATCCAATGTGCTGTGAACATTAACCGCAACCGCTCCTTGCTGTGAACGGTAACTGCACACGCTCAATATTTTTGTGAGTGGGCCCACACGATCCAGGTTTTTGTGAGCTCACACGATCCAATGTGCTGTGAACATTAACCGCAACCGCTGCAGTTTGCTGTGAACGGTAACTGCACACGCTCCATATTCATTGCATTATATATTCATACGCATTATATATATTAAAAATATCCGAACACTATGGTTGATTACAGAATTCAGAAAAAATATCCGGCAACGAATTTTTTTTAGAAATTAGTGATCTGGCAACCTTCGTGTCACGTGACACGAAGGTTGCTAGATCACTAATTTCTAAATAAAATCGTTGCCAGATATTTTTTCTGAATTCTGTAATCGACCATAGTGTTCGGATACTTTTTTGCGCGACTGTACATTTAGATAGCTGAAGTTTCGATAGAACATCCCCTTCCACGCATATGAAAAGAAAAAGTGATTCTAGTTTGTGGAGTTGGAAAATCGGAGTCATTATCATCTAAAATGACTCTGAACTCTGATCACTATCTCACGACATGTTCAACTTATTTTAATTTGGAATTTGTTTACAGCTGCTGTTCCATTTTCCCAATTTATTACCTATCATTTATTTGTACTTAGAGAAGAAAACTCCGTTATATACAGCAGTGGTTCTCAACCTTTTATGATTCACGTACCCCCTGGAAATGTGTATGTAACTAGCGTACCCCTTGTATAGATAGATAAAACTATAGTTATAGTATAACAATGGTTATTTTTGCTTTGTACACTAGATTTAGCGACTTTTGAGCTCTCACGGCGTACCCCAAAAATTTTTACCGCGTACCCCACGTTGAGAACCCCTAATATACAGCATTATTGTGAACCTTTGCGAACTCGAACCTGCTGCTGTGCTTCTAGCTTTATTTTATGCTTGATACTATCCTTTTTTTTTTATTGTAAGCAGTTTTCAATCGAACGAACATTGAAATCACGCTGAAGCAGTTGTTTTAAATACATTTAATTTATGAGGCTGAATTTGGCTTGAAATCAAGTTCCTTAATCATTGCTGGTCGCGGTGTTAAAAAGTTGGCGATTGTAAAAAGTACAGCATTTGTTACTGTCATTCGGGGGCGGCTTAGTCGGTAGCGCGCCAGGCTCGTAATCTGTAGTTCCCAGGTTCGAGTCCCAGCTGGGTCAGCGTTGAGATTTATCTCCGCAAAATTCCCCGCCCTGCCCACGGTCAGTAGGGGACACCGATGGGCTTGGAAAGGCCGCCGTCCTTCGGATGGGACGTTAAAACGTGGCCCCGTGTGCGGGAGAGCCATACCCTGTGCACGTTAAAGAACACGCTGGATGGCCTTGACGAGAGGCTACCATCTGTCTCCCAACAGCTGTTCCAGTGGGTCCCCTCCCCCAACCTTCCCTGAGCCTTCGGAGTCCATGTGACCTGGCCATTTAGCCCATTGTGTGCAAAAATGTGCCGCTCAGAGGTAAAACAACCCAACTACTGTCATTCGATTTATTCGAAGCCATTTTTTACGGATGATAGTCAACGTGATAAAAGATTCACACTGAACATAATCTGCAGAACATAATGCACTGAACACAAGTTTACAAAGCGGCACATTTAATAAAGCGTTTTACTATTTTCATCCGTTGTGATTGTAATTGTGCCAGCAATAGTTTTTATCCTAGCAGATATAACAGTGAAAAATAAGGAGATAGCAGCTTATAAAATTCTGAACAGCATTAAACCCTTCTGACCTGAATTTTTTTATCTAAGAAAAAATGTTTCCATTTAAATGTGCTCTATTTATGACCAAATGAACGAAAATATATAACAAAATTTTGAACATGATTTCGCTGAAATTCATCATGTAGGAACTGTCCAGAAAAAACTGTCTTAAAAGTTGCAAAATTCTGAAATCTTAAATCATAATTTACATGCACGTTACCACGATAAAAGACATCAAATGAATTAGGAACGTATCCCGGGTTTAGTTCAGAGTTGGTGGGAATGGGTTAGTACTAAAATATTCCATTGGACAGGAGAGGCTAAATGATATTCTATATGAAATAAAATTTCAGAGTTGTTTATTTTTTAAATCTATTTTTAGTTTCGGTCATAAAATATGGGGCTAAAATTATAAAAAAACACCTGTTTTTAATTTCAAAGCAGGTGGACAAGTTCGAGAGTTCGTATAATGCAACAGGATTTCACGTTATGGAGTACACGTCTTTGAAATGAATTACATTTGTGAAATATATCAAAACAATTCTTGTGGTTTCCTGTGAAATGTACCAAAACCGTTCTTGTCGTATGTCAGGCATAGTTTTCTCCAATGATATTGTGTGTAGTTTCTATTTTATCCATAGATGGCACAAATATCCAGTCCATTGTGTACAGTTTGCAAACATTGCAAGACAACATGTTTTTCTTTATAATCTGAAAAAAAAAGCAATGCATATATTTAATGTACACAGGATCTGAAGGGGTTAAGTTTCTTTTGCTCTTGAAAGCGCAAAGTGATGAGAGAAACTAAAGAATCTCCTTAGAGAAAGCGTCGTAATGTTTTGTCTTTTGGAGAAGGGTCTGGCTCTTGAATTTTATCACCCCACGTAATTGGAAAGATGCCTCTTGCTATATATAAAAATATAATACAAAGTAATAGTATCATTGAGCCATTTTAAATATGTTTTTCTTATTCGGTGACAAAACTTGAAAATACATCATGTAAAATTAACAAAAATTGAGTTAGGAAAACATTGGATTTAAGATATTATAAGTAGATAAAGAAAGATGTTACTTGAAAGTCATTTTTCTTGATTTTAAAGTATCAAAATCTTTCATTAATTCATAAGCCTAAATAAGTGCTGAAGTTGTTTGATGCTTTACGGATATAAATGCCAAGCTTGAATGTCACTGTAAGGATCTTAATTCGCCTGTCTCGAATTAGAGCCATCTTTGATACCTTTCTTTTTTCCATTAAGCCGAAATATGATAAAGCAGACTTGTCTATGTCTTACAATTTGCATTTTTATCTCGTCGATTATTTCATTCCCATTTACATCAAATCTGAATATTGTTTTTTTAACCAGAAATAGAATTTGACCAACTGATGGCAGCTGCATTCTCTTGTTTGTAAACAATAAGAATGATTTTTTGCAACCTGAGTGATAAGAGTCCGGTCTTAAGATAGTGAAACGTTTAGAACGTGAAAATAATCAAAATATGTATGTGGCGTAGTTAATACTCGATACAGAGCAAAAGCTGGAAATAATTTTTAATAACCATATGCCTCAAACCTCGCACAGAACAGAAGGATTTTCGTATAGCTAGAATGACCATCCGTGGTCAACATGCTCAGAGATGTACAAAAAAAAATGATCTGCTCTCAGTTAATAGAGTAACTTAGCGGACAATAAAAAAAACCTTCTGAACTGACGAGTGTATTGTTGTTCTAAATGGTTGTATTAATATCGTTTCCTGTTGTGCTGTGTGCTTTCGACGGTCGTGCTTTTCATAATGCCACTTTGTAAAATTAGATGTTTTGCAAATAAAACTCGTGTTTTTGTGCGCGTCGACGCTCTTTTTGACGTATTTTGATGAAATGAATTACCTTGTTTCAGCTTTTCCAACTTTTGAATCTGCCTTTGATATGCTTCACGATGTACAGTGCATCTATTATTCGCTATATTTGCGTATCTTTGTTCTGGTTCGTGCTGGATGTAAATGTTACGAAACACTGAGCTGCAAAATGTTGTTCGCTTGTAACTCTTTTTGTGTTTTCGATTCGTGACTTTGTCTGTCACTGGTTTGTGGATTAAACTTAAACAGCTGCTTTTCAGTTATGAGTAAGTGTACTTAAAAACGTTCTTAGAGAAATTTATTATCTTGGAGAAATGTTAATTTTATTAGTTCATTATATGTTATTATGTTTATTATGTTTTATTATTATTAGTAATGTTAATTTTTTTTTCAATTTTTATTCAACCTAGATATGTATCAATACAAAATTATAATGAAATATATACCCAGCTAAAGTAACTGAATACTTGAGCGCTAGTGTATAATCATAATATAAATATAAATACAAAAAATTAACAAGGCAACAGTTGGTAATTGAACTTCTATGATATAGAAGTCAAAAAATTGGTTTTACATACAGTAATCGTTCTTTGTTTACAATCCATTCACAAAGAGATTTATTAAATGAATATTTTGAAGTAATTTTCTTCGTTGTTTCTGGAACATTGTTGTATAATTTAGTTAATAATAATAGTTGTTGCCGAATAAATCAAAATGTTGTAATATGAAACAGTGTTTCACAAACTTTTTTTTCATAGCTCTCATATTTTAATTAGCATTAAAATGATTCATATGAAGATTTTTTTAATTTGAAAGCTTTATTCAGAATTTTGCAGCTTGTTTAAAGAGTGACATAAAAAACTAAGAAATAGACATGCTTATATGTAACCAAAAGGAGGCTTTAGGTTTAGTGGGTCGATTAAAGACGTCTTTGTATCAGGATGTTAGTCGAGTTGTTAGGGAAAAATCGACTATACTGTGAAAAATCAGTGACGAAATGACGGACTTCTCAAATATCAA
Organism: Ryuthela nishihirai; assembly: GCA_038380435.1. NCBI lineage: Eukaryota > Metazoa > Arthropoda > Arachnida > Araneae > Heptathelidae > Ryuthela > Ryuthela nishihirai. The sequence goes on along the minus strand of JAWZYU010000002.1, from coordinate 20,165,215 downwards.
GAAATGTAAAAAAAAGTTAAGAAATTTAATCACAATCGCTCCAGGAATAGGGCAATTTTTTTCCAAAAAAAAAAAGTGAAATATATTTAACTTATGTACTAATATAGTAACTACAGTACTTATGTATATGATGATGATTAATTCGCAAAGCCATCATATAATCCTAAAAATCATCATCAACATCATAAATAATAGGGGTATCTTAGTGGATGTGATCTATAGAGAAAAAATAAGGATCTATAGAGAATAAAAAAAATCGGGTCCCTAGCTGTTGCGGGAAGTAATTAAATTTTTTTTTGTGAATGTGGGGGATCTGAAAACGGGAGGGGGTAGGGGCGCTGGAGTTCCTTCGGCTAATATAAATCGCAGAAGTTATAAATGGAGAGAAATACTTTTCGCGCCAAACATTTGGAGAGAGTTGTGAACGTTACCTATGGGGAAGAGATATAGCTTTCTGCCCCAAAAGTTTTTTGGCCGGCTGTCGTTAATACAAGAATTAGTGTTGAGTGGAGGAAATATATGCGTCAGTGTTTCAAAGCCTCGTTGGCATGTAGCGCTTGAAGCGAGTAGCGGTTGAATCTAGAACTACGAAGAGACAGTCGATTTACTTCTAGATTTTGATGCTGTTTTCAACTTAATAACTTTCTTTGGGATTTCAGTTGTTTGAAACTGAAAAAAATGCAGATTTTTGTTCAGTCGTCTATTCGTTTTAACGGGATTTTACTCTATATTGTTGCTATTAAAAGTAAAACCTTAGCAGTCATTTAAGGGGCAATAGAACATTCATTTTCAAATGCAGAACTTTCTAATATTTGCAATGTAGACAGTATCGCTGTCTTAATGCACAAAGTTCTAATTTCAATGGGATTTTTCTTCATACTCCAATGTATTAAGTTCTAGTTCAATGTGAAAGTTTTTGCTTTTAATTCAAAAATTTCTACTGTTTTCAGTGTAAAAAAAGTGATAGCAGTCTCTCAATGTAAAAAAAAGTTTTATCACGTTCAATGCGAGAGTTTTACTTTCAGGCTAGAGAGCTACAGTACCCTACTACCAATATTTACATATGAGCAGTCTCTCAATGCAAAAAGTTTTATTCTTTCAATGTAAAAAGCTCTGCTACATTCAGAATTTCTCCTCTCATGCGGTGCTACTGCTCTAGAAATGAACAGACTTCGTGTATTCATATCTCTAAAAATTAGTGAATCTTTTTTTTTCATGGAATTGGTTATTTATTGATCCCATTCATACAAAAAAATACTCGTATTTTAAAGAATTATTTAGGAGCCAATTTTCATTCATAAATGAAAAGCAGCAGTTCTTTGAATTTGTAATTTTTTTCTAATTACCACAAAGGCAAGTGTATGTAAAAGTGAGGTAAATGTCTTCGGTTTTTGTTTCATATTGCGGTTAAATAAGGAGATGAGAAATAGCAATAACAAAGATCATTGTATCAAATATGAAATAATTTCCAGCATATCTTGTGATCAGAATTTGCAAGGAGACGGTTTGCGTCTCAAAAACTGTATTGAGTTGAATAAATATGAAGATTAATATATATATATCTCTTAATCAAATAACCGATCAGAATCAGTGCTAGAGTGGTCCTTGATCCTATTTCTTGTTTTTAAACAATTCATTGCGATATTCAGAGCACAGAAGTTCACTTTCTTAACAGTTTTGATTTTCTTTTTATTGCAATTTCAACTGATCATGTTTTTCTCCAATTTATGCGATCATTAGAAAGGAAATTGTTAGTTGCTTAGCTACATGATGAATCTGCATTCGCTTGCGAAGGTATCCAGAGTTATGTCAGTTGTCACTTTTAAGGAAAGGCCGTCTCACCTAGGACAAATTTTCCCTACACCAGTAAGATTGGAGGATGGGCTAGTAATTTGAAGTTCCCAGGTTGGAGTCCCAATTGTGTGAGTGCTCAGAATATTCTCTCTTGACTCCCACACCCTGCTCTCGGTGAGAAAGGGGCCACTTATTGGCTTGGAAAGTCTTCCGTCCGTCGGATAGGAGGTTAAGCCGTGGCTACGTGTTCATGAGAGCTGTGCACACTAAACAACACACACTTCACGGCAGGATTATGACCTGGTTGTTTAGCCAATTGTGTGAAAAAATGTCACATAGAAATAGAACCACCCAAAACTATTGAATCTCCCCCTTTTCAACATTTCTTATGAATTATTTTACTAAAGGTATGCTCATGCAATCAATTGATATTATTAAAACCAACATTTTAAGATAATATCCTGAAAATTTTAAACAGAATATATTCTTAAGGTTCGAGTATATTTTTCGAGATAAGTTCACTACCTAGCACAGTGGGGCGGGGGTGGCTCAGTCGGTAGCGCGCCAGGCTCGTAATTTCCCAGGTTCGAGTCCCAGCTGGGTCAGCGTTGAGATTTATCTCCGCAAAAATTCCCCGCCCTGCCCACGGTCAGTAGGGGACACCGATGGGCTTGGAAATGCCGCCGTCCGTCGGATGGTACGTTAAGCCGTGGCCCCGTGTACGGGAGAGCCATACCCTGTGCACATTAAAGAATACGCTGGATGGCCTTGACGGGAGGCTACCATCTGTCTCCCAACAGCTGTTCCAGTGGGTCCCCTCCCCCAACCTTCTCTGAGCCTTCGGGGTCCATGTGACCTGGCCATTTAGCCCATTGTGTGCAAAAAAGTGCCGCTCAGAGGTAAAACAACCCAATGTTAAAGAACACGCTGGATGGTCTTGACGGGAGGGTCCCCTGCCCCAACTTTCTCTGAGCCTTCGGGGTCCATGTGACCTGGCCATTTCCGCTCAGAGGTAAAACAACCCAACCCTAGCACAGTTCACGACTCAGTTGTTGGGAACCAAAGTTATTCAATATCTAAACCTACAAATTAGAATCCAGATCAGCATGGGTGGACATGATGAATCAATGAACTGTCCATTGTGAATAAAAACTTTAGAAGGCCTAAATGCATATTTTCCTGTAGAAGGAAACGTAAATTAACAAACAAATGTAAAACGTTTCAAAAAAATATTTATATATTTTACACTTTAACGGGAAATTTAAGATTGCTTATTTGTAGAAAGTTTTGTTGATAAATTTCACACAGTACTCATAGTATCGCATCAAAACTAAATATTGGAATATTTCTTTGGATACGTTCCTGACTTTAAAAAACCCTTTGCGGATAGATAGAGCAGTAAAGGATTACTAATTCTCTAGACTGAGCTCTATGTTCTGCATTTAAGAATACTGAATAAAAAAAAATATGAAATTATTACACCCTGTAATTAGCTCACCCTGTAATTGAAAGAATCTGAATAAGGAACTGTTTAATACATTTCGACCCACATTCATTATTTTAGTGTTTATTGATTTCCAAAATTTAAACATTTTCAGTTTCAAAGGTGCAGAAACCCAAATTCCAAAAGCATCAGCAAGTGAAACAAAATGCTTTTCCCAGTATTTTTTGCTGTATGATATTGTATGAGGTTGGATCTTGTGAGAGGGAAGATGCATGTCATTCTTCTTCTCTCCGTAGCGAATTTAATCGGAATAAACTGTAAGAATTTAAGTCCCCTCCCCCCTCGAAAAAAAAGTTTTTGAAATATGTTTGCTACTCAATCAAATCAATTGGCGTCATTTCATTTCTCCGTACAACTATGTGGGCGGGGGTGGCTCAGTCGGTAGCGCGCCAGGCTCGTAATCTGCAGTTCCCAGGTTTCGAGTCCCAGCTGTGTCAGCGTTGAGATTTATCTCCGCAAAATTCCCTGCCAACGATCAGTAGGGGACACCGATGGGCTTGGAAAGGCCGCCGTCCGTCGGATGGGACGTTAAGCCGTGGCCCCGTGAGCGGGAGAGCCATACCCTGTGCACGTTAAAGAACATGCTAGATGGCCTTGACGGGGGCTACCATCTGTCTCCTAACAGCTGTTCCAGTGGGTCGCCTCCCCCAACCTTCTCTGAGCCTTCGGGGTCCTTGTGACCTGGCCATTTAGCCCATTGTGTGCAAAAAAGTGCCACTCAGAGGTAAAACAACCCAATCCATACAATTATGTAATTGATCGATGTCAACTAACGTTTTCAATTCAAAGCTATCTGCTACCATTATATCCTGTTAGTTCTTTAATATTATTGAAGAACGATTATTCATATTTTTTCGTTGCGAGTATCTTAAAATGCTTTAAGTTCAAGTTAATAATTGTCGCTAGTGTTGGAACATCAATTTGTGGTGATCACGGAATGATCGAAAATTGGTTATAGAGCATCGCAATATTTCTTTTGTAAAAAGCTACGTGCAAAACATATTTGTACACGATTTTAATGTAAATTAAGAAACTGAACTTCTGCCATAAAATCTTAAGAACACTTCTGCTTTGAAGAAGCGCAAAAAACAGGTATCGACTTGCACGTAAATGTATAAACCTTACTGAAAAGCAGAAACTGCAGAGAGGGAATCATTACCAGCTCTAGCTCACCCAAATGACAATTGTACAGCCAGTCCTCGACGAGTTACAACCATTAATGATTCTGAATATTCTTAGAGCTAGGTCTTTCTTTGAAAGTCAGAAATTATACCAGTTAATATTATTTGTTGAATGCTGAAGTCGATTATAAAGTAACTATTGTATCGTTATTGGAAAGTTTATGTGTGATTCACGAATAGTTCACTTTTCATACGATGTACACTGAGTGATTATTGTATTGTGACCACCCCACTCATGTTAATGGACGCTAATTTCGAATCTCTATAACGTTTAAATGTTTTTCCATCTGAATATCAATTTTCAGCATTATTCCTCAAGTATTTAAAGTTATGGAAATTTGAGCATTTAACAACACTTCTAGACAAAAGAAATAACCTTTGAAATTAATTTAAACTTAAATAGGAAGTTGTTATTTCAAACCATTCCATAAATAATTACATAAATAATTCAATATTCTTTGAAATTGTGATAAATTTCTTAGAAACACGTTACTATTCTTAAATATATAAACGTCTATACTTGTTTAAATACTGAAAGAATGTTTTAAAAATCGATATATAGAAATATTATTATTTTAAAAGTTATAGAGCTTCATAGTTAGCGTTTCTTTGGCATAACTTGAGGTGGAGTGGTCATAATTCAATGATCAGTCAGTGCGAGTACAAAAAATAAATACTTATTCTGACATAATGATTAGCGATGACCAAGGATTGGGATACATCCTCAGTAGGTTAGCAAGGTCATAACCTCCAGGGAATCGTGTCCCCTGTTGTATTTATATTCATTACGATAAATTAGAAAAATCAAAAGGAAAGAAATACACAGATCTTCCTCATAGGGTCATTCCAAAATTTATTGTTTAATTCCTCCACTAAAGGGAGGGATCACCTCTATCGAGGTTTGGCTGTATATAAACCACAAAATGGTGATTTTTGGCACTGCCTCTGACATCTTGTAATGTTTACCTCCAAAAATGAATTGTTGTTATTAATTAAGGTAACGATGAAGCATTTCATGATCAGTTTAGCTTTTTCGTTTTCCAGTACATAATTGTAGTCTCGGAAATATAGGTGGCGGTGCAATCACCCGAAAACTGTGAATCGTGGCCCGCAGTAGTTCTGTTTTAGAAACTTGTTCCCTTCTTTCTCAACGTTTGGTCACTAGAACATTGGGTCGGATCCAGATTCACTGCTGAATCCTCTCTCATCTTTCCTGGATCTTTTGGGCCAGTCCATCCACATTTATTTAAAAATAGTTTTTTCCAATATCTATGGGGCGGGGGTGGCTCAGTCGGTAGCGCGCCAGGCTCGTAATCTGTAGTTCCTAGGTTCGAGTCCCAACTGGGTCAGCGTTGAGATTTATCTCCGCAAAATTTCCCCGCCCTGCCCATGGTCAGTAGGGGACACCGATGGGCTTGGAAAGGCCGCCGTCCGTCGGATGCGACGTTAAGCCATGGCCCCGTGTGCGGGAGAGCCATATCCTGTGCGCGTTAAAGAACACGCTGGATGGCCTTGACGGGAGGCTACCATCTGTCTCCCAACAGCTGTTCCAGTGGGTCCTCTCCCCCAACCTTCTCTGAGTCTTCGGGGTCCTTGTGACCTGGCCATTTAGCCCATGGTGTGCAAAAAAAGTGCCGCTCAGAGGTAAAACAACCCAACCCAATATCTATTATGAATAATTATTAACGTTGAAAATTGGGGTATATTATAAACTTTTTTTATATCGCGCTAATACAAAAGAATTTGCAGAAAAGTTTTTAACTATGCAGCTGTCTCTCCGTTTTGCAAACAAACTGACCATCTACCAAGGTCACGAAGTGACATTTGATTATAAATTGTCTGTTAGCTTTCTAGACTACACTACACGTAGTTCATATTCAAATACCAATTAAGGGATCCGATTTTTACGTGAAGTCTGTTGTTTTTAATTCTGAGGGATTGTCTTCAGTGATATATGTTGGCTGGATTTTTGCTCGATTAGCAAGATTTCAATAGCAATGCACGCTGGCGCAGAAATCCTTTAAGGTCAAATAAATAAATAAATAAATACCTCCTCAAGCAGCTGCTTGCCACAGAGGTCTGACAGGAGCCTGTCAGTTTATATGCCACAGTAGAAGGTCTGAGAGGATGGCAGGACCTCAGCAGAAAAACGACACACACATCCATGCCTTATCCGGGGCTCGAACCCAGATCCCGTAGATCAGTAACCAAGCGTGCTAACCACTCGGCCACGGGAAGATGAAATCTAAAACTCTGTCCTCACTGACCGATCTATATAGAGTAGACTCGGTAGCTAAATTTCCCCGGGGGGAGGGAGGGGGTGAAGGGAAGCGGAGATAAATGTTCATATTACAACAGTTCCAGAAGATTCATGTTAATGAGAATGTTTTTAAAATTTTTAATAGTAGTAAAACTAATTTCTAAAAGTAGTTCTAACAGAAGTAAGTGTAATTTCTAACAGTAGAAACTGTAATTGTTTCTATAAGATGGAAATATTCCGGTTTCATTGCCAGATATGTTGTTTAATAAAAAATCGTATTTAATCACTTCCTGCTCTACCTAAATGTCGCTGCGCTGCTGGAAGAGTTTTAGTAGCGCTGAGTCAAAAAGTAGTCAACGTTCGTGAAACGCACACTTCACTCGTGATCAGATGGCTTGTCGTCAGAGAATCAAATCTGAAGACAAATTTGGGATGATAAAACCCTCTGATCAGCTTTTTAGATAATGTACATCCCACTCTCTACATGCACCTCTTAGTGCCGGTCTTTAAGGGCCCTCATCAGGTACATCTTTTAACGTGCGAAAGGTGTGCTCCGAACCACGGCTCAGCGTTTCATCTGACGAACGGTAGGTAGCCTTCGTTGTGATCTTTCTTCATGAATGTAGGAAGCAGAGGAATATTTTAACACTGATTTTTTAAAAAAAGAGGTATGAACCTGTCAATTATTCAGTTGGAATCATAGCAAGCTAACATTTGACCATTCACGAATATTTCTCCCTCTCTTGAAGGTTAGGGAGAATTTACCTCATCCTCTTTAACCTTCACCGATATTTCAAAATTTTAATTCCAGATATTCACAGAATTTGTCTTGTTGTCTGTTAACCTTGACATTCCCGATACTTCCTGCATTTGCCTTGTATTCAATAATTTTTTTCTCACCTTCCTTGTATTCTCGAAATTTTCTCCTTACTTTTTATGAATTTTTCACTTACCGTTTATTTCATCCTCCTTGTATTCATGAATAACGAATTTGTTTTGTCCTCCTTACCTTCCCAGGTTCTTTGCCTTGCTCTCATTGCCATTCTCGAATTCTTCTCTTTCTTTTACTATTCACAAATTTTTCTCTTCCTTATTGTTCAAGAATTTTTCCCTCTTACTTTTCACGAATTTGCCTTCTCCTTCTCTACTATTCCCAAATTATTTATCTCTCCCACCTCGCCATTCACGAATTCCTCTTCTCCTCTTACTATTGGCGAATTTTTCTCTCACCCACTTTGTGATTAAGGAATTCTTCTCCCTCTCTCTTACTATTTACAAATGCATCTCTCCCACCTCGCCATTCACGAATTCCTCTTCTCCTCTTACTATTGGCGAATTTTTCTCTCACCCACTTTGTGATTCAGGAATTCTTCTCCCTCTCTCTTACTATTTACAAATGCATCTCTCCCACCTCGCCATTCACGAATTCTTCTCCTCCTCTTACTATTGGCGAATTTCTCTCTCACCCACTTTGTGATTCAGGAATTCTCCCTCTCTCTTACTATTTACAAATGCATCTCTCCCACCTCGCCATTCACGAATTCTCCTCCTCTTCTTACTATTGGCGAATTTTTCTCTCACCCACTTTGTGATTCAGGAATTCTTCTCCCTCTCTCTTACTATTTACAAATGCATCTCTCCCACCTCGCCATTCACGAATTCCTCTTCTCCTCTTACTATTGGGGATTTTCCTCTCACCCACTTTGTGATTCAGGAATTCTCCCTCTCTCTTACTATTTACAAATGCATCTCTCCCACCTCGCCATTCACGAATTCTCCTCCTCCTCTTACTATTGGCGAAATTTTCTCTCACCCACTTTGTGATTCAGGAATTCTTCTCCCTCTCTCTTACTATTTACAAATGCATCTCTCCCACCTCGCCATTCACGAATTCTTCTCCTCCTCTTACTATTGGAGAATTTTTCCCTCACCCACTTTGTGATTCAGGAATTCTTCTTCCTCTCTCTTAATATTTACAAATGCATCTCTCCCACCTCGCCATTCACGAATTCTTCTCCTCCTCTTACTATTGGAGAATTTTTCTCTCACCCACTTTGTGATTCAGGAATTCTTCTCCCTCTCTCTTACTATTTACAAATGCATCTCTCCCACCTCGCCATTCACGAATTCTTCTTCTCCTCTTACTATTGGCGAATTTTTCTCTCACCCACTTTGTGATTCAGGAATTCTTCTTCCTCTCTCTTACTATTTACAAATGCATCTCTCCCACCTAGCCATTCACGAATTCTTCTCCTCCTCTTACTATTGGAGAATTTTTCTCTCACCCACTTTGTGATTTAGGAATTCTTCTCCCTCTCTCTTACTATTTACAAATGCATCTCTCCCACCTCGCCATTCACGAATTCTTCTCCTCCTCTTACTATTGGAGAATTTTTCTCTCACCACTTTGTGATTCAGGAATTCTTCTCCCTTTCTCTTACTATTTACAAATGCATCTCTCCCACCTCGACATTCACGAATTCTTCTCCTCCTCTTACTATTGGAGAATTTTTCTCTCACCCACTTTGTGATTTAGAAATTCTTCTCCCTCTCTCTTACTATTTACAAATGCATCTCTCCCACCTCGCCATTCACGAATTCTTCTCCTCCTCTTACTATTGGAGAATTTTTCTCTCACCCACTTTGTGATTCAGGAATTCTTCTTCCTCTCTCTTACTATTTACAAATGCATCTCTCCCACCTCGCCATTCACGAATTCTTCTCCTCCTCTTACTATTTGCGAATTTTTCTCTCACCCACTTTGTGATTCAGGAATTCTTCTCCCTCTCTCTTACTATTTACAAATGCATCTCTTCCACCTCGCCATTCACGAATTCTTCTCCTCCTCTTACTATTGGAGAATTTTTCTCTCACCCACTTTGTGATTCAGGAATTCTTCTCCCTCTCTCTTACTATTTACAAATGCATCTCTCCCACCTCGCCATTCACGAATTCTTCTCCTCCTCTTACTATTGGAGAATTTTTCTCTCACCCACTTTGTGATTCAGGAATTCTTCTCCCTCTCTCTTACTATTTACAAATGCATCTCTCCCACCTCGCCATTCACGAATTCTTCTTCTCCTCTTACTATTTGCGAATTTTTCTCTCACCCACTTTGTGATTCAGGAATTCTTCTTCCTCTCTCTTACTATTTACAAATGCATCTCTCCCACCTCGCCATTCACGAATTCTTCTTCTCCTCTTACTATTGGCGAATTTTTCTCTCACCCACTTTGTGATTCAGGAATTCTTCTTCCTCTCTCTTACTATTTACAAATGCATCTCTCCCACCTAGCCATTCACGAATTCTTCTCCTCCTCTTACTATTGGAGAATTTTTCTCTCACCCACTTTGTGATTCAGGAATTCTTCTCCCTCTCTCTTACTATTTACAAATGCATCTCTCCCACCTCGCCATTCACGAATTCTTCTTCTCCTCTTACTATTGGCGAATTTTTCTCTCACCCACTTTGTGATTGAGGAATTCTTCTTCCTCTCTCTTACTATTTACAAATGCATCTCTCCCACCTCGCCATTCACGAATTCTTCTCCTCCTCTTACTATTGGAGAATTTTTCTCTCACCCACTTTGTGATTCAGGAATTCTTCTCCCTCTCTCTTACTATTTACAAATGCTTCTCAACCTCCTTGTCATTCACAAATTCTTCCTCTCTCTTACTATTCAGGAATTTTCTCGCCCTTTTACCATTCATTAAAATTTCAGCTCTTATTCTGCCAAACCTGTAGCGAGCGCTTCCCATAATATCCATGTAACTAGTGATTCCTATATACGAAATTTTCACCTTATTTTCATAATAAGGTGAACCATATTCTATATCAATAACGTTTATTATTCATGAAATTGTGATGGATGTGAAAATTGTCACGAAATGCCAAAAAATTGCATTTTCTGACAATTTTTAAATTACACTGATACTTTCTCTTTGACTATTCTGTCATAACGGGTGGAAAAGCTAGTAACTTTGCGGGTCTGATCTCAAATTGAAAAAGAAAAAAAAGGTTGACTTTTCATTAAGAAACCACTTTAGTTTACTACTTCCATGAAAATTTTAAAATTATAACATTTCATATCTTTTTCTCCACCAGGCTTTTCTTTAGGGTTGCCTGTATCTAGACGGCATATCTACTTATTTCTATTCTCATAATCCCGAAAACCTTTCTCTCATGGCTTCCTCGACACCATCGCACAATTCTTTCTTGGTTTTCTTCTTCAAGTGAGTTTCCATTCCCTCTAATCTCTTCCATCCTCAATCCAATTTTTATTAATACTCTTTCCAATAACTTCCTCAATTTCTTTTAATATCAATAATATAGGAAAGCGGCGATTGACTCGTAGTCTGCAGATCCCACTGTGACAGTTCGAGTCCCAGCTGTGAACAGCATTGAGATTTATCTCCGCTAACCCCCACCCTTCACTTGGTCAGAAAGGGGACACCGATGGGCTGGGAAGGTTAAACCGTGGCACGCTAAAGAATACGCTGGTTGGCCTTGACGTAAGGCTCCCATCTCTCTAACAGTGTCCCCTTTTCCGAGTCTGTGTTATTTAATCTTTTAAGCGCACTGTGTGCAACAAAAGTGCCGCTCTGAATTGAAACAATCCAACCTACTGAAACAGACAACACAGAGTAGAGGGTCTTTCACCTTCAGGGGCGGGGGTGGCTCAGTCGGTAGCGCGCCAGGCTCGTAATCTGTAGTTCCCAGGTTCGAGTCCCAGCTGGGTCAGCGTTGAGATTTATCTCCGCAAAATTCCCCGCCCTGCCCACGGTCAGTAGGGGACATCGATGGGCTTGGAAAGGCCGCCGTCCGTCGGATGGGACGTTAAGCCGTGGCCCGTGTGCGGGAGAGTCATACCCTGTGCACGTTAAAGAACACGCTAGATGGCTTTGACGGGGGCTACCATCTGTCTCCCAACAGCTGTTCCAGTGGGTCCCCTCCCCCAACCTTCTCTGAGCCTTCGGGGTCCATGTGACCTGGCCATTTAGCCCATGGTGTGCAAAAAAGTGCCGCTCAGAGGTAAAACAACCCTACGGTAAAGAACACGCTGGATGGCCTTGACGGGAGGCTACCATCTGTCTACCAACAGCTGTTCCAGTGGGTCCCCTCCCCCAACCTTCTCTGAGCCTTCGGGGTCCATGTGACCTGGCCATTTAGCCCATGGTGTGCAAAAAAGTGCCGCTCAGAGGTAAAACAACCCAACGTTAATGAACACGCTGGATGGCCTTGACGGGAGGCTACCATCTGTCTCCCAACAGCTGTTCCAGTGGGTCCCCTCCCCCAACCTTCTCTGAGCCTTCGGGGTCCATGTGACCTGGCCATTTAGCCCATGGTGTGCAAAAAAGTGCCGCTCAGAGGTAAAACAACCCAACGTTAATGAACACGCTGGATGGTCTTGACGGGAGGCTACCATCTGTCTCCCAACAGCTGTTCCAGTGGGTCCCCACCCCCAACCTTCTCTGAGCCTTCGGGGTCCATGTGACCTGGCCATTTAGCCCATGGTGTGCAAAAAAGTGCCGCTCAGAGGTAAAACAACCCAACTTTCACCTTGAAGACGAAACGATGTTGTATTTTGAAATGCTTTGCCCTCATGATGTTGTACACTGACTGCAAACCTGAAAGAAAAAATACAAATGCGACGGATATCTTCCGCCTTGCAGTAACAAAATGAACCGAAATGATAAAAGCAATATAGTGTCAACTTTACTCTGCAATAAGTGAAATTTATGTTTATTGACTGAAAGACAGCTCCCAGACCAACAAGTTTCATTTATTACATTAAACCACTTCTAAATTCATGAATGCTTTTAAAACTGTTTCGAAAGACAAAATAACAAATAGAGCAATAATTTCCTAAACAGACATGGAATGTTTCATCTCACCGAAGGAAAAAATCAAAGACTTTGTTCTATCAAAGATCGTGTCTATCTGTTATTGTACATTCTTCTTATGACTGCCATGTACTTTCTTTTGTAAAGAATATATACCATACAGTATATATATATCAGCAACTTGTTGTTTAATACAATTGTTTTGTAAAAGGGTGTTTGTTCTTTTCAAGCAGACATATTTGGGTGATGATATATAGTCCATTATGTTATTCTTATGCACTAGTATATGATGCTTTCTATGATGTTAAAACGTTTTACCGCTAACGTTTGTACGATTAAATCTACCATCAGATGATTTATTATTGAATTGTTATGAGTGAAAATTTATAGTTATAACATTGTTAGTTAATTTTTTATCCATGTGAGAAATAATTTCGCGGTTTATTTCATCGTTAGTTGCTATAACAAGCCTGTTAAACAGTTATTTAGTTTCTGAGAACATAATCCAGTATATTCAAATCATTCATGGATACATTGTTATGTATTCATTGTTTATGATTCATATAAGTAGGTCACATCCTCGATAGGATTAAGTTTAGACCTCGGGGGGCCCGGACCCCAAGCATGGAGGAGGGGAAGGCTTTAGATGCTAAGACCTAGTAGGCTTTTAAATAGAAATTAAGATGTTTTCCAACTTATGCAACTTTTGGAATTAGAAGTAATGAAAGATAAATCAGTATTATTAAAGTTATTTTTTAATTTATTCTACTTAGCAGGAGGGGCCCCAAAATCCTGAGGTGCCCCGCGACTCAGAATTTGGTTGAATTAGTCCTGGTCACACTAAAAGGAAAATTTATCTCGTAATCTAGATTCAAGCAGGAAACCCAAATCTCCTGTTCAGTTCTCTGAAAGTCCTCTCTATTCGAAAAAAAAAATCGCAATTTCCTCAATCTCAGTAAGATAAATATCAATTGAAGGTTAAATTTTGAGAAAGGAAAAGCGTGTTAATAATTAGGAACTAGTAAACTCCCAAGATGCATTGTTATACGTCTAAACCAGCCTCTCCAACACAAACGTAACGAAGAGCCATCAAAATAGGGGCGGGATTGGCACGTAATCTGCACTTCCCAAGTTCGAGTCCCATCTGGGCCAGTGTTGAGATTTATCTCCGTTAAACTCCCCGACCTTCCCTCGGTCAGAAAGGGAACACCATTGGGCTTGAAATAACCGCAGCCCGTCGGATGGGATGTTAAACCTTGACTTCATGTGCGTGAGAACCATACCCTGTGCATTAAGAACACGCTGGAAGGCCTTGACGGGATGCTACCATCTGTCTCCTAACAATTGTCAACTTCTCTGATCCTTGGGGGTCCCTTTGATTTGGCCATTTAGCTCATTGTGTACAAACAACGAAAAAGGAGTGGCTCAGAGGTAAAAACATAACACAAACAAAGCTACTAAAAATTATTATATTAAGAACCGAAGGAAAATTTTGCACAATCGCTCAAATAAATATCCGAACACTAAGTAAGGTTGATTACAGAATTCAGAAAAAATATCTGGCAACGATTTTTTTTAGAAATTAGTGATCTGGAAATCACGTGACACGAAGGTTGCCAGATCACTAATTTCTAAAAACAATCGTTGCCAGATATTTTTTCTGAATTCTGTAATCAACCTTAGTGTTCGGATATTTATTTGAGCGACTGTACTTAAAAACGAAAAAATACATTTCTAATGAGTGATGAATTGAAAGAAAAACATTTTTAAGGAATTGAGAAAATGTCTTGATTAAAAAACGTAAATATATATATTTTAAATGGGTATTATGAATGGTAAATTCATTTTGCCATGTGCTTAAAAATGTTTTATCAGAAAAATTGGAAGAAAGCCAGATGCAGTACAGTGATGATTTATTTATGAGCTCAAGTTCTTTTTTAATGAGCCGCAAGTTGGTAAGATTGGTCTGAACTAAGATCTGGCTAAGATAGAAAAGGATCAGAGGATTTGCAAAAGTAGATAGAAAACAGATAGATCCCAAATCGGAAGAGACTGTTGAGGATGAAAACCATGTAATGAAGCTAAATAAAAATTAACTGAGACTACTACCAAACAATGCTGCTGAGAAAACAATGTTTCTTCAAAAATTCCACTTTCAGTTTGCCATAATTGTAAGTTCATATATTAGATAATACAGACTGAAATTTGAATGATTTTGAGCTATTTCGTACAAAGGTTACTTGAATTGCACTGTCAGAAAGACTTGAATTGTACTACAGAGAAAACAATTATAATACTTTTAACTCTTCTATTGTTGAGCTGGAAACGAATTTTAATTTTAGCATTCTAGTCGGACTCAACATTGTGCATTTCTAGCCGGACTCAACTTCCTAACGTAAATGAAAGAAATCGCTGTATTTGTACAATTTAAAGAAACGTAATGAAATCGGCTAAATATTTTGCAACATCTTATACAAGAAAGAGTAGAGAGGAACTATTTCCACCATGAAAATTTTTGACTTGAAGAAATGTCATCAGCATATGATAGCTGTTTAAAAGTGAATTCGGAACAGCACTCCGGCACTTCTGTAGAAAGAGGAGATTTAGAGTTTGTCCCCTTTCTCGGAGAGATTCGAACTTAGGACTCCAACATTTCGTGAACTGACATCACAATTTAAAATGGTGTCCACAAGTTTACGCATTAAATATTACACGGTCTGTCGCAGGGACCGTGAAGTTCTGTTTACCTGGATGTAAGAGGAGGGTAGGATAGCGAACTTTTTTAAGTATGCGACAGTAATTAGGTAAGGAAGAGATGACCAATTCAATGTTGTCTAAAGGGCCGCTTTTCGTAATTTAGGGGTCGGCAGGCCAGGTTTGGTTATAATATGCTGAGAAAAAACTAATTGAGTAAATGGAAGTATTATAGTGCATGACAATGTTAGAACATCATGGGTTAGGTTGTTTTACCTCTGAGCGTCAAGGCCATCCAGCGTGTTCTTTAACGTGCACAGGGTATGACTCTCCCGCATACGGGGCCACGGCTTAACGTCCCATCCGACGGACGGCGGCGTTTCCAAGCCCATCGGTGTCCCCTACTGACCGTGGGCACGGCGGGGGAATTTTGCGGAGATAAATCTCAACGCTGACCCAGCTGGGACTCGAACCTGGGAACTACAGATTACGAGCCTGGCGCGCTACCGACTGAGCCACCCCCGCCCCTAGAACATCATGAAGAGGATCTTATGGTGCATAAATAAAAAATAAATACCCCCTCAAGCAGCTGCTTGCCACAGGAGCCTGTCAGTTTATATGCCACAGTAGAAGGTCTATGAGGATGGCAGGACCTCAGCAGAAAAACGACACAAACAGCCATGCCTTACCCGGGGCTCGAACCCAGGTCCAGTAGATCAGTAGCCAAGCGCGCTAACCACTCGGCCACGGAATGGCTTTATGGTGCATACAATGATTAACTAAGACACAGAGGACAGGGATTTCTTATTGTGCATAATTTTATTAACTATGACATCAAGAAACCAGAAGTTCTTGATATTTCTTTTGAAAAAGCACTGTCGTTCACAAATTACAGCCTTTGGAAACAATACGGAATACAGTAAATACTAAAATTGATTCATACGAAACCCATTAGCTCTCGAACTGACGTCAAATTGGCTCTTAACATTAATTTTCGCCCTAACTCTTGTAGCGATTACAAAGTCTGTTCTTCCAGAGGGAGCATATCATGTTTGTTACTTCTAACTAATTCAGATCAGACAGCATAAAGTTTAAATACAAATATTTTTATTCAGCATTAAGGAGATCAGTGTGCAGAGCGAGAGTGAGGCCCATGAAGGCCTTATGCCCTTCTTTTTCGGATGAGATTTCGGTGAGCAGATGGGTCTGGACTCTGCCTCTTTGTGTATGCACTGTTTAATAACATGATCATTAACATAATATATTTATTCAAGAAGTGACATTTGTTATAGTTTTTGTCACAGATAGGAAAAAGAGAAACGGTAAAAAATTTTCGTAGGCAGGGGAGGGGGGATGGCAAAATTTTTTAAATAGATGCAACCAGCGCAGGGTGGCAAACTTCTGTTTAACTGGATACAAGGTGAGTAGTATCATCACATTCCACCGTACCCCCACTAGTGCTTTCCCCCTATGACGTCATAGGGGGAAAGCACTAGTGGGGATATGGTGGAATGTGATGATACTACTAAGGTGGCGGTGGAATGGCGGATTTTTTAAATGGGTGCACTGCGCGTATAGGGAAATACAGCCCTGGTTAGTGATTGATTTTTGCCTGTTGTAGCACAGTACATTCAATCTTTCAAACGTTAGCAGTCTTGGTTTGTTTGATATTGTTTTGTTTGTGAAATCTTTGATTTAGCGTTGCTGTTGTAATATTACTTTTGTTGTTATACAAACCAATCGTAAGTATAAATACTTAGCTGCCTAGTTCCTGCTGTTTCATAAAATGGCATTGTTTAATAAGCTTTTCCTAAAGGAACTAACTTTCTTGTTTACAGATGTTTGTGTCTTCAGATTATTCAAGTTAAATATCTCTCTGACATTCCAGTTATTGCATTTAAAGGGATTGTAAGTAATTCGCCGAAGCGCTTAGAAGACCAATGTTGTGTGTTGTATGATACATTATCGCGGTTTTTAGTTTGGATTTGGTTTTTTCGTTTTAACGAATATATATATATATAGTTGCAGCTTGTCTATTTGTAATCAACGGCGCCTAGGCTGGGTATGTATCATATTTGTGTTGTGTGTGTTTTTTCTGACAAAATAAAAAATAAAGAAACGTACTGAAAAAAAATATATATAAAGGATATGCCATTTTTAATTTGGCAACTCGTTTTTCTGTATTATTGTACATAACAGCGGAAAGTGTTGACTAAATAGATGAAGTTTATGTGTCATTACTAAAATGTACATACAATTATTAAACAAAATGATAAAAAAAAAATGAAGAAATTCGTGTGCAAAGTTAGTACCATTTTTCAGCCTTAGCACATTTTCGTACACGACTTTGGAGATTTAAAGTGATTTCTACTGTATTTCTATATAACAGCTTTTTTTCCCCCTTTTTTTGAAGCATTACATGGAGCAACAAACTAACTGATGTAAAATTATCTTGACTTTGTACAACAGTTGATTGCTAGAAAGTAAAGACTTACGGCCAACTTCGGCAGCAATTTTTTTGTGCATAAGGAAACAGTTATTAAACCAGTTGTTATAATTAAAACCTTAACCGTCTTGTCTCTTGTCTGAGAGTTACTTGTTACCGCTTCCGTAGTTTAAGAGAAAAAAAATAAATGATTGGTAAGCAACATACTTGCAGAAGACGTATAGCTGGACATGTGTCCGTGAGAAACCATAACTGCCACGTTTGGGGGACGGCAAAAAAAGCGATGTTCCATCATCACCTCCCTACCCCCCATACACACCTCTCCATCACGTGACCTAGTGGCTGTTAAATGGTGACGTGTACAAAATGTGACAGCTCTCTTAAAGTCTTATCATTAAAGACTGCTCTAGTACTGACTGTCTCCTTGTCTTTTTCTTTCGTAAGTGTGTTTTAATCTTGAAGAGTGATGCAACACACCTGGCTGACAAAGCCAGATAGACATGCATTGGGTTGGGTTGTTTTACCTCTGAGCGGCACTTTTTTGCACACCATGGGCTAAACGGCCAGACCCCGAAAAGGTTGGGGGAGGAGACCCACTGGAACAGCTGTTGGGAGACAGATGGTAGTCTCCCGTCAAGGCCATCCAGCGTGTTCTTTGACGTGCACAGGGTATGGCTCTCCCGCACACGGGGTCACTGCTTAACGTCCCATCCGACGGACGGCGGCCTTTCCAAGCCCATCGGTGTCCCCTACTGACCGTGGGCAGGGCGGGGAGTTTTGCGGAGATAAATCTCAACGGTGACCCAACTGGGACTCCAACCTGAGAACTACAGATTACGAGCCTAGCGCGCTACCGTCCGAGCCACCCCCGCCCCACATGCATCGGGCCTTGTTGCAACCTAGGGTGAATTTCTGTTTACGTGGATGCAAAGTGGGGACGGATGGCGAACTTTTTAAATGGGTCAACCTATCGCAGGGATGAATTTCTGCTTACCTGGATGCAAGAGGAGGGAAGGATGATGAACTTTTTAAACGGATGTAGCCTGTCTATCGCAGGGACCGTGAAGTTCTGTTTACCTGGATGTAAGAGGAGGGTAGGATAGCGAACTTTTTAAATGGGTCAACCTATCGCAGGGACGGTGAATTTCTGTTTACCTGAATGCAAGAGGAGGGAAGGATGGCGAACGTTTTAAATGGGTGCAACCTCGGGCAGGGATGTCGAATTTCTGTTTATTACCTGGGTTCAGTGGGTAGCGCTTCAGATTTGTAATCTTCAATTCCCAGGTTCGAGTCCCACCTGTTCCAGCGTTGAGATTTATCTCCGTGAAATCCCATTCAGTGATGAAGGAGACACCGAGGAGCATGGAAATGCCTCCATCCATCGGATGGGACTTCAAGTCGTGATCCCTAGTCCCGAAAAGTCATACCCTGTGGACGTTAAAGAACACGGTGAATGGCTTTAATGGTAGGCTCCATCTGTGTCTTAAGAGCTGTCCTCCAACCTTCTTGGAGTCCTTGTAACATGGACATTTAGCCCATTGTGGTAAAAAAGGTGCTGCTCAGAGATAAAGCAACCCAATAACTCTGTGTGGGAGACCATGGCTCATTGCAATGAATGTCAATATGGTGTGAACTTGTCACCCCCTTTAATTCTCTTAGCTAATACGAAAAATATTCCTATAGCGAAATCGTGTCTGAAAGAAAGAACACTGATTTCGACGGATAGAGAATCTGAGATCTCATCCAACGCTATAAATAAGTGTCTCATTCAGTCTTTAAGGAAAGCCTGTCGAAAACTACTACTAGGACTGTTAAATAAATAACATCCAATGTGGCTTACTGCATGAAATTGAAATATAATATAAATGTGTACACAATGCATTTGAATTTCGACTTGAAGGGAGTTGCGGTTGCCCTTTGAGGGCCTTAATAAGCAACGGGATAAAATATAGGAGATAGAATAAGTGAGCTCTGTTGAGAGTGTCAGATGAAAGGAAGAATCGTCTCAAAACATGATCTCGTGAGGAGGTTCGTGTAGTGATTAGGTTTTCTGAATTGAGTTGTTTTACTTCTGGTCGTCACTTTTTTTGGAGACTAAACGGCAAGACTATCCCCAAGCTTGGGGGAGGTTGGAGAAAGGAAGCCCACTAGACAATGGGTTGTTGGGTTGTTTTACCTCTGAGCGGCACTTTTTTGCACACCATGGGCTAAATGGCCAGGTCACATGGACCCCGAAGGCTCAGAGAAGGTTGGGGGAGGGGATCTACTGGAACAGCTTTTGGGAGACAGATGGTAGCCTCTCGTCAAGGCCATCCAGCGTGTTCTTTAACGTGCACAGGGTATGTCTCTCCCGCACACGGAGCCACGGCTTAACGTCCCATCCGACGGACGGCGGCCTTTCCAAGCCCATCGGTGTCCCCTACTGACCGTGGGCAGGGCGGGGAATTTTGCGGAGATAAATCTCGACGCTGACCCAACTGGGACTAGAACCTGGGAACTACAGATTACGAGCCTGGCGCGCTGCCGACTGAGTCATCCCCGCCCCACTAGACAATGGGGGTGGCTCAGTCGGTAGTGTGCCAGGCTCGTAATTCGACGTTTCCAGGTTTGAACCCTGCCTTCGCCATGGTTGAGATTTATCTCCGCTAACCCCAACCATAAACCTCGGTCAGAAAGGGGACACCGATGGCTTGGAAAGGCCACTGTTCATCAAATGGAAGAGAATAGTCCAACTAGAAGAGCCATACCCCGTGCACGTTAAGGAATAGGCTATATGGCCTTGATGGGAAGCTACCGTCTGTCTCCCAATAGTTGTTTCAGTGGGATCCCTCCCCCAACCTTCTCTGAACCTTCGGGGTGCTGGTGATCTGGCAATTTACCCCGTTGTGTGCAAAAAAGTGCTGCTCAGAGGTTAAAACAACTCAACCCATGAAAATGAGGTCACAGATGAGATACGGCTGACAGGGGAGGGGCATGTACACTCTAACCTGTGATTTCCTTAAGTGCCAGAGGGGATTGTTTTACCTCTAAGACGAGCTTTAAATTTACAATTCTGATCTCCAACTTCGTATTCACGTTCAAGTACCTTCGCCATGTTCGTCTAACTCTGCACCTCATAGAACTATTGTATAACAATGATGATTGTTGCCACTTACCCATAGACGTATGAATCTCTTCCAGAACCATTTTCATAGTTAGACCCCATTTCTTCAGATGTTGCACTGATAGGACACCCGTATACAGCCAAAAGCTGTTGCTGTATCAGCTAATTATAATCTTCAGATAGCCCAGGGATTGCCACTGGTCTCATCTTTCGTGCCCACAGAAAAATAGTGAAAATCCGATGGCACTAGGTCTGAACTGTATGGTGGGTGGTGAGTAGTAGAACAGCACTATACGGTACCCCTTTGCACAGTGCTTTTCCCCTATGACGTCACAAGCCACGCCCCCTTATATTAAAAGGGCGTGGCTTGTGACGTCATAGAGGGAAAGCACTGTGCAAAGGGGGTACCGTACAGTGCTGTTCTACTACTGTGGTGAACAGTTTCTCATAACCAGGTGCGGAGGTCCTCATCCATTTCAGTTACACCGCATCATTTCCTCAGTCGTTGCATCCGAGTAATACATAGCAACAAACTCTCGATGGATTTCCGCCGATAGGTCTTATCTTAAAGTTGGGACTTAATTTCCACCAGTTGGATCCATAGCAACTAAGTTGCTGCTCGAATATCCAGCTTAATACACGTGTGCACTATCTTCGCCATAATCGCTCTAACTCTCTGCGTCAGATCATTGGTACGTAAGAGTGATACCTTCTGCCACTTAGTGATACAATGTGATACTAACATGCATTGGCGATATAACTCCCGTTTCTTCGTTTAGCAGGGAAAAAAGTGGGAATCTTGCCTTTTAGCTTAACGTCATAGGTAGAAAAAAACTCTTCATTCTTTATACCTCGTAAATTTACACTTTTACCAATGCTCATATATTAATCACTGTTAATCCAGAAATACGGGCACCTTGCCAAATATTAACTCTTAAGAAACGGTTCTTATCTAGCTACATTGGCTTGTGTTACCTCAGAGAAGCATTTTTTTTTGCACACAATGAGCTAAAAGGCCAGATCACAAAAACAACAAGGGCTCGCAGAAGGTTAGGGAACCACTAGACATGAGGAAACAGATGATGGATGGATGATGAACATGCTGGATGGCCGATCAAAGCCATCCAGCATATTCTTAAGGTGAACATAGTAGCGTTTTCTTGCACACAGGACTCTCTCCTGTAGAGATAGAGTTGGCGCCGTGGGTAGCAGGCCAGGCTCGTAATTTGTAGTTCTATGGTTCCAATCCCAACTAGGCCAGGGTTGAAATTTGTTTATGCTCTCGTTTTTCGTTGGTCAGAAAGGAGACGACAATGGGCTAAGAAAGGCCTCCGTCCTCGGATGGGATGTGGATTCGTGTGCAGCAGAGCCATACCCTGTGCACGTTAAAAAAACATGTTGGATTGCCTTAATCGGAGAATTACATGTCTCCCGTCCATGTCTTCGAAAGCACATCGGTGTCCCCCCTTTCTCACCGAGGGTAGGGTGGAGGTGAGCGGTGAAAAATCTCAACGCTGTCACAGTCAGGACTCGAACCTGGTGCGCTACCATGTCAGCCAACCCTGCCTTTTATTTAGTTGGCGTTGAATGCTTTAGCTACGTACACATAAAGAAATCTGCCATTTGAGCAACACATTTCGCTGTGGTGCTGTCAAAAAAAATCATGTTCAATGAGAAAGACCACAGTTCATAGAAATGCCAGTCGTCTTCGCATATTTTGGCATACTTTTCTTCATTCCATTTCTATTTTAACAGACGAACAAACTACCTTACTAAGGTATGGTCAAGTTTTAAGTTTCTGAAGTTTTCGTTAACGTTTTTGCTCAAAGGAAAATCATCTGTATATCATATTAATATATGTTGATAGATATGTTTGAAATACAAGATATGATATATAGAAATATATTATGGAAAAAAAAAGTCATCCAACGTTAATTTACATATGACTGGGTTGGGTTGTTTTACCTTTGAGCGGCACTTTTTTTACACACAATGAGCTAAATGGCCAGGTCACAAGACCCCCGAAGGCTCAGAGAAGGTTGGAGGAGGGGACCCAGCTGTTGGGAGACAGATGGTAGCCTCCCATCAAGGCCATCCAGCGTGTTCTTTAACGTGCACAGGGTATGGCAATCCCACAAGCGGGGCCATTGCTTAACGTCCCATCCGACGAACAGCGGCCTTTCTAAGCTCATCGGTGTCTCCTATTGACCATGGACAGGGCGGGGAATTTTGTGGAGATAAATCTTAACGGTGATCCAGCTGGGACTCGAACCTGGGAACTACAGATTACGAGCCATCCTCTCCCCAATTTACTTATGGCACTTGGAATCAATTTACTTATTTCGACATTAACGATTACTACATTGGATTCCTCTAATACATCATTAGAGGAAACCTTTGATAAAATGTTGTCATGGCTCTGTCACTGTCCCCACCCCCAGCTGCAGTAAGAGACGGCAGAAAGGATGTTGAGTGGGTCCCTGCAGTTAGCTTTTGTGTTGTTGATGTGATGTTTCTGTGTGAGTCTTCTGTTAATGGTGAGCGAAGGAATTTTTGTTGCTGTACTATTGAGAGTGGTGTCCTGTGGTATGTGCTTTCTAGTTGGGGAGGCAAGGTGATGGGTTGGCTTCTTTAGCTTAAAGATGAATTTAGATGGGCTAGTCCACATTTTGAAGTGTAATTATGGACAAGATTGATTGCATTTTGGAGTGAGAGTTGGATTGTATGTATATTTTTGACTGGGGTCCATAAGGCAATGTCGTCCACAAAGATTGAGAAAGAAATGCCTCTGGGCTGGTGGCGGTAGGTCATGTTAAATGAGCGGGGTGAAATTACACCTCCTCGAGGCAAACCCCTCTGTAGGGGACTTGAAAAGTTGGTGCCTAGTTTCACTTTGATCTGGCTTTGTGTGAGAAAGGTTTGGATGAAGTGTAGGATGTTGCCAATGAGTAATTTGTGTAAGATGTTTGTATGGGAGGTACTGTCAAAGGCTGAGGGAAGGTCAAGAAAAAACTCAGCACAGGATTTCTTTATGTAGGGCCAGTTCAACTGAAATAATGATGTCAAAGATTTATCTGCAGTAGACCTGTGTTCTCTGAAGCCAGTTTTAGAAATGGAGAGTGTTTTTTGTTGGTCTAGTTGGTGTTGGAATTTAGATAGGACCATCCTTTCAAGGATGTGGGAAATGAGTGCTATGGGTCTGTAAGAGGCAAAGTGATGGGTTGGCTTCTTTAGCTTAAGGATGATGTGAATGTCTTTCCATTTTAGTGGTTGCCAGAAAGTGTTGTCGGTGTGTAACAAAGTGTTGAGTTTTGATCCAAAATGTGTTTTTGTGAACATAGGTCTGGGGCACTTTTATTGGATTTGTGGATTGCTGTGTTTAATTCTTGTTGTGTGAAAGGGAGATTTTGGGCTGGGAGATGACAGGGTGGGTTTTGACCAATCTTGTGGGTCATATGTTTTAGATGTTGAGTTGGATGTCAAGGGAGCAGGTAATAAAGCGGGTAGGCGTCTCTCATTGTGGTTACAAGTTAAAGTAGAATAAGTAATAATTGAAATGAGGATATTAGAGATGTTAGATATGGTATTGGTCATACCTGTATTGTGAAATCATTAAAAGTTATCAATGTCTCTCTTATTGATGATACTAAGGAAATTATTTTCCCAGCCAAGGAAAGGGCCTGTTATTTCAGTGGCTATTGTTTTCCGATTGAATGAACGGAATTAGGGGGAATAGTTACAGAACGCGTTATATTTTGTTACAGCATTATCCCATTACACGGTTTACATACATAACTTTCCTCTTTTAAATGAAGTTATCTGCGATTACAGGAAAAATTATTTAGTAGCGTAGTCAAGTTATGCTACCTACTCAGTCACTAGAACCATTTGATTAAAATTAAAAAATATATACACTATACAAGACATTACAGCAACATTTTATTTAACATTTTCATCACTACATTTCACACCTTTATTATGAAATTTTAAATAAGAGAGACTACTCTATGATACTCAAATTTCCAGTTGGTGTGATTTCTGTCACGAAGACTGGCATCTTTATCTTCTCAGAGCTTCAGTGTACTAAACATGTCGTTCATTAATTTTTCGCCATTCTTCAAACACCTGGAAATAACAGAGATCATTCCTGAAGAATATTTTATTCGGCAAAAACTAACAGTGGCGATTATACAAGATGTCCATAAAAGTGTGGAATGAATGTAAACTGATATTATTTTAAAACACATTGTTTTTTTTATTTTTCCGAAAATTTTTATGCAGATTTGTGTTGTCCGTAGGTATTAGTTGTTACGCGTTCAAGACCGTTTGAAACTATCGTGTGGATGCGAAAGATGCACACAGAGCTTCGGACTTCAATAACAACCATCCGGAAAGAAATCCAATATCTCAATCTGTGGTATTACAAAAAAATAACGGTTCAATTACTGATAAACTATGTTCTCGTCGTCTGAATACACCAGGTGAAATTCAATACAAAATCATTGCAAAAGGTTCACGCAAGTCAAAAAAATCCATTAGGTGACGACCGATGAATTGAAAATTGCAAATTCATAAAGATGCTTCTTCAGACAGAGAAGTTTGGCCCATACAAACGTCACCTACTTCATCCCCTATCGGAAAACAATCGAGACAGGCGGGTTGTGTGTGTGATTTTTAGTCAAAATTGACAATAAAAAATAAATAATACCCCCTCAAGCAGCTGCTTGCCACAGAGGTCTGACAAGAGCCTGTCAGTTTACATGCCATAGTAGAGAATCTAAGAGGATGGCAGGACCTCAGCAGAAAAAACGACACATACATCCATGCCTTCCCCGGGGCTCGAACCCAGGTCCCTTAGATACCGAATAATAATTTTGTTTACCGAAGAGGCCAACTTCTATGTGGATGCAGAAATAAATAAAGAAAATCCCAGTAGCGGTTGCTGGAAAATCTCCACTGGGATACTTCAAATAAGTAACAAGAAGCAGAAAAATTGGTGGTTTATGAAATTCAATCCTGGGTGGCCAGTTGTTATTTTTTTTTTTTTTGAAAAGCACTGTAACTAGAGAGGATCTTAAGCATGTTTTGCAATGAGTTAATGTCTCTCTGAAATTGGTGACCTGTGAAACAAACCTAACTGCTTTACACAATATCGCGCACCACCGCATTGTGCATTTCTCGTACGTTACTGATTGGATAGAAATTTCCTATGATGAATCTGCCAAAGAGTAGCAGTGGAATGGGCCCCTTTTGATCGCCGATTTGAATCCAATAAATTTCGCTATATGCAGTTATTTAAAATCGAAACTTCATTCTTTAAAAAAATTCCACACTTTAACATTTTAAGGATATAATTGTACACGCAGTTTTTTCTATCAGTGCTGTCATGTTGGAAAACATTCAGAGAAATATGTTACCGTTTAGAAATATATTTATGTTTCGAAATTTGTGGTGACTATTTTGAACAGATATGATAACTATGTTCTACTGCAACTAAAAAATATGTTTCCATTGTTCCAGACTTTACGGACACAATGAAATTCATTTTCAAGCATTTTTTATCGTTAAATAGCATATTAATCATAAGAGCAGAGAGCCACTATTTCTTTCAATTTTTTGCTGTCTTAATGTTTTTCTTAATGGGATTGGATATAAACGTTTAAAGTACTACTGCATTTTAATGAATGCACAGCTCATTCGCGTTGTTATAGAAATTTAATCATATATAATTCACCATTCTTTACACTAAATTCATCTACAGCAAAAATCTCTATAAACAACTATCGATTATCCATCTCTAATTAACGTTTTAGAAACTACTTTTGTATTTTCACCTTGTTAACAATGTTTTATTTTTACCGCATCTTCAAAGCAACATATGATAGTGCAATTGAAAGACCATAAATAAAAATCCTCAGGAAATGTATCTCCTGATATAATTTAATGCAAAAAGCGGTCAGTTCAGGTTCAGCTCGTCTAAACTTAAAGTTTATAACACTTAAAGGTATAGTAAATCTTACATGTTAGCGAGGGTAATATTCCTGTAAACTCACGCGATGTGGATTTCTTTGATATTGAAAGCATAATTCAGTTGAAAATGGGGGTTAAGGATATGGCTCGACAAAACATAGAGCGTAAATATATGAGAACGTAGACACCCATATGGTAGCTATTAACTTGTGCTCAAAGGTTAAGCAACAAATGCAAAAATCGCCATGTCTTGATCGATAATTGACAATAAATAACAAGATATTTTACGCAAAAAAGACGCAGAGTTCAAATCTGCAGATCAATTTTGCAGTAAATACAGTCACGCATGCGAAACAGATTAGCATGAAAAGCACTTCATTTGTACGTGTGCGTCACTTCGTGTTAGAGTCTTGAAGTATGACATCCGAAATAACCAACCGTTAGATTTTGGCCGGAAGAAATCTTTTGAATGAAGAATTGAGGTGGCGAGCAATCGGGAGACTCGAAGTCGGACAACGTGAGTCTGATGTAGCCAATGGTTAAATGTGCATCGTGGCGTTTTAAGCCGCCTTTGAAATCAATTTCCAACAAACCGAACAATCAGTAGATCTGTTCCTAGATATCCGAGGGCCACATAGACTGGGGACGACCGTTACCTGCTCCTAAATGCAAGACGTCATAGAAACCAAACATTATGCCAGTTCGCTTTCACCCTTACTGCATCCAGAGGATGTGCTGCTTCCAAGAAAACTGTGTCCAGGCTTCATGTAAGTCATCTTTATGCAAGGTGACCAATTGCATGTGTCACTTTGATGTCTAGCCACACAGAGCCCGATTGGTCTCGACAACATTACAGCTGGACTGTTCTGTTCACCAATGAATCCCGATTTATTCTACAGACAGATTCCCGACGACTTATTGGTCAGTAGACAGCCTGGAATCAGATATGATCCGATTAAAATTCGGGAAAAGAGACAAGTTTTAGAGCGGGTGGTGTGGGCAGGCATCACTCTTAATGGCTGCCCAGACCTTCATGTCTTTCCAGGAGGAACTGCAACAGGTGTAAAGTATTGCAGAGATCCTCGAACTTTATTGTTCGTCCATTTCTCACGTTTGCTGTTCAGGTATTAGTTGGATATATGACAACCTGTAGGCTTCACTGAAATCCAACGAAGGACTTTGTTTGTTGCTTAACTTTTGAGTACTAGTGTTATATTTGTTTTTATACACTGCTGGCCATTAAAAGTGCAACACCAAGAAGAACTCATCAGATCCCGAAATATACAAGATGCGTAGCCCATGGGAGAATGTGTAAAGGATTCAATGCGCAGCACATACGCACATCATGTGTGACAGTAACACCTCTTGTAAGTGGTTTTAAAGGAGATTACAAAGAGCAGGTGTAAAGCACTGGAATTGTGTTTGCTCCCAGTTCTGGCGAATCATCAACCAGTGTCCGCATGTACGATTCAACATTGTCTTCATCATTGGGGCATCTTTGCTAGGCAGCCATTGCTTCAGCTACCATTGACTCTACCACACAGGTGTATGCGACTGCAATGGTGCCAAGAACGTCGCGCATGGATGTACGAATGTCATCGTATCATCTTTTCAGACGAATCCCACTTCGGTATGCAATACCATGATGGACGAATCCGTATCTGGCGGTATTGCAGCGACAGGCTCAGTGAGACATGAATGATGCAGCGCCATACAGATCCAGCCCCTGGTGTTACGGTATGAGTGCCATTGGATTCCACTCACCAAGCGCCTCGTACCTGTACTTGTACTTTGTACCTGTACTTTGAACAGCCAATGTTACATCACTGAAGTGTTGGAGCCTATGGTCGTACCTTACTTCAGGGGCTCTCTGGTGCCATTTACCAACAGGACAATACCTGACCACATGTGCATGCATCGTCGAACATTTCCTGGATAGCCACCATGTGATACTTCTGCTTTGGCTTGCGTATTCACTGGATCTGTCTCCAATTGAACATGTCTAGTCCATGATTTCATGACGACTAGCACACCAGACACCAGCAGCTGCAATAATTTTGGCTAGGTATCAAAATTGCATGGACTGACATTCCCCAGAAACACATCCAATCTTTCACCCTCTCAGTTTGGGTTGGGTTGTTTTACCTCTGAGATGCACTTTTTTTGCACACAATGGGCTAAATGGCCAGGTCACATGGACCCCGAAGGCTCAGAGAAGGTTGGGAGAGGGGACCCACTGGAATAGTTGTTGGGAAACAGATGGTAGCCTCCCATCAAGGCCATCCAGCATGTTCTTTAATGTGCACAGGGTATGGCTCTCTCGCACACGGAGCCACGGCTTAACGTCCCATCCGACGGACGGCGGCCTTTCCAAGCCCATAGGCATCCTCTCAGTGCCGGAAAGTGTAGCACCAGTTATTACCACTCAAGTCAGCTACACAAGATTCTGATTTCTTTCTATTCCACAAGTCTAACCGAGTCTAAAATAAAGAAAAATCGGGAGTCTGAACTAAAGAAAAATCGGGATTATTCGAGAAGGAGGGCTTAAAATATAGGTGGGTCAACCAGGGGGTCTGAACTAAAGAAAAATCGGGACTATTCGAGAAGGAGGACTTAAAATATAGGTGGGTCAACCAGGGGGTCTGAAATAAAGGAAAATCGGGACTATTCGAGAAGGAGGGCTTAAAATATAGGTGGGTTAACCAGGGGGTCTGAAATAAAGAAAAATCGGGACTATTCGAGAAGGAGGGGCTTAAAATATAGGTGGGTCAACCAGCGGTTTTCAATGACGGGTTGGCTGAAAAATTGGGAAATTAGGGTTAAAATAGGGGTTTTTCCGTAAATAGTACTCCTCATAGTCACCAGATGGCGCCACGGGTTAAAAGGGGGTGGGGGAATAAGGGGCAGGAATTTTTAATAAAGGGGGAGTCAAAAATCGGGAAATTAGAACTAATATCAGTCGTTATAAACCATATGGAGGCAGGGGGTAAAAGGGGGAACGAAGGGGTTTGTGAATAAGGGGGAGGAATTTTTAATAAAGAGGGAGTCAAAAATCGGGAAATTAGAGCTAAAATAGGGGTTTTTCCGAAAATAGTACTCCTCATATTCGCCAGATGGCGCCACGGGTTAAAAGGGGGGGGGAGGAAGGGTTTCTTTAATAATGGGAGGAGGAATTAATTTTGAATTATGAATATTAATAATGGGGCGTGTCCGGAAGTGGGCGTGGTCGGTTACGTCATAGGTGGTAGTAGTGGGGCGCATATGGGCGTGGTAAGTGACGTCATAGGGGGAAAGCACTGTGCAAAGGGGGATCGCTATAATGGGATCATACTACTAACTTCAAGTATTATCTCATGGACAGCTCCATATCAGTTACACGATTATGACCTTAACGCAAGCGCATTATGGAACTATGAGTATATCTTCTGCTTGATTTACATTTGTATTGTAATAATAAACCTGTTAACCAAATTTCACTGCATTCCCTTAAAAATACTTCCAGTTATGTAAGAATTTTTACATTATCGTTTAATTTTGAGCATCAGTGTATTTACACTACCATTATTAGGAAATATCAATAGTAATAGTCGCCCCACCCTCCACCCTGAAACTATAGCTTGGGTACGTGCCTGGTCACTTGCCATTGCCCTTGAGGGAAGATTTTGATAATGGGAATTTCCCTGTACGATCTGTCATTTTCTTCTAACCTTTTAATGGCCTTCGCCGTATCTTCCTGTAATTCTGTCTAACCTGATTCGATTTCGGTATCTGTAACCTCTAGCATACCATGTGCTCTCTTACAAGTGAGTCATTTAAACTTGTAAGAGCGTAATATATTATCCGGGGTTTTTTTTGCTACATTTTCTGACAAGTAGACAAAAAAATAAAGCAGAAATTAAGCTCCAGATTCGTCGATATGCTATACGAGACAGCCCTCCCCCACACCCACAATAACTTCACTACGCTATTGCCATACCAGCCACCTCCATCTCGCCTTCCATTGAAATCACATTCTACTTAGCTATTTGAGAAGAAAAAATTGAATATATCAGAAAAATTAATCATTTAATATTTAATCATTATATTAAACTAGTTTCGAAACCTATGTGAAGTTTTGCGTTTCGTATATAACGATGAAGGCTATTGAGATATTAATTTAAAAATATTAGTGTATAGTTCTTATATTAAACCCACAATGACTTAGGGAAAAATTTAAAGCGATTAATTAAAGTTACCAATGCGAGTGATTGATTATTTAGAGTGTTACATTCAGACTTACACAATTCTTTCTTCTCGTGTTCTAATCCTAAGACCACATTAGACTCTGCTTATTGCACTTTCTTTACAGTAAACCTAGTCTAATATGAGGAAAGTATACCTTTCCTGCCTTACTCGAGCTCATATTACCTTTCAAGTTACAACGCACAGAACGTACAGAGTCACCCCTTCTTAAACTGTGAATTAAATTGATAAAATATTAAATGTTAACAAATATATAAATTTACCTGCAGTATGGATAGCAAAACA
Source organism: Ryuthela nishihirai (assembly GCA_038380435.1). Taxonomy (NCBI): domain Eukaryota; kingdom Metazoa; phylum Arthropoda; class Arachnida; order Araneae; family Heptathelidae; genus Ryuthela; species Ryuthela nishihirai. The sequence goes on along the minus strand of JAWZYU010000002.1, from coordinate 20,133,892 downwards.
CTTACAGCTACAATCAGAAACAAGTAAAGTTTAGAATTGTTTTTAAAATAGCGTCGTATAATTCTAGTTTTAGGTAAGTATTGATTTACTTTTAACATTATCTGAAAATCTCATTCACTGGAAACAATGGCGTTTGAAAATCATTGAGACTTTCGACGAAAAATAATGATTTTCACTTCGTCTGTCTGGTCTTTCTACAGAGCTATCCATACGATTTATCACGCATGCCATAGCGGAGGTGATAAAAACGCATTTATTTTCATTTTCCTAAAAAGCTTGAAAAATCTACTTCAATTTGGTGTTATGAAGCAGGAAGCATAGTTTTCGTAAAAGATCCCTAATAACTGTCGTGTAATGCTACCTTGAAAGAGAAAATGGAAGTGAAGTTGTAAACGAAGTCATAATTATTAATAAAATGTAAGAATTATTGGCCAAACCGAAATTTGGGTTAAAAGGTTTTGAACCTATTCCAGTGTGATACTCCACATTGGAATACTCGCATATGTATCGTTATAAACCTATTTCCAAACACTACTAAAACTGCTCTGATCTTATGAAATCTATATCATCTGTTTGAATATATATATACCAGGCAACAATGTAAATGGGAGACAAGCATGGATTGAAATGTAACAATGAAACTGTAATGCTCTTTGTTCAACAACTCAATAATGAAATGTTCTCAACGGTATTGGCAACATAGTTGTTTTCTTTCTTAAGGGCACTTTTTTTTACACAAATCGGCTAAGTGGTCCCTTCCCCTAGGATCGGATAAACTTCGGCTAAGGCTCGGATAAACTTGGGGCAAGGGAACTTACTGTACAGCTCTTAGGAAACAGACCGGAGCCTCCATCAACACCATCCACTGTTCTTCAGCATGCAGAGACAGCTTAAGGTCTCATACGACGGCCTTTCAACGAAAAACACGATGGATTTTAGCAGAGATAAATATCAACGCTGGCACTGTTGGCACTCGAAACTGCAGATTACGAGCCTGTAGACTGCTGACCGAGTGAAAGCAGCACTGCCAACACATAGCTGTTGACTTTTACTTTAATTAGTCTTCTTTTGCCTCAGTTCTCAACTTAATGAGTATTTTGACTATAAGGTTGGGGCTTTCTCTGAGCCCTAAAAGCATAAGCTGTCGATTTTCCGCGAAGTATATTTTCGCTTTGAAAGCTTTTATTATTATTAACAGCAGATAGCACCATCGAAGTTAGAACTCCAAGCATTCATTCTATTTGAAATAAATATATAGATAATGTAGATGTATGCGCTATCGAATTGTATTTTTTTTACTATATGTCTGCTGTTTTAGAGTACGGATATTGCTGCATCTACGGTTAATTTTTTTTTCAATAATAGGACGATGAACCAATGTTAAAGTATAGGGAATCCATCTTGCATTTTTTGGGACAACCTGATGAGTTCTTCCTGAGGTTGCATTTTCAATGGCCAGCAGTGTAGATGGCGGATACTCTCGCTGTCAGATGGCAATGTTCAATTCATTTAAGATAAATTGAAATTGGGTAGTAAATAGTACTGGAACAAATTAGTTAAGCTAGTACTATCAATTCTATTAGCATTATGAGACGAACTTTTAAACTAATTTTTAATTAAAGTATTCTGTGTGAAAGATAGCAAATGATGGGTGTTTTTTTTTTTGAGAAACTGTTGCAGTTCTCGTACAATTCAGTGAATTATTGGGCAGTTTTGAGAAATTAGTTGAAAAACATGAAAAAACAGAAATTAGTTGAAAAACATCAACAGGTAAAATGACGGTTTCCGGGGGCTGGGGGGGAAAATATGATGGAAGGATAGATTTTGAAGTGATATCTGGGAATGTAAAGATTTTCTTTGCTCCAGTGGAGATGACAGGGAATGAGATGAGAAAGTGAAGCTCTACTTCGGAAATTGTAATAACGAAGGAAACCAGGATATTTTCGGTGAAATCGTGCGAAAATGGCTAACGTGAAATTTTCCGCATGTAGCAATTCCAATTGTCGTAAGGTTAATGTAACTCTTCATGTAATTACGTCCGAGAACTCGTTCTTGTAATGGTCAATAGCATTGACCACGCATTATACATTGCTTTGACCAGAACCAGGTTCGGACTCATTTTCTACTGGGTAAAAGTGAGTCGAACCGTCTTACATTCAAATTATCATAACTTGTGTTCTAATGAAGATACAGACGTCAAACTAACATTTTCTGATTACCATCGGAGAGAAACAATACATTGAATATATCGGAAGTCGTCTCGACACGTCACTTTTTGTTTTATGGATTTGAAACAGCTTCCATAGAGGATAAAATGAATTAATATCTAATGTTTCAGAAACGTTCGTTTCGTTTTTCGCAAACATAGCATTATACCATCGGATTCGTTCCGATAATTCATTCATGGAAGGTATTGAACCCATTACGTAGCAGAGAAACTGGAATCTTTCTTTGGAATCTTCTCCTCGGCATTTTTTCTTTCCATCTTATTGTGGATATTTCTCGCTCGAAAATTAGGAGAGATTCTTTTATTTCTCCCCTTTTCTGAGAAAACTGACAGGACATATCGGGTTTTTGCTTTAACGAGTAGCACTCTTCACATGTCCACATCACGTTTTCTATCTTACAAATGACACATTTAACATGGTACCAAAAGGAACGCATCCCTTCACAACAAATACAACTACGGCAGCTTACTTCTCCTTTGCATTTCCATCATCGTTTAACAGGCTAAAAATAGCCAATACCCTCTCCCTGACTTACGGTGTGACGTCTTGTACGTCAAGCGAGTCTTCTTCTTAAACATCCTCTTCCGTTAAGAGGAACACTTTATAAGGGGGGCAGAATGCCACCCTATCATCTGGTCCATACGTCAAGCGAGTCCCAAGCAGGAGCCGCCAACTCCTCCTATAACAGAAAGCCAAAGGCCAAATTTAGGACGTCAATTTAAGTAGTCCTTCCATATAGACACTTCTTATATTTTTGGTTTTAATATTATTACTGGCCTACTCTGTGCTAAATCTTTATACTACTGTTTATCTATAAATATATTTTATTTAGGAGAAAATTTATTCGTATTAATTAGCATTATTATATTTCATAATAAATAATAATAATAATAATCAATAATAATAATAATAATAATAATAATCGTTCTGGCCTGGTCAAGGACTATAGCGAATTAAATTATCATCATCATCGTATAAAATAACAAGCTTATACCGAAGGGGTGGGTTAGTGGACGAATAGCCGACACAGATATATAAGTGATGCCTTCAACATGTGCGTCAGCTGCAAATTACTGAGAAACTTGGGGCGGGGATGGCTCAGTCGGTAGCGCGCCAGGCTCGTAATCTGTAGTTCCCAGGTTCGAGTCCCAGCTGGGTCAGCGTTGAGATTTATCTCCGCAAAATTCCCCGCCCTGCCCACGGTCAGTAGGGGACACCGATGGGCTTGGAAAGGCCGCCGTCCGTCGGATGGGACGTTAAGCCGTGGCCCCGTATGCGGGAGAAACATACCCTGTGCACGTTAAAGAACACGCTGGATGGCCTTGACGGGGGGCTACCATCTGTCTCCCAACAGCTGTTCCAGTGGGTCCCCTCCCCCAACTTTCTCTGAGCCTACGGGGTCCATATGACCTGGCCATTTAGCCCATGGTGTGCAAAAATGTGCCGCTCAGAAGTAAAACAACCCAACTGAGAAACTCCTATTGACAGATTTTAGCGCCCTGTAATTTCCTAGATGTTTGATAGATTGGTCCCAAATCTCATATGCTGGTGTTCCTTGTGTGACCTCGTGTTGGGTAAAAATATCGAGTCCCTCTCTGCCTTGGGAGGGGATTAATCCCTTTGGAATGTCCGGAATCTGGGGGAGGAGGAGGCTCTGCCATCTCTTCGGGCATTGTGAAAGTTATGAATGGAATGAATTATGAAACTTTTCAATTGACAAATCTTCCAGAGGAGAAGTAAGTTTTGAGCCTAACTTTTGTCAGCAATTGGGAGACTTATTAGTGGACAAATCTGTCGGTGGAGAAATTTGTTTTGCGCCATGTGATCTGTTGATGTGCCAGTTGAGTCAAACACTAGTTATTTCCGTTAAAACAAAATTGTCTTTAAATATGATTACTCGAATCATTCGCACAGATCTGAAGTAGCTCGTACTGGAAACTTAATATGTATAATAATAATAATAATAATAATAATCAGCTAGCGTCCAGTTTCAACTTCGATTGATTCCTCCCAAGAGACGTTTCATCTGCATATTAAGTTTAAAGTCAGTCGCAAGGAGTCTGAAATACGTTGAAGTTAAGGCGATCCATTAGACATCTTTTAAAAGAAAGATGCGAATCTTACAACAAGGCCATTTGAACGGTTAATTAATTTCTTGATCTCTCGTATATGAACCAAGGTTGGATACTCCTCCGATGTACAGCGCCATTTTCAAGTCGGGAGCGAAACCGCAACTTGGTTACCGCTAATCCAGTTCAATCCTGTTTTTGCTATCATTGTCTGAACTAATCAGTCCTTCTTTGAACTGATAATAGATGGATCATGTTTGTGCCTTTATTGAATTTCGCATTTTACCATCATTATGCATTTTTAAGTTGAGTAGTTGTTGGGTTGTTTATCGGGAGTAACACAACCCAAACCGTCGAGGTTTTAGCCCCAATTGTCACTATTTCACACACGGTGGACTAAACGGTCAGGTAACGAGGAACCGAAGGGCTTACAGCTGGGATAAGAGAAGGAGCTACACTAGACGAATGATAGGTGTCAGATGGAGGCCTCTCATCGAGGGTGCTCTTTTAGTGTGCATAAGGTTGCTCTTCTGCACACGGAACCACGGCTTAACGTCTCTTTCGATAGCTGAAGTACAGTCGCTCAAAAAAGTATCCGAACGCTATGGTTGACTGCAGAATTCAGAAAAAATATCTGGAGCGTGTACAGCAACTGTACACGCTCCAGTTACCGTTCACAGCAAACTGGAGCGTGTGCAGTTACTGCACACGCTCCAGTTTTCTGTGAACGGTAACTGCACACGCTCAATATTTCCGTGAGTGAACCCACAGGATCCAAGTCTTTGTGAGCTCACACGATCCAATGTGCTGTGAACATTAACCGCAACCGCTCCAGTTTGCTGTGAACGGTAACTGCACACGCTCCATATTCATTGCATTATATATTCATACGCATTATATATATTAAAAAAATATCCGAACACTATGGTTGATTACAGAATTCAGAAAAAATATCTGGCAACGAATTTTTTTTTAGAAATTAGTGATCTGGCAATCTTCGTGTCACGTGACACGAAGGTTGCCAGATCACGAATTTCGAAAAAAAAATTCGTTGCCAGATATTTTTTCTGAATTCTGTAATCAACCATAGTGTTCGGATACTTTTTTGAGCGACTGTACATTTTGATAGCTGAAGTTTCGATAGCACATCCCCTTCCACGCATGTGAAAAGAAAAACTGATTCTAGTTTGTGGAGTTGGAAAATCGGAGTCATTATCATCTAAAATGACTCTGAACTCTGATCCACTATCTCACGACATGTTCAACTTATTTTAATTTGGAATTTGTTTACAGCTGCTGTTCCATTTTTCCAATTTATTACGTATCATTTATTTGTACTTAGAGAAGCAAACTCCAGTAATTGAGGGTAAAAGTTTCAGAGAAAACAAAATATAATGGCGATTTTTAAACATCCAGGTGAAAGTGATATTGAATTGATCTTTCCTGTGAAATGTGTAAGATAGAAAACTCTACAAAATCCTGTAATTTCAATTCGGAATTCTTTAAAATCCGGTATATTTTATAAATTAAAAACAAAAAAATATTATAATTTCACAAACCGGAAATATGAAGAAATCAATCCGGAACTTGAATCTACAATTGCACATTTCTTTAAGAATGTTCCACTTTCAGCACTACCAAACATTGGCGCTGTCGGATATAAATGATTATCGTCTGTCATTACCGAAATATTGTGCTATCATATCACAAACATTCTATCCCATTCCTCAACTGGGGCCGGGGGGGGGGGGGTGGCTCAGTCGGTAGCGCGCCAGGCTCGTAAACTGTAGTTCCCAGGTTCGAGTCCCAGCTGGGTCAGCGTTGAGATTTATCCCCGCAAAATTCCTCGCCCTGCCCACGGTCAGTAGGGGACACCGATGGGCTTGGAAAGGCCGCCGTCCGTCGGATGGGACGTTAAGCCGTGGCCCCGTGTGCGGGAAAGCCATACCCTGTGCACGTTAAAGAACACGCTGGATGGCCTTGACGGGAGGCTACCATCTGTCTCCCAACAGCTGTTCAAGTGGGTCTCCTCCCCCAACCTTCTCTGAGTCTTCGGGGTCCATGTGACCTGGACATTTAGCCCATGGTGTGCAAAAAAAGTGCTGCTCAGAGGTAAAACAACCCAACCCTTTTACTTTTTCCCGGCATGATTTAGTTTCTTACCCTACCTCCCCTCTTTTTTTTTTCCAGATCCGGGCCTGTCCCTAGGAGCAGCGAAAGAATCTCTATTAAAAAACTCAGCGCTTTGACTACAGAAGGTGGATTATCTGGGCATAGTTCTGTAATTCTTTTTAAATTTTTTAGTAGTTACCACAATAAAAATCCAGTACTGACCAAAAATGCATAAGGAGAAGTAAGATTGGCCAATCATAACATGAAGAAAAGGCTTGAAAAAATGCAAGCAGGCGCATTTTCAAATTGACAATTTCGACATGTCATTTTCACAGTAAAAAGAATGCTTGATACTAGAGTTCGTAAAGGTTCACTATAATGCTGTAAGTAAAAGTACGTATATACGGCAGCCATTATATACAGCAGTGGTTCTCAACCTTTTATGCTTCACGTACCCCCTGGAAATGTGTATGTAACTGGCGTACCCCTTGTATAGATAGATAAAACTATAGTTAGAGTATAACAATGGTTATTTTTACTTTGTACACTAGATTTAGCGACTTTTGAGCTCTCACGGCGTACCCCAAAAAATTTTACCGCGTACCCCACGTTGAGAACCCCTAATATACATCATTATAGTGAACCTTTGCGAACTCGAACCTATTGCTGTGATTCTAACTTTATTTTATGCTTGATACTATCCTTTTTTTTATTGTAAGCAGTTTTCAATCGAACGAACATTGAAATCACGCTGAAGCAGTTGTTTTAAATACATTTAATTTATGAGGCTGAATTTGGCTTGAAATCAAGTTCCTTAATCATTGCTGGTCGCGGTGTTAAAAAGTTGGCGATTGTAAAAAGTACAGCATTTGTTACTGTCATTCGGGGGTGGCTTAGTCGGTAGCGCGCCAGGCTCGTAATCTGTAGTTCCCAGGTTCGAGTCCCAGCTGGGTCAGCGTTGAGATTTATCTCCGCAAAATTCCCCGCCCTGCCCACGGTCAGTACGGGACACCGATGGGCTTGGAAAGGCCGCCGTCCGTCGGATGGGACGTTAAGCCGTGGCCCCGTGTGCGGGAGAGCCATACCCTGCGCACGTTAAAGAACACACTGGATGGCCTTGACGGGAGGCTACCATCTGTCTCCCAACAGCTGTTCCAGTGGGTCCCCTCCCCCAACCTTCTCTGAGCCTTCGGGGTCCATGTGACCTGGCCATTTAGCGCATGGTGTGCAAAAAAGTGCCGCTCAGAGGTAAAACAACCCAACTACTGTCATTCGATTTATTCGAAGCCATTTTTTACGGATGATAGTCAACGTGATAAAAGATTCACACTGAACATAATCTGCAGAACATAATGCACTGAACACAAGTTTACAAAGCGGCACATTTAATAAAGCGTTTTACTATTTTCATCCGTTGTGATTGTAATTGTGCCAGCAATAGTTTTCATCCTAGCAGATATAACAGTGAAAAATAATGAGATAGTAGCTTATAAAATTCTGAACAGCATTAAACCTTTCTGACCAGAATTTTTTTGCTTATCTAAGAAAAAATATTTCCATTTAAATGTGTTCTATTTATGACCAAATGAACGAAAATATATAACAAAATTTTTAACATGATTTCGCTGAAATTCATCATGTACGAACTGTCCAGAAAAAACTGTCTTAAAAGTTGCAAAATTCTGAAATCTTAAATCATAATTTACATGCACGTTCCACGATAAAATACATCAAATGAATTAGGAACGTATCCCGGGTTTAGTTCAGAGTTGGTGGGAATGGGTTAGTACTAAAATATTCCATTGGACAGGAGAGGCTAAATGATATTCTATATGAAATAAAATTTCAGAGTTGTTTATTTTTTAAATATATTTTTAGTTTCGGTCATAAAATATGGGGCTAAAATTATAAAAAACACACCTATTTTTGATTTCAAAGCAGGTGGACAAGTTCGAGAGTTCGTATAACGCAACGGGATTTCAGGTTGGGGAGTACACGTCTTTGAAATGAATTACATTTGTGAAATATATCAAAACAATTCTTGTGGTTTCCTGTGAAATGTACCAAAACAGTTCTTGTCGTATGTCAGGCATAGTTTTCTTCAATGATATTGTGTGTAGTTTCTATTTTATCCATAGATGGCACAAATATCCAGTCCATTGTGTACAGTTTGCAAACATTGCAAGACAACATGTTTTTCTTTATAATCTGAAAAAAAAAGCAATGCATATATTTAATGTACACAGGGTCTGAAGGGGTTAAGTTTCTTTTGCTCTTGAAAGCGCAAAGTGATGAGAGAAATTAAAGAATCTCCTTAGAGAAAGCGTCGTAATGTTTTGTCTTTTGGAGAAGGGTCTGGCTCTTGAATTTTATCACCCCACGTAATTGGAAAGAAGCCTCTTGGTATATATAAAAATATAATACAAAGTAATAGTATTATTGAGCCATTTTAAATATTTTTTCTTATTCGGTGACAAAACTTGAAAGTACATCATGTAAAATTAACAAAATATTGAGTTAGGAAAACATTGGATTTAAGATATTATAAGTAGATAAAGAAAGATGTTACTTGAAAGTCATTTTTCTTGATTTTAAAGTATCAAAATCTTTCATTAATTCATAAGCCTAAATAAGTGCTGAAGTTGTTTGATGCTTTACGGATATAAATGCCAAGCTTGAATGTCACTGTAAGGATCTTAATTCGCCTGTCTCGAATTAGAGCCATCTTTGAGACCTTTCTTTTTTCCATTAAGCCGAAATATGATAAAGCAGACTTGTCTATGTCTTACAATTTGCATTTTTATCTCGTCGATTATTTCATTCCCATTTACATCAAATCTGAATATTGTTTTTTTAACCAGAAATAGAATTTGACCAACTGATGGCAGCTGCATTCTCTTGTTTGTAAACAATAAGAATGATTTTTTGCAACCTGAGTGATAAGAGTCCGGTCTTAAGATAGTGAAACGTTTAGAACGTGAAAATAATCAAAATATGTATGTGGCGTAGTTAATACTCGATACAGAGCAAAAGCTGGAAATAATTTTTAATAACCATATGCCTCAAACCCGCACAGAACAGAAGGATTTTCGTATAGCTAGAATGACCATCCGTGGTCAACGTGCTCAGAGATGTACAAAAAAAATGATCTGCTCTCAGTTAATAGAGTAACTTAGCGGACAATAAAAAAAACCTTCTGAACTGACGAGTGTATTGTTGTTCTAAATGGTTGTATTAATATCGTTTCCTGTTGTGCTGTGTGCTTTCGACGGTCGTGCTTTTCATAATGCCACTTTGTAAAATTAGATGTTTTGCAAATAAAACTCGTGTTTTTGTGCGCGTCGACGCTCTTTTTGACGTATTTTGATGAAATGAATTACCTTGTTTCAGCTTTTCCCACTTTTGAATCTGCCTTTGATATGCTTCACGATGTACAGTGCTTCTATTATTCGCTATATTTGCGTATCTTTGTTCTGGTTCGTGCTGGATGTAAATGTTATGAAACACTGAGCTGCGAAATGTTGTTCGCTTGTAACTCTTTTTGTGTTTTCGATTCGTGACTTTGTCTGTCACTGGTTTGTGGATTAAACTTAAACAGCTGCTTTTCAGTTATGAGTAAGTGTACTTAAAAACATTCTTAGAGAAATTTATTATCTTGGAGAAATGTTAATTTTATTAGTTCATTATATGTTATTATGTTTATTATGTTTTATTATTATTAGTAATGTTCAGTTTTTTTCAGATTTTATTCAACCTAGATATGTATCAATACAAAATTATAATGAAATATATACCCAGCTAAAGTAACTGAATACTTGAGCGCTAGTGTATAATCATAATATAAATATAAATACAAAAAATTAACAAGGCAACAGTTGGTAATTGAACCAATCTATAATATAGACAGTCAAAAAATTGGTTTTACATACAGTAATCATTCTTTGTTTACAATCCATTCACAAAGAGATTTGTTAAATGAATATTTTGAAGTAATTTTCTTCATTGTTTCTGGAACATTGTTGTATAATTTAGTTAATAATAATAATTGTTGCCGAATAAATCAAAATGTTGTAATATGTAAGTGTTTCACAAACTTTTTTGTTCATAGCGCTCATATTTTAATTAGCATTAAAATGATTCATATGAAGATTTTTTTTAATTTGAAAGCTTTATTCAGAATTTTGCTGCTTGTTTAAAGAGTGACATAGAAAACTAAGAAATAGACATGCTTATATGTAACCAAAAGGAGGCTTTAGGTTTAGTGGGTCGATTAAAGATGTCTTTGTATCAGGATGTTAGTCGAGTTGTTAGGGAAAAATCGACTATACTGTGAAAAATCAGTGACGAAATGACGAACTTCTCAAATAACAAGAAATTTAAAAAACGTTAAGAAATTTAATCACAATCGCTCCAGGAATAGGGCAATTTTTTTCCAAAAAAAAAAAGTGAAATATATTTAACTTATATACTAATATAGTAACTGCAGTACTTATGTATATGATGATGATTAATTCGCAAAGCCATCATATTATCCTAAAAATCATCATCAACATCATAAATAATAGGGGTATCTTAGTGGATGTGATCTATAGAGAAAAAATAAGGATCTATAGAGAATAAAAAAAAATCGGGTCCCTAGCTGTTGCGGGAAATAATTAATTTTTTTTTTGTGAATGTAGGGGATCTGAAAACGGGAGGGGGTAGGGGGCGCTGGAGTTCCTTCGGCTAATATAAATCGCAGAAGTTATAAATGGAGAGAAATACTTTTCGCGCCAAACATTTGGAGAGAGTTGTGAACGTTACCTATGGGGAAGAGATATAGCTTTCTGCCCGAAAAGTTTTTTGGCCGGCTGTCGTTAACACTAGAATTATTGTTAAGTGGAGGAAATATATGCGTCAGTGTTTCAAAGCCTCGTTGGCATGAAGATGATGTAGCGCTCGAAGCGAGTAGCGGTTGAATCTAGAACTACGAAGAGACAGTCGATTTACTTCTAGATTTTGATGCTGTTTTAAACTTAATAACTTTCTTTGGGATTTCAGTTGTTTGAAACTGAAAAAAATGCAGATTTTTGTTCAGTCGTCTATTCGTTTTAACGGGATTTTACTCTATATTGTTGCTATTAAAAGTAAAACCTTAGCAGTCATTTAAGGGGCAATAGAACATTCATTTTCAAATGCAGAACTTTCTAATATTTGCAATGTAGACAGTATCGCTGTCTTAATGCACAAAGTTTCAATTCAATGGGATTTTTCTTCATACGCCAATGTATTAAGTTCTAGTTCAATGTAAAAGTTTTTGCTTTTAATTCAAAAATTTGTACTGTTTTCGATCTGAGAGTTCTACTGTTTTCAGTGTAAAAAAAGTGATAGCAGTCTCTCAATGTAAAAAAAAGTTTTATCACGTTCAGTGCGAGAGTTTTACTTTCAGGCTAGAGAGCCACAGTACCCTACTACCAATATTTACATATGAGCAGTCTCTCAATGCAAAAATTTTTATTCTTTCAATGTAAAAAGCTCTGCTACATTCAGAATTTCTCCTCTCATGCGGTGCTACTGCTCTAGAAATGAACAGACTTCGTGTATTCATATCTCTAAAAATTAGTGAATCTTTTTTTTTTCATGGAATTGGTTATTTATTGATCCCATTCATACAAAAAAATACTCGTATTTTAAAGAATTATTTAGGAGCCAATTTTCATTCATAAATGAAAAGCAGCAGTTCTTTGAATTTGTAATTTTTTTTCTAATTACCATAAAGGCAAGTGTATGTAAAAGTGAGGTAAATGTCTTCGGTTTTTGTTTCATATTGCGGTTAAATAAGGAGATGAGAAATAGCAATAACAAAGATCATTGTATCAAATATGAAATAATTTCCAGCATATCTTGTGATCAGAATTTGCAAGGAGACGGTTTGCGTCTCAAAAACTGTATTGAGTTGAATAAATATGAAGATTAATAATATATATATATATCTTAATCAAATAACCGATCAGAATCAGTGCTAGAGTGGTCCTTGATCCTATTTCTTGTTTTTAAACAATTCATTGCGATATTCAGAGCACAGAAGTTCACTTTCTTAACAGTTTTGATTTTCTTTTTATTGCAATTTCAACTGATCATGTTTTTCTCCAATTTATGCGATCATTAGAAAGGAAATTGTTAGTTGCTTAGCTACATGATGAATCTGCATTCGCTTGCGAAGGTATCCAGAGTTATGTCAGTTGTCACTTTTAAGGAAAGGCCGTCTCACCTAGGACAAATTTTCCCTACACCAGTAAGATTGGAGGATGGGCTAGTAATTTGAAGTTCCCAGGTTGGAGTCCCAATTGTGTGAGTGCTCAGAATATTCTCTCTTGACTCCCACACCCTGCTCTCGGTGAGAAAGGGGCCACTTATTGGCTTGGAAAGTCTTCCGTCCGTCGGATAGGAGGTTAAGCCGTGGCTACGTGTTCATGAGAGCTGTGCACACTAAACAACACACACTTCACGGCAGGATTATGACCTGGTTGTTTAGCCAATTGTGTGAAAAAATGTCACATAGAAATAGAACCACCCAAAACTATTGAATCTCCCCCTTTTCAACATTTCTTATGAATTATTTTACTAAAGGTATGCTCATGCAATCAATTGATATTATTAAAACCAACATTTTAAGATAATATCCTGAAAATTTTAAACAGAATATATTCTTAAGGTTCGAGTATATTTTTCGAGATAAGTTCACTACCTAGCACAGTGGGGCGGGGGTGGCTCAGTCGGTAGCGCGCCAGGCTCGTAATTTCCCAGGTTCGAGTCCCAGCTGGGTCAGCGTTGAGATTTATCTCCGCAAAAATTCCCCGCCCTGCCCACGGTCAGTAGGGGACACCGATGGGCTTGGAAATGCCGCCGTCCGTCGGATGGTACGTTAAGCCGTGGCCCCGTGTACGGGAGAGCCATACCCTGTGCACATTAAAGAACACGCTGGATGGCCTTGACGGGAGGCTACCATCTGTCTCCCAATAGCTGTTCCAGTGGGTCCCCTCCCCCAACCTTCTCTGAGCCTTCGGGGTCCATGTGACCTGGCAATTTAGCCCATGGTGTGCAAAAAAGTGCCGCTCAGAGGTAAAACAACCCAATGTTAAAGAACACGCTGGATGGTCTTGACGGGAGGGTCCCCTGCCCCAACTTTCTCTGAGCCTTCGGGGTCCATGTGACCTGGCCATTTCCGCTCAGAGGTAAAACAACCCAACCCTAGCACAGTTCACGACTCAGTTGTTGGGAACCAAAGTTATTCAATATCTAAACCTACAAATTAGAATCCAGATCAGCATGGGTGGACATGATGAATCAATGAACTGTCCATTGTGAATAAAAACTTTAGAAGGCCTAAATGCATATTTTCCTGTAGAAGGAAACGTAAATTAACAAACAAATGTAAAACGTTTCAAAAAAATATTTATATATTTTACACTTTAACGGGAAATTTAAGATTGTTTATTTGTAGAAAGTTTTGTTGATAAATTTCACACAGTACTCATAGTATCGCATCAAAACTAAATATTGGAATATTTCTTTGGATACTTTCCTGACTTTAAAAAACCCTTTGTGGATAGATAGAGCAGTAAAGGATTACTAATTCTCTAGACTGAGCTCTATGTTCTGCATTTAAGAATACTGAATAAAAAAAATATGAAATTATTACACCCTGTAATTAGCTCACCCTGTAATTGAAAGAATCTGAATAAGGAACTGTTTAATACATTTCGACCCACATTCATTATTTTAGTGTTTATTGATTTCCAAAATTTAAACATTTTCAGTTTCAAAGGTGCAGAAACCCAAATTCCAAAAGCATCAGCAAGTGAAACAAAATGCTTTTCCCAGTATTTTTTGCTGTATGATATTGTATGAGGTTGGATCTTGTGAGAGGGAAGATGCATGCCATTCTTCTTCTCTCCCTAGCGAATTTAATCGGAATAAACTGTAAGAGTTTAAGTCCCCTCCCCCTCGAAAAAAAAGTTTTTGAAATATGTTTGCTACTCAATCAAATCAATTGGCGTCATTTCATTTCTCCGTACAACTATGTGGGCGGGGGTGGCTCAGTCGGTAGCGCGCCAGGCTCGTAATCTGCAGTTCCCAGGTTCGAGTCCCAGCTGTGTCAGCGTTGAGATTTATCTCCGCAAAATTCCCTGCCAACGATCAGTAGGGGACACCGATGGGCTTGGAAAGGCCGCCGTCCGTCGGATGGGACGTTAAGCCGTGGCCCCGTGAGCGGGAGAGCCATACCCTGTGCACGTTAAAGAACACGCTAGATGGCCTTGACGGGGGCTACCATCTGTCTCCTAACTGCTGTTCCAGTGGGTCCCCTCCCCCAAACTTCTCTGAACCTTCGGGGTCTTTGTGACCTGGCGATTTAGCCCATTGTGTGCAAAAAAGTGCCACTCAGAGGTAAAACCACCCAACCCGTACAATTACGTAATTGATCGATGTCAACTAACGTTTTCAATTCAAAGCTATCTGCTATCATTATATCCTGTTAGTTCTTTAATATTATTGAAGAACGATTATTCATATTTTTTCGTTGCGAGTATCTTAAAATGCTTTAAGTTCAAGTTAATAATTGTCGCTAGTGTTGGAACATCAATTTGTGGTGATCACGGAATGATCGAAAATTGGTTATAGAGCATCGCAATATTTCTTTTGTAAAAAGTTACATGCAAAACATATTTGTACACGATTTGAATGTAAATTAAGAAACTGAACTTCTGCCATAAAATCTTAAGAACACTTCTGCTTTGAAGAAGCGCAAAAAACAGGTATCGACTTGCACGTAAATGTATAAACCTTACTGAAAAGCAGAAACTGCAGAGAGGGAATCATTACCAGCTCTAGCTCACCCAAATGTAAATTGTACAGCCAGTCCTCGACGAGTTACAACCATTAATGATTCTGAATATTCTTAGAGCTAGGTCTTTCTTTGAAAGTCAGAAATTATACCAGTTAATATTATTTGTTGAATGCTGAAGTCGATTAAAAGTAACTATTGTATCGTTATTGGAAAGTTTATGTGTGATTCACGAATAGTTCACTTTTCATACGATGTACATTGAGTGATTATTGTATTGTGACCACCCCACTCATGTTAATGGACGCTAATTTCGAATCTCTATAACGTTTAAATGTTTTTCCATCTGAATATCAATTTTCAGCATTATTCCTCAAGTATTTAAAGTTATGGAAATTTGAGCATTTAACAACACTTCTAGACAAAAGAAATAACCTTTGAAATTAATTTAAACTTAAATAGGAATTTGTTATTTCAAACCATTCCATAAATAATTACATAAATAATTCAATATTCTTTGAAATTGTGATAAATATCTTAGAAACACGTTACTGTTCTTAAATATATAAACGTCTATACTTGTTTAAATACTGAAAGAATGTTTTAAAAATCGATATATAGAAATATTATTATTTTAAAAGTTATAGAGCTTCATAGTTAGCGTTTCTTTGGCATAACTTGAGGTGGAGTGGTCATAATTCAATGATCAGTCAGTGCGAGTACAAAAAATAAATACTTATTCTGACATAATGATTAGCGATGACCAAGGATTGGGATACATCCTCAGTAGGTTAGCAAGGTCATAACCTCCAGGGAATCGTGTCCCCTGTTGTATTTATATTCATTACGATAAATAAGAATAATCAAAAGGAAAGAAATACACAGATCTTCCTCATAGGGTCATTCCAAAATTTATTGTTTAATTCCTCCACTAAAGGGAGGGATCACCTCTATCGAGGTTTGGCTGTATATAAATGACAAAATGGTGATTTTTGGCACTGCCTCTGACATCTTGTAATGTTTACCTCCAAAAATGAATTGTTGTTATTAATTAAGGTAACAATGAAGCATTTCATGATCAGTTTAGCTTTTTCGTTTTCCAGTACATAATTGTAGTCTCGGAAATATAGGTGGCGGTGCAATCACCCGAAAACTGTGAATCGTGGCCCGCAGTAGTTCTGTTTTAAAAACTTGTTCCCTTCTTTCTCAACGTTTGGTCACTAGAACATTGGGTCGGATCCAGATTCACTGCTGAATCCTCTCTCATCTCTCCTGGAACTTTTGGGCCAGTCCATCCACATTTATTTAAAAATAGTTTTTTCCAATATCTATGGGGCGGGGGTGGCTCAGTCGGTAGCGCGCCAGGCTCGTAATCTGTAGTTCCTAGGTTCGAGTCCCAACTGGGTCAGCGTTGAGATTTATCTCCGCAAAATTTCCCCGCCCTGCCCATGGTCAGTAGGGGACACCGATGGGCTTGGAAAGGCCGCCGTCCGTCGGATGGGACGTTAAGCCATGGCCCCGTGTGCGGGAGAGCCATACCCTGTGCGCGTTAAAGAACACGCTGGATGGCCTTGACGGGAGGCTACCATCTGTCTCCCAACAGCTGTTCCAGTGGGTCCTCTCCCCCAACCTTCTCTGAGTCTTCGGGGTCCTTGTGACCTGGCCATTTAGCCCATGGTGTGCAAAAAAAGTGCCGCTCAGAGGTAAAACAACCCAACCCAATATCTATTATGAATAATTATTAACGTTGAAAATTGGGGTAGATTATAAACTTTTTTTATATCGCGCTAATACAAAAGAATTTGCAGAAAAGTTTTTAACTATGCAGCTGTCTCTCCGTGTTGCAAACAAACTGACCATCTACCAAGGTCACGAAGTGACATTTGATTATAAATTGTCTGTTAGCTTGCTAGACTACACTACACGTAGTTCATATTCAAATACCAATTAAGGGATCCGATTTTTACGTGAAGTCTGTTGTTTTTAATTCTGAGGGATTGTCTACAGTGATATATGTTGGCTGGATTTTTGCTCGATTAGCAAGATTTCAATAGCAATGCACGCTGGCGCAGAAATCCTTTAAGGTCAAATAAATAAATAAATAAATACCTCCTCAAGCAGCTGCTTGCCACAGAGGTCTGACAGGAGCCTGTCAGTTTATATGCCACAGTAGAAGGTCTGAGAGGATGGCAGGACCTCAGCAGAAAAACGACACACACATCCATGCCTTATCCGGGGCTCGAACCCAGATCCCGTAGATCAGTAACCAAGCGTGCTAACCACTAGGCCACGGGAAGATGAAATCTAAAACTCTGTCCTCACTGACCGATCTATATAGAGTAGACTCGGTAGCTAAATTTCCCCGGGGGGAGGGAGGGGGTGAAGGGAAGCGGAGATAAATGTTCATATTACAACAGTTCCAGAAGATTCATGTTAATGAGAATGTTTTTAAAATTTCTAATAGTAGTAAAACTAATTTCTAAAAGTAGTTCTAACAGAAGTAAGTGTAATTTCTAACAGTAGAAACTGTAATTGTTTCTATAAGATGGAAATATTCCGGTTTCATTGCCAGATATGTTGTTTAATAAAAAATCGTATTTAATCACTTCCTGCTCTACCTAATTGTCGCTGCGCTGCTGGAAGAGTTTTAGTAGCGCTGAGTCAAAAAGTAGTCAACGTTCGTGAAACGCACACTTCACTCGTAATCAGATGGCTTGTCGTCAGAGAATCAAATCTGAAGACAAATTTGGGATGATAAAACCCTCTGATCAGCTTTTTAGATAATGTACATCCCACTCTCTACATGCACCTCTTAGTGCCGGTCTTTAAAGGCCCTCATCAGGTACATCTTTTAACGTGCGAAAGGTGTGCTCCGAACCACGGCTCAGCGTTTCATCTGACGAACGGTAGGTAGCCTTCGTTGTGATCTTTCTTCATGAATGTAGGAAGCAGAAGAATATTTTAACACTGATTTTTTAAAAAAAGAGGTATGAACCTGTCAATTATTCAGTTGGAATCATAGCAAGCTAACATTTGACCATTCACGAATATTTCTCCCTCTCTTGAAGGTTAGGGAGAATTTACCTCATCCTCTTTAACCTTCACCGATATTTCAAAATTTTAATTCCAGATATTCACAGAATTTGTCTTGTTGTCTGTAAACCTTAACATTCCCGATACTTCCTGCATTTGCCTTGTATTCAATAATTTTTTTCTCACCTTCCTTGTATTCTCGAAATTTTCTCCTTACTTTTTATGAATTTTTCACTTACCGTTTATTTCATCCTCCTTGTATTCATGAATAACGAATTTGTTTTGTCCTCCTTACCTTCCCAGGTTCTTTGTCTTGCTCTCATTGCCATTCTCGAATTCTTCTCTTTCTTTTACTATTCACAAATTTTTCTCTTCCTTATTGTTCAAGAATTTTTCCCTCTTACTTTTCACGAATTTGCCTTCTCCTTCTCTACTATTCCCAAATTATTTATCTCTCCCACCTCGCCATTCACCAATTCCTCTTCTCCTCTTACTATTGGCGAATTTTTCTCTCACCCACTTTGTGATTAAGGAATTCTTCTCCCTCTCTCTTACTATTTACAAATGCATCTCTCCCACCTCGCCATTCACGAATTCCTCTTCTCCTCTTACTATTGGAGAATTTTTCTCTCACCCACTTTGTGATTCAGGAATTCTTCTCCCTCTCTCTTACTATTTACAAATGCATCTCTCCCACCTCGCCATTCACGAATTCTTCTCCTCCTCTTACTATTGGCGAATTTCTCTCTCACCCACTTTGTGATTCAGGAATTCTCCCTCTCTCTTACTATTTACAAATGCATCTGTCCCACCTCGCCATTCACGAATTCTCCTCCTCTTCTTACTATTGGCGAATTTTTCTCTCACCCACTTTGTGATTCAGGAATTCTTCTCCCTCTCTCTTACTATTTACAAATGCATCTCTCCCACCTCGCCATTCACGAATTCCTCTTCTCCTCTTACTATTGGGGATTTTCCTCTCACCCACTTTGTGATTCAGGAATTCTCCCTCTCTCTTACTATTTACAAATGCATCTCTCCCACCTCGCCATTCACGAATTCTCCTCCTCCTCTTACTATTGGCGAAATTTTCTCTCACCCACTTTGTGATTCAGGAATTCTTCTCCATCTCTCTTACTATTTACAAATGCATCTCTCCCACCTCGTCATTCACGAATTCTTCTCCTCCTCTTACTATTGGAGAATTTTTCTCTCACCCACTATGTGATTCAGGAATTCTTCTTCCTCTCTCTTATTATTTACAAATGCATCTCTCCCACCTCGCCATTCACGAATTCTTCTCCTCCTCTTACTATTGGAGAATTTTTCTCTCACCCACTTTGTGATTCAGGAATTCTTCTTCCTCTCTCTTACTATTTACAAATGCATCTCTCCCACCTCGCCATTCACGAATTCTTCTCCTCCTCTTACTATTGGCGAATTTTTCTCTCACCCACTTTGTGATTCAGGAATTCTTCTCCCTCTCTCTTACTATTTACAAATGCATCTCTCCCACCTCGCCATTCACGAATTCTTCTTCTCCTCTTACTATTGGCGAATTTTTCTCTCACCCACTTTGTGATTCAGGAATTCTTCTTCCTCTCTCTTACTATTTACAAATGCATCTCTCCCACCTAGCCATTCACGAATTCTTCTCCTCCTCTTACTATTGGAGAATTTTTCTCTCACCCACTTTGTGATTTAGGAATTCTTCTCCCTCTCTCTTACTATTTACAAATGCATCTCTCCCACCTCGCCGTTCACGAATTCTTCTTCTCCTCTTACTATTGGCGAATTTTTCTCTCACCCACTTTGTGATTCAGGAATTCTTCTTCCTCTCTCTTACTATTTACAAATGCATCTCTCCCACCTAGCCATTCACGAATTCTTCTCCTCCTCTTACTATTGGAGAATTTTTCTCTCACCCACTTTGTGATTTAGGAATTCTTCTTCCTCTCTCTTACTATTTACAAATGCATCTCTCCCACCTCGCCATTCACGAATTCTTCTCCTCCTCTTACTATTGGAGAATTTTTCTCTCACCCACTTTGTGATTCAGGAATTCTTCTCCCTCTCTCTTACTATTTACAAATGCATCTCTCCCACCTCGCCATTCACGAATTCTTCTTCTCCTCTTACTATTGGCGAATTTTTCTCTCACCCACTTTGTGATTGAGGAATTCTTCTTCCTCTCTCTTACTATTTACAAATGCATCTCTCCCACCTCGCCATTCACGAATTCTTCTCCTCCTCTTACTATTGGAGAATTTTTCTCTCACCCACTTTGTGATTCAGGAATTCTTCTCCCTCTCTCTTACTATTTACAAATGCTTCTCAACCTCCTTGTCATTCACAAATTCTTCCTCTCTCTTACTATTCAGGAATTTTCTCGCCCTTTTACCATTCATTAAAATTTCAGCTCTTATTCTGCCAAACCTGTAGCGAGCGCTTCCCATAATATCCATGTAACTAGTGATTCCTATATACGAAATTTTCACCTTATTTTCATAATAAGGTGAACCATATTCTACATCAATAACTTTTATTATTCATGAAATTGTGATGGATGTCAAAATTGTCACGAAATGCCAAAAAATTGCATTTTTGACAATTTTTAAATTACGCTGATACTTTCTCTTTGACTATTCTGTCATAACGGGTGGAAAAGCTAGTAACTTTGCGGGTCTGATCTCAAATTGAAAAAGAAAAAAAAAAGGTTGACTTTTCATTAAGAAACCACTTTAGTTTACTACTTCCATGAAAATTTTAAAATTATAACATTTCATATCTTTTTCTCCACCAGGCTTTTCTTTAGGGTTGCCTGTATCTAGACGGCATATCTACTTATTTCTATTCTCATAATCCCGAAAACCTTTCTCTCATGGCTTCCTCGACACCATCGCACAATTCTTTCTTGGTTTTCTTCTTCAAGTGAGTTTCCATTCCCTCTAATCTCTTCCATCCTCAATCCAATTTTTATTAATACTCTTTCCAATAACTTCCTCAATTTCTTTTAATATCAATAATGTAGGAAAGCGGCGATTGACTCGTAGTCTGTAGATCCCACTGTGACAGTTCGAGTCCCAGCTGTGAACAGCATTGAGATTTATCTCCGCTAACCCCCCACCCTTCCCTTGGTCAGAAAGGGGACACCGATGGGCTGGGAAGGTTAAACCGTGGCACGCTAAAGAATACGCTGGTTGGCCTTGACGTAAGGCTCCCATCTCTCTAACAGTGTCCCCTTTTCCGAGTCTGTGTTATTTAATCTTTTAAGCGCACTGTGTGCAACAAAAGTGCCGCTCTGAATTGAAACAATCCAACCTACTGAAACAGACAACACAGAGTAGAGGGTCTTTCACCTTCAGGGGCGGGGGTGGCTCAGTCGGTAGCGCGCCAGGCTCGTAATCTGTAGTTCCCAGGTTCGAGTCCCAGCTGGGTCAGCGTTGAGATTTATCTCCTCAAAATTCCCCGCCCTGCCCACGGTCAGTAGTGGACACTGATGGGCTTGGAAAGGCCGCCGTCCGTCGGATGGGACGTTAAGCCGTGGCCCGTGTGCGGGAGAGTCATACCCTGTGCATGTTAAAGAACACGCTAGATGGCTTTGACGGGGGCTACCATCTGTCTCCCAACAGCTGTTCCAGTGGGTCCCCTCCCCCAACCTTCTCTGAGCCTTCGGGGTCCATGTGACCTGGCCATTTAGCCCATGGTGTGCAAAAAAGTGCCGCTCAGAGGTAAAACAACCCAACTTTCACCTTGAAGACGAAACGATGTTGTATTTTGAAATGCTTTGCCCTCATGATGTTGTACACTGACTGCAAACCTGAAAGAAAAAAATACAAATGCTACGGATATCTTCCGCCTTGCAGTAACAAAATGAACCGAAATGATAAAAGCAATATAGTGTCAACTTTACTCTGCAATAAGTGAAATTTATGTTTATGGACTGAAAGACAGCTCCCAGACCAACAAGTTTCATTTATTACATTAAACCACTTCTAAATTCATGAATGCTTTTAAAACTGTTTCGAAAGACAAAATAACAAATAGAGCAATAATTTCCTAAACAGACATGGAATGTTTCATCTCACCGAAGGAAAAAATCAAAGACTTTGTTCTATCAAAGATCGTGTCTATCTGTTATTGTACATTCTTCTTATGACTGCCATGTACTTTCTTTTTTAAAGAATATATACCATACAGTATATATATATCAGCAATTTGTTGTTCAATACAATTGTTTTGTAAAAGGGTGTTTGTTCTTTTCAAGCAGACATATTTGGGTGATGATATATAGTCCATTATGTTATTTCTATGCACTAGTATATGATGCTTTCTATGATGTTAAAACGTTTTACCGCTAACGTTTGTACGATTAAATCTACCATCAGATGATTTATTATTGAATTGTTATGAGTGAAAAGTTATAGTTATAACATTGTTAGTTAATTTTTTATCCATGTGAGAAATAATTTCGCGGTTTATTTCAACGTTAGTTGCTATAACAAGCCTGTTAAACAGTTATTTAGTTTCTGAGAACATAATCCAGTATATTCAAATCATGCATGGATACATTGTTATGTATTCATTGTTTATGATTCATATAAGTAGGCCACATCCTCGAT
Organism: Ryuthela nishihirai; assembly: GCA_038380435.1. Classification (NCBI taxonomy): domain Eukaryota; kingdom Metazoa; phylum Arthropoda; class Arachnida; order Araneae; family Heptathelidae; genus Ryuthela; species Ryuthela nishihirai. The sequence goes on along the minus strand of JAWZYU010000002.1, from coordinate 20,111,004 downwards.
AGGATTAAGTTTAGGCCTCGGGGGCCCGGGCCCCAAGCATGGAGGAGGGGAAGGCTTTAGATGCTAAGGACTAGTAGGCTTTTAAATAGAAATTAAGATGTTTTCTAACTTATGCAACTTTTGGAATTAGAAGTAATGAAAGATAAATCAGTATTATTAAAGTTATTTTTTAATTTATTCTATTTAGCAGGAGGGGCCCCAAAATCCTGAGGTGCCCCGCGACTCAGAATTTGGTTGAATTAGTCCTGGTCACACTAAAAGGAAAATTTATCTCGTAATCTAGATTCAAGCAGGAAACCCAAATCTCCTGTTCAGTTCTCTGAAAGTCCTCTCTATTCGAAAAAAAAAAAAATCGCAATTTCCTCAATCTCAGTAAGATAAATATCAATTGAAGGTTAAATTTTAAGAAAGGAAAAGCGTGTTAATAATTAGGAACTAGTAAACTCCCAAGATGCATTGTTATACGTCTAAACCAGCCTCTCCAACACAAACGTAACGAAGAGCCATCAAAATAGGGGCGGGATTGGCACGTAATCTGCACTTCCCAAGTTCGAGTCCCACCTGGGCCAGTGTTGAGATTTATCTCCGTTAAACTCCCCGACCTTCCCTCGGTCAGAAAGGGAACACCATTGGGTTTGAAAAAACCGCAGCCCGTCGGATGGGATGTTAAACCTTGACTTCATGTGCGTGAGAACCATACCCTGTGCATTAAGAACACGCTGGAAGGCCTTGACGGGATGCTACCATCTGTCTCCTAACAATTGTCAACTTCTCTGATCCTTGGGGGTCATTGTGTACAAACAACGAAAAAGGAGTGGCTCAGAGGTAAAAACATAACACAAACAAAGCTACTAAAAATTATTATATTAAGAACCGAAGGAAAATTTTGTACAATCGCTCAAATAAATATCCGAACACTAAGTAAGGTTGATTACAGAATTCAGAAAAAATATCTGGCAACGATTTTTTTTAGAAATTAGTGATCTGGAAATCACGTGACACGAAGGTTGCCAGATCACTAATTTCTAAAAACAATCGTTGCCAGATATTTTTTCTGAATTCTGTAATCAACCTTAGTGTTCGGATATTTATTTGAGCGACTGTACTTAAAAACGAAAAAATACATTTCTAATGAGTGATGAATTGAAAGAAAAACATTTTTAAGGAATTGAGAAAATATCTTGATTAAAAAACGTAAATATATATTTTAAATGGGTATTATGAATGGTAAATTCATTTTGTCATGTGCTTAAAAATGTTTTATCAGAAAAATTGGAAGAAAGCCAGATGCAGTACAGTGATGATTTATTTATGAGCTCAAGTTCTGTTTTAATGAGCCGCAAGTTGGTAAGATTGGTCTGAACTAAGATCTGGCTAAGATAGAAAAGGATCAGAGGATTGGCAAAAGTAGATAGAAAACAGATAGATCCCAAATCGGAAGAGACTGTTGGGAATGAAAACCGTGTAATGAAGCTAAATAAAAATTAACTGAGACTACTACCAAACAATGCTGCTGAGAAAACAACGTTTCTTCAAAAATTCCACTTTCAGTTTGCCATAATTGTAAGTTCATATATTAGATAATACAGACTGAAATTTGAATGATTTTGAGCTATTTCGTACAAAGGTTACTTGAATTGCACTGTCAGAAAGACTTGAATTGTACTACAGAGAAAACAATTATAATACTTTTAACTCTTCTATTGTTGAGCTGGAAACGAATTTTAATTTTAGCATTCTAGTCGGGCTCAACATTGTGCATTTCTAGCCGGACTCAACTTCCTAACGTAAATGAAAGAAATCGCTGTATTTGTACAATTTAAAGAAACGTAATGAAATCGGCTAAATATTTTGCAACATCTTATACAAGAAAGAGTAGAGAGGAACTATTTCCACCATGAAAATTTTTGACTTGAAGAAATGTCATCAGCATATGATAGCTGTTTAAAAGTGAATTCGGAACAGCACTCCGGCACTTCTGTAGAAAGAGGAGATTTAGAGTTTGTCCCCTTTCTCGGAGAGATTCGAACTTAGGACTCCAACATTTCGTGAACTGACATCACAATTTAAAATGGTGTCCACAAGTTTACGCATTAAATATTACACGGTCTGTCGCAGGGACCGTGAAGTTCTGTTTACCTGGATGTAAGAGGAGGGTAGGATAGCGAACTTTTTTAAGTATGCGACAGTAATTAGGTAAGGAAGAGATGACCAATTCAATGTTGTCTAAAGGGCAGCTTTTCGTAATTTAGGGGTCGGCAGGCCAGGTTTGGTTATAATATGCTGAGAAAAACCTAATTGAGTAAATGGAAGTATTATAGTGCATGACAATGTTAGAACGTCATGGGTTAGGTTGTTTTACCTCTGAGCGGCACTTTTTTGCACACCATGGGCTAAATGGCCAAGTCATTTAGCCCATGGTTCTCAGAGAAGGTTGGAGGAGGGGACCCACTGGAACAGCTGTTGGGAGACAGATGGTAGCCTCCCGTCAAGGCCATCCAGCGTGTTCTTTAACGTGCACAGGGTATGACTCTCCCGCATACGGGGCCACGGCTTAACGTCCCATCCGACGGACGGCGGCCTTTCCAAGCCCATCGGTGTCCCCTACTGACCATGGGCAGGGCGGGGGAATTTTGCGGAGATAAATCTCAACGCTGACCCAGCTGGGACTCGAACCTGGGAACTACAGATTACGAGCCTGGCGCGCTACCGACTGAGCCACCCCCGCCCCTAGAACATCATGAAGAGGATCTTATGGTGCATAAATAAAAAATAAATACCCCCTCAAGCAGCTGCTTGCCACAGGAGCCTGTCAGTTTGTATGCCACAGTAGAAGGTCTATGAGGATGGCAGGACCTCAGCAGAAACACGACACAAACAGCCATGCCTTACCCGGGGCTCGAACCCAGGTCCAGTAGATCAGTAGCCAAGCGCGCTAACCACACGGAATGGCTTTATGGTGCATACAATGATTAACTAAGACACAGAGGACAGGGATTTCTTATGGTGCATAATTTTATTAACTATGACATCAAGAAACCAGAAGTTCTTGATATTTCTTTTGAAAAAGCACTGTCGTTCACAAATTACAGCCTTTGGAAACAATACGGAATACAGTAAATACTAAAATTGATTCATACGAAACCCATTAGCTCTCGAACTGACGTCAAATTGGCTCTTAACATTAATTTTCGCCCTAACTCTTGTAGCGATTACAAAGTCTGTTCTTCCAGAGGGAGCATATCATGTTTGTTACTTCTAACTAATTCAGATCAGACAGCATAAAGTTTAAATACAAATATTTTTATTCAGCATTAAGGAGATCAGTGTGCAGAGCGAGAGTGAGGCCCATGAAGGCCTTATGCCCTTCTTTTTCGGATGAGATTTCGGTGAGCAGATGGGTCTGGACTCTGCCTCTTTGTGTATGCACTGTTTAATAACATGATCATTAACATAATATATTTATTCAAGAAGTGATATTTGTTATAATTTTTGTCACAGATAGGAAAAAGAGAAACGGTAAAAAATTTTCGTAGGCAGGGGAGGGGGGATGGCAAAATTTTTTAAATAGATGCAACCAGCGCAGGGTGGCAAACTTCTGTTTAACTGGATACAAGGTGAGTAGTATCATCACATTCCACCGTACCCCCACTAGTGCTTTCCCCCTATGACGTCATAGGGGGAAAGCACTAGTGGGGATATGGTGGAATGTGATGATACTACTAAGGTGGCGGTGGAATGGCGGATTTTTTAAATGGGTGCACTGCGCGTATAGGGAAATACAGCCCTGGTTAGTGATTGATTTTTGCCTGTTGTAGCACAGTACATTCAATCTTTCAAACGTTAGCAGTCTTGGTTTGTTTGATATTGTTTTGTTTGTGAAATCTTTGATTTAGCGTTGCTGTTGTAATATTACTTTTGTTGTTATACAAACCAATCGTAAGTATAAATACTTAGCTGCCTAGTTCCTGCTGTTTCATAAAATGGCATTGTTTAATAAGCTTTTCCTAAAGGAACTAACTTTCTTGTTTACAGATGTTTGTGTCTTCAGATTATTCAAGTTAAATATCTCTCTGACATTCCAGTTATTGCATTTAAAGGGATTGTAAGTAATTCGCCGAAGCGCTTAGAAGACCAATGTTGTGTGTTGTATGATACATTATCGCGGTTTTTAGTTTGGATTTGTTTTTTTCGTTTTAACGAATATATATATATAGTTGCAGCTTGTCTATTTGTAATCAACGGCGCCTAGGCTGGGTATGTATCATATTTGTGTTGTGTGTGTTTTTTCTGACAAAATAAAAAATAAAGAAACGTACTGAAAAAAAATATATATAAAGGATATGCCATTTTTAATTTGGCAACTCGTTTTTCTGTATTATTGTACATAACAGCGGAAAGTGTTGACTAAATAGATGAAGTTTATGTGTCATTACTAAAATGTACATACAATTATTAAACAAAATGATAAAAAAAAAATGAAGAAATTCGTGTGCAAAGTTAGTACCATTTTTCAGCCTTAGCACATTTTCGTACACGACTTTGGAGATTTAAAGTGATTTCTACTGTATTTCTATATAACAGCTTTTTTTCCCCCTTTTTTTGAAGCATTACATGGAGCAACAAACTAACTGATGTAAAATTATCTTGACTTTGTACAACAGTTGATTGCTAGAAAGTAAAGACTTACGGCCAACTTCGGCAGCAATTTTTTTGTGCATAAGGAAACAGTTATTAAACCAGTTGTTATAATTAAAACCTTAACCGTCATGTCTCTTGTCTGAGAGTTACTTGTTACCGCTTCCGTAGTTTAAGAGAAAAAAAATAAATGATTGGTAAGCAACATACTTGCAGAAGACGTATAGCTGGACATGTGTCCGTGAGAAACCATAACTGCCACGTTTGGGGGACGGCAAAAAAAGCGATGTTCCATCATCACCTCCCTACCCCCCCATACACACCTCTCCATCACGTGACTTCTAGTGGCTGTTAAATGGTGACGTGTACAAAATGTGACAGCTCTCTTAAAGTCTTATCATTAAAGACTGCTCTAGTACTGACTGTCTCCTTGTCTTTTTCTTTCGTAAGTGTGTTTTAATCTTGAAGAGTGATGCAACACACCTGGCTGACAAAGCCAGATAGACATGCATTGGGTTGGGTTGTTTTACCTCTGAGCGGCACTTTTTTGCACACCATGGGCTAAACGGCCAGACCCCGAAAAGTTTGGGGGAGGAGACCCACTGGAACAGCTGTTGGGAGACAGATGGTAGTCTCCTGTCAAGGCCATCCAGCGTGTTCTTTGACGTGCACAGGGTATGGCTCTCCCGCACACGGGGTCACGGCTTAACGTCCCATCCGACGGACGGCGGCCTTTCCAAGCCCATCGGTGTCCCCTACTGACCGTGGGCAGGGCGGGGAGTTTTGCGGAGATAAATCTCAACGGTGACCCAGCTGGGACTCCAACCTGAGAACTACAGATTACGAGCCTAGCGCGCTACCGTCCGAGCCACCCCCGCCCCACATGCATCGGGCGTTGTTGCAACCTAGGGTGAATTTCTGTTTACATGGATGCAAAGTGGGGACGGATGGCGAACTTTTTAAATGGGTCAACCTATCGCAGGGATGAATTTCTGCTTACCTGGATGCAAGAGGAGGGAAGGATGATGAACTTTTTAAACGGATGTAGCCTGTCTATCGCAGGGACCGTGAAGTTCTGTTTACCTGGATGTAAGAGGAGGGTAGGATAGCGAACTTTTTAAATGGGTCAACCTATCGCAGGGACGGTGAATTTCTGTTTACCTGAATGCAAGAGGAGGGAAGGATGGCGAACGTTTTAAATGGGTGCAACCTCGGGCAGGGATGTCGAATTTCTGTTTATTACCTGGGTTCAGTGGGTAGCGCTTCAGATTTGTAATCTTCAATTCCCAGGTTCGAGTCCCACCTGTTCCAGCGTTGAGATTTATCTCCGTGAAATCCCATTCAGTGATGAAGGAGACACCGAGGAGCATGGAAATGCCTCCATCCATCGGATGGGACTTCAAGTCGTGATCCCTAGTCCCGAAAAGTCATACCCTGTGGACGTTAAAGAACACGGTGAATGGCTTTAATGGTAGGCTCCATCTGTGTCTTAAGAGCTGTCCTCCAACCTTCTTGGAGTCCTTGTAACATGGACATTTAGCCCATTGTGGTAAAAAAGGTGCTGCTCAGAGATAAAGCAACCCAATAACTCTGTGTGGGAGACCATGGCTCATTGCAATGAATGTCAATATGGTGTGAACTTGTCACCCCCTTTAATTCTCTTAGCTAATACGAAAAATATTCCTATAGCGAAATCGTGTCTGAAAGAAAGAACACTGATTTCGACGGATAGAGAATCTGAGATCTCATCCAACGCTATAAATAAGTGTCTCATTCAGTCTTTAAGGAAAGCCTGTCGAAAACTACTACTAGGACTGTTAAATAAATAACATCCAATGTGGCTTACTGCATGAAATTGAAATATAATGTAAATGTGTACACAATGCATTTGAATTTCGACTTGAGGGGAGTTGCGGTTGCCCTTTGAGGGCCTTAATAAGCAACGGGATAAAATATAGGAGATAGAATAAGTGAGCTCTGTTGAGAGTGTCAGATGAAAGGAAGAATCGTCTCAAAACATGATCTCGTGAGGAGGTTCGTGTAGTGATTAGGTTTTCTGAATTGAGTTGTTTTACTTCTGGTCGTCAGTTTTTTTGGAGACTAAACGGCAAGACTATCCCCAAGCTTGGGGGAGGTTGGAGGAAGGAAGCCCACTAGACAATGGGTTGTTGGGTTGTTTTACCTCTGAGCGGCACTTTTTTGCACACCATGGGCTAAATGGCCAGGTCACATGGACCCCGAAGGCTCAGAGAAGGTTGGGGGAGGGGATCCACTGGAACAGCTTTTGGGAGACAGATGGTAGCCTCTCGTCAAGGCCATCCAGCGTGTTCTTTAACGTGCACAGGGTATGTCTCTCCCGCACACGGGGCCACGGCTTAACGTCCCATCCGACGGACGGCGGCCTTTCCAAGCCCATCGGTGTCCCCTACTGACCGTGGGCAGGGCGGGGAATTTTGCGGAGATAAATCTCGACGCTGACCCAACTGGGACTAGAACCTGGGAACTACAGATTACGAGCCTGGCGCGCTGCCGACTGAGTCATCCCCGCCCCACTAGACAATGGGGGTGGCTCAGTCGGTAGTGTGCCAGGCTCGTAATTCGACGTTTCCAGGTTTGAACCCTGCCTTCGCCATGGTTGAGATTTATCTACGCTAACCCCAACCATAAACCTCGGTCAGAAAGGGGACACCGATGGCTTGGAAAGGCCACTGTTCATCAAATGGAAGAGAATAGTCCAACTAGAAGAGCCATACCCCGTGCACGTTAAGGAATAGGCTATATGGCCTTGATGGGAAGCTACCGTCTGTCTCCCAATAGTTGTTTCAGTGGGATCCCTCCCCCAACCTTCTCTGAACCTTCGGGGTGCTGGTGATCTGGCAATTTACCCCGTTGTGTGCAAAAAAGTGCTGCTCAGAGGTTAAAACAACTCAACCCATGAAAATGAGGTCACAGATGAGATACGGCTGACAAGGGAGGGGCATGTACACTCTAACCTGTGATTTCCTTAAGTGCCAGAGGGGATTGTTTTACCTCTAAGACGAGCTTTAAATTTACAATTCTGATCTCCAACTTCGTATTCACGTTCAAGTACCTTCGCCATGTTCGTCTAACTCTGCACCTCATAGAACTATTGTATAACAATGATGATTGTTGCCACTTACCCATAGACGTACAAATCTCTTCCAGAACCATTTTCATAGTTAGACCCCATTTCTTCAGATGTTGCACTGATAGGACACCCATATACAGCCACAAGCTGTTGCTGTATCAGCTAATTATAATCTTCAGATAGCCCAGGGATTGCCACTGGTCTCATCTTTCGTGCCCACAGAAAAATAGTGAAAATCCGATGTCACTAGGTCTGAACTGTATGGTGGGTGGTGAGTAGTAGAACAGCACTATACGGTACCCCTTTGCACAGTGCTTTTCCCCTATGACGTCACAAGCCACGCCCCCTTATAATAAAACGGCGTGGCTTGTGACGTCATAGAGGGAAAGCACTGTGCAAAGGGGGTACCGTACAGTGCTGTTCTACTACTGTGGTGAACAGTTTCTCATAACCAGGTGCGGAGGTCCTCATCCATTTCAGTTACACCGCATCATTTCCTCAGTCGTTGCATCCGAGTAATACATAGCAACAAACTCTCGATGGATTTCCGCCGATAGGTCTTATCTTAAAGTTGGGACTTAATTTCCACCAGTTGGATCCATAGCAACTAAGTTGCTGCTCGAATATCCAGCTTAATACACGTGTGCACTATCTTCGCCATAATCGCTCTAACTCTCTGCGTCAGATCATTGGTACGTAAGAGTGATACCTTCTGCCACTTAGTGATACAATGTGATACTAACATGCATTGGCGATATAACTCCCGTTTCTTCGTTTAGCAGGGAAAAAAGTGGGAATCTTGCCTTTTAGCTTAACGTCATAGGTAGAAAAAAACTCTTCATTCTTTATACCTCGTAAATTTACACTTTTACCAATGCTCATATATTAATCACTGTTAATCCAGAAATACGGGCACCTTGCCAAATATTAACTCTTAAGAAACGGTTCTTATCTAGCTACATTGGCTTGTGTTACCTCAGAGAAGCATTTTTTTTTGCACACAATGAGCTAAAAGGCCAGATCACAAAAACAACAAGGGCTCGCAGAAGGTTAGGGAACCACTAGACATGAGGAAACAGATGATGGATGGATGATGAACATGCTGGATGGCCGATCAAAGCCATCCAGCATATTCTTAAGGTGAACATAGTAGCGTTTTCTTGCACACAGGACTCTCTCCTGTAGAGATAGAGTTGGCGCTGTGGGTAGCAGGCCAGGCTCGTAATTTGTAGTTCTATGGTTCGAATCCCAACTAGGCCAGGGTTGAAATTTGTTTATGCTCTCGTTTTTCGTTGGTCAGAAAGGAGACGACAATGGGCTAAGAAAGGCCTCCGTCCTCGGATGGGATGTGGATTCGTGTGCAGCAGAGCCATACCCTGTGCACGTTAAAAAAACATGTTGGATTGCCTTAATCGGAGAATTACATGTCTCCCGTCCATGTCTTCGAAAGCACATCGGTGTCCCCCCTTTCTCACCGAGGGTAGGGTGGAGGTGAGCGGTGAAAAATCTCAATGCTGTCACAGTCAGGACTCGAACCTGGTGCGCTACCATGTCAGCCAACCCTGCCTTTTATTTAGTTGGCGTTGAATGCTTTAGCTACGTACACATAAAGAAATCTGCCATTTGAGCAACACATTTCGCTGTGGTGCTGTCAAAAAAAATCATGTTCAATGAGAAAGACCACAGCTCATAGAAATGCCAGTCGTCTTCGCATATTTTGGCATACTTTTCTTCATTCCATTTCTATTTTAACAGACGAACAAACTACCTTACTAAGGTATGGTCAAGTTTTAAGTTTCTGAAGTTTTCGTTAACGTTTTTGCTCAAAGGAAAATCATCTGTATATCATATTAATATATGTTGATAGATATGTTTGAAATACAAGATATGATATATAGAAATATATTATGGAAAAAAAAAGTCATCCAACGTTAATTTACATATGACTGGGTTGGGTTGTTTTACCTTTGAGCGGCACTTTTTTTACACACAATGAGCTAAATGGCCAGGTCACAAGACCCCCGAAGGCTCAGAGAAGGTTGGAGGAGGGGACCCAGCTGTTGGGAGACAGATGGTAGCCTCCCATCAAGGCCATCCAGCGTGTTCTTTAACGTGCACAGGGTATGGCAATCCCACAAGCGGGGCCATTGCTTAACGTCCCATCCGACGAACAGCGGCCTTTCTAAGCTCATCGGTGTCTCCTATTGACCATGGACAGGGCGGGGAATTTTGTGGAGATAAATCTTAACGGTGATCCAGCTGGGACTCGAACCTGGGAACTACAGATTACGAGCCATCCTCTCCCCAATTTACTTATGGCACTTGGAATCAATTTACTTATTTCGACATTAACGATTACTACATTGGATTCCTCTAATACATCATTAGAGGAAAGCTTTGATAAAATGTTGTCATGGCTCTGTCACTGTCCCCACCCCCAGCTGCAGTAAGAGACGGCAGAAAGGATGTTGAGTGGGTCAGTGCAGTTAGCTTTTGTGTTGTTGATGTGATGTTTCTGTGTGAGTCTTCTGTTAATGGTGAGCGCAGGAATTTTTGTTGCTGTACTATTGAGAGTGGTGTCCTGTGGTATGTGCTTTCTAGTTGGGGAGGCAAGGTGATGGGTTGGCTTCTTTAGCTTAAAGATGAATTTAGATGGGCTAGTCCACATTTTGAAGTGTAATTATGGACAAGATTGATTGCATTTTGGAGTGAGAGTTGGATTGTATGTATATTTTTGACTGGGGTCCATAAGGCAATGTCGTCCACAAAGATTGAGAAAGAAATGCCTCTGGGCTGGTGGCGGTAGGTCATGTTAAATGAGCGGGGTGAAATTACACCTCCTCGAGGCAAACCCCTCTGTAGGGGACTTGAAAAGTTGGTGCCTAGTTTCACTTTGATCTGGCTTTGTGTGAGAAAGGTTTGGATGAAGTGTAGGATGTTGCCAATGAGTAATTTGTGTAAGATGTTTGTATGGGAGGTACTGTCAAAGGCTGAGGGAAGGTCAAGAAAAAACTCAGCACAGGATTTCTTTATGTAGGGCCAGTTCAACTGAAATAATGATGTCAAAGATTTATCTGCAGTAGACCTGTGTTCTCTGAAGCCAGTTTTAGAAATGGAGAGTGTTTTTTGTTGGTCTAGTTGGTGTTGGAATTTAGATAGGACCATCCTTTCAAGGATGTGGGAAATGAGTGTTATGGGTCTGTAAGAGGCAAAGTGATGGGTTGGCTTCTTTAGCTTAAGGATGATGTGAATGTCTTTCCATTTTAGTGGTTGCCAGAAAGTGTTGTCGGTGTGTAACAAAGTGTTGAGTTTTGATCCAAAATGTGTTAGTTGTGAACATAGGTCTGGGGCACTTTTATTGGATTTGTGGATTGCTGTGTTTAATTCTTGTTGTGTGAAAGGGAGATTTTGGGCTGGGAGATGACAGGGTGGGTTTTGACCAATCTTGTGGGTCATATGTTTTAGATGTTGAGTTGGATGTCAAGGGAGCAGGTAATAAAGCGGGTAGGCGTCTCTCATTGTGGTTACAAGTTAAAGTAGAATAAGTAATAATTGAAATGAGGATATTAGAGATGTTAGATATGGTATTGGTCATACCTGTATTGTGAAATCATTAAAAGTTATCAATGTCTCTCTTATTGATGATACTAAGGAAATTATTTTCCCAGCCAAGAAAAGGGCCTGTTATTTCAGTGGCTATTGTTTTCCGATTGAATGAGCGGAATTAGGGGGAATAGTTACAGAACGCGTTATATTTTGTTACAGCATTATCCCATCACACGGTTTACATACATAACTTTCCTCTTTTAAATGAAGTTATCCGCGATTACAGGAAAAATTATTTAGTAGCGTAGTCAAGTTATGCTACCTACTCAGTCACTAGAACCATTTGATTAAAATTAAAAAATGTATACACTATACAAGACATTACAGCAACATTTTATTTAACATTTTGATCACTACATTTCACACCTTTATTATGAAATTTTAAATAAGAGAGACTACTCTATGATACTCAAATTTCCAGTTGGTGTGATTTCTGTCACGAAGACTGGCATCTTTATCTTCTCAGAGCTTCAGTGTACTAAACATGTCGTTCATTAATTTTTCGCCATTCTTCAAACACCTGGAAATAACAGAGATTATTCCTGAAGAATATTTTATTCGGCAAAAACTAACAGTGGCGATTATACAAGATGTCCATAAAAGTGTGGAATGAATGTAAACTGATATTATTTTAAAACACATTTTTTCTTTATTTTTCCGAAAATTTTTATGCAGATTTGTGTTGTCCGTAAGTATTAGTTGTTACGCGTTCAAGACCGTGTGAAACTATCGTGTGGATGCGAAAGATGCACACAGAGCTTCGGACTTCAATAACAACCATCCGGAAAGAAATCCAATATCTCAATCTGTGGTATTACAAAAAAATAACGGTTCAATTACTGATAAACTATGTTCTCGTCGTCTGAATACACCAGATGAAATTCAATACGAAATCATTGCAAAAGGTTCATGCAAGTCAAAAAAATCCATTAGGTGACGGCCGATGAATTGAAAATTGCAAATTCATAAAGATGCTTCTTCAGACAGAGAAGTTTCGCCTACAAACGTCACCTACTTCATCCCCTATCGGAAAACAATCGAGACAGGCGGGTTGTGTGTGTGATTTTTAGTCAAAATTGACAATAAAAAATAAATAATACCCCCTCAAGCAGCTGCTTGCCACAGAGGTCTGACAAGAGCCTGTCAGTTTACATGCCATAGTAGAGAATCTAAGAGGATGGCAGGACCTCAGCAGAAAAAACGACACATACATCCATGCCTTCCCCGGGGCTCGAACCCAGGTCCCTTAGATACCGAATAATAATTTTGTTTACCGAAGAGGCCAACTTCTATGTGGATGCAGAAATAAATAAAGAAAATCCCAGTAGCGGTTGCTGGAAAATCTCCACTGGGATACTTCAAATAAGTAACAAGAAGCAGAAAAATTGGTGGTTTATGAAATTCAATCCTGGGTGGCCAGTTGTTATTTTTTTTTTTTTGAAAAGCACTGTAACTAGAGAGGATCTTAAGCATGTTTTGCAATGAGTTAATGTCTCTCTGAAATTGGTGACCTGTGAAACAAACCTAACTGCTTTACACAATATCGCGCACCACCGCATTGTGCATTTCTCGTACGTTACTGATTGGATAGAAATTTCCTATGATGAATCTGCCAAAGAGTAGCAGTGGAATGGGCCCCTTTTGATCGCCGATTTGAATCCAATAAATTTCGCTATATGCAGTTATTTAAAATCGAAACTTCATTCTTTAAAAAAATTCCACACTTTAACATTTTGAGGATATAATTGTACACGCAGTTTTTTCTATCAGTGCTGTCATGTTCGAAAACATTCAGAGAACTATGTTACCGTTTAGAAATATATTTATGTTTCGAAATTTGTGGTGACCATTTTGAACAGATATGATAACTATGTTCTACTGCAACTAAAAAATATATTTCCATTGTTCCAGACTTTACGGACACAATGAAATTCATTTTCAAGCATTTTTTATCGTTAAATAGCATATTAATCATAAGAGCAGAGAGCCACTATTTCTTTCAATTTTTTGCTGTCTTAATGTTTTTCTTAATGGGATTGGATATAAACGTTTAAAGTACTACTGCATTTTAATGAATGCACAGCTCATTCGCGTTGTTATAGAAATTTAATCATATATAATTCACCATTCTTTACACTAAATTCATCTACAGCAAAAATCTCTATAAACAACTATCGATTATCCATCTCTAATTAACGTTTTAGAAACTACTTTTGTATTTTCACCTTGTTAACAATGTTTTATTTTTACCGCATCTTCAAAGCAACATATGAAAGTGCAATTGAAAGACCATAAATAAAAATCCTCAGGAAATGTATCTCCTGATATAATTTAATGCAAAAAGCGGTCAGTTCAGGTTCAGCTCGTCTAAACTTAAAGTTTATAACACTTAAAGGTATAGTAAATCTTACATGTTAGCGAGGGTAATATTCCTGTAAACTCACGCGATGTGGAATTCTTTGATATTGAAAGCATAATTCAGTTGAAAATGGGGGTTAAGGATATGGCTCTACAAAACATAGAGCGTAAATATATGTGAACGTAGACACCCATATGGTAGCTATTAATTAACTTGTGCTCAAAGGTTAAGCAACAAATGCAAAAATCGCCATGTCTTGATCGATAATTGACAATAAATAACAAGATATTTTACGCAAAAAAGACGCAGAGTTCAAATCTGCAGATCAATTTTGCAGTAAATACAGTCACGCATGCGAAACAGATTAGCATGAAAAGCACTTCATTTGTACGTGTGCGTCACTTCGTGTTAGAGTCTTGAAGTATGACATCCGAAATAACCAACCGTTAGATTTTGGCCGGAAGAAATCTTTTGAATGAAGAATTGAAGTGGCGAGCAATCGGGAGGCTCGAAGTCGGACAACGTGAGTCTGAGGTAGCCAATGGCTAAATGTGCATCGTGGCGTTTTAAGCCGCCTTTGAAATCAATTTCCAACAAACCGAACAATCAGTAGATCTGTTCCTAGATATCCGAGGGCCACATCGACTGGGGACGACCGTTACCTGCTCCTAAATGCAAGACGCCATACAAACCAAACATCATGCCAGTTCGCTTTCGACCTTACTGCATCCAGAGGATGTGCTGTTTCCAAGAAAACTGTGTCCAGGCTTCATGTAAGTCATCTTTATGCAAGGTGACCAATTGCATGTGTCACTTTGATGTCTAGCTACGCAGAGCCCGATTGGTCTCGACAACATTGCAGCTGGACTGTTCTGTTCACCGATGAATCCCGATTTATTCTACAGACAGATTCCCGACGACTTATTGGTCAGTAGACAGCCTGGAATCAGATATGATCCGATTAAAATTCGGGAAAAGAGACAAGTTTTAGAACGGATGGTGTGGGCAGGCATCACTCTTAATGGCTGCCCAGACCTTCATGTCTTTCCAGGAGGAACTGCAACATGTGTAATGTATTGCAGAGATCCTCGAACTTTATTGTTCGTCTATTTCTCACGTTTGCTGTTCAGGTATTAGTTGGATATATGACAACCTGTAGGCTTCACTGAAATTCAACGAAGGACTTTGTTTGTTGCTTAACTTTTGAGTACTAGTGTTATATTTGTTTTTATACACTGCTGGCCATTAAAAGTGCAACACCAAGAAGAACTCATCAGATCCCGAAATATATAAGATGCGTAGCCCATGGGAGAACGTGTAAAGGATTCAATGCGCAGCACATACGCACATCATGTGTGACAGTAACACCTCTTGTAAGTGGTTTTAAAGGAGATTACAAAGAGCAGGTGTAAAGCACTGGAATTGTGTTTGCTCCCAGTTCTGGCGAACAGTTTTGCTCCCAGTTCTGGCGAATCATCAACCAGTGTCCGCATGTACGATTCAACATTGTCTGCAGCATTGGGGCATCTTTGCTAGGCAGCCATTGCTTCAGCTACCACTGACTCTACCACACAGGTGTATGCGACTGCAATGGTGCCAAGAACGTCGCGCATGGATGTGCGAATGTCATCGTATCATCTTTTCAGACGAATCCCACTTCGGTATGCAATACCATGATGGACGAATCCGTATCTGGCGGTATTGCAGCGACAGGCTCAGTGAGACATGAATGATGCAGCGCCATACAGATCCAGCCCCTGGTGTTACGGTATGAGTGCCATTGGATTCCACTCACCAAGCACCTCGTACACATTACCTGTACTTTGAACAGCCAACGTTACATCACTGAAGTGTTGGAGCCTATGGTCGTACCTTACTTCAGGGGCTCTCTGGTGCCATTTACCAACAGGACAATACCTGACCACATGTGCATGCATCGTCGAACAATTCCTGGATAGCCACCATGTGATACTTCTGCCTTGGCCTGCGTATTCACTGGATCTGTCTCCAATTGAACATGTCTAGTCCATGATTTCATGACGACTAGCACACCAGACACCAGCAGCTGCTATAATTTTGGCTAGGTATCGAAACTGCATGGACTGACATTCCCCAGAAACACATCCAATCTTTCACCCTCTCAGTTTGGGTTTTTCCGTAAATAGTACTCCTCATAGTCACCAGATGGGGCCACGGGTTTACCTCTGAGATGCACTTTTTTTGCACACAATGGGCTAAATGGCCAGGTCACATGGACCCCGAAGGCTCAGAGAAGGTTGGGAGAGGGGACCCACTGGAATAGTTGTTGGGAGACAGATGGTAGCCTCCCGTCAAGGCCATCCAGCATGTTCTTTAATGTGCACAGGGTATGGCTCTCTCTCGCACACGGAGCCACGGCTTAACGTCCCATCCGACGGACGGCGGCCTTTCCAAGCCCATAGGCATCCTCTCAGTGCCAGACCGTGTAGCACCAGTTATTACCACTCAAGTTAGCTACACAAGATTCTGATTTCTTTCTATTCCACAAGTCTAACCGAGTCTGAACTAAAGAAAAATCGGGATTATTCGAGAAGGAGGGATTAAAATATAGGTGGGTCAACCAGGGGGTCTGAACTAAAGAAAAATCGGGACTATTCGAGAAGGAGGGCTTAAAATATAGGTGGGTCAACCAGGGGGTCGGAAATAAAGGAAAATCGGGACTATTCGAGAAGGAGGGCTTAAAATATAGATGGGTCAACCAGCGGTTTTTAATGACGGGTTGGCTGAAAAATTGGGAAATTAGGGTTAAAATAGGGGTTTTTCCGTAAATAGTATTCCTCATAGTCACCAGATGGCGCCACGGGTTAAAAGGGGGGGGGGGGAATAAGGGGGAGGAATTTTTAATAAAGGGGGAGTCAAAAATCGGGAAATTAGAACTAATATCAGTCGTTATAAACCATATGGAGGCAGGGGGTAAAAGGGGGAACGAAGGGGTTTGTGAATAAGGGGGAGGAATTTTTAATAAAGAGGGAGTCAAAAATCGGGAAATTAGAGCTAAAATAGGGGTTTTTCCGAAAATAGTACTCCTCATATTCGCCAGATGGCGCCACGGGTTAAAAGGGGGGGGGGGGAGGGTTTCTTTAATAAGGGGAGGAGGAATTAATTTTGAATTATGAATATTAATAATGGGGCGTGTCCGGAAGTGGGCGTGGTCGGTTACGTCATAGGGGGTAGTAGTGGGGGCGCATATGGGCGTGGTAAGTGACGTCATAGGGGGAAAGCACTGTACAAAGGGGGATCGCTATAATGGGATCATACTCCTAACTTCAAGTATTGTCTCATGGACAGCTCCATATCAGTTACACGATTATGACCTTAACGCAAGTGCATTATGGAACTATGAGTATATCTTCTGCTTGATTTACATTTGTATTGTAATAATAAACCTGTTAACCAAATTTCACTGCATTCCCTTAAAAATACTTCGAGTTATGTAACAATTTATACATTATCGTTTAATTTTGAGCATCAGTGTATTTACACTACAATTATTAGGAAATATCAATAGTAACAGTCGCCCCACCCTCCACCCTGAAACTGTATATTGGGTACGTGCCTGGTCACTTGCCATTGTCCTTGAGGGAAGATTTTGATAATGGAAATTTCCCTGTACTATCTGTCATTTTCTTCTAACCTTTTAATGGCCTTCGCCGTATCTTCCTGTAATTCTGTCTAACCTGATTGGATTTCGTTATCTCGTAACCTCTAGCATACCATGTGCTCTCTTACAAGTGACTCATTTTAACTTGCAAGAGCGTATCCGGTTTTTTTTGCTACATTTTCTGACAAGTAGACAAAAAAATTAAGCAGAAACTAAGCTCCACAATCGTCGATAAGCTATACGAGCCAGCCCTCCCCTTCCATCTGCTCTCTTGAATTCACTAAGCTATTACCATACCAGCCACCTCCATCCCACCTTCCATTGAAATCACATTCTACTTAGCTATTTGAGAAGAAAAAATTGAATATATCCGAAAAATTAATCATTTAATTTTTTAATCATTATATTAAACTACTTTAGAAATCTATGTGAAGTTTTCAGTTTCGTATATAACGGTGAAGGCTATTGAGATATTGATTTAAAAATATCAGTGTATAGTTCTTATGTTAAACCTACAATGACTTAGGGAAAAATTTAAAGCAATTAATTAGAGTAGCCAATGCGAGTGATTGATTATTTAGAGTGTTACATTCAGACTTACACAATTCATTCTTCCCGTGTTCTAATCCTAAGACCACATTAGACTCTGCTTATTGCATTTTCTTTACAGTAAGCCTAGCCTAATATGAGGAAAGTATTCCTTTCCTGCCTTACTCGAGCTCAAATTACCTTTCAAGTTACAACGCACAGAACGTACAGAGTCACCCCTTCTTAAACTGTGAATTAAATTGATAAAATATTAAATGTTAACAAATATATAAATTTACCTGCAGTATGGATAGCAAAACACTTACAGCTGCAATCAGAAACAAGTAAAGTTTAGAATTGTTTTTAAAATAGCGTCATATAATTCTAGTTTTAGGGAAGTATTGATTTACTTTTAACATTATCTGAAAATCTCATTCACTGGAAACAATGGCGTTTGAAAATCATTGAGAGTTTCGACGAAAAATAATGATTTTCACTTCGTCTGTCTGGTCTTTCTACAGAGCTATCCATACGATTTATCACGCATGCCATAGCGGAGGTGATAAAAACGCATTTTTTTTTTATATTTTCATTTTCCTAAAAAGCTTGAAAAATCTACTACAATTTGGTGTTATGAAGCAGGAAGCATAGTTTCCGTAAAAGATCCCTAATAACTGTCGTATAATGCTACCTTGAAAGAGAAAATGGAAGTTAAGTTATAAACGAAGTCATAATATTAATAAAATGTAAGAATTATTGGCCAAACCGAAATTTGGGTTAAAAGGTTTTGAACCTATTCCAGTGTGATACTCCACATTGGAATACTCGCATATCTATCGTTATATACCGACTTCCAAACACTACTAAAACTGCTCTGACCTCATGAAATCTATATCATCTGTTTGAATATATATATATACCAGGCAACAATGTAAATGGGAGACAAGCATGGATTGGAATGTAACAATGAAAATGTAATGCTCTTTGTTCAACAACTCAATAATTAAATGTTCTCAACGGTATTGACAACATAGTTGTTTTCTTTATTAAGGGCCCTTTTTTTTTTTACACAAATCGGCTAAGTGGTCCCTTCACCCCAGGCTCGGATAAACTTTGGGCAAGGGGACTAACTGTACAGCTCTTAGGAAACAGACCGGAGCCTCCATCAACACCATCCACTGTTCTTCAGCATGCAGAGACAGCTTAAGGTCTCATACGACGGCCTTTCAACGAAAAATACGATGGAGTTTCAGCAGAGATAAATATCAACGCTGGCACTGTTGGCATTCGAAACTGCAGACTACCAGCCTGTAGAACTACTGACCGAGCGAAAGCAGCACTGCCAACACATAGCTGTTGCCTTTTACTTTAATTAGTCAATCTTTTGCCTTAGTTCCCAACTTAATGAGTACTTTGACTATAAGGTTGGGGCTTTCTCTTAGCCCTAAAAGCAAAAGCTGTCGAATTTGCGCGAAGTATATTTTCGCTTTGAAAACTTTTATTATTATTAACAGCAGATGCATTATCGAAGTTAGAACTCCAAGCATTCATTCTATTTGAAGTAAATATATCGATAATGTTGATGTAGGCGCTATCGAATTGTATTTTTTTTACTCTATGTCTGCTGTTTTAGAGTACGGATATTGCTGCATCTACGGTTAAATTTTTTTTTCAATAATAGTACGATGAACCAATGTTAAAATATAAGGAATCCATCTTGCATTTTTTGGGACAATCTGATGAGTTCTTCCTGAGGTTACATTTTTAATGGCCAGCAGTGTAGATGGCGGATACTCTCGCTGTCAGATGGCAATGTTCAATTCATTTAAGATAAATTGAAATTGGGTAGTAAATAGTACTGGAACAAATTAGTTAAGCTAGTACTATCAATTCTATTAGCATTATGAGATAAGCTTTTAAACTAATTTTTAATTAAAGTATTCTGTGTGAAAGATAGGAAATGTTCGGGTTTTTTTTTTTTTGAGAAAGTGTTGCAGTTCTCATACAATTCAGTGAATTATTGGGCAGTTTCGAGAAATTAGTTGAAAAACATGACAATTCAAAATCAACAGGTAAAATGACGGTTTCCGGGGGCTGGGGGGGGGGGGGGGAAATATGATGGAAGGATAGATTTTGAAGTGATATCTGGCAATGTAAAGATTTTCTTTGCTCCAGTGGAGATGACAGGGAATGAGAAGAGAAAGTGAAGCTCTACTTCGGAAATTGTAATAACGAAGAAAACCAGGATATTTTCTGTGAAATCGTGCGAAAATGGCTAACGTGAAATTTTCCGCATGTAGCAATTCCAATTGTCGTAAGGTTAATGTAACTCTTCATGTAATTACGTCCGAGAACTCGTTCTTGTAATGGTCAATAGCATTGACCACGCACTATAGATTGCTTTGACCAGAACCGGTTTCGGACTCATTATCTACTAGGTAAAAGTGAGTCGAACCGTCTTACATTCAAATTATCATAACTTGTGTTCTAATGAAGATACAGACGTCAAACTAACATTTTCTGATTACCATCGGAGAGAAACAATACATTGAATATATCGGAAGTCGTCTCGACACGTCACTTTTTGTTTTATGGATTTGAAACAGCTTCCATAGAGGATAAAATGAATTAATATCTAATGTTTCAGAAACGTTCGTTTCGTTTTTCGCAAACATAGCATTATACCATCGGAATTCGTTCCGTTAATTGAATCATGGAAGGTATTGAACCCATTACGTAGCAGAGAAACTGGAATCTTTCTTTGGAATCTTCTCCTCGGCATTTTTTCTTTCAATCTTATTGTGGATATTTCTCGCTCGAAAATTCGGAGAGATTCTTTTTTCTGAGAAAACTGAGAGGATATATCGGGTTTTTGCTTTAACGAGTAGCACTCTTCACATGTCCACATCACGTTTTCTATCTTACAAATGACACATTTAACATGGTACCAAAAAGAACGTATCCCTTCACAACAAATACAACTACGGCAGCTTACTTCTCCTTTGCATTTCCATCATCGTTTAACAGGCTAAAAATAGCCAATACCCTCTCCCTGACTTACGGTGTGGCGTTTTGTACGTCAAGCGAGTCTTCTTCTTAAACATCCTCTTCCGTTAACTGGAACACTTTATAAGGGGGGCAGAATGCCACCCTATCATCTGGTCCATACGTCAAGCGAGTCCCAAGCAGGAGCCGCCAACTCCTCCTATAACAGAAAGCCAAAGGCCAAATTTAGGACGTCAATTTAAGTAGTCCTACCATATAGACACTTCTTATATTTTTGGTTTTAATATTATTACTGGTCTACTCTGTGCTAAATCTTTATACTAATGTTTATCTATAAACATATTTTATTTAGGAGAAAATTTATTTGTATTGATTAGCATTATTATATTTCATAATAAATACGAATAATTTTCTTCTTAAATAAAATATATATAGATAAAAAATAAATAAGTATACTCTAAAGCAGCTGCTTGCCACAGAGATCTGACAAGAGCCTGTCAGTTTATATGCTACAGTAGAAGGTCTATGAGGATGGCAGGACCTCAGCAGAAAAACAACACATACATCAGTAGCCAAGCGCACTAACCACTCGGCCACAGGACGGTGATTTTGTAGATAAACATTAGTATAAAGATTATCACAGAATCCACCAGTAATAATATTAGAATCAAAAATATAAGAATTATCTATATAGTAGGACTACTTAGTGACGTTAAAATTTTGTACATTGGCGTTCTGTTATAAAAGGTGCTGGGCCAGCAGAGTTCAAGGTCAACTGACCAGTCACGTGACAACCCGAGAACGAAGACGAACCACTACTTTATCGATACAAACAATTCCCAAAATAAAAGTTAAAACATTTATAAATGAAAGTTTACACTCTAAAAATAAAACATTCAGTATCGAACTAAAGGAAAAAGAAACAAAGCACTTCCCTTTAACTGGGGCGGGGGGGGGGGGGGTTCAGTTGGTAGCGCGCCAAGGTCGTAATCTGCAGTTCCCAAGTTCGAATCCTAGCTGATATATCTCAGTAAAACTCCCCGCCCTACCCACGTTCAGTAGGCTGACCCCGATGGGTTTGGAAAGGCCGCTGTCCGTCGGATGGGACATTAAGCCGTGGCTCCGTGTGCGGGAGAGCCATAGCCCTGTGCACATTAAAGGACAAGCTGGATGACCTCGACGGAAGGCTACCATCTGTCTCTCAACAGCTGTTCCATTGGATCCCCTCCTCCAACCTTCTCTGAGCCTTCAGGGTCCTTGTGACCAGGCCATTTAGCCCATTGTGTGCAAAAAATCAAGTACCGCTCAGAGGTAAAATCAACCTAACTTCCCTTTAACTGCTGATGATCAGGAGTTTCTCAGAAACGACTTGCTCAGTCTTTGGTGCAGTAAACGTGGCACTGACGATGGCACAGTTTGAATTGAAGTTATTTAAAAGAATTAATTATAAGAATCGCCAGGGTTGTTTGGCCTCTGAGCGGCACTTTTTTGCACACCTTGGGCTAAATGGCCAGGTTACAAGGACCCCGAAGTCTCAGATAAGGTTGGGGGAGGGGACCCACTGGAACAGCTGTTGGTAGCCTCCCGTCAAGGCTATCCAATGTGTTCTTTAACGTGCACAGGGTATATACAGCTCTCCCGCACACGGGACCACCGATGAACGTCCCATCCGATGAACGGCGGCCTTTCCAAGCCCATCGGTGTCCCCTACTGACCGTGGGCAGGGAATTTTGCGGAGATAAATCTCAACACTGACCCAGCTGGGACTCGAACCTTGGAACTACAGATTACGAGCCTGGCGCGCTACCGACTGAGCCACCCCCGCACAAAGAATCGCCAGATTATACAGTGAAATTTTGTTGATAAACGACATATAAGAGAACCACGATCTTATCAGTATACTGTAACATATATTGTTGGGAAAAAATTTGATTTCAATTCCAAATAATAAGATATTTATATTTTTTGCCTTAAATTTGCTGCGTTAACAACAGGGGCTGCACACTTTAGACATAGGTTCGAGAGGTATTGAACAATTATGGTGAAATTAACCTCCACTAAGGAGCTGGTAAGATTAGTAGCTCTTTCTCCTAACGCCTGCAAAAATAGAGGAAAATGCTAAAATCAAATGAAGTCATTGAGACACCCACAGACGTTCAATTTAGCCGGTTTACCGTATGTTTGTGCGGTGATATGGCTGGACGACTACTGTTCAAAATACCGGCCTAAGCAAGCATTCGTAATAGCAGAAGATCGACTGTCTTGTGTGTCTACATTAATTGGTTGTGACGTAACTCTCCCATCATTGGGCTCCACATATGACATTATTATCCTTAAATCCGTTCTAAAAGAATCTTCTACAAGGGTCAGATAAATTTCGGGGCCACCGGCGAGAACATATTATATTCCTCTAATTGTATTCCTGTGAAACAGAATGATCGTAAAGAATCAGAGAAGAAATAATCTCATTGGGATTATTGCTTACAGCCTCATAAAATCTTTTTGAAGTGCGTTTTATATGTGTGTATAAATGGTCGACGCCCAGGTCTTTATGGAGTTGTCTGTTAGTGACAAACCAGGGGGCATCGACCGCAGTTCTCAAAATCTTGTTCTGTAAGAACTGAATATTACGAATATTGGTGGGTGTAGTATTTGCCCATATGGGTGAAGCATAGAGAATCACCGGTCTGATGATCATTCAACTCTTCGTTTACAACATAAATACTTATACTATCTTGATTCGTGCTGCCATCTAGGCACAGAGCAGGGAACCGACATGTGAATTCAACTCGTTAATTTTCTCTATTTCTGAATGGGATAAATCCTTCGGAATATAACTGCTTATCAGACTTAGGCAGCTTCGCTCGGAGACTACATCATACCTAGGCTTCCCACGACTGGGATCCCGAGGGATGTCAGTAAGCACTGCTGAGCGGCAATGATTTAATCCACAACGTCAAGAAGCGTACCCTGAAGAGTGTCGTTACGATTAAATAGATATACGTTCAAGGTGTGTTTTAGTGAAGATGACTCAATATGCGAAAGATTTCATGTTGGAATTTATTGAACTGTTTCGTGAGAATGAGTCTTCCTAAATTTATTGAACTGTTTCGTGAGAATGAGTCTTCCTCTGAGAGGCACTTTTTTGCACACCATAGGCTAAATGGCCAGGTCACATGGACCCCGAAGGCTCAAAGAAGGTTGGGGGAGGGGACCCACTGGAACAGCTGTTGGGAGACAGATGATAGCCTTCCGTCAAGGTTATCCTGAGTGTTCTTTAACGTGCACAGGGTCTCCCACACATGGAGCCACGGCTTAACGTCCCATCTGACGGACGGCGGCCTTTCCAAGCCCATCGGTGTCCATTACTGACGGTGGGCAGGGGATTTCTTTGAGGAGATAAATCTCAACGCTGACCCAGATGGGACTCGAACCTGGAAACTACAGATTACGAGCCTGTTGCGCTACCGACTGATTAAAAGAAAGTAATAAAATCTAGGGTTGGGCTGGGTTGTTTTACCTCTGAGCGGCACTTTTTTGCACACCATGGGCTAAATGGCCAGGTCACATGGACCCCGAAGGCTCAGAGAAGGTTGGGGGAGGGGACCCACTGGAACAGCTGTTGGGAGACAGATGGTAGCCTCCCGTCAAGGACATCCAGCGTGTTCTTTAACGTGCACAGGGTATGGCTCTCCCGCACACGGGGCCACGGCTTAACGTCCCATCCGACGGACGGCGGCCTTTCCAAGCCCATCGGTGTGCCCGAAAATCTAGGGGATCTGGCACTAGTACTAATGACGTCTACATACCTAAATTATGGGACTACGATTATTTCTGGAAGCCCAAAATTTTCCCATGGTTGGGTTGTTTTACCTCTGAGCGGCACTTTTTTGCACACCATGGGCTAAATGGCCATGGTGGCCGGCCGCCATCCGACGGTCGGCGGCCTTTCCAAGCCCATCGGTGTCCCCTACTGACCGTGGGCAGGGCGGGGAATTTTGCGGAGATAAATCTCAACGCTGACCCAGCTGGGACTCGAACCTGGGAACTACAGATTAAGAGCCTGGCGCGCTACCGACTGAGCCACCCCCGCCCTCTAAAATCTAGGGGATCTGGCACTAGTACTAATGACGTCTACATACCTAAATTATGGGACTACGATTATTTCTGGACGCCCATAATTTTCCCATGGGTTGGGTTCTTTTACCTCTGAGCGGCACTTTTTTGCACACCATGGGCTAAATGGCCAGGTCACATGGACCCCGAAGGCTCAGAGAAGGTTGGAGGAGGGGACCCACTGGAACAGCTGTTGGGAGACGGATGGTAGCCTCCCGTCAAGGCCATCCAGCGTGTTTTTTAACGTGCAAAGGGTAAGGCTCTCCCGCACACGGGGCCACGGCTTAACGTCCCATCCGATGGACGGCGGCCTTTCCAAGCCCATCGGTGTCCCCTACTGACCGTGGGCAAGGCGGGGAATTTTGCGGAGATAAATCTCAACGCTGACGCAGCTGGGACTCGAACCTGGGAACTACAGATTACGAGCCTGGCGCGCTACCGACTGAGCCACCCCCGCCCCAATTTTCCCATGAGTTCTTCATTCACGTATGAAGGCCAGCGAAAGCGAGGAAGTTGAAACACAAGATAATAACTCAAGGGTGATTTATTCATTCGAAAAGGGGGCGGGGGTGGCTTAGTCGGTAGCGCGCCAGGCTCGTAATCTGTAGTTCCCAGGTTCGAGTCCCAGCTGGGTCAGCGTTGAGATTTATCTCCGCAAAATTCCCCGCCCTGCCCACGGTCAGTAGGGGACACCGATGGGCTTGGAAATGTCGCCGTCCGTCGGATGGGACGTTAAGCCGTGGCCCCGTGTGCGGAGAGCCATACCCTGTGCACGTTAAAGAACACGCTGGATGGCCTTGACGGGAGGCTACCATCTGTCTCCCAACAGCTGTTCCAGTGGGTCCCCTCCCCCAACCTTCTCTGAGCCTTCGGGGTCCATGTGACCTGGCCATTTAGCCCATGGTGTGCAAAAAAGTGCCGCTCAGAGGTAAAACAACCCAACCCAACTCATTCGAAAAGTTTTAATTATAAATGACGTATTTAATTAGCATATCACCGGCGAACAGTTGACGGAATGGAAATGCGTAGTTCATTAGGCAGTCTTAAAATCGAACTCGGATATTATAGCTGTTAGACATGAGAATGTTAGAAAAATGTCGTCTAAAAGTCTATCTCGGGTTATATTAAAGATAGAGACTTGATTTTCGATGAGGCTATAAAAATGGTACTGTACTTGAGTATCAAGTTGGATATCCGAACAGTAATTCATTTTCTATAAGCCCAAACTTATAACCAACCTGTTGTTAACGCAGCAAATTTAAGGCAAAAAATAAAAATATCTTATCATTTGGAATTTAAATCAAATTTTTTCCCAACAATATATGTTACAGTATATTGATAAGATCGTGGTTCTTTTGTATTTCGTTTATCAACTAAATTTCACTGTATAATCTGGCGATTCTTTGTCGGGGGTGGCTCAGTCGGTAGCGCGCCAGGCTCGTAATCTGTAGTTCCAAGGCTCGAGTCCCAGCTGGGTCAGTGTTGAGATTTATCTCCGCAAAATTCCCTGCCCACGGTCCGTAGGGGACACCGATGGGCTTGGAAAGGCCGCCGTTCATCGGATGGGAGGTTAAGCCGTGGTCCCGTGTGCGGGAGAGCTGTACATACCCTGTCCACGTTAAAGAACACATTGGATGGCCTTGACGGGAGGCTACCAACAGCTGTTCCGTGGGTTCCCTCCCCCAACAGTCTCTGAGAGTTCGGGGTCCTTGTAACCTGGCCATTTAGCCCAAGGTGTTCAAAAAAGTGCCGCTCAGAGGCCAAACAACCCTGGCGATTCTTATAATTAATTCTTTTAAATAACTTCAATTCAAACTGTGCCATCGTCAGTGCCACGTTTACTGCACCAAAGACTGAGCAAGTCGTTTCTGAGAAACTCCTGATCATCAGCAGTTAAAGGGAAGTTAGGTTGATTTTACCTCTGAGCGGTACTTGATTTTTTGTACACAATGGGCTAAATGGCCTGGTCACAAGGACCCTGAAGGCTCAGAGAAGGTTGGAGGAGGGGACCCAATGGAACAGCTGTTGAGAGACAGATGGTAGCCTTCCGTCGAGGTCATCCAGCGTGTTCTTTAATGTACACAGGGCTATGGTTCTCCCGCACACGGCGCCACGGCTTAATGTCCCATCCGACGGACAGCGGCATTTCCAAACCCATCGGGGTCAGCCTACTGAACGTGGGCAGGGCGGGGAGTTTTACTGAGATAAATCAGCTAGGACTCGAACCTGGGAACTGCGAATTACGAGCTTGGCGCGCTACCGAATGAGCCACCCCCCGCCCCAGTTAAAGGGAAGTGCTTTGTTTCTTTTTCCTTTAGTTCGACACGGAATGTTTTATTTTTAGAGTGTAAACTTTCATTTATTAATGTTTTACTTTTATTTTGGGAATTGTTTGTATCGATAAAGTAGTGCTTTGTCTTCGTTCTCGGGTTGTCACGTGACTGGTCAGTTGACCTTGAACTCTGCTGGCCCAGCACCTTTTATAACAGAAGGCCAAAGTACAAAATTTTAACGTCACTAAGTAGTCCTACTATATAGATAATTCTTATATTTTTGATTCTAATATTATTACTGGTGGATTCTGTGATAATCTTTATACTAATGTTTATCTACAAAATCACCGTCCTGTGGCCGAGTGGTTAGTGCGCTTGGCTACTGATGTATGTGTTGTTTTTCTGCTGAGGTCCTGCCATCCTCATAGACCTTCTACTGTAGCATATAAACTGACAGGCTCCTGTCAGATCTCTGTGGCAAGCAGCTGCTTGAGAGTATACTTATTTATTTTTTATCTATATATATATTTTATTTAAGAAAAAAATTATTCGTATTTATTATGAAATATAATAAAGCTAATCAATACAAATAAATTTTGTCCTAAATAAAATATGTTTATAGATAAACATTAGTATAAAGATTTAGCACAGAGTAGGCCAGTAATAATATTAAAACCAAAAATATAAGAAGTGTCTATATGGTAGGACTACTTAAATTGACGTCCTAAATTTGGCCTTTGGCTTTCTGTTATAGGAGTTGGCGGCTCCTGCTTGAGACTCGCTTGACGTATGGACCAGATGATAGAGTGGCATTCTGCCCCCCTTATAAAGTGTTCCTGTTAACGGAAGAGGATGTTTAAGAAGAAGACTCGCTTGACGTACAAGACGCCATACCGTAAGTCAGGGAGAGGGTAGTGGCTATTTTTAGCCTGTTAAACGATGATGGAAATGCAAAGAAGAAGTAAGCTGCCGTAGTTGTATTTGTTGTGAAGGGATACGTTCTTTTTGGTACCATGTTAAATGTGTCATTTGTAAGATAGAAAACGTGATGTGGACATGTGAAGAGTGCTACTCGTTAAAGCAAAAACCCGATATATCCTCTCAGTTTTCTCAGAAAAAAGAATCTCTCCGAATTTTCGAGCGAGAAATATCCACAATAAGATTGAAAGAAAAAATGCCGAGGAGAAGATTCCAAAGAAAGATTCCAGTTTCTCTGCTACGTAATGGGTTCAATACCTTCCATGATTCAATTAACGGAACGAATTCCGATGGTATAATGCTATGTTTGCGAAAAACGAAACGAACGTTTCTGAAACATTAGATATTAATTCATTTTATCCTCTATGGAAGCTGTTTCAAATCCATAAAACAAAAAGTGACGTGTCGAGACGACTTCCGATATATTCAATGTATTGTTTCTCTCCGATGGTAATCAGAAAATGTTAGTTTGACGTCTGTATCTTCATTAGAACACAAGTTATGATAATTTGAATGTAAGACGGTTCGATTCACTTTTACCTAGTAGATAATGAGTCCGAACCTGGTTCTGGTCAAAGCAATGTATAGTGCGTGGTCAATGCTATTGACCATTACAAGAACGAGTTCTCGGACGTAATTACATGAAGAGTTACATTAACCTTACGACAATTGGAATTGCTACATGCGGAAAATTTCACGTTAGCCATTTTCGCACGATTTCACCGAAAATATCCTGGTTTCCTTCGTTATTACAATTTCCGAAGTAGAGCTTGACTTTCTCATCTCATTCCCTGTCATCTCCACTGGAGCAAAGAAAAATCTTTACATTGCCAGATATCACTTCAAAATCTATCCTTCCATCATATTTCCCCCCCCCCAGCCCCCGGAAACCGTCATTTTACCTGTTGATTTTGAATTGTCATGTTTTTCAACTAATTTCTCGAAACTGCCCAATAATTCACTGAATTGTATGAGAACTGCAACACTTTCTCAAAAAAAAAAAAACCCGAACATTTCCTATCTTTCACACAGAATACTTTAATTAAAAATTAGTTTAAAAGCTTATCTCATAATGCTAATAGAATTGATAGTACTAGCTTAACTAATTTGTTCCAGTACTATTTACTACCCAATTTCAATTTATCTTAAATGAATTGAACATTGCCATCTGACAGCGAGAGTATCCGCCATCTACACTGCTGGCCATTAAAAATGTAACCTCAGGAAGAACTCATCAGATTGTCCCAAAAAATGCAAGATGGATTCCTTATATTTTAACATTGGTTCATCGTACTATTATTGAAAAAAAAATTTAACCGTAGATGCAGCAATATCCGTACTCTAAAACAGCAGACATAGAGTAAAAAAAATACAATTCGATAGCGCCTACATCAACATTATCGATATATTTACTTCAAATAGAATGAATGCTTGGAGTTCTACTTTGATGGTGCTATATGCTGTTAATAATAATAAAAGCTTTCAAAGCGAAAATATACTTCGCGCAAATTCGACAGCTTATGCTTTTAGGGCTAAGAGAAAGCCCCAACCTTATAGTCAAAATACTCATTAAGTTGAGAACTGAGGCAAAAGATTGACTAATTAAAGTAAAAGTCAACAACTATGTGTTGGCAGTGCTGCTTTCGCTCGGTCAGTAGTTCTACAGGCTGGTAGTCTGCAGTTTCGAATGCCAACAGTGCCAGCGTTGATATTTATCTCTGCTGAAACTCCATCGTATTTTTCGTTGAAAGGCCGTCGTATGAGACCTTAAGCTGTCTCTGCATGCTGAAGAACAGTGGATGGTGTTAATGGAGGCTCCGGTCTGTTTCCTAAGAACTGTACAATAAGTCCCCTTGCCCCAAGAGTATCCGAGCCTAGGAGAAGGGACCACTTAGCCGATTTGTATAAAAAAAAGTGCCCTTAAGAAAGAAAACAACTATGTTGCCAATACCGTTGAGAACATTTCATTATTGAGTTGTTGAACAAAGAGCATTACATTTTCATTGTTACATTCCAATCCATGCTTGTCTCCCATTTACATTGTTGCCTGGTATATATATATTCAAACAGATGATATAGATTTCATAAGATCAGAGCAGTTTTAGTAGAGTTTGGAAATAGGTTTATAACGATAGATATGCGAGTATTCCAGTGTGGAGTACCACACTGGAATAGGTTAAAAACCTTTGAACCCAAATTTCGGTTTGGCCAATAATTCTTACATTTTATTAATATTATGACTTCGTTTACAACTTCCATTTTCTCTTTCAAGGTAGCATTACACGACAGTTATTAGGGATCTTTTACGGAAACTATGCTTCCTGCTTCATAACAGCAAACTGTAGTAGATTTTTCAAGCTTTTTAGGAAAATGAATATATAAAAAAAATGCGTTTTTATCACCTCCGCTATGGCATGCGTGATAAATCGTATGGATAGCTCTGTAGAAAGACCAGATAGACGAAGTGAAAATCATTATTTTTCGTCGAAACTCTCAATGATTTTCAAACGCCATTGTTTCCAGTGAATGAGATTTTCAGATAATGTTAAATGTAAATCAATACTTCCCTAAAACTAGAATTATACGACGCTATTTTAAAAACAATTCTAAACTTTACTTGTTTCTGATTGTAGCTGTAAGTGTTTTGCTATCCATAGGTAAATTTATATATTTGTTAACATTTAATATTTTATCAATTTAATTCACAATTTAAGAAGGGGTGACTCTGTACGTTCTGTGCGTTGTAATTTGAAAGGTAATATGAGTTCGGTCGAGTAAGGTAATACTTACTACGGGGTCGAGTAAGGCAGTAAAGGAATACTTTCCCATATTAGACTAGGTTTACTGTAAAGAAAGTGCAATAAGCAGAGTTTAATGTGGTCTTAGGATTAGAACACGGGAAGAAAGAATTGTGTAAGTCTGAATGTAACACTCTAAATAATCAATCACTCGCATTGGCTACTTTAATTAATCGCTTTAAATTTTTCCCTAAGTCATTGTGGGTTTAACATAAGAAGTATACACTAATATTTTTAAATTAATATCTCAATAGCCTTCATCGTTATATACGAAACTGAAAACTTCACATAGGTTTCGAAACTAGTTTAATATAATGATTAAAAAGTAAATGATTAATTTTTTCTGATATATTCAATTATTTCTTCTCAAATAGCTAAGTAGAATGTGATTTCAATGGAAGGTGGGATGGTGGTGGCTGGTATGGTAATAGCTTAGTGAATTCTTTGTGGGTGTGGGGGAGGGCTGTCTCGTATAGCATATCGACGAATCTGGAGTTTAGTTTCTGCTTTATTTTTTTGTCTACTTGTCAGAAAATGTAGCAAAAAAAAAACCCGGATAATATATTACGCTCTTACAAGTTAAAATGATTCACTTGTAAGAGAGCACATGGTATGCTAGAGGTTACGGATAAAGAAAGCGAATCAGGTTAGACAGAATTACAGGAAGATACGGCGAAGGCCATTAAAAGGTTAGAAGAAAATGACAGATAGTACAGGGAAATTCCCATTATCAAAATCTTCCCTCAAGGACAATGGCAAGTGACCAGGCACGTACCCAAGCTATAGTTTCAGGGTGGAGGGTGGGGCGACTGTTACTATTGAAATTTCCTAATAACGGTAGTGTAAATATACTGATGCTCAAAATTAAACGATAATGTATAAATTCTTACATAGCTCGAAGTATTTTTAAGGGAATGCAGTGAAATTTGGTTAACAGGTTTATTATTACAATACAAATGTAAATCAAGCAGAAGATATACTCATAGTCCTATAATGCGCATGCGTTAAGGTCATAATCGTGTAACTGATATGGAGCTGTCCATGAGACAATACTTGAAGTCTATTACGTACGACATGTCGTATATTAATATGCAGCTAAAGCAACTCATCCTCAGAAAAAAAAATATCTGCTGTCTATTGAAACTAACTCGAGAGTCTTGACAGGACATTTTGTGGGACATCAGTAGTATTATGGCACTCCAGCGTACCGCCACTAGTGCTTTTCCCCTATGACGTCACATGTCATGCCCCTAATTAATATAGAATTAATAACTAATAACTAATTAATATTCATAATTAATAACTCACAATTAATACTTCCTCCCCCCTTATCGAAAAACCCCCGTTTTATCTACCTTTCACCCCCGTGGCGCCATTTGGTGACAATACCGAGTACTAATTCCCAAAAAACCCCTATTTTAACTCTAATTCTTCGATTTTTGATTCCCCCTTTATAAAAAAATTTCTCCCCCTTATGAAAAAGCCCCTGGCGCCATCTAGTGCCTGTGACGAACACTAATTTCCCAAAAATCCTTATTTTAACTCTAATTCTTCGTTTTTTCATTCTTTCACACTCACCCGGATGACCTACCTATAGTTTAAACCCTCCTCCTTTTGCAGACCCCCTGATTGACCTATATTTTAAACCCCCTCTCTCCCTCGGGTCGGTTGATGCAAGCATCAGAATAATTGCATGGGTAGCAACGACCGGCTGTTGCAGGTCTCAGAATAATTGCATAGAAAGCGATGATACATGTCTCAATTGTAAAAACAACTCCCAAAGCTGTATTCTTATTAAACCTCCTCTTAAAAATTTAACCGACTGCGTCCAATGCGTGTTTTAGTACATCTATATTTAAAAATTCCCTTGATATTCATCTGAAATTTTATAATTGCACAGAAAGGGATGATGCAAGTTTCAATTGTAAAAGCAACTCCCAAAGTTGTATTCCTATTAAACCTCCCTCCCCTTAAAAATTTAATCGGTGGTGTCCAGTGTGCATTTTAGTACATCTCCTGTATTTAAAAACTCCCTAGGTCTTCATCTGAAATTTTACAAGTCCACTCAACTCTTTTTGAATGGCGACACTCAGAATCCCTAATGCAGCTCTCTAAACATAACTTTCGTTAACAGAAAATCAATTCTCAAAGTTGTATTCTTATTAATTAAACACTCATCAAAACCCCACATCCCTTCTATTAAAAGTTACATCTATTAAAACTTCACAAACTCCCGTCCTTTTACAAGTTCCTTAAACAAGTTGTATATTCTCTGTATTTATTCCTTATAATTAAGCACGCATCAAAATTCCCTCACCTTTATTAAAAATCACTCCACGATCGAAATAAAAACACTTTTCTCTAGACGCGTTTAGTCGGAAAAAAAAAAGAAAATCCTTCCCCCGTACCGTGATTTGAACGCGCTACCTCGGGGTCCAAGCTCATTTTAACAAATCCTAGCTGAATGGTTGTTGCAATGTTCAAAAATAACTACAAGGTCCCATATTTTGCGAATTCGGCTTTCAATAGAAGAAGCCCTACCCCGCAGTAACAGTCCCGCAGAAAATAAAAAATGCTATTGGGTAAAAAATTAATAAAATCTGATTATACTCGTCATGATGAAAAATATTGAGGGGTAATAGGACCGACCTAAAAGATTCCGTGTTCGGATCCTCACCCCGGACAACATTTCACTGACGGATGGTTAAGCCTACGAAATTAAAAAATTCCAAACGGGGAATCACAAGTGTTTTATTGGCAAATGATTCTTGGATCAGTACTGCTTCTGTATCAGGAGTGCTGCCTTACATCGTTAAAACCCACTCGCAGCCTTGACTAGTGTTTAAGCACTCGAAATGTTTACAAGTCCAGAGGCGGTTTTCCGTATTCCCAATTTCCTTTACTAAGTCACTTCAAAAACATCGTGATTGCAAAAGTATGACTAATAAAACTAACTGTTTTAATTCCTATATATTCGTTGAGCGACATGTTTTAAAAATACTTATTACCGCTGTATCCTCAGTACGGGGAAGTAACGCTACTCCAAAGAAAAATCAGGTAAAACAGTTTTAAAAATCGTTTCTTCCACCGTTTACGTACGAACGTATGCCTCATCACACTGATGAAAACGGGTAAAAAAAATAACTTTTTTTTTTTTGTACGACGTATAAAGTAAGAATGCTAAATTTACGTTGCGGTCACCCTTGCGTAAAAATCTTTAATCCCATCATGAATGCATGTTAATGGAGTAGGGGGCATTAGTTTTAGCAGCTACTTCAACTATAAAAATAATACATTGTCTCACGCGAGCGCACCCTCTCATCTTACGTGTGCTAATCCGCTGAAATTTTATTTGCAAGTGGACTGATATTCAAATTTAGCAAAATACTTCTTCGAATCCGCTATATGCTCTGACCGAAGTCTGAAAACGAAATGTTCGCGCCTAGCGCTTTACAAGAAACGACCTTCTACCCTCGTTTCGACACTTTCTACACTCATCCCCATGTGATCTGCTGAACCATAGCGACAAGCTGGCCATGGGTGACGTGCAAAGGTCGCCCCAACTAACGCCAACCTATGAGGATCGCAGCGGGAACAGATAAAAGAATGCTTCGGCTTACTCTGAGAAAGTTAAATAATTACTGTTTCCTGTCGAAATACAGAAGGAATTATTCTGCGATAGTCGCATTTAAAAATAAAAATCTATGAAATTCAAAGGGAGATTGTTGTTTTCCATATTATTGGGATTGCAATTAATACCGATTTCCTACAGATGGCTACCCTTTAGATTATGAAATATAACTGGAACCTTATTAGATCACTTAAAATTGAGTTGACACACATTATGACCGACTCCTCGGAGAAGTGCTAAATCTATGTGGCAGAATGCTATAGAAAGTAAGAATGTTAAAAGTAGAATTCATACGTTTCCGTAAAAAACTTTGGTTCCAACTTGAGTAAAAGGAGTATGGTTCGACTCACTTTGAGAAGAGCAGTCCAAAACCCTTATGAGAAAGTTAAATAATTATTGTTTCTTGTCGAATGCTACACTATCGGAACTCCATGTGGTTATCGCGTTCTCCAAGCGCCCAGCTGATTTTACAAGGTCGACATCACAATTAAAGTATGTAGCGGTTACAAGGAAAACAGGATTTGACATCGTACATTAGAAAAGGGAACAATTGTTAATGTCATAAGAAATGTGCAGCGTATAATTCTGTGGAAAAATACGAAAATCTTTAGCATTATCCCTGGCGTCCTTTGTTAGGTGATAGTATTAACATCCTTATACGTTCTCACTTCAAACTTGCTTTCTCTATCATAACCCTCGATGCTTGCGAAAATTATCAAAGA
Source organism: Ryuthela nishihirai (assembly GCA_038380435.1). Classification (NCBI taxonomy): domain Eukaryota; kingdom Metazoa; phylum Arthropoda; class Arachnida; order Araneae; family Heptathelidae; genus Ryuthela; species Ryuthela nishihirai. The sequence continues at coordinate 20,075,600 of JAWZYU010000002.1, read as the reverse complement.
TGAATAGAGCTCTGTAAAGTTCTGACCGCACAATATTCGGAATTCATTCTACTGTAGATGTCTAATTCTGGCAGGATCCCTCTCCACTTTTAAAATTTAGATCTTACACCAAAACCCAACAGTCTTTTCATATTAATATACATATAACTGTTGTAAAGTCCGTTTTAATCAACAATTATTTCTTTTAACCCACCCCTGCGACTATTGGCTGTCACATTTTTACTAGAAGGACTACCTCACAGTAGCAGTACCGCAGGAAAAAAAATGCTATTGGGAAAAAAATTAATAAAAGGAAAAATCTGATTTTATTCCTCGTGATGAAAAATATTGAAGGTAATAGGGTCGACCTAAAAGATCCGTGTTCGGATCCTCACTTCGGATGGTTTTTAACAAAAGTCCTACGAAATTAAAAACTCCCCTGTTATGCGAAGTTGTATAAAAATACTTATTACGGCTGTATCCTCAGTACATGACGCAAACTCTTTCCTAGGAAGTAACACTATTTGATGCAGCCCCAGTTACATGCTTTTACAGGGTAAAGACTGTGTGGCAGAATGCTATAGAAAGAATCTTAAAAGTAGAATTCATACCTTTCCGTAAAAAAAACTTTAGTTCCAACATGAGTTAAAGGAGTATGGTTCGACTCAGGAAGAATAGGATTTGACTTCGTAGATTAGAAAAGTGAACAAATCCATCCCCGACGTCCTTTGTTAGGTGACAGTATTAACATCCTTATACGTTCTCACTTCAAATTTTCATATGACATTCTGGGATTAAGTTTCAACTTTTATTTTTTCCAACCGCAATAAAGCGCTGTTTCTGTGGAACGCGAGTGACTTCGACGCAAAGGACGATTCACACTAATGACCGTGCACTAAAAAACAAATCTCCTAGACAATAAAGAACTAAAAAAGTCATTAAAACAGTGAACGGACTTATGTAATGTACTGCTCTTGAAAACAGTAATATAGACAGGGGCCCCTCGCTTATATACTATCGTAACCCTCTTGAAACTATCAAAGATGAATAGACCTCTGTAAAGTTCTGACCACACAATCTTCTGAGTTCATTCTGCTGTAGATGTTGTCAGGATCACAAGGGATGTTTTACACATTCAAGGACTTTTTCCGACATTCGTTAATCAAAGTGTCTACGCATCAGACTTGTCATTACACCGACAAACTACCTATCCATAGGCTGAGTAAGCATTTAGAATGAAAAATTCTGTTTGCTTCACTGTCATAACTTAATTTTCAGATGCACTCCACAGATTCGTAAAACGTTCATTATGTATGCATTTCCTCTCACAAGATAATTAAAGTTCATCACTGATTCATCTTCCCTATCGGTATATTTGCTTTCTAATAAATCAAATTTTAACAACCGGAGTAGGTAAATCGCAAACATCATCAGATTATTACTGCTTACGTTGAAAATCTCACAACAGCCTATTCAGTACTTTACCACAACCGATACACCCACAAGTTACGATAGCCAACACCTGTCCCATAGACAGTAGGTTAGTTACTCCTAACAAAGTCAAGGTTTGAGATCCATAGTAAGACATGAGTTGTGTTTACCTGTCAAGATCCCGACATCCTCTCATCCCTTCTACAGGGCCGTGTGAAAGCTAACCGTTAAGACAGATAGTTGCGTATATTTTTAAAGATACATTGAACACACTCTTACATGCACGAACTTTCCATTTCCTAATATATGAAAAAGAAAGCGCGAACAGTAATGGTGACAGCATTAAATATGATTCGAACGGAAGGCAATCTGAATAGGCGCTTTTGTTTGTAAATTAAAAAATCTGAAAACTCACTGGAAAACAACAATATTTCCATGAAAAGTTGGGTCCCAGAATCGAGGCCTAGCTCTTTTTCAGAGTTCCCGCTTTCCTCGGTACGTTTGAATAAGCGCACACGCTGCAAACACAAGGTTTTCGTCAAAGATGGGTTGTTTCACTACAATCTAACACGGAGATGTCTGTTTAGTTAATTTTCCCTATTTCTCTACTAGTGTGGAATTCTTAGAAAAAGTTTTACGGTGTGAAAATGGTTCGGGCAAGCACACGTTTTTTTATATGTACCTTGTTTGGAAATAACACTGTCTATGGAGCATTACTCCGGTACATACCATAAGCATAATACCTCGCGATTCTAAGAGTCCCCCGAACCGATATTAATCTTATTTTTGTAGTTCAACAGAGTGCTTTGAACTTGCACAAACTCTGTCATGGGTTGGACCGCTATTGCACTACTTCCGGTAGCGGCCCACATATTTAATCCAGAATTAGTTTAAAGTTCTTTAGTAATCGAATCAAGTGTAGCGCAGAACAGGATACTTCAACCATCAAGACAAACAATATTGCAGAAGTGAAGTTGAGAAAGCACACTACCTGAACGAAAAGCATTCTCACATTAAAAGAAAAGCATTCATCACATCAAAACTGATAAACTAGAGGGCGCCCTGTGCCAGCTTAAAAGACAAGAAGGCTGGAGGACATTCATGTTACAATTTCTTGCAGCAACGTTCATAGCTAGTGAAAATACAAGTCTACAACATTCACTCTTCTGTGTAAACATGCGAATATTACATTTCAGTTGTATGTGAACCAGACATTCATTTGAGAATAATATTTAAAAACATCAGTGTGAACTCATGAACACATAAAACGTGTCTCCTTCTTGTGTCTCTTCCTATCCATATACTATTCTTACGAGCACAAAAGATAGAACTTTCGAAGGAACATGATGCATGTATCAGTTTAAAAAAAAACGATTTCTGAGTTTTAGGCTTTTCACCAACGCCATCTAGTGCCAACTATGTTGACTGTCTGATTCGAGTAAAAAGAGGGTTATTACTTTCAAGCAGTCTGTTTATGAATATGCAGGAGAATGTTTTTCTGATCTTATGCAAAGTATATTCATGTGTGGTGTGTGGTATTATTCAATAGATGTGTATATGTTATCGTATGTGTACGTGTGTGTTTGTTTACATGTAAGGATAAACATATTGTCTTACAGACACTTGCTTGCTACAGAAGAAACTAACAATTTGAGACTAGTGGTTATGCAAAATATTTCATCACAGATCTTAACTTGAATACTCATGTTTCAGGTGGTGTAAGGATTTTTCTTCAACACGTTCGAATATTTTTTTTGAGCATGCCTGTCTTAGTTACGTTTCCTGCCAGATGTCTCGTAACGAACAAAACGTGTGTGTTTTTTGCTAATACAGAAGGGGATATACAACCGAGAATATTTTCAAATTTAGAATAACACAACCTCCTGATGCATTAAGAATGAAGCAGAGGGATACTAACATCTGAACCATGACCTGAAACGGTCGTAATCCTTGTTGTTTCGCGCAAGGGAGCAAGGATGTAAAACATGTAATAATCTGAAAAGGGAAATCCAGTTGTTTCAAAAAAGAGGACCTTTTACGGTACAAGGATTTTTTCAGGAGTATTATGTTTTATCACCCTTCGCCCCCTTGAGCGAAACAACAGGGATTTCGTTCGTATCAAGTCATGTTTCAGTTGTTAGTACCCCTCCGTTTCGTTCTTAGTGCATCAGGATAGTGTGCTATTCTAAGTTTGAAAATATTCTCCGTTGTATGTCCTCTTCTGTATTAGCAAAAACACACACGTTTTGTTCGTTACGAGACATCTGACAGAAACGTAATGTAAGACAGTCATGCTCAAAAAAAAATATTCGGACGTGTTGAAGAAATATCCTTACACCTCCTGAAATAGGACTATTCAAGTTAAGATCTGTGATGAAATATTTTGCATAACCACTAGTCTCAAATTGTTAGCTTCTTCTGTAGCAAGCAAGTGTCTGTAACACAATATGTTTATTCTTAAATGTGAACAAACACACACGTACACATATGATAACATATACACATCCATAGAATAATACCACACACCACACATGAATATACTTTGCATAAGATCAGAGAAACATTCTCCTGCATATTCATAAACAGACTGCTTGAAAGTAATAATCCTCTTTTTACCCGAATCAGACAGTTAACATAGTTGGCACTAGATGGCGTGGTGAAAAGCCTTAAATTCAGAAATCGTTTTTTTTTAAACTGATACATGCGTCATGTTCCTTCGAAAGTTCTGTCTTTTGTGCTCGTAAGAATAGTATATAGATAGGAAGAGACACAAGAAGGAGACACGTTTTATGTGTTCATGAGTTCACACTGATGTTTTTAAATATTATTCTCAAATGAATGTCTGGTTCACATACAACTTAAATGTAATATTCGCATGTTTAGACAGAAGAGTGAATGTTGTAGACTTGTATCTTCACCAGCTATGAACGTTGCTGCAAGAAATTGTAACATAAATGTCCTAATACTTAAAAAATGAATGGTTAAACCATTGTTACCAACCTTCTTGTCTTTTAAGCTGCCACAGGGCGCCCTCTGGTTTATCAGTTTTGATGTGATCAATGCTTTTCTTTTAATGTGAGAATGCAGGTAGTGTGCTTTCTCAATCTCACTTCTGCAATATTGTTTGTCTTGATGGTTGAAGTATCCTGTTCTGCGCTACACCTGATTCGATTACTAAAGAACTTTAAACTAATTCTGGATTAAATATGTGGGCCGCTACCGGAAGTAGTGCAATACACTCCGTTGAAGCACTCCGTTGAACTACAAAAATAAGACTAATATCGGTTCGGGGGACTCTTAGAATCGCGAGGTATTATGCTTATGGTATGTACAGGAGTAATGCTCCATAGACAGTGTTATTTCCAAACAAGATACATATCAAAAAACGTGTGCTTGCCCGAACCACTTTCACACCGTACCACTTGTTCTGAGAATTCCACACTAGTATAGAAATAGGGAAAAGTAACTAAACAGACATCTCCGTGTTAGATTGTAGTGAAACAACCCATCTTTGACGAAAACCTTGTGTTTGCAGCGTGCGCTTATTCAAACATACCGAGGTAAGCGGGAACTCTGAAAAAGAGCTAGGCCTCGATTCTGGGACCCAACTTTTCATGGAAATATTGTTGTTTTCCAGTGAGTTTTCAGATTTTTTAATTTACAAACAAAAGCACCTATTCAGATTGTCTTCCGTTCGAATCATATTTAATGCTGTCAACATTACTGTTAGCGCTTTCCTTTTCATATATTAGGAAATGGAAAGTTCGTGCATGTAAGAGTGTGTTCAATGTATCTTTAAAAATATACGCAACTATCTGTCTTAACGGTTAGCTTTCACACGGCCCTGTAGAAGGGATGAGAGGATGTCGGGATCTTGACAGGTAAACACCGCTCATGTCTTACTATGGATCTCAAACCTTGACTTTGTTAGGAGTAACTAACCTACTGTCTATGGGACAGGTGTTGGCTATCGTAACTTGTGGGTGTATCGGTTGTGGTAAAGTACTGAATAGGCTATTGGGAGATTTTCAACGTAAGCAGTAATAATCTGATGATGCTTGCGATTTACCTACTCCGGTTGTTAAAGTTTGATTTATTAGAAAGTAAATATACCGATAGGGAAGATGCATCAGTGATGAACTTTAATTATCTTGTGAGAGGAAATGCATACATAATGAACGTTTTACGAATCTGTGGAGTGAATCTGAAAATTAAGTTATGACAGTGAAGCAAACAGAATTTTTCATTCTAAATGCTTACTCAGCCTATGGATAGGTAGTTTGTCGGTGTATTGACAAGTCTGATGCGTAGACACTTTGATTAACGAATGTCGGAAAAAGTCCTTGAATGTGTAAAACATCCCTTGTGATCCTGACAACATCTGCAGCAGAATGAACTCAGAAGATTGTGTGGTTAGAACTTTACAGAGGTCTATTCATCTTTGATAGTTTCAAGAGGGTTACGATAGTATATAGGCGAGGGGCCCCTGTCTATATTACTTTTTTCAAGAGCAGGTACATTACATAATCCGTTCACTGTCTTAATGACTTTTTTAGTTCTTTATTGTCTATGGGATTTGTTTTTTTAGTGCACGCTCATTAGTGTGAATCGTCCTTTGCGTCGAAGTCACTCGCGTTCCACAGAAGCAGCGCTTTATTGCGGTTGGAAAAAATAAAAGTTGAAACTTAATCCCAGAATGTCATATGAAAATTTGATGTGAGAACGTATAAGGATGTTAATACTGTCACCTAACAAAGGACGTTGTGGATGGATTTGTTTACTTTTCTAATATACGAGGTCAAATCCTATTCTTCCTGAGTCGAACCATACTCCTTTAACTCATGTTGGATCTAAAGTTTTTTTTACGGAAACGTATGAATTCTACTTTTAAGATTCTTTCTATAGCATTCTGCCACACAGTCTTTACCCTGTAAAAGCATGTAACTGGGGCTGCATCAAATAGCGTTACTTCCTAGGAAAGAGTTTGCGTCATGTACTGAGGATACAGCCGTAATAAGTATTTTTAAACAACGTCGCATAACGGGGGAGTTTTTAATTTCGTAGCACTTTTGTTAAAAACCATCTGAAGTGAGGATCCGAACACGGATCTTTTAGGTCGACCCTATTACCTTCAATATTTTTCATCACGAGGAATAAAATCAGATTTTTCCTTTTATTAATTTTTTTCCCAATAGCATTTTTTTTCATGCAGTACTGCTACTGTGAGGTAGTCCTTCTAGTAAAAATGTGACAGCCAATAGTCGCAGGGGTGGGTTAAAAGAAATAATTGTTGATTAAAACGGACTTTACAACGGTTATATGTATATTAATATGAAAAGACTGTTGGGTTTTGGTGTAAGATCTAAATTTTAAAAGTGGAGAGGGATCCTGCCAGAATTAGACATCTACAGTAGAATGAATTCCGAATATTGTGCGGTCAGAACTTTACAGAGCTCTATTCATCTTTGATAATTTTCGCAAGCATCGAGGGTTATGATAGAGAAAGCAAGTTTGAAGTGAGAACGTATAAGGATGTTAATACTATCACCTAACAAAGGACGCCAGGGATAATGCTAAAGATTTTCGTATTTTTCCACAGAATTATACGCTGCACATTTCTTATGACATTAACAATTGTTCCCTTTTCTAATGTACGATGTCAAATCCTGTTTTCCTTGTAACCGCTACATACTTTAATTGTGATGTCGACCTTGTAAAATCAGCTGGGCGCTTGGAGAACGCGATAACCACATGGAGTTCCAATAGTGTAGCATTCGACAAGAAACAATAATTATTTAACTTTCTCATAAGGGTTTTGGACTGCTCTTCTCAAAGTGAGTCGAACCATACTCCTTTAACTCATGTTGGAACCAAAGTTTTTTACGGAAACGTATGAATTCTACTTTTAACATTCTTACTTTCTATAGCATTCTGCCACATAGATTTAGCACTTCTCCGAGGAGTCGGTCATAATGTGTGTCAACTAAATTTAAGTGATCTAAAAAGGTTCCAGTTATATTTCATAACCTAAAGGGTAGCCATCTGTAGGGAATCGGTATTAATTGCAAACCCAATAATATGGAAAACAACAATCTTTCTTTGAATTTCATAGATTCTTATTTTTAAGTGCGTCTATCGCAGAATAATTCGTTCTGTATTTCGACAAGAAACAGTAATTATTTAACTTTCTCAGAGTAAGCCGAAGCATTCTTTTATCTGTTCCCGCTGCGGTCCTCATAGGTTGGCGTTAGTTGGGGCAACCTTTGCACGTCACCCGTGGCCAGCTTGTCGCTATGGTTCAGCAGATCACATGGGGTTGAGTGTAAAAAGTGTCGAAACGAGGGTAGAAGGTCGTTTCTTGTAAAGCGCTAGGCGCGAACATTTCATTTTCAGACCTCGGTCAGAGCATATAGCGGATTCGAAGAAGTATTTTGCTAAATTTGACCATCAGTCCACTTGCAAATAAAATTTCAGCGGATTAGCACACGTAAGATGAGAGGGTGCGCTCGCGTGAGACAATGTATTATTTTTATAGTTGAAGTAGCTGCTAAAACTAATGTCCCCTACTCCATTAACATGCATTCATGATGGGATTAAAGATTCTTACGCAAGGGTGACCGCAACGTAAATTTAGCATTCTTACTTTATACGTCGTCGTACAAAAAAACCCGTTTTCATCAGTGTGATGAGGCATACGTTCGTACGCAAACGGTGGAAGAAACGATTTTTAAAACTGTTTTACCTGATTTTTCTTCGGAGTAGCGTTACTTCCCCGTACTGAGGATACAGCGGTAATAAGTATTTTTAAAACATGTCGCTCAACGGATATATAGGAATTCAAACAGTTAGTTTTATTAGTCATACTTTTGCAATCACGATGTTTTTGAAGTGACTTAGTAAAGGAAATTGGGAATTCGGAGAACTGCCTCTGGACTTGTAAAAATTTCGAGTGCTTAAACACTGGTCAAGGCTGCGAGTGGGTTTTCGCGATGTAAGGCAGCGCTCCTGATACAGAAGCAGTACTGATCCAAGATTCATTTGTCAATAAAACACTTGTGATTCCCCGTTTGGAATTTTTTAATTTCGTAGGACTTAACCATCCTCAGTGAAACGTTGTCCAGGGTGAGGATCCGAACACGGAGTCTTTTAGGTCGGTCCTATTACCCCTCAATATTTTTCATCATGACGAGTATAATCAGATTTTATTAATTTTTTACCCAATAGCATTTTTTATTTTCTGCAGGACTGTTACTGCGGGGTAGGGCTTCTTCTAGTGAAAGCAGAATTCGCAAAATATGGGACCTTGTAATTATTTTTGAACATTGCAACAACCATTCAGCTAGGATTTGGTAAACTGAGCTTGGACCCTGAGGTAGCGCGTTCAAATCATGGTACGGGGGAAGGATTTTCTTTTTTTTCCCGACTAAACGCGTCTAGAGAAAAGTGTTTTTATTTCGATCGTGGAGTGATTTTTAATAAAGGTGAGGGAATTTTGATGCGTGCTTATTTATAAGGAATAAATACAGAGAATATACAACTTGTTTAAGGAACTTGTAAATGGACGGGAGTTTGTGAAGTTTTAATAGATGTAACTTTTAATAGAAGGGATGTGGGGTTTTGATGAGAGTTTAATTAAGAAGAATAGAATTTTGAGAATTGATTTTCTGTTAACGAAAGTTATATATAGAGAGCTGCATTAGGGATTCTGAGTGTCGCCATTCAAAAAGAGTTGAGTGTACTTGTAAAATTTCAGATGAAGACCTAGGGAGTTTTTAAATACAGGAGATGTACTAAAATGCACACTGGACACCACCGATTAAATTTTTAAGGGGAGGGAGGTTTAATAGGAATACAATTTTGGGAGTTGCTTTTACAATTGAAACTTGTATCATCCCTTTCTGTGCAATTATAAAATTTCAGATGAATATCAAGGGAGTTTTTAAATATAGATGTACTAAAACACGCATTGGACGCAGTCGGTAAAATTTTTAAGAGGAGGTTTAATAAGAATACAGCTTTGGGAGTTGTTTTTACAATTGAGACATGTATCAATTCCCTACGGTCAGTAGGGGACACCGATGGGCTTGGAAAGGCCGCCGTCCGTCGGATGGGACGTTAAGCCGTGGCCCCGTGTGTGACAGAACCATACCCTGTGCACCTTAACAATTTAAACGTAATTAATTTATATACATTACGCATGTGTTTTTGTATTGGTGCAATACTGTATTCTATAATCTATTTGTGAAAAAAAACCCTAAAAAATGAAATAATTAAATAAAAATTTATTGATGTAATTATTTGCCTCCAAGCTTTGTCCTCCCCCCCTGTAAAATTTTCTGCGAACGCCCATGGGGTGGGGGCGTTTTTTTACTGAAATTGTAATTCTGAAATAGCGTTTAATAAGAAATATTTTAAAGGAGATTAAATTTTTTTACAATAGACAAACACATTTTTCATCGATATAATATATTATTTATTTGGTTGCTGGGTCCATATTCATTCTTATCGGCGCAGACACTTAGGGGCTGAGATAAAGTCTTAAACTGGCACCTCAAATTCTCAAATGGCAGAAATATGTTGACAGACTGCTTACTAATATTGTTCGTGCATTATAACGCAAACGAGGCAAATGCAGAGGAGACAGAGTCTCCTTTTCCTTTTCTCCACTAGTTCAGTCGGTAGCGCGCCACGCTCGTAATCTGTAGTACCCAGGTTCGAATTCCAGTTTAGTCGGCGTTGAGATTTATCTCCTCAAAACTCCCGCCCTGCCCACAGTCAGCAGGGGACACCGATGGGCTTGAAAAGGCCGCCGTCCGTCGGATGGGACGTCAAGTCATGGCTCCGTGTGCGGGAGAGCCATACCCTGTGCACGTTAAAGAACTCGTTGGATGGCCTTGACGGGTGGCTGCCATCTGTCTCCCAACAGCTGTTCCAGTGGGTCACCTCCCCCAATCTTCTCTGAGCCTTCGGGGTCCTTGTGACCTGGCCATTTAGCCCATGGTGTGAAAAAAGTGCCGCTCAGAGGTAAAACAACCCCACCCCACTGGTTTAACTTGCTTCATTTCAGCCGCTAGCATACTATACGATCTACACAAGTCTGCTCTTCAGAGAGTCGAAGAGAAGTCAGTATGAAGTTACCGAGAACATGTCGATTCCTCAAGGCCACTAAAAGAGAAGTCAGTACGAAGTCCCAGTCACTACCTTTCTCTTCAAACCATTAGCTTCATTAAAAAGTCCGCCTCTTGCGTCATTGGCGAGGACGGAAAGCCCGATGAGATATGTGACGATATCATGATGCTTTTCCATTTTTTCCGAACAATATATAATTCAGTACACTGATAAGATCGTGGTTCTTTTATATTTCGTTTATCAACAAAATTTCACTGTATATTCTGGTGATTCTTTGTGCGGGGGTGGCTCAGTCGGTAGCGCGCCAGGCTCGTAATCTGTAGTTCCAAGGTTCGAGTACCAGCTGGGTCAGTGTTGAGATTTTTCTCCGCAAAATTACCTGCCCACGGTCAGTAGGGGACACCGATGGGCTTGGAAAGTCCGCCGTTCATCGGATGTGACGTTAAGCCGTGGTTCCGTGTACGGGAGAGTTGTACATACCCTGTGCACGTTAAAGAACACATTGGATGGCCTTGACGGGATAATATTCCGTCAAGGCCATCCATTGACGGGATAATATTCCGAAGTTGAGCTTCACTTTCTCATCTCATTCCCTGTCATCTCTACTGGAGCAAAGAAAATCTATACATTCACAGATATCACTTCAAAATCTATCCTGCCATCATATTTTTTCTCTCCCAGCAACCGGAAACCGTCATTTTACCTGTTGATTTTCAATTGTCATGTTTTTCAAGCAATTTCTCAAAACTACCCAATAAGTCAGTGAATTGTATGAGAACTGCAACACTTTCTCAAAAAAAAAAAACACCCATCATTTCCTATCTTTCACACAGAATACTTTAATTAAAAATTAGTTTAAGGGTTGTGGATTGTTTTACCTCTGAGCGGCACTTTTTTGCACACCATGGGCTAAATGGCCAGGTCACATGGACCCCTTAGGCTCAGAGAAGGTTGGGTGAGGGGACCCACTGGAACAGCGGTTGGGAGACAGATGGTAGCCTCCCGTCAAAGCCATCCAGCGTGTTCTTTAACGTGCACAGGGTATGGTTCTGTCACACACGGGGCCACGGCTTAACGTCCCATCCGACGGACGGCGGCCTTTCCAAGCCCATCGGTGTCCCCTACTGACCGTGGGCAGGGCGGGGAATTTTGCGGAGATAAATCTCAACGCTGACCCAGCTGGGACTCGAACTTTGGAACTACAGATTACGAGCCTGGTGCGCTACCGACTGAGCCACCCCCGTCCCCAAAGTTATTTTGAAGATTTTAATTTCGTTTACGTGTCCATGGTACGGCTCATGCTGCACACAGAACCACGGCTTTACGTTCCACCCGACGGAGGGGCGGGGTGCGCTCCCGACTGAGCCAACCCCGCCCCTCCGTCGGGTGGGACGTAAAGCCGTGGATTTGTGTGCAGTAGAACCGTACCATGGGCACGTTAAAGAACACTGTGGATGGACTTGACTGGAAACTCTATCTGTCTCCTAATAACAGCTGTCACATATCATCATAGAAAGTTTATTTAAGAAATTACTGAGTCCTGTAACTGAATTACTGTTGGCTTAACATGGAATTGTACGTAATAAAGTAGCTGCTGAGCGTATGTTAATAACATGGGTAGTCAGTGGAAGGAGAGCTATGCACCAATCCCCTGTGATGATATGTAGAACCGGCCAGACCTAGTACCTAATGTCCGACCCCGCCTTCTCGTGGTGCAGGCAGTTAGTGCTTTTCAAAAGAGATACTCTCTTGTGGAAGAGAACGGAAGAGGACGGTTGCCAGATCAGTGTGGCCTATAGATCTGGATTACTATGGTTGCTTTCTTTTTTTCTACTCTGCTGAGGAGTGGTCAACCAAACAAGGTACTGGTGCTGAGCACATACACCAACCGGAATTGAATAATGGCTCTGAGCTTGATTATGGATACTGGACTTCACTTTGGGCCTCTGTTGAGGAAAAATCTGCCGCTGTGCTTTCTGTTGCTTAGGGGTTGACAGCCCCAAATGAATATGAATAATAAGTGAATAGATTCACAGCATATGTTTTATCAGCTGGTGGATAATCCTGAGCTGAGATCATAGCAGGTAACCTGAACTCTTGCTTCTACGGGCATCGTCAAATTCGACATTGGAGGAAGTCTTCCGGTTTAGATGGCTTCAGCCTATACTGGTGAGGGAACCGGTCTTTGCCCCGTGCCTGAGTTTAGGGGGCTTTTTGATACTTTCGGCATTCCCTCTCTCAATAAGCATAGATTCTTTAAACATCCCACTAACTATTTTCTCTCCGTAGGTAGTTGGAATGTGAGGACTCTGCACAGACCTTATTCTCTTGATGCCCTCAGAGAAGACCTCCGCCATTACAATTTCGATACTCTCGACTTGTAAGAGACCAGATGGACAGATAATGGTGACAAACAGAGGGAGAACTAAAGTGATGAAAATTGGTCAGGGAGATGGTGTTGCAACTGCTTTGAATTGCTGCATTAATGAGCAAGTGTCTCAGTTTATTTACCTTGGGAGCTTATTATTTCAGAACAGATAATGGTGATGTGCGGCATGTGATTAACAGACGATAGGGATTGCTGCTGGGACTTTTAAGAATCTATGGAGCATGTGCAGAAATAGGCGTATACACCAAAAGACTAAAATTAGACTATATAATAGTTTGGTTCTTTCTAGGGTGTTTTGGTAGTGAAACTTTGACTCTTTGTAAACATGATAACAGGAAACTTGAAGCTTTTGATTCTAGATGCTTACGCAGTGTCTTGGGCATTAGGTGGTTCAACTTTGTAACTGATGATGAGGTTTGGCAAAGGAGTCGGCAACTCCCTTTAAGCAGCATATTGTGCAGAGAGAAATGCCGTTGGTTTGACCATGTTGCCCTTATGGATAATTATAGATTAGGAAATAGGATTATGCACAGTGTGCCTAAAGGCCTCATAAAGAAGGGGAAACCTAGGATGCGGTGGGCAGACAATGTCAAAGAGGACCTTGTGAGAATTGGTGTGCAGTGGCGAGATTCAGAAGATGTAGCTCAGGACAGATATGCTTGGAGAACACTATTGCACGGTCTGGTTGTACTTCCGTAGCCCATGGCTGCTTGAGGATGACGATGATGATAATCAAGTTTTCAAAATCACTATATATCACTGTTTACATATAAACCTCTGAAATATTCTCTGCTATATTAAAAGTTCGAAATTAAGACTCTGATTTCTAAACCATAAAAGTCTCTTATCCCTATGATTTAGACTTATAAAGAAATTCTCAAGCATTCGAAAAGTAAAAATAATAAGTTTAAAACCAAAGAGTTTAATTTTTTTCACCAAATGTAAATCTTTCATTAGGTATCTAGAAAGAAAATCTATTTTTAAACAAGATCCTATTAGACATAATTTTGACCTTTCGTTTTTCTCGTGACGTAATTCGTTCCTCTTCCTTCGCACTGAATCTAGTTTCGGTAGTTTTAAATTTATTAGAACGGCCTAAATGCCCAGGTCACAAGGACCCCAGGGGCTCAGAGACGGATTGATAAAGGGGACACACTCAACAATTGTTAGGTGACAGGTGGTCGCCTCCATTCAAGGCCATCGAATGTTTCCTTAAGGCGCGCAGTGGAAAGGCCGCCGTCCATCAGATGGCGCGTTAAGCCGTGACCCCCTGTGCGGGAGAGCCAGACCCTGTGCACATTAAAGAACACGCTGGATGGCTTTGATGGGAAGCTATCATTTGTCTCCCAACAGCTGTCCAGTGTAACCAAAACACCCAACCTTCTCTGAGCTCTCGGATTCTTATAGAAATGGTGTTCTCAATGGACGATTATAAAAGTTACTTAAAAACTTATATTTCGTTTCAGGCTGATCAAGATTGATCCGAAAAGCATATGTGAATTCCTCAATATGAAGTAAAAGTTTGTCTAGTCTCTTGTGTCTGTGGTATAGAAGATGGCTTGCTAATTGATCGTAACTCCGAACTACCGTGGAGCTGCGCCAGGAACCATGGATAACAACGAGTGCAGGAGACGACGGCTCAACAGCAGCAACATCCGCAAGCCATCTGTACCAGAGACCGAGTAAACGTTCCTATGTTCTACAACATGGGTTAAATGGCCAGGTCACATGGACCCCGAAGGCTCAAGAGAAGGTTGGGTGAGGGGACCCACTGGAACAGCTGTTGGGAGACAGATAGTAGCCTCCCGTCAAGGCTATCCAGCGTGTTATTTAACGTGCACAGGGTATGGCTTTCACTCACACGGAGCCATGGCTTAATGTCCCATCCGACGGACGGCGGCCTTTCCAAGTCCAGCGGTGACCCCTACTGACCGTGGGCAGGGTGGGAAATTTTGCAGAGATAAATCTCAATGCTGACCCAGCAGGGACTTGAACCTGGGAACTACAGATTACGAGCCTGGCACGCTACCGACTGAGCCACCCCCGCCCCAGAAATTTTGGAAATGCATAAAACGAATATAACAGCAGGGTTTGCTATTAAAGTTTTAAACCTAATAACTCTGTAAATTAAAAGAAAATTATTCGAAATCGAAAACTAAGATTTGAGTGACATTGTTTCGTAAAAAGTTGTAGAGGCGCTTGGGGAGCCTTCCGTAAGCTCTGAATGTAACTTTCAATTTATATAGCAGTGTTCGGGAACTTAGTGTATATCTGTAATGATGCCAAAAGTTGCAGAAAGGCATATTTTCGCTTCGTCGATATAACAACGTGAGATTTTCTTCCGAAAGAGCAGAAGATCAACTAAAAAATCTCTCTAACAAAGACCGATTTATTTACCCTACTTCTCACAATCTATATCAGATCGCGATCTAATTTCATAACACGAAGTCTAATTTCATCAAGGAGAAGCCAAAACACACAAAGTCGCAATGTCTGCAATCTTTTAAGGTGATATACCACTGCAGGTAATGACCAGGACTCTTCCAAGATAAGTGTCTGACAGAAAAGGATTTCTTATATCACTTCTCGTCATGGTGTAGCCCTATATCTCAAGGAAATACCGTTATGCAGAGAAACCTCTTTGGAATGAAGGAGAGAAGATATGGGAGGGAAGAAAATGACATTGGATGGGATGAAAGTCCAGAAAGAGAGAAGAATATCTATACTGGTTTTCAGGTACTGATCACGTGAACTCAAAACAGCTACTTGGAGTGATAAAGACGTTGCTATAGTGCACGGTCATGGGGGTGACCTACACCAATACAGTAGAAATGGGAGGTGTAAGTTAAAGACAAACAGAATCCACCCCTTTTGTATCTCTTTCTCCTCCCCCATATCTTGGGTGGAGTGAACGCGAGTCATCCTTCTCCTTTATTAAAGCTCTTTCTTCCTTTGAATTTACACGCAATGCTATTTTGGATATTCTGAATGGTCTCCTCAAGTTCTTATCTTTTTTAACAAGTTCTCCTTCCTTCTTGTTCTACAGAGGCACGACACGTTTTAATGACCTGTCGACCCCATTCTCCGAGCTGTGACGATCAAAAGCAACCTCTCTCATCTTTTCAGAAACGGATGAGGAATGATACTAAACGAGGACGATGAATTTCTTCAGTGTCTCTGTGTTGGTCTTTCTCTTCTCCATGACAGGTTCGATAAGACGACGGTGACCACCGCCACGAGACGACGATGAGATGACTGAGACGAGAGCGGGTGAACCTTCCTTAAGGGTCGGTGACCGCTTCGACATATAATGGATTGCGCCTTTGAATTTGCGTGTCGATTCGTGCAAGGCGTTCTGCTCTTGTGGCTGCCCTCCTAAGCGAAACATAACGGCGATCAATATGTCCCCCTGTGCGAAGGAGATGTCAATATTGTTTCTACTGAGCGTCTGCTTGAATAGACTCCGCTCATAGATTAATGAAGGGAGAGTATAGAGGAAATTTCTTATCATTAGCTTTTATTTTGCGCATCTTTTTTTGTGTTGGATAACGTTGTTTTACCTCTAAGCGGCACTTCGTAACATTATGAAATAAATGGCCTAGTCACAAGGCCCTGAGAGATTGTTGGATAGGAGAAGGAGTTGGGTTGGGTTGTTTTACCCCTGAGCGGCACTTTTTCGCACATAATGAGCTAAGCGGACACGTCACCAGGGCTCCGAAGGCTCAGAGAAGGTTGTGGGAGGAGACCCACTGGAACAGTTGTTGGGAGACAGATGGTGGCCTCCGTCAAGGCCATCCAGCGTGTTCTTTAACGTGCACAGGGTATGGCTCTCCCGCACACGGTGCCACGGCTTAACGTCCCATCCGACGGACGGCGGACTTTCCAAGCCCATCGGTGTCCCCACTGACCGTGGGCAGGGAGTTTTGCGGAGATAAATCTCAACGCTGGTTCAGGTGGCACTCGAACCTGGGAATTGCCATTATGGGATGGTCGTTTGCCCAATTATGTGCAAAAAAACTGCCTCTCAGAGGTAAAACAATCCAACCCAACTCAATCCTTGGGGTCCTTGTGACCTGGCTATTTAGCCCATTGTGTGCAAAAAAGTGTCGCCCAGAGGTAAAGCAACACAAATCATAGCTCTAAAAATATATGGCTTACCCAGATTATATATAGTTTTAAATGGGAGGGGAGTCTGACATGTTTATGTCTAATGGTGGGGGGAAAGGATTTATCAAATGCGAATATTTAATTTTTTTCGGAACAGAAAAATAAGTTATTCAAGCCCTCAAGGAGAGATGCCGAATGAATATTATTTCAAGCAGAGATTTCGATAGATTAGACATATATTTTGTTTATCGTCAGTCACGTTTTCCCACAAAAAACATGTTAGAAATTTATCTCTTGAAAGCTGACTTCTGTTGATAAAACATGATTATAACTTTAATTTTGGATACCAGTGCATTTTGTCTAAAATATTGTATTTATATAATTATCCGTCCAGAATGATTAGAGGACTTTGGCTACTGATTAAAGGGACCTGGGTTAGAAGAGGCGGCTAAGGCATGGATTCTACTTTGTTGTCTTTCTGCTGAGATCTCGCCTTCCTCACTGAGCTTCTCTACGGCATATTAAACTCACAGAGTCCTGTGGCAATCAGCTGCTTGAGGGGGAATTTATTATTTATTTTTACATTAAAATTTTTCTCTTCCTTCCCCACTTAATCTACTTTTCAAATGTTCCCAAAACGTTTCCAGTTACATGAAAATTTTGTGCAGCGATATGAAAAAAAATAAAACAGATAATTGAATTCTACCCTTCTCTCAGCTCTTAAAGTACGGATCTCTTGTTTTATAGGTGGATATCATGCACGTGTTATAGTTAAAGAGCTCATTTCGCACTCGAATGCATTCTCTGGCTGTTTCGTACGTGTTTGAAGAAGGATTTCGTGGAAGCTTTTCTCCTTCGCTGGAGTCCTTGTTACTTATGTGTCTGTTGTCATGGTTACAAGGCGAAAGGTCTTCTTGCAGAGACAGAGAATCGGGATGCTGCTCAGACAGGCAGAAAGAAGCCTGGCGATGAGGTAACGGTTAGGTCTATATTTAGCTTTAGTAGGATTTACAGAACTAATATGAAGCGATGCATCGAAGTAGATATTTCAATTTAATAGGTTATGATTGCAAAGGTATCTTGGATATCGGAGTTGTTCGATTACGTTTGGCTGGCACTTTTTGTGCATACAACTCACACAGGTTAAATGACCAGGTCACAAAGACCCCAAGAGCTCAGAGACAGATAGATGAAGGCGATGTGCTATACCTCTGTTAGAAGGAAGATAGGAAGCCTTTCGTCATGGTATCCTGCATGTTCTTTGATGTGCACATGATAAGACAATTCGGAGCAAGAGTTTCTCATTATGTAGCGCACCAGTCTCGTAAATCTGAAGTTCCCAGGTTCGAGTCCCCAACTGTCCCAGCGTTGAGATTTACCTTCGCTATCGTCGGCGAGAAAGTGGATGCTGATGATCTTGGAAAGGTCACTGTCTGTAGGAGGGACGTTAAGCTGTGGTCCTGTGTAAAGAACCATACTCTGTGCACGTTAAAGAACACACTGGATGACCTTAACTGCAGACTCTCATTTGTCTCCTAATAGCTGTTCAGAGGGTCCATTTCCCCTCAACGTTCTCTGAGTGCTTGTCTTGTGACCTGACCATTTTATCCCATTGTGTGCAAAAAATGTTCTGCTCAGAGGTTAAACAACTTAACCTCAAGAAAAATGGCTTAATCGCCTTAATATAAAGGAGTTGGGTTGTTTTACCTCTGAGCGGTACTTTTTTGCACACCATGGGCTAAATGGCCAAATCACATGGACCACCAAGGCTCAGAGAAGGTTGGGGGAGAGGACCCACTGGAACAGCTGTTGGGAGACAGATGGTAGCCTCCCGTCAAGGCCATCCAGCGTGTTCTTTAACGTGCACAGGGTATGGCTCTCCCGCACACGGGGCCACGGCTTAACGTCCCATCCGACGGACGGCGGCCTTTCCAAGCCCATCGGTGTCCCCTACTGACCGTGGGCAAGGCGGGGAATTTTTGCGGAGATAAATCTCAACGCTGACCCAGCTGGGACTCGAACCTGGGAACTACAGATTACGAGCCTGGCGCGCTACCGACTGAGCCACCCCCGCCCCTAATATAAAGGGGAGGAGATGGGTATAGTAGCTCAGTCAGTTAGTAGCTTTACAGACTCGGAAATCTGCAGTTTCCATATTAGAGCTTCAACTGTGCGATCGTTGATATTTATTTCCACCAACCTCCACCTGCCTCGGTCAGAAAGGGGACACGGCGGACGGGATTCGAAAGGCTGCCATCCGTCGGATTAGACATAGAGCCGTGGCCCGTGTGCAGAAATGTCATACTCTCTGCACGTTAAAGAACCCCCTGGATGACCTTGAAGGGTAGGGTACAGCGGAGATAAGTCTTAATGCTGGCACAATCGCGATTCGAACATGGAAACATCAGATTACGAGACTGGAGCGCTATCGACTGAGCCACCCTACCCCCCCAACCCCCACACATACACACAGAGGTTAGGATGTAAAACAATAAATCCCAAGTATCCTACAAACTGTGACTTTTCAAGACTCTTGATTGCATCACTTTTCAATGCGTACAGTCGCTCAAAAAATATCCGAACTCTATGGTTGATTACAGAATTCAGAAAAAATATCTAGCAACGATTTTTTTAGAAATTAGTGATCTGGCAACCTTCGTGTCACGTGATTACAGAATTCAGGAAAAATATCTGGAGCGTGTACAGCAACTGTACACGCTCAAGTTACCATTCACAACAAACTGGAGCGTGTGCAGTTACTGCACACGCTCCAGTTAGCTGTGAACGGTAACTGCACACGCTCAATATTTCCGTGAGTGAGCCCACACGATCTAGTATCAAAATAATATGACCACCTACAGTCGCTCAAAAAAATATCCGAACACTATGGTTGATTACAGAATTCAGAAAAAATATCTGGCAATGATATTTTTAGAAATTAGTGATCTGGCAACCTTTGTGTCACGTGATTACAGAATTCAGGAAAAATATCTGGAGTGTGTACAGCAACTGTACACCCTCCAGTTACCGTTCACAGCAAACTGGAGCGTGTGCACTAACTGCACACGCTCCAGATGAACGGTAACAGCACACGCTCAATATTTCCGTGAGTGAGCCCACACGATCTAGTATCAAAATAATATGACCACCTACAGTCACTCAAAAAAATATCCGAACACTATGGTTGATTACAGAATTCAGAAAAAATATCTAGCAACGATTTTTTTAGAAATTAGTGATCTAGCAACCTTCGTGTACGTACACTAATTTCTAAACAAAATCGCTGCCAGATATTTTTTTCTGAATTCTGTAATCAACCATAGTGTTCGGATATTTTTTTGAGAGACTGTATCGGGTGAGCAGACGGAGACTGCGCAGTTGATGTTGCGACAATCTGTGTTTCAGTCTCAATATTTTTCCGCGAGATATTCGCGATTGTTTTATTGGAATATCATCAAACTGAAAACATCACGGAGCTCAATTACCTTTTTATTCATTTGGGTGAATAGGGTTGGGTTGGGTTGTTTTACCTCTGAGCGGCACTTTTTTGCACACCATGGGCTAAATGGCCAGGTCACATGGACCCCGAAGGCTCAGAGAAGGTTGGGGGAGGGAACCCACTGGAACAGTTGTTGGGAGACAGATGGTAGCCTCCCGTCAAGGCCATCCAGCGTGTTCTTTAACGTGCACAGGGTATGGCTCTCCCACACATGGAGACACGGCTTAACGTCCCATCCGACAGACGACAGCCTTTCCAAGCCCATCGGTGTCCCCTACTGACCGTGGGCAAGGCGGGGAATTTTGCGGAGATAAATCTCAACGCTGACCCAGCTGGGACTCGAACCTGGGAACTACAGATTACGAGCCTGGTGCGCTACCGATTGAGCCACTCCCGCCCCATTTGGGTATAGAAGAAAGACATTGATTAAATATGGGATTTACTTTTAGCCTTCGGAATGAATATTAATTAAGTTCATTGTTCTTATTTGATTTTGAACTGTCTCTCGGATGCTGCGATACTGTCATCCGTGTCACCGAAAGAAGGGGGGGGGGCGGAGGAGGACGGAATAGAATGCTGACGGAGACTCAGGGAATCGAACCCGATGCTATCAAAAGTTACGAACTGTGCTTATGCTATCTTCTGTCCAATTTCGCCCCTTTCGTAGAACCTGACCACGAACGCGAAGAACGCAAAAAAGGAATGTAACCTTTTTTTTTTTAATTCCGAGCGTCATTCGCTCTCCGTGTGGAGGCATAAAAAATAAAAATAAATACCCCCTCAAGCAGCTGCTTGCCACAGAGGTCTGACAGGAGCCTGTCAGTTTATATGCCATAGTAGGAGATCTGAGAGGATGGCAGGACCTCAGCAGAAAAACGACACACATATCCATGCCTAATCCGGGGCTCGAACCCAGGTCCCTTAGATCAGTAGCCAAGCGTGCTAACCACTCGGCCACGGTATGGGGAGCAAAATGAAGGAATAACACTCGGAGCTCGAAATCAGTTGCTCCCCGTCTCGATTCCATTGTTAGACAACAGCAAGGGAGTTGCGTTCCGGAAGACAACGAAACAGTGAAAAGCGAAAAAAATCGTCACACGGAGATCAAGAAAAAAGATCAGCAGGGAAAAAAACAACAACAATAGCAATACACACACAAAAGCCGTTAGTTTGTTTCAGCTTCGAGCGTTTGAAGTGGGGTGAGAGAAGGCGCGTGCAGAGAGGGCATCCAATAGAGAGAGAGCCAGCAGAGCAAACGTCACGGTCATGCGTGCGTACGAAAGAGAAAAACTCTGCTGTGACGTGTGGAAGACGTCCTGCTGTCAGAGACAAGCAGCTGGCAGAGGAAGAAAGTGTCTCTGGTTTGGCATATTCTCCTTTTCATCGGGATTCAGATGAACAGATTATAAAACGTGATGTGTGATTTATAAAAATAATAACTCTCAGCAGTCCGGTCTTGCGATGAAGAAAGAGACTCTTGGGCGTCAATGTGAGCATCCTGACAGGATCCGTCAGCGAAGAATTTTTTTTTTTTGTTTGTTTTACGTTTCATCCTCTGACACTCTCAAAGGTGCTTTCAAGGTCCGATTCCTTTTTTTGCTCGAAAGCAATTTTCTTTTACTGACGGATCCTTTTGGTTGTTAGTCTTTCAGAACGATTTTGTCACTGAGAGCAATCAGTGCACAGCTGAATTCTTTTGAAAGTAGATTTTCGAAGATGTGACAACGTTTTTTTTTTGAGCTGCAAACATGTTTAATGTACATTTTAGATACAGACTGGCTATTTAATATTAGGAACTAACCCATACTATCAGGGATGGAGTTAGGCATAAGTTAGCTGAGTTACAACTTAGGGACTCAAGATATGAGGAGCTCCCAAAAAATTAGTTTCAAATTTTATTGTACAGCAGCTGTAAATTTATTTTAAATAATTATAAAATATAACAAATGTTTTCACCACACCAATTTATTTTTCACTGTTTCCTTCAGTCAGGATAAATTGAAAAACCACAAGCAGCTGCTTGCCACAGAGGTCTGACAGGAAACTTTCAGTTCATACGCCACAGTAGAAATGTCATACTCCCCGGCTCTAAGCTTAGCTGAGAAAGGTGAAATTGTGGGGGGGGGGGGACATGAGCGTCCGCAGAAGGGGGGAAACTGGGCACTTGCCCCCCCCTGGGATCGAATAAAAAATTCCACAAATTATAATCGTAACAATTTAAACGTATTAATTTATATACATTACGCATGTGTTTTTGTATTGGTGCAATACTGTATTCTATAATCTATTTGTGAACTGGAAGGAGAGCTGTGTACCAATCCCCAGTGATGATGCACAGAACCGGCCAGGTCTAGCACCTAATGTCCGACCCCGCCTTCTTGTGGTGCAGGCCGTTAGTACCTTTCAAAAGAGATATTCTCTTTTGGAAGGGAACGGAAGGGGAGGGCTGCCAGTTCAGTATGGCCTACTGATCTGGTCATCTATGGCCACTTTTTTCTTTTTTTTCAACCCTGCTGAGGAGTGGTCAACTTCACAGGGTCCTGGTGCTGACCATTTATACCTACTAGACTGGACTTGTTTATGGATTTGAGCTTGATTATGGATCCTGGACTTGCTGCACTGGTGGGTCTCTGTTGAGGGAGAGTCTGCCGCTGTGTTTTCTGTTTGCTTCTGGGTTGCCAGCTCTAAGTGAACAGAGGCATGGGATACCTTATATCAGCTGGTGGATAATCCTAATCAGAGGCCATCGCAGGTACCTGAACCTTACTTAGCTAGTTGGGCATCGTCAAGCCTAAACTGGAGTAATGTGTCTCAGGCAGGCCATATGGTTTTTGAAAAAGTCCACTAGAAAAGGTGGTGCCTGAAGTTCCTACCAGCATCGGTGACTTCAGCCTTTAGCTGAGGAGGAACAGGTCTTTGCCCCATGCCTGCGATCAGGGGGCTGTTTGATATTGTTGGCCCTACCAATCTCAATAAACCTAATTTCTTTAAAAATCCTACTAATCATTTTCTCTCTGCAGGAACGTGGAACGTGAGGACATTACATAGAGATTATTCTCTTGATGTCCTCATGCAGGAATTCCAGCGCTATAACCTAGATATTCTAGGCTTGCAAGAGACCAGATGGACAGGTAAAGGTGAGATACTTAAAAATAACTTTAAATTTCTCTTTACAGGGAGGGAAGATGGAAAGCATCACCAAGGCGTGGGTCTGCTGCTCAGCAGACATGCTAGTGATGCTCTTCTAGGATATGAGTGCATTAATGAAAGGTTTCTTACAGCAAAATTTCAGACAAGCATTAAACACTTGAATGTTATCTGCTGTTATGCCCCCACTGAGGATTCTGATGAGGATGAGAAGGATAGGTTTTACAGACAACTTCAGGATATTTTGAATTCTGTCAAGAAAGGAGATATTACCCTTGTTCTTGGTGACTTCAATGCCAAAGTTGGTACCGACTCTGACCTTTGGGGAGGAGTAATAGGCCCTTTTGGTATTGGTAGCTGCAATGGCAATGGGCAACGTCTCCTACAGGTAAGTAAACTAAATGGTTTCAGAATAACTAACACATATTACAAACACCGCGACATACATAAATACACATGGGTTTCACCTGATGGGCTGCATAAGAATATGATTGATTATATATTAATTAACAGCAAATGGGCTAGTTCTGTTAGAAATACCAGGGCATATAGGGGAGCTGAAATTGGATCTGACCATTACCTTGTTAAAAGTGTCTTGCAACTTAAACTTAAAAAGTGTTGTGCTAGAGTTAAAAAATTTACCTTTAATACTGAAGCTCTGAAAGACCCAGTTATAGCTAAAGCTTACCATGATAGGTTACTTAGTCATTATGACAGTCATGATTTGCTTAATACTGAAGTTGAGGAAGAATGGGGCCATTTTAAACAGGCTTTTTTGGAAACTAACTGTACTCTTTTAGGGAAAAAGGAGCAGAGGAGGCAGAATTATTTAAGTGATAAGGCACTTGAGCTTATTTCAGAAAGAAGGAACTGCAGGAATGTCCTTAATCAGTACCCTACTAGTCCTAATAGAAAGCATTACAAAGAACTTAATAAACGTGTAAAGAATCAGTTAGCTACTGATAAGAATCTTTGGCTTGATGGCCTTGCTGACAAAGCTGAGGAAGCAGTTAGACAGCACAACAGCAGAGAGCTGTACCAGATAGTTAATGTTTTGTGTGGTAGAAAACGAACAGGTATACAGGGATTGAAGGATAAACAAGGCAAGGTTATAGAAGGTGAGGATTCTGTCATGTCTAGGTGGGCTGAGCATTTCAGTGATGTTCTAAACAATGTGGTTAGTTCTACTCCCATTGTTTGCAATGATGATAGATGCATTGTTGGCTTTAATGTTGGCCCTATAACACAATCTGAAGTTAGTTTGGCTATTTCTAAACTTAAACTTCATAAATCCCCAGGGGTGGATGAAATTACTACGGAAATGCTTAGAGCTGGGAATGTTTCTGTTACCATTTGGATGACTGAAATTTTGAATAACTTTTATGATAAAGGCATGGTTCCTAAAGATTTTACCAGAGCTATTATTATCCCTATTTTCAAAAAAGGTGATCGCAGTTCTTGTGATAACTATAGGGGTATCAGCCTACTCTCCGTTCCAGGTAAAGTTCTTTCCATGATTGTGCTTAATAGAATTAAGAATCTGGTTGACAGGCAATTGCGTGATGAGCAATGTGGATTCAGAAATGGTAGGGGATGTGTAGATCAGATATTTTCACTTAGGCAGATTCTTGAGAAATGTTTAGAGTTTCAGAAACCTTTGGTTGCTAGCTTTGTTGATTTCAAAAAGGCTTTCGACTCTGTTGATCGTCATAATTTGTGGTTGATTGTGAGATCATATGGTATACCAGACAAGTTAGTTAACATAATGAAAGCTCTCTATAATAACACTGAGTCATGTGTGAGAGTTGGTAAGGCTTGTAGCAATTGGTTTAGCATTACTTCTGGTGTTCGACAAGGGTGCATTTTGTCTCCTTTTCTCTTTAGTTTGGTTGTTGATTATGTTATGCGAAATTCACTTCAAAGGAAAGCTTTTGGCCTTAAATGGGCTGGAGATACGAAAATTTCTGATTTAGATTATGCTGATGATTTAGCCCTTTTGGCAAATGATGTTGATGAGATGAACTCTTTCATTCGAACTGTTGATGAGACTGGTAGTACAGTAGGTTTGGTTATAAACAGAGAGAAAACTAAAGTGATGAAAATTGGTCAGGCAGGTTGTGATTCAGTTAATCTGAATGGTTGCAGTCTTGAGCAGGCGTCACAGTTTAATTACCTTGGGAGCTGCGTAACTGATACTGGTGATGTGCGGCATGAGATTAACAGACGAATAGGTATTGCTGCCGGGACTTTTAAGAATCTATGGAGATTGTGGAGAAATAGGCGTATACACCTAAAGACTAAAATTAGACTGTATAATAGTTTGGTTCTTTCTAGGGTTAGTTATGGTAGTGAAACTTGGACGCTGTGTAAGCAAGATAACAGGAAACTAGATGCTTTTGATTCTAGATGCTTACGCAGTATCTTGGGCATTAGGTGGTTTAACTTTGTAATTAATGATGAGGTTAGGCAAAGGAGTCTGCAACCTCCTTTAAGCAGCATATTGTGCAGAGAGAGACTCCGCTGGTTTGGCCATGTTGCCCGTATGGATAATTACAGATTGACGAATAGGGTTATGAACAGTGTGCCTGGAGGTCTCAGAAGGAGGGGGAGACCTAGGATGCGGTGGGCAGACAATGTCAAACAGGACCTTGTTAGAATTGGTGTACAGTGGCCGGATGCAGCAGATGTAGCTCAGGACAGATATGCTTGGAGAATTAAACTGCGCAGTCTGGTTGGACCTCCGTAGCCCATGGCTGCTTGAGGATGATGATGATGATGATGATGAAAAAATGAAATAATTAAATAAAAATTTATTGATGTAATTATTTGCCTCCAAGCTTTGTCCTCCCCCCCTGTAAAATTTTCTGCGAACGCCCATGGGGTGGGGGCGTTTTTTTTACTGAAATTGTAATTCTGAAATAGCGTGATCACTTGTTTTAAATATTCTTTAATAAGAAATATTTTAAAGGAGATTAAATTTTTTTACAATAGACAAACACATTTTTCATCGATATAATATATTATTTATTTGGTTGCTGGGTCCATATTCATTCTTATCGGCGCAGACACTTAGGGGCTGAGATAAAGTCTTAAACTGGCACCTCAAATTCTCAAATGGCAGAAATATGTTGACAGACTGCTTACTAATATTGTTCGTGCATTATAACGCAAACGAGGCAAATGCGGAGGAGACAGAATCTCCTTTTCCTTTTCTCCACTAGTTCAGTCGGTAGCGCGCCACGCTCGTAATCTGTAGTACCCAGGTTCGAATTCCAGTTTAGTCGGCGTTGAGATTTATCTCGTCAAAACTCCCGCCCTGCCCACAGTCAGCAGGGGACACCGATGGGCTTGAAAAGGCCGCCGTCCGTCGGATGGGACGTCAAGTCATGGCTCCGTATGCGGGAGAGCCATACCCTGTGCACGTTAAAGAACTCGTTGGATGGCCTTGACGGGTGGCTACCATCTGTCTCCCAACAGCTGTTCCAGTGGGTCACCTCCCCCAATCTTCTCTGAGCCATCGGGGTCCTTGTGACCCCATCCGACGAACAGGGGCCTTTCCTAGCCCATCGGTGTCCCCTACTGACCGTGGGCAGGGCTGGGAATTTTGCGGAGATAAATCTCAACGCTGACCCAGCTGGGACTCGAACCTGAGAACTACAGATTACGAGCCTGGCGCGCTACCGACTGAGCCACCCCCGCCCCTTAAAAATTAGTTTTAAAGACTAATGAATCGATAGTACTAGCTTAACTAATTTGTTCCAGTACTATTTACTACCCAATTTCAATTTATCTTAAATGAATTGAACATTGCCATCTGACAGCGAGAGTATCCGCCATAAAAATATAAAATATATAACCATATAAACTCACTTCTGCAATATTGTTTGTCTTGATGGTTGAAGTATCCTGTTCTGCGCTACACCTGATTCGGTTACTAAAGAACTTTAAACTAATTCTGGATTAAATATGTGGGCCACTACCGGAAGTAGTGCAATACACTCCGTTGAAGCACTCCGTTGAACTACAAAAATAAGACTAATATCGGTTCGGGGGACTCTTAGAATCGCGAGGTATTATGCTTATGGTATGTACAGGAGTAATGCTCCATAGACAGTGTTATTTCCAATCAAGATACATATAAAAAAATGTGTGCTTGCCCGAACCACTTTCACACCGTACCACTTGTTCTAAGAATTCCACACTAGTATAGAAATAGGGAAAAGTAACTAAACAGACATCTCCGTGTTAGATTGTAGTGAAACCACCCATCTTTGACGAAAAACTTGTGTTTGCAGCGTGCGCTTATTCAAACATACCGAGGTAAGTGGGAACTCTGAAAAAGAGCTAGGCCTCGATTCTGGGACCCAACTTTTCATGGAAATATTGTTGTTTTCCAGTGAGTTTTCAGATTTTTTAATTTACAAACAAAAGCGCCTATTCAGATTGTCTTCCGTTCGAATCATATTTAATGCTGTCAACATTAATGTTCGCGCTTTCCTTTTCATATATTAGGAAATGGAAAGTTCGTGCATGTAAGAGTGTGTTCAATGTATCTTTAAAAATATACGCAACTATCTGTCTTAACGGTTAGCTTTCACACGGCCCTGTAGAAGGGATGAGAGGATGTCGGGATCTTTGACAGGTAAACACCGCTCATGTCTTACTATGGATCTCAAACCTTGACTTTGTTAGGAGTAACTAACCTACTGTCTATGGGACAGGTGTTGGCTATCGTAACTTGTGGGTGTATCGGTTGTGGTAAAGTACAGTGGACCTTCGTTATAGCGCTGCTCGCTATACCGCGCACTCGGTTATAGCGCGGGTGATATTCGCGATAAGTTCAAACATGTTTATACAGGTCCGTGCGGCGTCAGTGAGTATCGCATTTTATTGTTACTGCGTATTGAGTAATTGTGTATGTATTGAGTTCCTGCATGTATTTTGAATAGTGTTTAATTATTGTATGCATGATGAGTAAAAGAAAAGCTTACAATGTGATATTTATTGTGTCGCCACCGCACCGCTCGGTATAACGCGGTTCACCTTATAACGCGGGTGTTGTTTCCCGCCCGACATGCGCGTTATATCGGGGGTCCACTGTACTGAATAGGCTATTGGGAGATTTTCAACGTAAGCAGTAATAATCTGATGATGCTTGCGATTTACCTACTCCGGTTGTTAAAGTTTGATTTATTAGAAAGTAAATATACCGATAGGGAAGATGAATCAGTGATGAACTTTAATTATCTTGTGAGAGGAAATGCATACATAATGAACGTTTTACGAATCTGTGGAGTGCATCTGAAAATTAAGTTATGACAGTGAAGCAAACAGAATTTTTCATTCTAAATGCTTACTCAGCCTATGGATAGGTAGTTTGTCGGTGTAATGACAAGTCTGATGCGTAGACACTTTGATTAACGAATGTCGGAAAAAGTCCTTGAATGTATAAAACATCCCTTGTGATCCTGACAACATCTACAGCAGAATGAACTCAGAAGATTGTGTGGTCAGAACTTTACAGACGTCTATTCATCTTTGATAGTTTCAAGAGGGTTACGATAGTATATAAGCGAGGGGCCCCTGTCTATATTACTTTTTTCAAGAGCAGTACATTACATAAGTCCGTTCACTGTTTTAATGACTTTTTTAGTTCTTTATTGTCTATGGGATTTGTTTTTTAGTGCACGGTCATTAGTGTGAATCGTCCTTTGCGTCGAAATCACTCGCGTTCCACAGAAACAGCGCTTTATTGCGGTTGGAAAAAATAAAAGTTGAAATTTAATCCCAGAATGTCATATGAAAATTTGAAGTGAGAACGTATAAGGATGTTAATACTGTCACCTAACAAAGGACGTCGGGGATGGATTTGTTCACTTTTCTAATGTACGAAGTCAAATCCTATTCTTCCTGAGTCGAACCATACTCCTTTAACGCATGTTGGAACTAAAGTTTTTTTTACGGAAACGTATGAATTCTACTTTTAACATTCCTTTTATAGCATTCTGCCACACAGTCTTTACCCTGTAAAAGCATGTAACTGGGGCTGCATCAAATAGCGTTACTTCCTAGGAAAGAGTTTGCGTCATGTACTGAGGATACAGCCGTAATAAGTATTTTTAAACAACGTCGCGTAACGGGGGAGTTTTTAATTTCGTAGGACTTTTGTTAAAAACCATCCGGAGTGAGGATCCGAACAGGGATCTTTTAGGTCGACCCTATTGACTTCAATATTTTTCATCACGAGGAATAAAATCAGATTTTTCCTTTTATTTATTTTTTTACCCAATAGCATTTTTTTTTTCTGTGGGACTGCTACTGTGAGGTAGTCCTTCTTCTAGTAAAAATGTGACAGCCAATAGTCGCAGGGGTGCGTTAAAAGAAATTAGTGTTGATTAAAACGGACTTTACAACAGTTATATGTATATTAATATGAAAAGACTGTTGGGTTTTGGTGTAAGATCTAAATTTTAAAAGTGGAGAGGGATCCTGCCAGAATTAAACATCTACAGTAGAATGGATTCCGAAGATTGTGCGGTCAGAACTTTACAGAGCTCTATTCATCTTTGATAATTTTCGCAAGCATCGAGGGTTATGATAGAGAAAGCAAGCTTGAAGTGAGAACGTATAAGGATGTTAATACTATCGCCTAACAAAGGACGCCAGGGATAATGCTAAAGATATTCGTATTTTTCCACGGAATTATACGCTGCACATTTCTTATGACATTAACAATTGTTCCCTTTTCTGATGTACGATGTCAAATCCTGTTTTCCTTGTAACTGCTACATATTTTAATTGTGATGTCGACCATGTAAAATCAGCTGGGCGCTTGGAGAACGCGATAACCACATGGAGTTCTGATAGTGTAGCATTCGACAAGAAACAATAATTATTTAACTTTCTCATCAGGCTTTTGGACTGCTCTTCTCAAAGTGAGTCGAACCATACTCCTTTAATTCATGCTGGAACTAAAGTTTTTTACGGAAACGTATGAATTCTACTTTTAACATTCTTACTTTCTATAGCATTCTGCTACATAGATTTAGCACTTCTCCGAGGAGTCGGTCATAATGTGTGTCAACTCAATTTTAAGTGATCTAATAAAGTTCGAGTTATATTTCATAACCTAAAGGGAAGCCATCTGTAGGAAATCGGTATTAATTGCAATCCCAATAATATGGAAAACAACAATCTCCCTTTGAATTTCATAGATTCTTATTTTTAAGTTCGTCTATCGCAGAAGAATTCCTTCTGTATTTCAACAGGAAACAGTAATTATTTAACTTTCTCAGAGTAAGCCGAAACATTCTTTTATCTGTTCCCGCTGCGGTCCCCATAGGTTGGCGTTAGTTGGGGCGACCTTTGCACGTAACCCGTGGCCAGCTTGTTGCTATGGTTCAGCAGATCACATGGGGATGAGTGTAGAAAGTGTCGAAATGAGGGTAAAAGGTCGTTTCTTGTAAAGTACTAGGTGCGAACATTTCATTTCATTTTCAGACCTCGGTCAGAGCATATAGCGGATTCGAAGTATTTTGCTAAATTTTGACTCTCAGTCCCGTTGCAAATGAAATTTCACTGGATTAGTGCAGGTAAGTTGAGAGGGTTCGCTCGCGTGAGACATTGCATTATTTTTTATAGTTGAAGTATTTGCTAAATTTGAATATCAGTCCAGTTGCAAATAAAATTTCAGCGGATTAGCGTAAGTAAGTTGAGAGGGCGCGCTTGCGTGAGACAATGTATTATTTTTTATAGTTGAAGTAGCTGCTAAAAGTAATGTCCCCTACTCCATTAACATGCATTCATGATGGGACTAAAGTTTTTTACGCAAGGGTGACCGCAACGTAAATTTAGCGTTCTTACTTTCTACCTCGTAAAAAAAAAGTTTTTTTTTACCCGTTTTCATCAGTGTGACGTGGCATACGTTCGTACGCAAACGGTGGAAGAGACGATTTTTAAAACTGTTTTACCTGATTTTTCTCCGGAGTAGCGTTACTTCCCCGTACTGAGGATCATCATCATCATCATCATCCTCAAGCAGCCATGGGCTACGGAGGTCCAACCAGACCGTGCAATTTAGTTCTCCAAGCAAGTCTATCCTGAGCTACATCTACTGCATCTGGCCACTGCACACCAATTCTAACAAGGTCCTGTTTGACATTGTCTGCCCACCGCATCCTAGGTCTCCCCTTCTTTCTGAAGCCTTTAGGCACACTGTTCATAACCCTATTCGCCAATCTATAATTATTCATACGGGATAAGAATACAGTTTTGGGAGTTGTTTTTACAATTGAGACATGTATCATCCGTTTCTATGCAATTATTCTGAGACCTGCAACAGCTGGTCGTTGCTACCCATGCAATTATTCTGATCAACCGACCCGAGGGAGGGAGGGGGCTTAAAATATAGGTCAACCAGGGGGTCTGCAAAAGGAGGAGGGTTTAAAATATAGGTAGGTCAACCGGGTGAGTCTGAAATAAAGAAAAAACGAAGAATTCGAATAGAGTTAAAATAAGGATTTTTGGGAAATTAGTGTTCCTCACAGGCACTAGATGGCGCCAGGGGCTTTTTCATAAGGGGGAGCAATTTTTTTATAAAGGGGGAATCGAAAATCGAAGAATTAGAGTTAAAATATCGGTTTTTTGGGAATTAGTACTCTTCATTGTCACCAGATGGCGCCACGGGGGTGAAAGGTAGATAAACGGGGGTTTTTCGATAAGGGGGAGGAAGTATTAATTATGAGTTATTAATTGTGAATATTAATTGGATATTAATTAGTTATTAATTAGTTATTAATTGGATATTAGTTAGTTATTAGTTATTAATTCTATATTAATTAGGGGGCATGATATGTGACGTCATAGGGGAAAAGCACTAGTGGCGGCACGCTGGAGTGCCACAATACTACTAATGTCCCACAAAATGTCCTGTCAAGACTCTCGAGTTAGTTTCAATAGACAGCAGATATTTTTTTTTCTGAGGATGAGTTGCTTTAGCTGCATATTAATATACGACATGTCGCACGTAATAGAATTCAAGTATTGTCTCATGGACAGCTCCATATCAGTTACACGATTATGACCTTAACGCATGCGCATTATGGGACTATGAGTATATCTTCTGCTTGATTTACATTTGTATTTTAATAATAAACCTGTTAACCAAATTTCATTGCATTCCCTTAAAAATACTTCGAGCTATGTAAGAATTTATACATTATCGTTTAATTTTGAGCATCAGTGTATTTACACTACCGTTATTAGGAAATATCAATAGTAACAGTCGCCCCACCCTCCACCCTGAAACTATATCTTGGGTACGTGCCTCGTCACTTGCCATTGCCCTTGAGGGAAGATTTTGATAATGGGAATTTCCCTGTACGATCTGTCATTTTCTTCTAACCTTTTAATGGCCTTCGCCGTATCTTCCTGTAATTCTGTCTAACCTGATCGCCTTCGTCATCTCGTAACATCTAGCATATCATGTGCTCTCTTACAAGTGAGCCATTTTAACTTGTAAGAGCGTAATATATTATCCGGTTATTTTTGCTACATTTTCTGACAAGTAGACAAAAAAATAAAGCAGAAACTAAGCTCCAGATTCGTCGATATGGTTAAACGAGCCAGTTTTCGTGAATCACTAAGCTATTGCCATACCAACCACCTCCATCCCACCTTCCATTGAAATCACATTCTACTTAGCTATTTGAGAAGAAAAAAT
The DNA here is from genome assembly GCA_038380435.1 of Ryuthela nishihirai. Classification (NCBI taxonomy): domain Eukaryota; kingdom Metazoa; phylum Arthropoda; class Arachnida; order Araneae; family Heptathelidae; genus Ryuthela; species Ryuthela nishihirai. The sequence continues at coordinate 20,042,198 of JAWZYU010000002.1, read as the reverse complement.
TGAATCTATCCGAAAAATTAATCATTTAATTTTTTAATCATTATATTAAACTACTTTAGAAATCTATGTGAAGTTTAAAGTTTCGTATATAACGGTGAAGGCTATTGAGATATTAATTTAAAAATATCAGTGTATAGTTCTTATGTTAAACCTACAATGACTTAGGGAAAAATTTAAAGCAATTAATTAGAGTAGCCAATGCGAGTGATTGATTATTTAGAGTGTTACATTCAGACTTACACAATTCTTTCTTCCCGTGTTCTAATCCTAAGACCACATTAGACTCTGCTTATTGCACTTTCTTTACAGTAAGCCTAGTCTAATATGAGGAAAGTATCCCTTTCCTGCCTTACTCGTCTGCAGCCGAAGCTCATATTACCTTTCAAGTTACAACGCACAGAACGTACAGAGTCACCCCTTCTTAAACTGTGAATTAAATTAAGACTGATAAAATATTAAATGTTAACAAATATATAAATTTACCTGCAGTATGGATAGCAAAACACTTACAGCTACAATCAGAAACAAGTAAAGTTTAGAATTGTTTTTAAAATAGCGTCGTATAATTCTAGTTTTAGGGAAGTATTGATTTACTTTTAACATTATCTGAAAATCTCATTCACTGGAAACAATGGCGTTTGAAAATCATTGAGAGTTTCGACGAAAAATAATGATTTTCACTTCGTCTGTCTGGTCTTTCTACAGAGCTATCCATACGATTTATCACGCATGCCATAACGGAGGTGATAAAAACGCATTTTTTTTTATATATTCATTTTTATAAAAAGCTTGAAAAATCTACTACAATTTGGTGTTATGAAGGAGGAAGCATAGTTTTCGTAAAAGATCCCTAATAACTGTCGTGTAATGCTACCTTGAAAGAGAAAATGGAAGTGAAGTTGTAAACGAAGTCATAATATTAATAAAATGTAAGAATTATTGGCCAAACCGAAATTTGGGTTAAAAGGTTTTGAACCTATTCCAGTGTGATACTCCACATTGGAATACTCTCATATCTATCGTTATAAACCTATTTCCAAACACTACTAAAACTGCTCTGATCTTATGAAATCTATATCATCTGTTTGAATATATATATACCAGGCAACAATGTAAATGGGAGACAAGCATGGATTGAAATGTAACAATGAAACTGTAATGCTCTTTGTTGAATAACTCAATAATGAAATGTTCTCAACGGTATTGGCAACATAGTTGTTTTCTTTCTTAAGGGCACGTTTTTTTACACAAATCGGCTAAGTGGTCTCTTCACCCCAGGGTCGGATAAATTTTGGGCAAGGGGACTTACTGTACAGCTCTTAGGAAACAGACCGGCACCTCCCATCAACACCATCCACTGTTCTTCAGCATGCAGAGACAGCTTAAGGTCTCATACGACGGCCTTTCAACGAAAAATACGATGGAGTTTCAGCAGAGATAAATATCAACGCTGGCACTGTTGGCATTCGAAACTGCAGACTACCAGCCTGTAGAACTGCTGACCGAGCGAAAGCAGCACTGCCAACACATAGCTGTTGCCTTTTACTTTAATTAGTCTTCTTTTGCCTCAGTTCTCAACTTAATGAGTATTTTGACTATAAGGTTGGGGCTTTCTCTTAGCCCTAAAAGCATAAGCTGTCGAATTTGCGCGAAGTATATTTTCGCTTTGAAAGCTTTTATTATTATTAACAGCATATAGCACCATCAAAGTAGAACTCCAAGCATTCATTCTATTTGAAATGAATATATCGATAATGTAGATGTATGCGCTATCGAATTCTATTTTTTTTACCATATGTCTGCTGTTTCAGAGTACGGATATTGCTGCATCTACGGTTAAATTTTTTTTTTTCAATAATAGTACGATGAACCAATGTTAAAGTATAGGGAATCCATCTTGCATTTTTAGGGACAACCTGATGAGTTCTTCCTGAGGTTGCATTTTCAATGGCCAGCAGTGTAGATGGCGGATACTCTCGCTGTCAGATGGCAATGTTCAATTCTTTTAAGATAAATTGAAATTGGGTAGTAAATAGTACTGGAACAAATTAGTTAAGCTAGTACTATCAATTCTATTAGCATTATGAGATGAACTTTAAAACTAATTTTTAAGGGGCGGCTCAGTCGGTAGCGCGCCAGGCTCGTAATCTGTAGTTCTCAGGTTCGAGTCCCAGCTGGGTCAGCGTTGAGATTTATCTCCGCAAAATTCCCCGCCCTGCCCACGGTCAGTAGGGGACACCGATGGGATAGGAAAGGCCCCCGTCCGTCGGATGGGACGTTAAGCCGTGGCCCCGTGTGCGGGAGAGCCATACCCTGTGCACGTTAAAGAACACGCTGGATGGCTTTGACGGGAGGCTACCATCTGTCTCCCAACCGCTGTTCCAGTGGGTCCCCTCACCCAACCTTCTCTGAGCCTAAGGGGTCCATGTGACCTGGCCATTTAGCCCATGGTGTGCAAAAAAGTGCCGCTCAGAGGTAAAACAATCCACAACCCTTAAGCTAATTTTTAATTAAAGTATTCTGTGTGAAAGATAGGAAATGATGGGTGTGTTTTTTTTTTGAGAAAGTGTTGCAGTTCTCATACAATTCACTGACTTATTGGGTAGTTTTGAGAAATTACTTGAAAAACATGACAATTGAAAATCAACAGGTAAAATGACGGTGTCCGGGGGCTGGGAGAGAAAAAATATGATGGCAGGATAGATTTTGAAGTGATATCTGTGAATGTATAGATTTATAGGAATATTAATAAAAAATAATAATAAAATTAATATATATATTAAATAAATTATTATTTATTTAATATATATATATTAATACGGAAGCAGTACAGATCCAAGATTCATTCGTCAATAAAACCCTTGTGATTCCTCATTTGAAATTTTTTAATTTCGTAGGACTTATCCATCCATCAGTGAAACGTTGTCCGGGTGAGGATCCGAACACGGAGTCTTTTAGGTCGGTCCTACTACCCCTCAATATTTTTCATCATGACGAGTATAATCAGATTTTATTAATTTTTTACCCGATAGCATTTTTTATTTTCTGCGGGACTGTTACTGCGGGGTAGGGCTTCTTCTAGTGAAAGCCGAATTCGCAAAATATGGGACCTTGTAATTATTTCTGAACATTGCAAGAAGCATTAAGCTACAGAGAATATACAAAACAGTAATAAAATACTCTAAATACAGAGAATATACAACTTGTTTAAGGAACTTGTAAAAGGACGGGAGTTTGTGAAGTTTTAATAAATATAACTTTTAATAGAAGGGATGTGGGGTTTTGATGAGTGTTTAATTAATAAGAATACAACTTTGAGAATTGATTTTCTGTTAACGAAAGTTTTATTTAGAGAGCTGCATTAGGGATTCTGAGTGTCGCCATTCAAAAAGAGTTGAGTGGACTTGTAAAATTTCAGATGAAGACCTAGGGAGTTTTTAAATACAGGAGATGTATTAAAATGCGCACTGGACACCACCGATTAAATTTTTAAGGGGAGGGAGGTTTAATAAGAATACAACTTTGGGAGTTGCTTTTACAATTGAAACTTGTATAATATAAAATTTCAGATGAATATCAAGGGAGTTTTTAAATATAGGAGATGTACTAAAACATGCATTGGATGCAGTCGGTTAAATCTTTAAGAGGAGGTTTAATAAGAATACAGCTTTGGGAGTTGTTTTTACAATTGAGACTTGTATCATCCCTTTCTATGCAATTATTCTGAGACCTGCAGCAGCCGGTCGTTGCTACCCATGCAATTATTCTGATGCTTGCATCAGCCGACCTGAGGGAGGGAGGGTGCTTAAAATATAGGTAGGGCTTAAAATATAGGTCAACCAGGGGGTCTGCAAAAGGAGGAGCGTTTAAAATATAGGTAGGTCAACCGGGTGAGTCTGAAATAAAGAAATATCGAAGAATTAGAGTTAAAATAAGGATTTTGGGAAATTAGTGTTCGTCACAGGCACTAGTTGGCGCCAGGGGCTTTTTTTCATAAGGGGGAGGAATTTTTTTAGAAAGGGGTAATCAAAAATCGAAAAATTAGAGTTAAAATATCGGTTTTTTGGGAATTAGTATTCTTCATTGTCAACAGATGGCGCCAAGGGGGGTGAAAGGGGGTGAAAAGGGGTTTTTAATAAGGGGAAGGAAGTATTAATTATGAGTTATTAATTATGAATATTAATTGGATATTAATTAGTTTTTAATTAGTTATTAATTAGTTATTAATTGCATATTAGTTAGTTATTAATTGGATATTAATGAGGGGGCGTGGTCTGTGACGTCATATGGGGAAAACACTAGTGGGGGTACGCTGGAGTGCCACAATAATACTGACATTCAATGCTTTTGATACTTCCATCTGGGACTGACCTACTTCAATCCTTCCAATCGCTCTCCACCACTGAAAATCATCCATACAATAATCAACTCCATATTCCACTGAGTGAAAGCAAGAGTTGCCATGAACATCTTCAAGCTGCGAGTAGCCTCGCCATCTCTTTTGATGCATTCCTAATTTGCATATTCCCGCTTACGTGCCGCACTCTAATTGCATTGTAGGTTTTCGAAGTCTTCACTCCTTTACATTTCTGGTAATTAATAACGGCACACGCGCCGGACTAAAAAACTATTTTTACCCGTCGTGTATCGTGACTGGTGCCTTGTGTTTCCAAGTTTCGTAGAGCCTCCATCTTGCATTTCAGCTTACGTGTTTTTTTATCGCAAAGTGCAGTTTCTCTCGTTTTTTGGCTTAGAAGCAAATTAGTATTACAGTGAGCAAGCTCGTTCGTTGTTTTATAGTCAATCGTTTTCCATCGGAATGAACAAAATTAAATGTATAATATGGAGCTCAACTATGCGATGGCGCACAGTTTTTCTACCGATCCTTGAAGGTAAGTAATAATTCTTTAAAAGTTACTTTTGATACCTTTAGTAAAAGTTTGCACTATTTCAAATGTCGTATTAAATATTCAATTGCTTTTTACATTTTTCACCATGTTCTTTGAGAATCGTTTATATTGCACAGACAATGACTTTGTGTTGACATATGCTGTATTTAGGATACGGATTATTTCAGTGATAAAGAAAACACTTTATCTCTTATTATTCTATTTATAATGATGGCAGATACTTCAGAAAAAAATTGCATCGTATATAATTTTAATTTCCAGAACAATTTTTAATTTGGTCTTGCTTTACTCTTTATCATATTTCAACGATAACTTTCAAACCAACATTTCCTACATAATGCTGATATTAGGGGTTGAGCAAGCGATTTCTGCCTTTGGGCACAGAATTCTATATAATGAACAGACGACTTTTTACAATTAGTTTATTAAAAAAGAGTTATTATACTTTTTATTGCACTTTACAGCACATATTAGTTTCTGTATTTAAGTCAGACATATATATATACACTTGTATAGATGATGCACCGTGGCAGACGTATATAGATGGCATGGATCGTCATTAGACACCGAAGGCTGTGGAGAACCCGACGCCAGTTCGCCTCCCTCCTCATCGTCTGAATCGATGGAAAATTCTTTGGATGTTTGGGAACGGGAAGACCTTCGCCGTGCGAAACAAGTTGGAGAGCAGATTGTATATTCGGGTACGCTATTGTCCACTTCTCTTTCCTTGTGATGCCTCCAAAACAGTGTGTATATATATATACACTCTGTTTTTGATATATGGTAGTTTCGAAATTTGCTACTTTTTCCCAATTTCTTATTTTTTGTTATATATTATAATATTTGCAGTTAAGCTATTTCTGTGGTAAATATAGGTATCAGTATAAAATTTTATTACTAAATCCAAAATTCATAACGTTTGATTTTGGGGTTATATATACTGCTCACCAAAATTAGGGGATATTTCAAAATGAATATGAAGCGATGACATATCCCCTAATTTTGGTGAGCAGTATATTTAATTCCAAATAGTTCTCCCGTATAGTAGTCCATTTCGGCTTTATGTCTAGTCTTCTAATAATTTGTTTAATATTTCTATTGGGAATCATGTTACTGTCTTGCAATTTTGAGTGCCAGGGGTTCTCAACGTGGGGTATGCGGTAAAATTTTTTGGGGTACGCCGTGAGAGCTCAAAAGTCGCTAGATGTATGATATATATATATATGAGGGATGGGCAAGTTTTTCAATAAGGAGAGCCACATAAAATATTTTTCACATACTTTTGAATGTTCAAGAGCCACAGAAAATATTATTTTAAAATTGTATTTATAAATAACAAAAAATACAAGTATGTAGTAGTGTCCTACTCACCAAAGCAGAATATGTTTAATCTCTGATCGTTGAAGACTTTGATTGAGTCTTCGTTTTCGCAGTTAATAGTTTAAAATCTGGCTGGTAAGATGTCACAGCTATTCTAAGAAGCTCAGTGAGGTTAGCACGATGTTTTGACTTGACAAATTTCATTACAGAGAGGAGAGATTCATAGCAGTAAGTAGTCTCAAAAACAGAGAATAGACGGTAGCTAGTTTTCTGAAGATTGGGATACTTTGCTTCTGGGATATATTTCCCAAATCAGTTGCTAGTTATGTTCCGGAAGCGCGTAACTTGTGTGTACTGCATGAAGAGTGATGACGCAGAGTCCAATTGCATCATCCGTACTCGTTTAAAACAAGTTTTGATTATGTTTTCTTCGTAATTTATTGAAAACGGCGATTTCAATGACATACTTCTGAAGTTTATACCTCTCGGGTCTACGGGAAGCCTAACGTTTCCTCTCCCGTATCTCAAAGGGTTAATATAAGATTTTAGGAAAATTGACAATGAACCCAATATTGTCTCGGAAGCTTCAGTTTGCCCACCTTTGTCATAGTGCAAAGGTTTTGCTCGGCTGTCCCATTCACATAACAAACAGCAGTACTTCGTATATTCCAGCTGCAGACCCATCAACAGAGCCACTACCTTTAAGTCACAACAGAGATGCCAATCATACTTGCTGTACTGGAGAGAGTTCAACAGCTGTTTTAGGTTGACATAGGTTTCTTTCATGTAGACAGCTTGTTTGACCGGAATGGATAGAAGTCGATTTCCATTATGCAGCAACACCGCCTTCAGCTGTCATATTGCTGTTAAAGGAGGATAACTTTCATCTTGCTATTAAATGAGGATAACTTTCATCTTGCTATTAAATGAGGATAACTTTCATCTTGCTATTAAAGGCAGCCAGCTGTCATATTGCTGTTAAAGGGGGATAACTTTCATCTTGCTATTAAAGGCAGTCAGCTATCATATTACTGTTAAAAGAGGATAACTTTCATCTTTCCATTAAAGGCAGTCAGCTGTCATATTGCTGTTAAAGGAGGATAACTTTCATCTTGATATTAAATGAGGATAACTTTCATCTTGCTATTAAAGGAGGATAGCTTTCATCTTTCTATTAAAGGCAGTCAGCTGTCATATTGCTGTTAAAGGAGGATAACTTTCATCTTGCTATTAAAGGCAGTCAGCTATCATATTACTGTTAAAAGAGGATAACTTTCATCTTTCCATTAAAGGCAGTCAGCTGTCATATTGCTGTTAAAGGAGGATAACTTTCATCTTGCTATTAAATGAGGATAACTTTCATCTTGCTATTAAAGGAGGATAGCTTTCATCTTTCTATTAAAGGCAGCCAGCTGTCATATTGCTGTTAAAGGAGGATAACTTTCATCTTGCTATTAAAGGCAGTCAGCTATCATATTACTGTTAAAAGAGGATAGCTTTCATCTTTCTATTAAAGGCAGTCAGCTGTCATATTGCTGTTAAAGGAGGATAACTTTCATCTTGCTATTAAATGAGGATAACTTTCATCTTGCTATTAAAGGAGGATAGCTTTCATCTTTCTATTAAAGGCAGCCAGCTGTCATATTGCTGTTAAAGGAGGATAACTTTCATCTTGCTATTAAAGGCAGTCAGCTATCATATTACTGTTAAAAGAGGATAGCTTTCATCTTTCTATTAAAGGCAGCCAGCTGTCATATTGCTGTTAAAGGAGGATAACTTTCATCTTGCTATTAAAGGCAGTCAGCTATCATATTACTGTTAAAAGAGGATAGCTTTCATCTTTCTATTAAAGGCAGTCAGCTGTCATATTGCTGTTAAAGGAGGATAACTTTCATCTTGCTATTAAAAGCAGTCAGCTATCATATTACTGTTAAAAGAGGATAGCTTTCATCTTTCTATTAAAGGCAGTCAGCTGTCATATTGCTGTTAAAGGAGGATAACTTTCATCTTGCTATTAAATGAGGATAACTTTCATCTTGCTATTAAAGGAGGATAGCTTTCATCTTTCTATTAAAGGCAGCCAGCTGTCATATTGCTGTTAAAGGAGGATAACTTTCATCTTGCTATTAAAGGCAGTCAGCTGTCATATTGCTGTTAAAGGAAGATAACTTTCATCTTGCTATTAAAGGCAGTCAGCTATCATATTACTGTTAAAAGAGGATAGCTTTCATCTTTCTATTAAAGGCAGTCAGCTGTCATATTGCTGTTAAAGGAGGATAACTTTCATCTTGCTATTAAAGGCAGTCAGCTATCATATTACTGTTAACAGAGGATAGCTTTCATCTTTCTATTAAAGGCAGTCAGCTGTCATATTGCTGTTAAAGGAGGATAACTTTCATCTTGCTATTAAAGGCAGTCAGCTATCATATTACTGTTAAAAGAGGATAGCTTTCATCTTTCTATTAAAGGCAGTCAGCTGTCATATTGCTGTTAAAGGAGGATAACTTTCATCTTGCTATTAAAAGCAGTCAGCTATCATATTACTGTTAAAAGAGGATAGCTTTCATCTTTCTATTAAAGGCAGTCAGCTGTCATATTGCTGTTAAAGGAGGATAACTTTCATCTTGCTATTAAATGAGGATAACTTTCATCTTGCTATTAAAGCAGGATAGCTTTCATCTTTCTATTAAAGGCAGCCAGCTGTCATATTGCTGTTAAAGGAGGATAACTTTCATCTTGCTATTAAAGGCAGTCAGCTGTCATATTGCTGTTAAAGGAGGATAACTTTCATCTTGCTATTAAAGGCAGTCAGCTATCATATTACTGTTAAAAGAGGATAGCTTTCATCTTTCTATTAAAGGCAGTCAGCTGTCATATTGCTGTTAAAGGAGGATAACTTTCATCTTGCTATTAAAGGCAGTCAGCTATCATATTACTGTTAAAAGAGGATAGCTTTCATCTTTCTATTTAAGGCAGTCAGCTGTCATATTGCTGTTAAAGGAGGATAACTTTCATCTTGCTGTTAAAGACAAATTTTGTCAAATTGACAAAATTGCCAAAAAGGCAGAAAACTGTATTCCGTCTGGTTCAAGGTTTTTAAGTCCATGAACTGGTGATACCTGTCGTCTGGATATTAAAGGCAGACAGTTGTCATCATGCTGTGAAAAGCAGACCTTTCAACTTGCTGTTAAAGATAGATAGCTGTTGCCCGGCTGTTATTGGCAGATAGCTGTCGTCTAGCTATTGATGGCAGATAGCTGTCGTCTAGCTATTGATGGCAGATAGCTGCAATCTTGCATGTTAAAGACAGATAGCTGCAATCTTTCATTTTAAAGACAGACAGCTGTCGTCTGGATATCTGTCGTAATGAGCCATTATGGTTCTGAAACACTCCTTTGTACCACTAACTTTTCATTCTTGAAATTGTGTCCAAAGTCTTAACAGCACATTTTGTAATGCATTTAAGGCCCTTTACACTTCTGTCTGTGATAGACCCAATTCTACTGTCACTCTCTACAATATATAATCATCCATACGTCGTCTTGATGGTAAAAAAAATAGAATTGTGGCCCAAGTTAACTCCATAGTTTCTGGAACAGAAATATCTGACATCACAGTATTCTTTTATAGCAAGCCTAATTTGCATACGCGTGATCGCTTTGGATAAATGTGCAATCTCTTTCTTCTTATCACCACATGATGCCGCATTATGCTTTGATTTTCGCACCAGACACATACTTATCTAATATTGCATATTACTGTTTGCTAGTTTAAGAAATTTGTTAGGTTGTAACTTGGAGTATTTTACCGTTTAATTGTACGTAGACTTTAATAGTTTAATTTAGGCCTGGATCTAGAAAAAAATTAAGCGGGAGTCAAGTGAATGGACCGAACCGAAACAGGTGGAAACGCTTTTCCTGGAAATAATTTTTCTCTCCTTTTTAGTGATCGTTTAAATTTTTTCTTGAAATTTATGTGGAAGGTATATGATGCTTAATTTTTGTATCCGTTCCAATTTTAGCATTCGTAAATGGTGCCGCAGGGTGGTGCACCAGGCTCGTAAGCTGCGCTTCCCAGGTTCTAGTTCCACTGGGTCAGCATTGACATTCATCTAAGCAAAATTCCCCACCCTGCCCTCGACAGCAGGGGTCACCGATCGAATGACCACCGCCCATCGAGAGGGATGTCAAGCCATCTGCGGGAGAGCTATTCACTGTGAACGTTAAAGAACACCGTGAAAAGCTTTCATCTGTTCTTAGAAGTTCTCTATCGAGTCCCCTTCCCCAACTCTCTCTGGGCACTCGGGGTCCTCATGACCTGGCCTTTTAGCCCGTTGTGTGCAAAAAAGTCCAGCTCAGAAGTAAAACAACCCAAACCAGGAATATTTGACATCAACAATGTCTGTTAAAGCAATTGATCTGTACCGTTAATTGGAACAGGTTAAAACAGAACCAATAATTTTCATATTGAAGTATACAATCGGATTTTTAACACTTTGTGCAATGGTTATTTAAATGACGGATGGGATGAAATTGTCTACCGAGAATATTATTTCCTGTAAGATTAAAGAATGACGTCATCTTCATTTTTACTTCACCCAATAATGCAAAACAGAAGCAGGCTCATCAGATCCTTTAGAGGCCAATGACCTGGAAGACAAGATTTCGCATTTGGTGAAGAAAACGTGTTTGTAATATTCATAAAATAAAACCGAATCTTTCACTTTTAAAGTCGATGATTTGTTATGCATTTTGTTTTCCAACTAGGAAGTCTGTTGTAGTACAACATCATGAATTTCTTTTCAGAAAAAAAAAATATCCTATGCTAATATTCGGTCATTGAATGTAAGGGTTAATGACAACCATAATCGACATGCTCGTTCATTTCACGTACGCTTTTGTTGAGCACAACAAACGAGAGTCATTCTTTATTGCCTAATAATTATACTCGAGACGGACAATAACGGCTCCGTGTTCAAAGAGGCAATGCGTTCTATAGGAATATAATTATTACTCGCTCTTTCTTTTGCTTGTAGGCAAGATTCAACTTCAGTCGATTCCGCTCAGAAAAAAAAAACTGTTAATATTTACAAGACAACAAAAATGCCCGAAATATACTCGACTACCTTAAACTTAATACGAATCTTAGCAATATGAACTGGGTTGGGTTGTTTTACCTCTGAGCGGCACTTTTTTGCACACCATGGGCTAAATGGCCAGGTCACATGGACCCCGAAGGCTCAGAGAAGGTTGGGGGAGGGGACCCACTGTAACAGCTGTTGGGAGACAAGCCTCCCGTCAAGGCCATCCAACGTGTTCTTTAACGTGCAGAGGTTATGGCTCTCCCACACACGGGGCCACGGCTTAACGTCCCATCCGACGGACGGCGGCCTTTCCAAGCCCATCGGTATCCTCTACTGACCGTGGGCAGGGCGGGGAGTTTTGCGGAAATAAATCTCAATGCTGACCGAGCTGGGACTTGAACCTGGGAACTACAGTTTACGAGCCTGGCGCGCTACCGACGGAGCCATCCCCGCCCCCAATGTGAACTGACACAAAAAAATATGTAAACACTAAAAAAAAAACTTTTTTTTAAATTTTTTTACACCAGGGCTAACTTTTGGATTGTGACTACATTGGCACTTTGTTCACTTAACCTCTTCTGCTGCCCTTCGTGAAAAAGGGGACACCAATGGGATTGGAAAGGTCGCGTTACACTGAATTCACGCTAAACCTTGGAAACACGTACAGGGCTCTGTTGTTTTATCACCCACACAATAGGCTAAATGGCCAAGTCACAAGGACCCCAAGGTATCGGAGGATGTTGTGGGGAGGGTACCTATTGGAGAGCTGTTAGGAGAGAAATCGAATCCTCCCGTCAAATCTATTCAGCGTGTTCTTCAGCGTACACAGGGTATGACTGTCCTATACACGGTGCAGAGCTTAACATCCCATTCGACGGACGGCGGCTTTTCGAAGATTATTGGTGTCGCCTACTCACTGAGAGGAGGAAGAGAGTTTTGTGGAAGGATCCGAAGGGCTTGGAGAAGATTGGGAAATGGTGTTCCCACTGGACAGCTGTTAAGAGACTGGTGAAGTATTAAATGATTCTGGACTAATTCTGGACTAGGTTCACCTTTGCACTATCAATTCCAAATAACAAATTGTACCCAATTAGAAGCCTCGGAGAAGGTTCTCCCCCCCCCCCCCCCCCACCGCTATATCAATTGCTTTAACAGACATTGTTGATGTCAAATATTACTGGTTTGGGTTGTTTTACTTCTGAAAAAAAAAAGTATAAAATACTTCACCATCAAATTCCGAATCGAGAATTTCCGAAAATGCTTAATTGCCTACCCATGGTTCCCATCGCAACATTTTTATCATCCTTCCGCAGACTGGGAAGAGATTCTGCGCTGCGTGACATTTTCTCACTTATTTGAAAAGCATTTCGCATTCGCTGTTTCTTATAGAATTATCAAAAAGAGAAAGTTTTTTTCTGTTCCCTGCCAGTGGTTCTGCGATTACTTCAGCTATCGGTTCCAAATTTGGAGTGGTTGTCCCACTTTGTTCTAGCCGTGTTCAGTTAAGAGATCAGATTCCTAGCTGCCGTGGGGCGAGAGTCATTCCTCTGAAATTGCCCTAAATTTCCGGAGTCGCTCTCGCCGTCTATCTTGAGGGGGCGGGGGTGGCTCAGTCGGTAGCGCGCCAGGCTCGTAATCTGTAGTTCCCAGGTTCGAGTCCCAGCTGAGTCAGCGTTGAGATTTATCTCCGCAAATTTCCCCGCCCTGCCCACGGTCAGTAGGGGACACCGATGGGCTTGGAAAGGCCGCCGTCCGTCGGATGGGACGTTAAGCCGTGGCCCCGTGTGCGGGAGAGCCATACCCTGTGCACGTTAAAGAACACGCTGGATGGCCTTGACGGGAGGCTACCATCTGTCTCCCAACAGCTGTTCCAGTGGGTCCCCTCCCCAACCTTCTCTGAGCCTTCGGAGTCCATGTGACCTGGCCATTTAGCCCATGGTGTGCAAAAAAGTGCCGCTCAGAGGTAAAACAACCCAACCCAAATCCTCTGAAATTGCCCGAAATTTCCGGAGTCGCTCTCGCCATCTATCTTGTGACTGGAATAGTTAGTTAATGACGATATTTATGAGTTGTGTCAGGAACGTACCCGGTCGCCCCCCCCCCCCACCTCCCAAACTCGGAAATACGATCGACTTATAGGAAATCTCAAACTTGTCTATCTGCTTTGAAATCCAAAATAGTTGTCTTTGTATAATTCTATATTAGCCCCATATTTAATGTCAGACATTAAAAATAGATAAAAACAAAAACTATAAATAAAACCAGAGAGGAATGGTTAAAATGATATTCTATATGGGATATATAATAATTTTAAAATGATAAAATGTAATTTTAACCTTTCCTGTTAATTTCCTGTTGTTTCTGTAATGGAATGTTTTAGTAACTGGGAAACAGTACTCATGGCTTATTTTCAGAAATCCCCCCCCCCCCTGAAATGAAGTTATCAGAGCTTCCCGAAACTTGTGAAACCGAAACAAGCGTTTCCAGTTATGTCTGTGAAGCAAAACAGCCAGTGTAGAAAAACTAGAAGCAAACGTGGGAGCAACACTGCCAGTATAGGAAAACTAGAAGTAACGTAGAAGCAAAACAGCCAGTATAGAATTGGGTTGGGTTGTTTTAGCACTGAGCGGCACTTTTTTCTACACCATGGGCTAAATGGTCAGGTCACATGGACCCCGAAGGCTCAGAGAAGGTTGGGGGAGGGGACCCACTGGAACAGCTGTTGGGAGACAGATGGTAGCCTCCTGTCAAGGCCATCCAGCGTGTTCTTTAACGTGCACAGGGTAGGGCTCTCCCGCACACGGGACCACGGCTTAACGTCTCATCCGACGGACGGTGGCCTATTCCAAGCCCATCGGTGTCCCCTACTGACAGTGGGCAGGGCGGGGAGTTTTGCGGAGATAAATCTCAACGCTGACCCAGCTAGGACTAGAACCTGGGAACTGCATATTACGAGCATGGCGCGCTATCGAATGACCCCCCCTACCCCGCCCCCTCCAGTATAGAAAAACTAGAAGCAAACGTAGAAGCAAAACAGCCAATATGTGTTCCTTAACAAGAGTTATCTTTTTTCGTGTTGTAAGCAGTTCTTTATGCTGTAGGTTCAGGAGCAGGCCCGGCCATTTAGGGAGTGGCAATCGAAACAGATGCCTTGGAGCATGTAATTTAAAATATATATAATATGTGATATAATGTGATCACTTAGTATCTTAACATTGAACTTATTGGTCTATTTAGCCATTAGACAAGTAACAGAAATGAGAAAGTAAAGCGAGGAAGTCACATGACGTCTGACAAAATGCTTACGCCTCACAGTTCAAAATTTCCTTGCTTACGCGAACCAGTGTGAGCTTCAGTTCCTTTTATGGCGTTCTTGTGGATCTATGGCGTCTTCTGATCAATCGATTGGTTCGATTTTCCTATTCACAAACTCAGTGACATATCCAAGGAGGGAAAGAGGTTTATGGTGTTATAAACAATCTATAGTTTCTAACGCATTATGAAAGTTAAATGCCAATTAGAATTTTCTGGGTATTTCACTGGACAAACCAAACGCATCAACTGCTTTAAAAGACGTATGGACAAGCGAAATGCCTTATTTGGTTATAATGTCGCTATTAGCGAAGCATGACACATCGAAATTCATAGGTCAATGACCTGTCACTCAATTATGAATCAACCAATGATCTACGAGTACTGTCGAAGCAACTTCACAAACTTACTACTTTTCAAGACTACTCCAAAAGCTACTACTTTTCACGACTACTTCACAAGACTACTAAGTTTTCACGACTACTTCACAAGACTACTAAGTTTTCACGACTACTTCACAAGACTACTACTTTTCACGACTACTTCACAGACTACTAAGTTTTCACGACTACTTCACAAGACTACTACTTTCCACGACTACTTCACAAGATTACTAAGTTTTCACGACTACTTCACAAGACTACAACTTTTCACGACTACTTCAAAAGACTACTAAATTTTCACGACTACTTCACAAGACTACTACTTTTCACGACTACTTCACAAGATTACTAAGTTTTCACGACTACTTCACAAGACTACTACTTTTCACGACTACTTCAAAAGACTATTTTTTTCACAAGGCAGAGCAAGGCTTAACTGATAAAATCTGGATGCAGAACTTGCTGAATCGAATCTGGAATTATCTAGAGCCTAGTGCGCAACAGTCGCCTCCTCTCCCCCCCCGTTAGAGAGTAATCTCTCTCTATCCACACCCATCTCTTGCGGAATACATTGCCATCAGAACGACAGGCACTTCCTTCCTGCTCCGCCACGTGACTGAGAGGAATCAACCTCCATCTGAAGAGAATAGCGGAAGATCAGGTGGAAGTCACTCACAATTCACAGCAGGTAAAAAGAACAACCAACATTAAACATCATTTCGTCGTCTCAGCCAATTCTCTGTGAACAATGAAAGAAAGGCACGTTCACCGATAGACTTGGCATTTGCTCCGTCACTTCCTGCGCTGGGGACAACTCCATAAAGGCGCCATTACTGGCAGTCAATGGCAACGTTAACGCCCGAAGCGTTGTGGAACATGATCTGAATACATTTCCAACCATAAACAACGCTACATATCCAATCTAACACTCTTCGATTCATATACACAACTCCTTTGCAAATCTGGAATTTTAAACTGTTCCTTCAGGAAAATCAGCGTCAGATTCTGGCGTCAGCTTCAAGTGGTTAATAGATAACAGAGTTTGGACCACAGAGTTAAATATGGGGCAACGAAACAATTGAATGTTTCACGCAGCTTCCAGTTAGGACGAAATCTGATAGGTCGATCGTTTTATTACTGGAGTGTTAGTTGTCGCACGTGAAGCACAAGACTTCTGTATCACACATCATCCCATGAATTATTCATCAAGAATTAAGTGAGGAGAAGCGGAAGTATTCGACGGTCGCCTAATAAAGGAAGTGAGTTAAAGGTAGTCATTTAAATGACAATTTTTTTCTCTTTATCGAATGTTCCGGGAATTGAATGGCATGATATTTGTTGTATTGATCATAAGACTTGATATTGTCGTAACTATGCACTTTCTGCGCTTTTTGTTGACTATGTCAGAAGTAAATTGTGTCCGATCTGTACAATTTATACTTGAGGAAGGAAAAAGGGGAAAAATAATTTTCCGAAGCCTAACTTTTAGAAGGTTGGTACATAGAGGAGGTGTTCGTTTGGTGTACCACTGAGCGGCAATTTGATTTTGTAAATAGCCAGATAAGATGGTTGGGTTGTTTTACCTCTGAGCAGCACTTTTTCTGTAAATAATGGGCTAAATGACCATGTTGGGTTGGGTTGTTTTACCTCTGAGCGGCACTCTTTTGCACACCATGGGCTAAATGGCCAGGTCACATGGACCCCGAAGGCTCATAGAAGGTTGGGTGAGGTGACCCACTGGAACAGCTGTTGGGAGACAGATGGTAGCGTCCCTTCAACGCCATCCAACGTGTTCTTTAAAGTGCACAGGGTATGGCTCTCCCGCACACGGGGCCACGACTTAACGTCCCATCCGACGGACGGCGGCCTTTCCAAGCCCATCGGTGTCCCCTACTGACCTTGGGCAGGGCGGGGAGATTTGCGGAGATAAATCTCAATGCTGACCCAGCTGGGACTCGAACCTGGGAACTACAGATTACGAGCCTGGCGCACTAATTGACCAGGTCGTAACCATCCCAAAGGATCAGAGAATTTTTTTTTGGGGGGGGGGGGAAGAGGACCCACTGGAACAGTTGTTAGGAGACAGCTGGTAATCTCTCGCCAAGACCGTCCAATATGTTCTTTAACATACAGAGGATACAGTTCTCCTGCACAGAGGATCATGATTTAACGTCTCATCCGATGGACGGTCGTCTTTCCAAGCCTATCGATATCCTTCTTTCTCATGGAGAGTAAGGTGAGGGGGGGGGGGGGGGGTCAGTGGTAAAGCTCCTGGTTCGAGTCCCACCTGGACTAGCAGATTGCTATCCAGATGCTTTATCGGCTGACCAAAAGGAAAAGAACTTCTCTTCCTCTTCATAAGTCGTATATTTTAAAAAAATAGCCAAGTATTGTAAACTTGGCAAATTATCACAAAATAACGAAGTATGTACAGTCGCTCAAAAAAATATAAATATCCGAACACTACTATTGATTACAGAATTCAGAAAAAATATCTGGCAACGATTTTTTTAGAAATTAGTTATCTGGCAAACTTCGTGTCACGTAACACGAAGGTTGCCAGATCACTAAGTTCTAAAAAAAAGCGTTGCCAGATATTTTTTCTGAATTTTGTAATCAATAGTAGTGTTCGGATATTTTTTTTTTGAGCGACTGTACAGATACTGGACAGAAAAATGGAAATATTTCCATGCTCACTCAAATTGAAAGATCCGTAATTTCTAAAATAACCCTTTTATAGGAAAATGGGACGAAATATATTAAAACATTATTCAAATCTATATAAATCTTGTTTTTCGACAATAGTCGTTGGATACTTAAAGAGTTATGGAAGCTAAAATACTTAACAGCAGCAAAGCCAGGCTTAAGAAGTTTATGAAATATTGATAAATATTAAAATAATTATTATCTTACCAGTTAAGATATAACACTTGGTTTATTAAATGATTTGAAATAATACTTTTTTTAAGTTTTAATTAACTTCTGAGGTGAATTTTTTGTGACTGTCATCACTGTTGTTAAATATTGAAACTTCTATAACTCTTTAAGCACAGAACGGATATTGTTCAAAATCAAAATTTAGATAGTTTAATTGACATACTATATTTATCTTCAGTCATACGTTTCCATAAAAATTTATTTAACCAGTTAGGGAGCATCGAATTTGATTCTCCATTCACATAAGATGAGGATGTTTTCGTTTTCTGTTCATTGCCTATGTACGATAGGGCGGGGGTGGCTCAGTCGGTAGCGCGCCAGGCTCGTAATCTGTAGTTCCCAGGTTCGAGTCCCAGCTGGGTCAGCGTTGAGATTTATCTCCGCAAAATTCCCCGCCCTGACCACGGTCAGTAGGGGACACCGATGGGCTTGGAAAGGCCGCCGTCCGTCGGATGGGACATTAAGCCGTGGCCCCGTGTGCGGGAGAGTCATACCCTGTGCACGTTAAAGAACACGCTGGATGGCCTTGACGGGAGGCTACCATCTGTCTCCCAACAGCTTGTTCCAGTGGGTCCCCTCCCCCAACCTTCTCTGAGCCTTCGTGGTCTATGTGACCTGGCCATTTAGCCCATGGTGTGCAAAAAAGTGCCGCTCAGAGATAAAACAACCCAACCTATGTACGATAGCAAAAACGGTTTTCAAATATATCTACTAGTTTAGGATTTATCTATTTAATTCCAATACTGCAGGAAAGTTTAGGCGTATTGGGATTGATAGATTTAGAAACAGACAAATTTTATGGTCGTTTTATGTTTCTCAGTGGTTAGTTGTTGCTAACTTTTTTTTCTGTTATGTGTAGTTCCCAGGTTCGAGTCCCGCCTGGGCAAGCGTTGAGATTTATCTCCGCAAAACCCTTAAATGGCTCTCGATCAGTAGGTGGACACCGATGGGCTCGGAAAGGCCGCCGTCTGTCGATTGAAACTGCGGAATAGCCATATCCTGTGCACGTTAAAGAATACGTTAGATGGCATTGATGGGAGGCTACCATCTGCCTCTTAACAGCTGTCCATTTGATCCCCTTCCCCAACCTTCTCTGAGCCTTCGGGGTCCTTGTGACCTGACCATTCAGCCCATTGTGTGCAAAAAAAAAATACTGCTCAGAGGTAAAACATCCCAACCAAACTCTGAAACTCTCCACCGAAAATCCCCGCCCTGCCCACGGTCAGTAGGGGACACCGATGGGCTTGGAAAGGCCGCCGTCCGTCGGATGGGACGTTAAGCCGTGGCCCCGTGTGCGGGAGAGCCATACTCTGTGCACGTTAAAGAACACGCTGGATGGCCTTGACGGGAGGCTACCATCTGTCTCCCAACAGCTGTTCCAGTGGGTCCCCTCCCCCAACCTTCTCTGAGCCTTCGGGGTCCATGTGACCTGGCCATTTAGCCCATGTTTAGCCAGTGCCGCTCAGAGGTAAAACAACCCAACCCAACTCTCCACCGAAAAAACGTATCTCTTTTTCAGTATTCAGAATTCTAAAAAAGTTGGAAACCTTATCAACTGAACGCGACAATCTATTATTCGTTAATAGACCGGTTTATCAACCAGTTGGCCCCTCTCCGCCTCAGTACTACTCTGAGGGAAGTACACAATCAGTCATTATCTTCCCCTTCTCTACCACAATGGTAACTGACAATGCAACCTAAAAACACTCTGCTCATCCAAAGCCTCTCTCTGTTACCACTAGCCAAGCGTAAACGATCTCTCCCCCAGACACAATTGTACTCCTTTATCATCATCCACCGGCAGAGACGGCTCTCCTCCCGATCCACTGCAAGGCCATCTCTCGTCTCCCCTTCCCGTGCCAGCCACACCAACCACTCAAAACACCCCTCGACCATTTCTTTTTCCCACCCACGTCGCTGCACGGACAAATAATTAATATTAATTATCTCGTCTTCTCTCCTGAACAGCGACCGGTTACGACCTCGTGTCTCGAATCTCGAACCTTCGGAAGTTTGCCGAAAAACTCGAGAAGTGAGGAGGTTAATCGTCATCGGTGTGAAGCGGGTGGTGTTCGAGCACAGAGCACTAACACAGGTGGGTGGTGGTGGTGCCCGGGTGAGGGCAGGACATTCACTCGGGTGAAGAGGCAGTTCGTGCTACTGGCCTTGCTGTGACTTTGCCTACATGTGCTACCTTTCGTTGTCGGTCAGCAAGGAGGAAGTGGAGCGTCGATAATTTTAATGAGTTGGGTTGTTTTACCTTTGGGAAGAACTTTTTTTTTGCATACAATGGGCTATATGGTCAGCTCGTAAAATGGTTCCCTGAGTGCTTAGGGAAGATGAGGAGAAGGGGATTACTTGACAGCTGTTAGGAGAGACAGCCTCCCGTCAAGTCCGGTGTGTTCTTTAACGTGCACAGGGTATGGCTGTCCCGCAAACGGAACCACAGCTTAATATTCCATCTGATGGGCGTGGTCTTTTCAAGCCCATCGGTGTGCTCTTTCTGGTCGAGGGCAGGATGGGGATTTAGAGGAGATAAATCTCAGAATTGCCCCAGTTGGGACTCGACCCTAGGAACATCCGATTACGAGCCTGACACGCTAGCAAAATGAGCCAACCACCAGCAATATCAGTGAGTTAACATTTCACCTATACATACGGTGACCATATTGTTTTGGAGAAAATAAAGGACAAATCAGAAATTGTTTCATAATAAAAAAAAGCAGGTTGCATTTATTTGTCTCACTAAAACTAAAAAGCTTTATAACATTTATTATGAAATATAAGCACATAGCATAGCATTTTAAATAATCACTTTATTACTTAAAAAAATTTCATTTTGATACTTTTCACAATAAGGAACTTTTTTTTAATAAATCAGGTTTGTATTCTAAAAATTCATAAAACTCTATACAATTCATGTCAAAGTTGCATTTGCTATAAAATGCATGCTTTCAATGTTTCGATTTTTAATTGGGTTTTTTCACTGGTCCACAAATTGTTCACTAATGAAAATACTCGTTCTGTGCGGGCATTAGATCCAGGGACACATAAGCAAAATTCAACGATTTTTAAAATGTTTTTAAAAGATACGTGTTTATCTGTGAGGTATTTAAAAAATTTCAACCCATCTACGTCGGCAGGAATCGCCATTTAGTCGTCATTCTTCAATCTTTTCACTGGTGACATAACTTTTAATACACGAAACTTCATCAAATAGTTTTCGTCGTCATTGATATTTAACTTCCAGTGACTGGAAATGAACAACACGTCTTCCTCGATCTTATCCCACAGAGGGATTTCTCGCAGTAGGACCCATTCAAATATTTCAATTTCTACGAAAGAGCCCACAGAGGGATTTCTCGCAGTAGGACCCATTCAAATATTTCAATTTCTACGAAAGAGCCCACAGAGGGATTTCTCGCAGTAGGACCCATCAAATATTTCAATTTCTACGAAAGAGCCCACAGAGGGATTTCTCGCAGTAGGACCCATTCAAATATTTCAATTTCTACGAAAGAGCATACAGAGGGATTTCTCGCAGTAGGACCCATTCAAATACTTCCATTTCCACGAAAGAGCCCACAGAGGGATTTCTCGCAGTAGGACCCATTCAAATACTTCCATTTCCACGAAAGAGCCCACAGAGGGATTTCTCGCAGTAGGACCGATTCAAATATTTCAATTTCCACGAAAGAGCCCACAGAGGGATTTCTCGCAGTAGGACCCATTCAAATATTTCAATTTCTACGAAAGAGCCCACAGAGGGATTTCTCGCAGTAGGACCCATTCAAATATTTCAATTTCTACGAAAGAGCCCACAGAGGGATTTCTCGCAGTAGGACCCATCAAATACTTCAATTTCTACGAAAGAGCCCACAGAGGGATTTCTCGCAGTAGGACCCATTCAAATATTTCAATTTCTACGAAAGAGCCCACAGAGGGATTTCTCGCAGTAGGACCCATTCAAATATTTCAATTTCTACGAAAGAGCCCACAGAGGGATTTCTCGCAGTAGGACCCATTCAAATATTTCAATTTCTACGAAAGAGCATACAGAGGGATTTCTCGCAGTAGGACCCATTCAAATACTTCCATTTCCACGAAAGAGCCCACAGAGGGATTTCTCGCAGTAGGACCCATTCAAATACTTCCATTTCCACGAAAGAGCCCACAGAGGGATTTCTCGCAGTAGGACCCATTCAAATACTTCCATTTCCACGAAAGAGCCCACAGAGGGATTTCTCACAGTAGGACACATTCAAATACTTCCATTTCCATAAAAGAGCCCACAGAGGGATTTCTCACAGTAGGACCCATTCAAATACTTCAATTTCTACGAAAGAGCCCACAGAGGGATTTCTCGCAGTAGGACCGATTCAAATATTTCAGTTTCCACGAAAGAGCCCACAGAGGGATTTCTCGCAGTAGGACCCATTCAAATATTTCAATTTCTACGAAAGAGCCCACAGAGGGATTTCTCGCAGTAGGACCCACTCAAATACTTCAATTTCTACGAAAGAGCCCACAGAGGGATTTCTCGCAGTAGGACCCATTCAAATATTTCAATTTCTACGAAAGAGCCCACAGAGGGATTTCTCGCAGTAGGACCCATTCAAATATTTCAATTTCTACGAAAGAGCCCACAGAGGGATTTCTCGCAGTAGGACCCATTCAAATATTTCAATTTCTACGAAAGAGCATACAGAGGGATTTCTCGCAGTAGGACCCATTCAAATACTTCCATTTCCACGAAAGAGCCCACAGAGGGATTTCTCGCAGTAGGACCCATTCAAATACTTCCATTTCCACGAAAGAGCCCACAGAGGGATTTCTCGCAGTAGGACCGATTCAAATATTTCAATTTCCACGAAGGAGCCCACAGAGGGATTTCTCGCAGTAGGACCCATTCAAATATTTCAATTTCTACGAAAGAGCCCACAGAGGGATTTCTCGCAGTAGGACCCATTCAAATATTTCAATTTCTACGAAAGAGCCCACAGAGGGATTTCTCGCAGTAGGACCCATCAAATACTTCAATTTCTACGAAAGAGCCCACAGAGGGATTTCTCGCAGTAGGACCCATTCAAATATTTCAATTTCTACGAAAGAGCCCACAGAGGGATTTCTCGCAGTAGGACCCATTCAAATATTTCAATTTCTACGAAAGAGCCCACAGAGGGATTTCTCGCAGTAGGACCCATTCAAATATTTCAATTTCTACGAAAGAGCATACAGAGGGATTTCTCGCAGTAGGACCCATTCAAATACTTCCATTTCCACGAAAGAGCCCACAGAGGGATTTCTCGCAGTAGGACCCATTCAAATACTTCCATTTCCACGAAAGAGCCCACAGAGGGATTTCTCGCAGTAGGACCCATTCAAATACTTCCATTTCCACGAAAGAGCCCACAGAGGGATTTCTCACAGTAGGACCCATTCAAATACTTCCATTTCCATAAAAGAGCCCACAGAGGGATTTCTCACAGTAGGACCCATTCAAATACTTCAATTTCTACGAAAGAGCCCACAGAGGGATTTCTCGCAGTAGGACCGATTCAAATATTTCAATTTCCACGAAAGAGCCCACAGAGGGATTTCTCGCAGTAGGACCCATTCAAATATTTCAATTTCTACGAAAGAGCCCACAGAGGGATTTCTCGCAGTAGGACCCACTCAAATACTTCAATTTCTACGAAAGAGCCCACAGAGGGATTTCTCGCAGTAGGACCCATTCAAATACTTCCATTTCCACGAAAGAGCCCACAGAGGGATTTCTCGCAGTAGGACCCATTCAAATACTTCCATTTCCACGAAAGAGCCTACAGAGGGATTTCTCGCAGTAGGACCCATTCAAATACTTCCATTTCCACGAAAGAGCCCACAGAGGGATTTCTCACAGTAGGACCCATTCAAATACTTCCATTTCCATAAAAGAGCCCACAGAGGGATTTCTCACAGTAGGACCCATTCAAATACTTCCATTTCCACGAAAGAGCCCACAGAGGGATTTCTCGCAGTAGGACCGATTCAAATATTTCAATTTCCACGAAAGAGCCCACAGAGGGATTTCTCGCAGTAGGACCCATTCAAATATTTCAATTTCTACGAAAGAGCCCACAGAGGGATTTCTCGCAGTAGGACCCATTCAAATACTTCCATTTCTACGAAAGAGCCCACAGAGGGATTTCTCGCAGTAGGACCCATTCAAATATTTCAATTTCTACGAAGGAGCCCACAGAGGGATTTCTCGCAGTAGGACCCATTCAAATATTTCAATTTCTACGAAAGAGCCCACAGAGGGATTTCTCGCAGTAGGACCAATTCAAATATTTCAATTTCTACGAAAGAGCCCACAGAGGGATTTCTCGCAGTAGGACCCATTCAAATACTTCCATTTCTACGAAAGAGCCCACAGAGGGATTTCTCGCAGTAGGACCCATTCAAATATTTCAATTTCTACGAAGGAGCCCACAGAGGGATTTCTCGCAGTAGGACCCATTCAAATATTTCAATTTCTACGAAAGAGCCCACAGAGGGATTTCTCGCAGTAGGACCCATTCAAATATTTCCATTTCTACGAAAGAGCCCACAGAGGGATTTCTCGCAGTAGGACCCATTCAAATATTTCAATTTCTACGAAAGAGCCCACAGAGGGATTTCTCGCAGTAGGACCCATTCAAATACTTCCATTTCCACGAAAGAGCCCACAGAGGAATTTCTCGCAGCAGGACCCATTCAAATATTTCCATTTCCACAAAAGAGCCACAGAGGGATTTCTCGTAGTAGGACCCATTAAAATACTTCCATTTCCACAAAAGAGCCCCCAGAGGGATTTCTCGCAGTAGGACCCATTCAATTATTTCCATTTCCACGAAAGAGCCCACAGAGGGATTTCTCGCAGTAGGACCCATTCAAATATTTCAATTTTTACGAAGGAGCCCACAGAGGGATTTCTCGCAGTAGGACCCATTCAAATATTTCAATTTCTACGAAAGAGCCCACAGAGGGATTTCTCGCAGTAGGACCCATTCAAATATTTCAATTTCTACGAAAGAGCCCACAGAGGGATTTCTCGCAGTAGGACCCATTCAAATATTTCAATTTCTACGAAAGAGCCCACAGAGGGATTTCTCGCAGTAGGACCCATTCAAATATTTCAATTTCTACGAAAGAGCCCACAGAGGGATTTCTCGCAGTAGAACCCATTCAAATACTTCCATTTCCACGAAAGAGCCCACAGAGGGATTTCTCGCAGTAGGACCCATTGAAATACTTCCATTTCCACGAAAGAGCCCACAGAGGGATTTCTCGCAGTAGGACCCATTCAAATACTTCCATTTCCACGAAAGAGCCCACAGAGGGATTTCTCGCAGTAGGACCCATTCAAATACTTCCATTTCCACGAAAGAGCCCACAGAGGAATTTCTCGCAGCAGGACCCATTCAAATATTTCCATTTCCACAAAAGAGCCACAGAGGGATTTCTCGTAGTAGGACCCATTAAAATACTTCCATTTCCACAAAAGAGCCCCCAGAGGGATTTCTCGCAGTAGGACCCATTCAATTATTTCCATTTCCACGAAAGAGCCCACAGAGGGATTTCTCGCAGTAGGACCCATTCAAATATTTCAATTTCTACGAAAGAGCCCACAGAGGGATTTCTCGCAATAGGACACATTCAAATACTTCCATTTCCACAAAAGAGCCCACAGAGGGATTTCTCGCAGTAGAACCCATTCAAATACTTCCATTTCCACGAAAGAGCCCACAGAGGGATTTCTCACAGTAGGACCCATTCAAATACTTCCATTTCCATAAAAGAGCCCACAGAGGGATTTCTCGCAGTATGACCCATTCAAATACTTCAATTTCTACAAAAGAGCCCACAGAGGGATTTCTCGCAGTAGGACCCATTCAAATATCTCAATTTCTACGAAAGAGCCCACAGAGGGATTTCTCGCAGTATGACCCATTCAAATATTTCAATTTCTACGAAAGAGCATACAGAGGGATTTCTCGCAGTAGGACCCATTCAAATACTTCCATTTCCACGAAAGAGCCCACAGAGGGATTTCTCGCAGTAGGACCCATTCAAATACTTCCATTTCCACGAAAGAGCCCACAGAGGGATTTCTCGCAGTAGGACCGATTCAAATATTTCAATTTCCATGAAAGAGCCCACAGAGGGATTTCTCGCAGTAGGACCCATTCAAATATTTCAATTTCTACGAAAGAGCCCACAGAGGGATTTCTCGCAGTAGGACCCATTCAAATATTTCAATTTCTACGAAAGAGCCCACAGAGGGATTTCTCGCAGTAGGACCCATTCAAATATTTCAATTTCTACGAAAGAGCCCACAGAGGGATTTCTCGCAGTAGGATCCATTCAAAAATTTCAATTTCTACGAAAGAGCCCACAGAAAGATTTCTCGCAGTAGGACCCATTCAAATATTTCAATTTCTACGAAAGAGCCCACAGAGGGATTTCTCGCAGTAGGACCCATTCAAATATTTCAATTTCTACGAAAGAGCCCACAGAGGGATTTCTCGCAGTAGAACCCATTGAAATACTTCCATTTCCACGAAAGAGCCCACAGAGGGATTTCTCGCAGTAGGACCCATTGAAATACTTCCATTTCCACGAAAGAGCCCACAGAGGGATTTCTCGCAGTAGGACCCATTCAAATACTTCCATTTCCACAAAAGAGCCCACAGAGGGATTTCTCGCAGTAGGACCCATTCAAATACTTCCATTTCCACGAAAGAGCCCACAGAGGAATTTCTCGCAGCAGGACCCATTCAAATATTTCCATTTCCACAAAAGAGCCACAGAGGGATTTCTCGTAGTAGGACCCATTAAAATACTTCCATTTCCACAAAAGAGCCCCCAGAGGGATTTCTCGCAGTAGGACCCATTCAATTATTTCCATTTCCACGAAAGAGCCCACAGAGGGATTTCTCGCAGTAGGACCCATTCAAATATTTCAATTTCTACGAACGAGCCCACAGAGGGATTTCTCGCAGTAGGACCCATTCAAATATTTCAATTTCTACGAAAGAGCCCACAGAGGAATTTCTCGCAGTAGGACCCATTCAAATATTTCAATTTCTACGAAAGAGCCCACAGAGGGATTTCTCGCAGTAGGACCCATTCAAATATTTCAATTTCTACGAAAGAGCCCACAGAGGGATTTCTCGCAATAGGACCCATTCAAATACTTCCATTTCCACAAAAGAGCCCACAGAGGGATTTCTCGCAGTAGGACCCATTCAAATACTTCCATTTCCACGAAAGAGCCCACAGAGGGATTTCTCGCAGTAGGACCGATTCAAATATTTCAATTTCCACGAAAGAGCCCACAGAGGGATTTCTCGCAGTAGGACCCATTCAAATATTTCAATTTCTACGAAAGAGCCCACAGAGGGATTTCTCGCAGTAGGACCCATTCAAATACTTCCATTTCTACGAAAGAGCCCACAGAGGGATTTCTCGCAGTAGGACCCATTCAAATATTTCAATTTCTACGAAGGAGCCCACAGAGGGATTTCTCGCAGTAGGACCCATTCAAATATTTCAATTTCTACGAAAGAGCCCACAGAGGGATTTCTCGCAGTAGGACCAATTCAAATATTTCAATTTCTACGAAAGAGCCCACAGAGGGATTTCTCGCAGTAGGACCCATTCAAATACTTCCATTTCTACGAAAGAGCCCACAGAGGGATTTCTCGCAGTAGGACCCATTCAAATATTTCAATTTCTACGAAGGAGCCCACAGAGGGATTTCTCGCAGTAGGACCCATTCAAATATTTCAATTTCTACGAAAGAGCCCACAGAGGGATTTCTCGCAGTAGGACCCATTCAAATATTTCCATTTCTACGAAAGAGCCCACAGAGGGATTTCTCGCAGTAGGACCCATTCAAATATTTCAATTTCTACGAAAGAGCCCACAGAGGGATTTCTCGCAGTAGGACCCATTCAAATACTTCCATTTCCACGAAAGAGCCCACAGAGGAATTTCTCGCAGCAGGACCCATTCAAATATTTCCATTTCCACAAAAGAGCCACAGAGGGATTTCTCGTAGTAGGACCCATTAAAATACTTCCATTTCCACAAAAGAGCCCCCAGAGGGATTTCTCGCAGTAGGACCCATTCAATTATTTCCATTTCCACGAAAGAGCCCACAGAGGGATTTCTCGCAGTAGGACCCATTCAAATATTTCAATTTTTACGAAGGAGCCCACAGAGGGATTTCTCGCAGTAGGACCCATTCAAATATTTCAATTTCTACGAAAGAGCCCACAGAGGGATTTCTCGCAGTAGGACCCATTCAAATATTTCAATTTCTACGAAAGAGCCCACAGAGGGATTTCTCGCAGTAGGACCCATTCAAATATTTCAATTTCTACGAAAGAGCCCACAGAGGGATTTCTCGCAGTAGGACCCATTCAAATATTTCAATTTCTACGAAAGAGCCCACAGAGGGATTTCTCGCAGTAGAACCCATTCAAATACTTCCATTTCCACGAAAGAGCCCACAGAGGGATTTCTCGCAGTAGGACCCATTGAAATACTTCCATTTCCACGAAAGAGCCCACAGAGGGATTTCTCGCAGTAGGACCCATTCAAATACTTCCATTTCCACGAAAGAGCCCACAGAGGGATTTCTCGCAGTAGGACCCATTCAAATACTTCCATTTCCACGAAAGAGCCCACAGAGGAATTTCTCGCAGCAGGACCCATTCAAATATTTCCATTTCCACAAAAGAGCCACAGAGGGATTTCTCGTAGTAGGACCCATTAAAATACTTCATTTTCCACAAAAGAGCCCCCAGAGGGATTTCTGGCAGTAGGACCCATTCAATTATTTCCATTTCCACGAAAGAGCCCACAGAGGGATTTCTCGCAGTAGGACCCATTCAAATATTTCAATTTCTACGAAAGAGCCCACAGAGGGATTTCTCGCAATAGGACACATTCAAATACTTCCATTTCCACAAAAGAGCCCACAGAGGGATTTCTCGCAGTAGAACCCATTCAAATACTTCCATTTGCACGAAAGAGCCCACAGAGGGATTTCTCACAGTAGGACCCATTCAAATACTTCCATTTCCATAAAAGAGCCCACAGAGGGATTTCTCGCAGTAGGACCCATTCAAATACTTCAATTTCTACAAAAGAGCCCACAGAGGGATTTCTCGCAGTAGGACCCATTCAAATATCTCAATTTCTACGAAAGAGCCCACAGAGGGATTTCTCGCAGTATGACCCATTCAAATATTTCAATTTCTACGAAAGAGCATACAGAGGGATTTCTCGCAGTAGGACCCATTCAAATACTTCCATTTCCACGAAAGAGCCCACAGAGGGATTTCTCGCAGTAGGACCCATTCAAATACTTCCATTTCCACGAAAGAGCCCACAGAGGGATTTCTCGCAGTAGGACCGATTCAAATATTTCAATTTCCATGAAAGAGCCCACAGAGGGATTTCTCGCAGTAGGACCCATTCAAATATTTCAATTTCTACGAAAGAGCCCACAGAGGGATTTCTCGCAGTAGGACCCATTCAAATATTTCAATTTCTACGAAAGAGCCCACAGAGGGATTTCTCGCAGTAGGACCCATTCAAATATTTCAATTTCTACGAAAGAGCCCACAGAGGGATTTCTCGCAGTAGGATCCATTCAAAAATTTCAATTTCTACGAAAGAGCCCACAGAAAGATTTCTCGCAGTAGGACCCATTCAAATATTTCAATTTCTACGAAAGAGCCCACAGAGGGATTTCTCGCAGTAGGACCCATTCAAATATTTCAATTTCTACGAAAGAGCCCACAGAGGGATTTCTCGCAGTAGAACCCATTGAAATACTTCCATTTCCACGAAAGAGCCCACAGAGGGATTTCTCGCAGTAGGACCCATTGAAATACTTCCATTTCCACGAAAGAGCCCACAGAGGGATTTCTCGCAGTAGGACCCATTCAAATACTTCCATTTCCACAAAAGAGCCCACAGAGGGATTTCTCGCAGTAGGACCCATTCAAATACTTCCATTTCCACGAAAGAGCCCACAGAGGAATTTCTCGCAGCAGGACCCATTCAAATATTTCCATTTCCACAAAAGAGCCACAGAGGGATTTCTCGTAGTAGGACCCATTAAAATACTTCCATTTCCACAAAAGAGCCCCCAGAGGGATTTCTCGCAGTAGGACCCATTCAATTATTTCCATTTCCACGAAAGAGCCCACAGAGGGATTTCTCGCAGTAGGACCCATTCAAATATTTCAATTTCTACGAAAGAGCCCACAGAGGGATTTCTCGCAGTAGGACCCATTCAAATATTTCAATTTCTACGAAAGAGCCCACAGAGGAATTTCTCGCAGTAGGACCCATTCAAATATTTCAATTTCTACGAAAGAGCCCACAGAGGGATTTCTCGCAGTAGGACCCATTCAAATATTTCAATTTCTACGAAAGAGCCCACAGAGGGATTTCTCGCAATAGGACCCATTCAAATACTTCCATTTCCACAAAAGAGCCCACAGAGGGATTTCTCGCAGTAGGACCCATTCAAATACTTCCATTTCCACGAAAGAGCCCACAGAGGGATTTCTCGCAGTAGGACCGATTCAAATATTTCAATTTCCACGAAAGAGCCCACAGAGGGATTTCTCGCAGTAGGACCCATTCAAATATTTCAATTTCTACGAAAGAGCCCACAGAGGGATTTCTCGCAGTAGGACCCATTCAAATACTTCCATTTCTACGAAAGAGCCCACAGAGGGATTTCTCGCAGTAGGACCCATTCAAATATTTCAATTTCTACGAAGGAGCCCACAGAGGGATTTCTCGCAGTAGGACCCATTCAAATATTTCAATTTCTACGAAAGAGCCCACAGAGGGATTTCTCGCAGTAGGACCAATTCAAATATTTCAATTTCTACGAAAGAGCCCACAGAGGGATTTCTCGCAGTAGGACCCATTCAAATACTTCCATTTCTACGAAAGAGCCCACAGAGGGATTTCTCGCAGTAGGACCCATTCAAATATTTCAATTTCTACGAAGGAGCCCACAGAGGGATTTCTCGCAGTAGGACCCATTCAAATATTTCAATTTCTACGAAAGAGCCCACAGAGGGATTTCTCGCAGTAGGACCCATTCAAATATTTCCATTTCTACGAAAGAGCCCACAGAGGGATTTCTCGCAGTAGGACCCATTCAAATATTTCAATTTCTACGAAAGAGCCCACAGAGGGATTTCTCGCAGTAGGACCCATTCAAATACTTCCATTTCCACGAAAGAGCCCACAGAGGAATTTCTCGCAGCAGGACCCATTCAAATATTTCCATTTCCACAAAAGAGCCACAGAGGGATTTCTCGTAGTAGGACCCATTAAAATACTTCCATTTCCACAAAAGAGCCCCCAGAGGGATTTCTCGCAGTAGGACCCATTCAATTATTTCCATTTCCACGAAAGAGCCCACAGAGGGATTTCTCGCAGTAGGACCCATTCAAATATTTCAATTTTTACGAAGGAGCCCACAGAGGGATTTCTCGCAGTAGGACCCATTCAAATATTTCAATTTCTACGAAAGAGCCCACAGAGGGATTTCTCGCAGTAGGACCCATTCAAATATTTCAATTTCTACGAAAGAGCCCACAGAGGGATTTCTCGCAGTAGGACCCATTCAAATATTTCAATTTCTACGAAAGAGCCCACAGAGGGATTTCTCGCAGTAGGACCCATTCAAATATTTCAATTTCTACGAAAGAGCCCACAGAGGGATTTCTCGCAGTAGAACCCATTCAAATACTTCCATTTCCACGAAAGAGCCCACAGAGGGATTTCTCGCAGTAGGACCCATTGAAATACTTCCATTTCCACGAAAGAGCCCACAGAGGGATTTCTCGCAGTAGGACCCATTCAAATACTTCCATTTCCACAAAAGAGCCCACAGAGGGATTTCTCGCAGTAGGACCCATTCAAATACTTCCATTTCCACGAAAGAGCCCACAGAGGAATTTCTCGCAGCAGGACCCATTCAAATATTTCCATTTCCACAAAAGAGCCACAGAGGGATTTCTCGTAGTAGGACCCATTAAAATACTTCCATTTCCACAAAAGAGCCCCCAGAGGGATTTCTCGCAGTAGGACCCATTCAATTATTTCCATTTGCACGAAAGAGCCCACAGAGGGATTTCTCGCAGTAGGACCCATTCAAATATTTCAATTTCTACGAAAGAGCCCACAGAGGGATTTCTCGCAATAGGACACATTCAAATACTTCCATTTCCACAAAAGAGCCCACAGAGGGATTTCTCGCAGTAGAACCCATTCAAATACTTCCATTTCCACGAAAGAGCCCACAGAGGGATTTCTCACAGTAGGACCCATTCAAATACTTCCATTTCCATAAAAGAGCCCACAGAGGGATTTCTCGCAGTAGGACCCATTCAAATACTTCAATTTCTACGAAAGAGCCCACAGAGGGATTTCTCGCAGTAGGACCCATTCAAATATCTCAATTTCTACGAAAGAGCCCACAGAGGGATTTCTCGCAGTATGACCCATTCAAATATTTCAATTTCTACGAAAGAGCATACAGAGGGATTTCTCGCAGTAGGACCCATTCAAATACTTCCATTTCCACGAAAGAGCCCACAGAGGGATTTCTCGCAGTAGGACCCATTCAAATACTTCCATTTCCACGAAAGAGCCCACAGAGGGATTTCTCGCAGTAGGACCGATTCAAATATTTCAATTTCCATGAAAGAGCCCACAGAGGGATTTCTCGCAGTAGGACCCATTCAAATATTTCAATTTCTACGAAAGAGCCCACAGAGGGATTTCTCGCAGTAGGACCCATTCAAATATTTCAATTTCTACGAAAGAGCCCACAGAGGGATTTCTCGCAGTAGGACCCATTCAAATATTTCAATTTCTACGAAAGAGCCCACAGAGGGATTTCTCGCAGTAGGATCCATTCAAAAATTTCAATTTCTACGAAAGAGCCCACAGAAAGATTTCTCGCAGTAGGACCCATTCAAATATTTCAATTTCTACGAAAGAGCCCACAGAGGGATTTCTCGCAGTAGGACCCATTCAAATATTTCAATTTCTACGAAAGAGCCCACAGAGGGATTTCTCGCAGTAGAACCCATTGAAATACTTCCATTTCCACGAAAGAGCCCACAGAGGGATTTCTCGCAGTAGGACCCATTGAAATACTTCCATTTCCACGAAAGAGCCCACAGAGGGATTTCTCGCAGTAGGACCCATTCAAATACTTCCATTTCCACAAAAGAGCCCACAGAGGGATTTCTCGCAGTAGGACCCATTCAAATACTTCCATTTCCACGAAAGAGCCCACAGAGGAATTTCTCGCAGCAGGACCCATTCAAATATTTCCATTTCCACAAAAGAGCCACAGAGGGATTTCTCGTAGTAGGACCCATTAAAATACTTCCATTTCCACAAAAGAGCCCCCAGAGGGATTTCTCGCAGTAGGACCCATTCAATTATTTCCATTTCCACGAAAGAGCCCACAGAGGGATTTCTCGCAGTAGGACCCATTCAAATATTTCAATTTCTACGAAAGAGCCCACAGAGGGATTTCTCGCAGTAGGACCCATTCAAATATTTCAATTTCTACGAAAGAGCCCACAGAGGAATTTCTCGCAGTAGGACCCATTCAAATATTTCAATTTCTACGAAAGAGCCCACAGAGGGATTTCTCGCAGTAGGACCCATTCAAATATTTCAATTTCTACGAAAGAGCCCACAGAGGGATTTCTCGCAATAGGACCCATTCAAATACTTCCATTTCCACAAAAGAGCCCACAGAAGGATTTCTCGCAGTAGGACCCATTCAAATACTTCCATTTCCACGAAAGAGCCCACAGAGGGATTTCTCACAGTAGGACCCATTCAAATACTTCCATTTCCATAAAAGAGCCCACAGAGGGATTTCTCGCAATAGGACCCATTCAAATACTTCAATTTCTACGAAAGAGCCCACAGAGGGATTTCTCGCAGTAGGATCCATTCAAATACTTCCATTTCCACGAAAGAGACCACAGAGGGATTTCTCGCAGTAGGACCCATTCAAATATTTCAATTTCTACGAAAGAGCCCACAGAGGGATTTCTCGCAGTAGGACCCATTCAAATATTTCAATTTCTACGAAAGAGCCCACAGAGGGATTTCTCGCAGTAGGACCCATTCAAATATTTCAATTTCTACGAAACAGCCCACAGAGGGATTTCTCGCAGTAGGACCCATTCAAATACTTCCATTTCCACGAAAGAGCCCACAGAGGAATTTCTCGCAGCAGGACCCATTCAAATATTTCCATTTCCACAAAAGAGCCACAGAGGGATTTCTCGTAGTAGGACCCATTCAAATATTTCAATTTCTACGAAGGAGCCCACAGAGGGATTTCTCGCAGTAGGACCGATTCAAATATTTCAATTTCCATGAAAGAGCCCACAGAGGGATTTCTCGCAGTAGGACCCATTCAAATATTTCAATTTCTACGAAAGAGCCCACAGAGGGATTTCTCGCAGTAGGACCCATTCAAATATTTCAATTTCTACGAAAGAGCCCACAGAGGGATTTCTCGCAATAGGACCCATTCAAATACTTACATTTCCACAAAAGAGCCCACAGAGGGATTTCTCGCAGTAGAACCCATTCAAACACTTCCATTTCCACGAAAGAGCCCACAGAGGGATTTCTCACAGTAGGACCCATTCAAATACTTCCATTTCCATAAAAGAGCCCACAGAGGGATTTTTCGCAGTAGGACCCATTCAAATACTTCAATTTCTACAAAAGAGCCCACAGAGGGATTTCTCGCAGTAGGACCCATTCAAATATCTCAATTTCTACGAAAGAGCCCACAGAGGGATTTCTCGCAGTATGACCCATTCAAATATTTCAATTTCTACGAAAGAGCATACAGAGGGATTTCTCGCAGTAGGACCCATTCAAATACTTCCATTTCCACGAAAGAGCCCACAGAGGGATTTCTCGCAGTAGGACCCATTCAAATACTTCCATTTCCACGAAAGAGCCCACAGAGGGATTTCTCGCAGTAGGACCGATTCAAATATTTCAATTTCCACGAAAGAGCCCACAGAGGGATTTCTCGCAGTAGGACCCATTCAAATATTTCAATTTCTACGAAAGAGCCCACAGAGGGATTTCTCGCAGTAGGACCCATTCAAATATTTCAATTTCTACGAAAGAGCCCACAGAGGGATTTCTCGCAGTAGGACCCATTCAAATATTTCAATTTCTACGAAAGAGCCCACAGAGGGATTTCTCGCAGTAGGACCCATTCAAATATTTCAATTTCTACGAAGGCGCCCACAGAGGGATTTCTCGCAGTAGGACCCATTCAAATATTTCAATTTCTACGAAAGAGCCCACAGAGGGATTTCTCGCAGTAGGATCCATTCAAAAATTTCAATTTCTACGAAAGAGCCCACAGAAAGATTTCTCGCAGTAGGACCCATTCAAATATTTCAATTTCTACGAAAGAGCCCACAGAGGGATTTCTCGCAGTAGGACCCATTCAAATATTTCAATTTCTACGAAAGAGCCCACAGAGGGATTTCTCGCAGTAGAACCCATTCAAATACTTCCATTTCCACGAAAGAGCCCACAGAGGGATTTCTCGCAGTAGGACCCATTGAAATACTTCCATTTCCACGAAAGAGCCCACAGAGGGATTTCTCGCAGTAGGACCCATTCAAATACTTCCATTTCCACAAAAGAGCCCACAGAGGGATTTCTCGCAGTAGGACCCATTCAAATACTTCCGTTTCCACGAAAGAGCCCACAGAGGAATTTCTCGCAGCAGGACCCATTCAAATATTTCCATTTCCACAAAAGAGCCACAGAGGGATTTCTCGTAGTAGGACCCATTAAAATACTTCCATTTCCACAAAAGAGCCCCCAGAGGGATTTCTCGCAGTAGGACCCATTCAATTATTTCCATTTCCACGAAAGAGCCCACAGAGGGATTTCTCGCAGTAGGACCCATTCAAATATTTCAATTTCTACGAAAGAGCCCACAGAGGGATTTCTCCCAGTAGGACCCATTCAAATATTTCAATTTCTACGAAAGAGCCCACAGAGGAATTTCTCGCAGTAGGACCCATTCAAATATTTCAATTTCTACGAAAGAGCCCACAGAGGGATTTCTCGCAGTAGGACCCATTCAAATATTTCAATTCCTACGAAAGAGCCTACAGAGGGATTTCTCGCAATAGGACCCATTCAAATACTTCTATTTCCACAAAAGAGCCCACAGAAGGATTTCTCGCAGTAGGACCCATTCAAATACTTCCATTTCCACGAAAGAGCCCACAGAGGGATTTCTCACAGTAGGACCCATTCAAATACTTCCATTTCCATAAAA
Source organism: Ryuthela nishihirai (assembly GCA_038380435.1). Lineage (NCBI taxonomy): Eukaryota > Metazoa > Arthropoda > Arachnida > Araneae > Heptathelidae > Ryuthela > Ryuthela nishihirai. Next base: position 20,005,820 of record JAWZYU010000002.1, on the reverse strand, counting down.
GAGCCCACAGAGGGATTTCTCGCAATAGGACCCATTCAAATACTTCAATTTCTACGAAAGAGCCCACAGAGGGATTTCTCGCAGTAGGATCCATTCAAATACTTCCATTTCCACGAAAGAGACCACAGAGGGATTTCTCACAGTAGGACCCATTCAAATACTTCCATTTCCACAAAAGAGCCCACAGAGGAATTTCTCGCAGTAGGACCCATTCAAATACTTCAATTTCTACCAAAGAGCCCACAGTGGGATTTCTCGCAGTAGGACCCATTCAAATACTTCCATTTCCACGAAAGAGCCCACAGAGGGATTTCTCGCAGTAGGACCCATTCAAATACTTCCATTTCCACGAAAGAGCCCACAGAGGGAATTCTCGCAGTAGGACCCATTCAAATACTTCCATTTCCACGAAAGAGCCCACAGAGGGATTTCTCGCAGTAGGACCCATTCAAATACTTCCATTTCCACGAAAGAGCCCACAGAGGGATTTCTCGCAGTAGGACCCATTCAAATACTTCCATTTCCACAAAAGAGCCCACAGAGGGATTTCTCGCAGTAGGACCCATTCAAATACTTCCATTTCCACGAAAGAGCCCACAGAGGGATTTCTCACAGTAGGACCCATTCAAATACTTCCATTTCCATAAAAGAGCCCACAGAGGGATTTCTCGCAATAGGACCCATTCAAATACTTCAATTTCTACGAAAGAGCCCACAGAGGGATTTCTCGCAGTAGGATCCATTCAAATACTTCCATTTCCACGAAAGAGACCACAGAGGGATTTCTCACAGTAGGACCCATTCAAATACTTCCATTTCCACAAAAGAGCCCACAGAGGAATTTCTCGCAGTAGGACCCATTCAAATACTTCAATTTCTACCAAAGAGCCCACAGTGGGATTTCTCGCAGTAGGACCCATTCAAATACTTCCATTTCCACGAAAGAGCCCACAGAGGGATTTCTCGCAGTAGGACCCATTCAAATACTTCCATTTCCACGAAAGAGCCCACAGAGGGATTTCTCGCAGTAGGACCCATTCAAATACTTCCATTTCCACAAAAGAGCCCACAGAGGGATTTCTCGCAGTAGGACCCATTCAATACTTCCATTTCCACGAAAGAGCCCACAGAGGAATTTCTCGCAGCAGGACCCATTCAAATATTTCCATTTCCACAAAAGAGCCCACAGAGGGATTTCTCGTAGTAGGACCCATTCAAATATTTCAATTTCTACGAAAGAGCCCACAGAGGGATTTCTCGCAGTAGGACCCATTCAAATATTTCAATTTCTACGAAAGAGCCCACAGAGGGATTTCTCACAGTAGGACCCATTCAAATATTTCAATTTCTACGAAAGAGCCCACAGAGGGATTTCTCGCAATAGGACCCATTCAAATACTTCCATTTCCACGAAAGAGCCCACAGAGGGATTTCTCGCAGTAGGACCCATTCAAATATTTCCATTTCCACAAAAGAGCACACAGAGGGATTTCTCGTAGTAGGACCCTTTCAAATACTTCCATTTCCACAAAAGAGCTGTCCCGGTTATTTAAATAATCAATGCAGGTTTGGTAAAATTTATGAATTGCAATTTTAAATATGTTGGCATCAATGTTTTGTTTCTTTTTCTAAATCTAATATTTTTTGGTATTTATAGGTAAAAACCTATAATAACCTATATTATCAGAAAATAAAGGAAAAAATGGCCATTTTAGAAAAAAATAAATGTAAAGGACAGAGCAGTGAAATAAAGGATTGTCCTCTTAAATAAAGGACGTATGGTCACCGTACCTATACAGCTGATTTCAGCTCGGATATATCGGTGTAAGAGGAGTGTCTGCAATTACCGTATGTCCTCCTTTGAATTCCCGAGGCAGAAGGTGGAAAATAAAGAGGGTAAAAAGTTGGAAATTTTACTCCAACATGACCAAGACATTACTTAATAGGCGTGGCCAATTAGATGCTTTGTGGGTCTACGAGCGATCCAAAGTGCAAGTGGCCCAAAGAATCTTTTCTGTCAAATGCTAAAAATTCAAGTCTTATCTTAAGTAGAAAAATAAGTTCGAATTTGGTTTTCAGTTGGGATAACTGTAATAATTTGGTGTGAAAACTGATTTTACCTAAGTGATTGATACCTGATTTTATCCACGTGTTTCTCGATTAATTGTAATTAAAAAATGTGTGTACTTAAAATGTGTTCCTATAAAAGAATAGAAATATTTTAAAGTGCTATATTTTATTGAATAAAGCGACAAAATAATTGTGTCTACAATATATAAAGAACACCTCAAAGTTTTCTTGTTAATCACGGCGTGCAATTTAATATCAAATATGTTAAATGCCAGATTTCCAAATCGCTCGATTGATAGAAGTTGGACCACAAGAAGTCCCGATTTGATACCAATGGACTTCTTTTTGGGGATACATCAGAAATATCGTTTACTTCGGAAAGCAAAATCGTAATATATATTGCATTTAAAGAGAAAGAATTGCTGCAGCTGTTACAAATGTTACTCTAAACATGCTGAGCCGAGTTATGGACTGAGTTGGGTTGGGTTGTTTTACCTCTGGGCGGTACTTTTTGGCACATCATGGGCTAAATGGCCAGGTCACATGGACCCCGAAAGCTCAGAGAAGGTTGGGGGAGGGGACCCACTGGAACAGCTGTTGGGAGACAGATGGTAGCCTCCCGTCAAGGCCATCCAGCGTGTTCTTTAACGTGCACAGGGTATGGCTCTCCCACACACGGACAACAGCTTAACGTCCCATCCGACGGACGGCGACCTTTCCAAGCCCATCGGTGTCCCCTACTGACCGTGGGCAGGGCGGAGGAATTTTTCGGAGATAAATCTCAACGCTGACCCAGCTGGGACTCGATCCTGGGAACTACAGATTACGAGCCTGGCGAAAGCGAGCCCAATATATTATAACATTTATCTTATATTACAACATTTATCTCAACACCTAATGAACTCTTCATTATTAAGATATTGTTGTCTGTGTTTCAAGTAAATAAAAAGCAAAATTCGGGAATGCTTTGTTACGATTTCCTTAACAAACGCATTAACAAAGTAAATCCCATTGAACATATTCAAAGAATCAGAGTAAATCTTTGTAAATGCACACATTGTTACAAATTTTAAACAGAAAACTGAGCCTGAATTCAAAGAATGATTATCCAGCAAACGATAACTAATTTAATTACAAAGGTAACTCGATCACATGTAAATGTCAATTTGAACTAAACTCAAGTTTCTGCATTCATCAGTATGAGGTTAAAGCGTAAAAATAATTTCACACAAGTCTTAACTATGACTTTGACACTGTTCGTTGGGTTGGGTTGTTTTACTTCTGAGCGGCACTTTTTTGCACACCATGGGCTAAATGGCCAGGTCACATGGACCCCGAAGGCTCAGAGAAGGTTGGGGGAGGGGACCCACTGGAACAGCTGTTGGGAGACAGATGATAGCCTCCCGTCAAGGCCATCCAGCGTGTTCTTTAACGTACACAGGGTATTGCTCTCCCGCACACGGGGCCACGGCTTAACGTCCCATCCGACGGACGGCGGCCTTTCCTACTGACCGTGGGCAGGGCGGGGAATTTTTGCGGAGATAAATCTCAACGCTGACCCAGCTGGGACTCGAACCTGGGAACTACAGATTACTAGCCTGGCGCGCTACCGACTGAGCCACCCCCGCCCCTGTTATGGACTGAAGTTGAATATCACGACAGCAAATGTAAATTTAATACGCCATAGAGAAGTTCTGTAAGGAAGGACAGATTTCATCAGTAGGGCAAGAAAGATAGATGATTTCATCAGTAGGGCAAGTAGATCCATGCTTCAGACGGAGTTAGGATTTGACTGCTTTGAAGATTAATTGGAGACATTCTTGGCAGTATGAGGAGGAGTTGTGAGTCCTGTATTGATGTCTGAGGTGATCACATTCCCTTATGTACCTTGTGCACGTTAAAGAACACGCTGGATGGCTTTGACGGGAGGCTACCATCTGTCTCCCAACAGCTGTTCCAGTGGGTCCCCTCCCAACCTCCTCTGAGCCTTCGGGGTCCATGTGACCTGACCATTTAGCCCATTGTGTGAAAAAAAGTGCCGCTCAGAGGTAAAACAACCAAACCCAACAACATTCCCTTATGAAAGTGAGTTTCATTCCCCTTTTTTGGACTTCCCTTCTTACCTTCTTGTGAACATGGTAATTAATCATCCAGCTGTTCATCTGAAATGTTTAATCTTACTCAAAATTATAATCATTTTACAGCTTACCCACATATAAATTTTCCTTCGAGTCATCAGATATCTGTTTAGAGCAATTGCAGTTTTCAAAAAGTTTGCTTTGAGCTCGTTTTCGAAAAATCGAGCTAATACTTTCACTTCGTAGTCTGTCTATCTGTACAGACATTCAAAACTTCGTTGTTTTTAGAGTTAAACTTAAAATTCTTTTTGGGTTGGCTAGGTGTTGAGGAAATATTGGTATTCGTATTTTTCAAATCACCCAAAAGCTTCAACAGCGCCCTCTAAAAGTGGGAAAAGGATTGTAAATTGCAACATTTCAAACGAATATTGCAAGTGATGTATTAATGCTAGAAATTTTAATTTTTGGTGGTGAAATATGAAGGTTGTGAAGTTTAGATTGGCAATCTTACGACCACAGGGTGGGGGGAGAGAGAGAAAAAAAAAACGTAATTTTTTTGTTTTAAGAGTAAAAAAATTTAAAGTTTAATACGTGCTAACAGAATATTGCTATTTGCATTTTCCCAATGAACAATTAGTTCAAATATCTACTGTTAGTAACTTAATCCTCTCCCAAAACGAGTGTTCGATGTTCACCAGGGGGGGTTTGGTTGTTTTACCTCTGAGCGGCACTTTTTTGCACACCATGGGCTAAATGGTCAGGTCACATGGACCCCGAAGGCTCAGAGAAGGTTGGAGGAGGGGACCCACTGGAACAGCTGTTGGGAGACAGATGGTAGCCTCCCGTCAAGGCCATCCAGCGTGTTCTTTAACGTGCACAGGATATGGTTCTCCCGCATACGGGTCCACGGCTTAACGTCCCATCCCACGGACGGCGGCCTTTACCAAACCCATCGGTGTCCCCTACTGACCGTGGGCAGGGCGGGGAATTTTGCGGAGATAAATCTCAACGCTGACCCAGCTGAGACTCGAACCTTGGAACTACAGATTACGAGCCTGGCGCGCTACCGACTGAGCCACCCCCGCACAAAGAATCGCCAGATTATACAGTGAAATTTTGTTGATAAACGACATATAAGAGAACCACGATCTTATCAGTATACTGTAACATATATTGTTGGGAAAAAATTTGATTTCAATTCCAAATAATAAGATATTTATATTTTTTGCCTTAAATTTGCTGCGTTAACAACAGGGGCTGCACACTTTAGACATAGGTTCGAGAGGTATTGAACAATTATGGTGAAATTAACCTCCACTAAGGAGCTGGTAAGATTAGTAGCTCTTTCTCCTAACGCCTGCAAAAATAGAGGAAAATGCTAAAATCAAATGAAGTCATTGAGACACCCACAGACGTTCAATTTAGCCGGTTTACCGTATGTTTGTGCGGTGATATGGCTGGACGACTACTGTTCAAAATACCGGCCTAAGCAAGCATTCGTAATAGCAGAAGATCGACTGTCTTGTGTGTCTACATTAATTGGTTGTGACGTAACTCTCCCATCATTGGGCTCCACATATGACATTATTATCCTTAAATCCGTTCTAAAAGAATCTTCTACAAGGGTCAGATAAATTTCGGGGCCACCGGCGAGAACATATTATATTCCTCTAATTGTATTCCTGTGAAACAGAATGATCGTAAAGAATCAGAGAAGAAATAATCTCATTGGGATTATTGCTTACAGCCTCATAAAATCTTTTTGAAGTGCGTTTTATATGTGTGTATAAATGGTCGACGCCCAGGTCTTTATGGAGTTGTCTGTTAGTGACAAACCAGGGGGCATCGACCGCAGTTCTCAAAATCTTGTTCTGTAAGAACTGAATATTACGAATATTGGTGGGTGTAGTATTTGCCCATATGGGTGAAGCATAGAGAATCACCGGTCTGATGATCATTCAACTCTTCGTTTACAACATAAATACTTATACTATCTTGATTCGTGCTGCCATCTAGGCACAGAGCAGGGAACCGACATGTGAATTCAACTCGTTAATTTTCTCTATTTCTGAATGGGATAAATCCTTCGGAATATAACTGCTTATCAGACTTAGGCAGCTTCGCTCGGAGACTACATCATACCTAGGCTTCCCACGACTGGGATCCCGAGGGATGTCAGTAAGCACTGCTGAGCGGCAATGATTTAATCCACAACGTCAAGAAGCGTACCCTGAAGAGTGTCGTTACGATTAAATAGATATACGTTCAAGGTGTGTTTTAGTGAAGATGACTCAATATGCGAAAGATTTCATGTTGGAATTTATTGAACTGTTTCGTGAGAATGAGTCTTCCTAAATTTATTGAACTGTTTCGTGAGAATGAGTCTTCCTCTGAGAGGCACTTTTTTGCACACCATAGGCTAAATGGCCAGGTCACATGGACCCCGAAGGCTCAAAGAAGGTTGGGGGAGGGGACCCACTGGAACAGCTGTTGGGAGACAGATGATAGCCTTCCGTCAAGGTTATCCTGAGTGTTCTTTAACGTGCACAGGGTCTCCCACACATGGAGCCACGGCTTAACGTCCCATCTGACGGACGGCGGCCTTTCCAAGCCCATCGGTGTCCATTACTGACGGTGGGCAGGGGATTTCTTTGAGGAGATAAATCTCAACGCTGACCCAGATGGGACTCGAACCTGGAAACTACAGATTACGAGCCTGTTGCGCTACCGACTGATTAAAAGAAAGTAATAAAATCTAGGGTTGGGCTGGGTTGTTTTACCTCTGAGCGGCACTTTTTTGCACACCATGGGCTAAATGGCCAGGTCACATGGACCCCGAAGGCTCAGAGAAGGTTGGGGGAGGGGACCCACTGGAACAGCTGTTGGGAGACAGATGGTAGCCTCCCGTCAAGGACATCCAGCGTGTTCTTTAACGTGCACAGGGTATGGCTCTCCCGCACACGGGGCCACGGCTTAACGTCCCATCCGACGGACGGCGGCCTTTCCAAGCCCATCGGTGTGCCCGAAAATCTAGGGGATCTGGCACTAGTACTAATGACGTCTACATACCTAAATTATGGGACTACGATTATTTCTGGACGCCCAAAATTTTCCCATGGTTGGGTTGTTTTACCTCTGAGCGGCACTTTTTTGCACACCATGGGCTAAATGGCCATGGTGGCCGGCCGCCATCCGACGGTCGGCGGCCTTTCCAAGCCCATCGGTGTCCCCTACTGACCGTGGGCAGGGCGGGGAATTTTGCGGAGATAAATCTCAACGCTGACCCAGCTGGGACTCGAACCTGGGAACTACAGATTAAGAGCCTGGCGCGCTACCGACTGAGCCACCCCCGCCCTCTAAAATCTAGGGGATCTGGCACTAGTACTAATGACGTCTACATACCTAAATTATGGGACTACGATTATTTCTGGACGCCCATAATTTTCCCATGGGTTGGGTTCTTTTACCTCTGAGCGGCACTTTTTTGCACACCATGGGCTAAATGGCCAGGTCACATGGACCCCGAAGGCTCAGAGAAGGTTGGAGGAGGGGACCCACTGGAACAGCTGTTGGGAGACGGATGGTAGCCTCCCGTCAAGGCCATCCAGCGTGTTTTTTAACGTGCAAAGGGTAAGGCTCTCCCGCACACGGGGCCACGGCTTAACGTCCCATCCGATGGACGGCGGCCTTTCCAAGCCCATCGGTGTCCCCTACTGACCGTGGGCAAGGCGGGGAATTTTGCGGAGATAAATCTCAACGCTGACGCAGCTGGGACTCGAACCTGGGAACTACAGATTACGAGCCTGGCGCGCTACCGACTGAGCCACCCCCGCCCCAATTTTCCCATGAGTTCTTCATTCACGTATGAAGGCCAGCGAAAGCGAGGAAGTTGAAACACAAGATAATAACTCAAGGGTGATTTATTCATTCGAAAAGGGGGCGGGGGTGGCTTAGTCGGTAGCGCGCCAGGCTCGTAATCTGTAGTTCCCAGGTTCGAGTCCCAGCTGGGTCAGCGTTGAGATTTATCTCCGCAAAATTCCCCGCCCTGCCCACGGTCAGTAGGGGACACCGATGGGCTTGGAAATGTCGCCGTCCGTCGGATGGGACGTTAAGCCGTGGCCCCGTGTGCGGAGAGCCATACCCTGTGCACGTTAAAGAACACGCTGGATGGCCTTGACGGGAGGCTACCATCTGTCTCCCAACAGCTGTTCCAGTGGGTCCCCTCCCCCAACCTTCTCTGAGCCTTCGGGGTCCATGTGACCTGGCCATTTAGCCCATGGTGTGCAAAAAAGTGCCGCTCAGAGGTAAAACAACCCAACCCAACTCATTCGAAAAGTTTTAATTATAAATGACGTATTTAATTAGCATATCACCGGCCAACAGTTGACGGAATGGAAATGCGTAGTTCATTAGGCAGTCTTAAAATCGAACTCGGATATTATAGCTGTTAGACATGAGAATGTTAGAAAAATGTCGTCTAAAAGTCTATCTCGGGTTCTATTAAAGATAGAGACTTGATTTTCGATGAGGCTATAAAAATGGTACTGTACTTGAGTATCAAGTTGGATATCCGAACAGTAATTCATTTTCTATAAGCCCAAACTTATAACCAACCTGTTGTTAACGCAGCAAATTTAAGGCAAAAAATAAAAATATCTTATCATTTGGAATTTAAATCAAATTTTTTCCCAACAATATATGTTACAGTATATTGATAAGATCGTGGTTCTTTTGTATTTCGTTTATCAACTAAATTTCACTGTATAATCTGGCGATTCTTTGTCGGGGGTGGCTCAGTCGGTAGCGCGCCAGGCTCGTAATCTGTAGTTCCAAGGCTCGAGTCCCAGCTGGGTCAGTGTTGAGATTTATCTCCGCAAAATTCCCTGCCCACGGTCCGTAGGGGACACCGATGGGCTTGGAAAGGCCGCCGTTCATCGGATGGGAGGTTAAGCCGTGGTCCCGTGTGCGGGAGAGCTGTACATACCCTGTCCACGTTAAAGAACACATTGGATGGCCTTGACGGGAGGCTACCAACAGCTGTTCCGTGGGTTCCCTCCCCCAACAGTCTCTGAGAGTTCGGGGTCCTTGTAACCTGGCCATTTAGCCCAAGGTGTTCAAAAAAGTGCCGCTCAGAGGCCAAACAACCCTGGCGATTCTTATAATTAATTCTTTTAAATAACTTCAATTCAAACTGTGCCATCGTCAGTGCCACGTTTACTGCACCAAAGACTGAGCAAGTCGTTTCTGAGAAACTCCTGATCATCAGCAGTTAAAGGGAAGTTAGGTTGATTTTACCTCTGAGCGGTACTTGATTTTTTGTACACAATGGGCTAAATGGCCTGGTCACAAGGACCCTGAAGGCTCAGAGAAGGTTGGAGGAGGGGACCCAATGGAACAGCTGTTGAGAGACAGATGGTAGCCTTCCGTCGAGGTCATCCAGCGTGTTCTTTAATGTACACAGGGCTATGGTTCTCCCGCACACGGCGCCACGGCTTAATGTCCCATCCGACGGACAGCGGCCTTTCCAAACCCATCGGGGTCAGCCTACTGAACGTGGGCAGGGCGGGGAGTTTTACTGAGATAAATCAGCTAGGACTCGAACCTGGGAACTGCGAATTACGAGCTTGGCGCGCTACCGAATGAGCCACCCCCCGCCCCAGTTAAAGGGAAGTGCTTTGTTTCTTTTTCCTTTAGTTCGACACGGAATGTTTTATTTTTAGAGTGTAAACTTTCATTTATTAATGTTTTACTTTTATTTTGGGAATTGTTTGTATCGATAAAGTAGTGCTTTGTCTTCGTTCTCGGGTTGTCACGTGACTGGTCAGTTGACCTTGAACTCTGCTGGCCCAGCACCTTTTATAACAGAAGGCCAAAGTACAAAATTTTAACGTCACTAAGTAGTCCTACTATATAGATAATTCTTATATTTTTGATTCTAATATTATTACTGGTGGATTCTGTGATAATCTTTATACTAATGTTTATCTACAAAATCACCGTCCTGTGGCCGAGTGGTTAGTGCGCTTGGCTACTGATGTATGTGTTGTTTTTCTGCTGAGGTCCTGCCATCCTCATAGACCTTCTACTGTAGCATATAAACTGACAGGCTCCTGTCAGATCTCTGTGGCAAGCAGCTGCTTGAGAGTATACTTATTTATTTTTTATCTATATATATATTTTATTTAAGAAAAAAATTATTCGTATTTATTATGAAATATAATAATGCTAATCAATACAAATAAATTTTGTCCTAAATAAAATATGTTTATAGATAAACATTAGTATAAAGATTTAGCACAGAGTAGGCCAGTAATAATATTAAAACCAAAAATATAAGAAGTGTCTATATGGTAGGACTACTTAAATTGACGTCCTAAATTTGGCCTTTGGCTTTCTGTTATAGGAGTTGGCGGCTCCTGCTTGAGACTCGCTTGACGTATGGACCAGATGATAGAGTGGCATTCTGCCCCCCTTATAAAGTGTTCCTGTTAACGGAAGAGGATGTTTAAGAAGAAGACTCGCTTGACGTACAAGACGCCATACCGTAAGTCAGGGAGAGGGTAGTGGCTATTTTTAGCCTGTTAAACGATGATGGAAATGCAAAGAAGAAGTAAGCTGCCGTAGTTGTATTTGTTGTGAAGGGATACGTTCTTTTTGGTACCATGTTAAATGTGTCATTTGTAAGATAGAAAACGTGATGTGGACATGTGAAGAGTGCTACTCGTTAAAGCAAAAACCCGATATATCCTCTCAGTTTTCTCAGAAAAAAGAATCTCTCCGAATTTTCGAGCGAGAAATATCCACAATAAGATTGAAAGAAAAAATGCCGAGGAGAAGATTCCAAAGAAAGATTCCAGTTTCTCTGCTACGTAATGGGTTCAATACCTTCCATTATTCAATTAACGGAACGAATTCCGATGGTATAATGCTATGTTTGCGAAAAACGAAACGAACGTTTCTGAAACATTAGATATTAATTCATTTTATCCTCTATGGAAGCTGTTTCAAATCCATAAAACAAAAAGTGACGTGTCAAGACGACTTCCGATATATTCAATGTATTGTTTCTCTCCGATGGTAATCAGAAAATGTTAGTTTGACGTCTGTATCTTCATTAGAACACAAGTTATGGTAATTTGAATGTAAGACGGTTCGACTCACTTTTACCTAGTAGATAATGAGTCCCAACCCGGTTCTGGTCAAAGCAATCTATAGTGCGTGGTCAATGCTATTGACCATTACAAGAACGAGTTCTCGGACGTAATTACATGAAGAGTTACATTAACCTTACGACAATTGGAATTGCTACATGCGGAAAACTTCACGTTAGCCATTTTCGCACGATTTCACAGAAAATATCCTGGTTTTCTTCGTTATTACAATTTCCGAAGTAGAGCTTCACTTTCTCATCTCATTCCCTGTCATCTCCACTGGAGCAAAGAAAATCTTTACATTGCCAGATATCACTTCAAAATCTATCCTTCCATCATATTTTTCCCTCCCAGCCGCCGGAAACCGTCATTTTACCTGTTGATTTTGAATTGTCATGTTTTTCAACTAATTTCTCGAAACTGCCCAATAATTCACTGAATTGTATGAGAACTGCAACAGTTTCTCAAAAAAAAAACACCCAACATTTCCTATTTTTCACACAGAATACTTCAATTAAAAATTAGTTTAAAAGCTCATCTCATAATGCTAATAGAATTGATAGTACTAGCTTAACTAATTTGTTCCAGTACTATTTACTACCCAATTTCAATTTATCTTAAATGAATTGAACATTGCCATCTGACAGCGAGAGTATCCGCCATCTACACTGCTGGCCATTAAAAATGTAACCTCAGGAAGAACTCATCAGATTGTCCCAAAAAATGCAAGATGGATTCCTTATATTTTAACATTGGTTCATCGTACTATTATTGAAAAAAAAATTTAACCGTAGATGCAGCAATATCCGTACTCTAAAACAGCAGACATAGAGTAAAAAAAATACAATTCGATAGCGCCTACATCAACATTATCGATATATTTACTTCAAATAGAATGAATGCTTGGAGTTCTAACTTCGATAGTGCATCTGCTGTTAATAATAATAAAAGCTTTCAAAGCGAAATTATACTTCGTGCAAATTCGACAGCTTTTGCTTTTAGGGCTAAGAGAAAGCCCCAACCTTATAGTCAAAATACTCATTAAGTTGGGAACTAAGGCAAAAGATTGACTAATTAAAGTAAAAGTCAACAGCTATGTGTTGGCAGTGCTGCTTTCGCTCGGTCAGTAGTTCTACAGGCTGGTAGTCTGCAGTTTCGAATGCCAACAGTGCCAGCGTTGATATTTATCTCTGCTAAAATCCATCGTATTTTTCGTTGAAAGTCCGTCGTATGAGACCTTAAGCTGTCTCTGCATGCTGAAGAACAGTGGATGGTGTTAATGGAGGCTCCGGTCTGTTTCCTAAGAACTGTACAATAAGTCCCCTTGCCCCAAGAGTATCCGAGCCTAGGAGAAGGGACCACTTAGCCGATTTGTATAAAAAAAAGTGCCCTTAAGAAAGAAAACAACTATGTTGCCAATACCGTTGAGAACATTTCATTATTGAGTTGTTGAACAAAGAGCATTACATTTTCATTGTTACATTCCAATCCATGCTTGTCTCCCATTTACATTGTTGCCTGGTATATATATATTCAAACAGATGATATAGATTTCATAAGATCAGAGCAGTTTTAGTAGAGTTTGGAAATAGGTTTATAACGATAGATATGCGAGTATTCCAGTGTGGAGTACCACACTGGAATAGGTTAAAAACCTTTGAACCCAAATTTCGGTTTGGCCAATAATTCTTACATTTTATTAATATTATGACTTCGTTTACAACTTCCATTTTCTCTTTCAAGGTAGCATTACACGACAGTTATTAGGGATCTTTTACGGAAACTATGCTTCCTGCTTCATAACAGCAAACTGTAGTAGATTTTTCAAGCTTTTTAGGAAAATGAATATATAAAAAAAATGCGTTTTTATCACCTCCGCTATGGCATGCGTGATAAATCGTATGGATAGCTCTGTAGAAAGACCAGATAGACGAAGTGAAAATCATTATTTTTCGTCGAAACTCTCAATGATTTTCAAACGCCATTGTTTCCAGTGAATGAGATTTTCAGATAATGTTAAATGTAAATCAATACTTATCTAAAACTAGAATTATACGACGCTATTTTAAAAACAATTCTAAACTTTACTTGTTTCTGATTGTAGCTGTAAGTGTTTTGCTATCCATAGGTAAATTTATATATTTGTTAACATTTAATATTTTATCAATTTAATTCACAATTTAAGAAGGGGTGACTCTGTACGTTCTGTGCGTTGTAATTTGAAAGGTAATATGAGTTCGGTCGAGTAAGGTAATACTTACTACGGGGTCGAGTAAGGCAGTAAAGGAATACTTTCCCATATTAGACTAGGTTTACTGTAAAGAAAGTGCAATAAGCAGAGTCTAATGTGGTCTTAGGATTAGAACACGGGAAGAAAGAATTGTGTAAGTCTGAATGTAACACTCTAAATAATCAATCACTCGCATTGGCTACTTTAATTAATCGCTTTAAATTTTTCCCTAAGTCATTGTGGGTTTAACATAAGAAGTATACACTAATATTTGTAAATTAATATATCAATAGCCTTCATCGTTATATACGAAACTGAAAACTTCACATAGGTTTCGAAACTAGTTTAATATAATGATTAAAAAGTAAATGATTAATTTTTTCTGATATATTCAATTTTTTCTTCTCAAATAGCTAAGTAGAATGTGATTTCAATGGAAGGTGGGATGGAGGTGGCTGGTATGGTAATAGCTTAGTGAATTCTTTGTGGGTGTGGGGGAGGGCTGTCTCGTATAGCATATCGACGAATCTGGAGCTTAGTTTCTGCTTTATTTTTTTGTCTACTTGTCAGAAAATGTAGCAAAAAAAAAACCCGGATAATATATTACGCTCTTACAAGTTAAAATGATTCACTTGTAAGAGAGCACATGGTATGCTAGAGGTTACGGATAAAGAAAGCGAATCAGGTTAGACAGAATTACAGGAAGATACGGCGAAGGCCATTAAAAGGTTAGAAGAAAATGACAGATAGTACAGGGAAATTCCCATTATCAAAATCTTCCCTCAAGGACAATGGCAAGTGACCAGGCACGTACCCAAGCTATAGTTTCAGGGTGGAGGGTGGGGCGACTGTTACTATTGAAATTTCCTAATAACGGTAGTGTAAATATACTGATGCTCAAAATTAAACGATAATGTATAAATTCTTACATAGCTCGAAGTATTTTTAAGGGAATGCAGTGAAATTTGGTTAACAGGTTTATTATTACAATACAAATGTAAATCAAGCAGAAGATATACTCATAGTCCTATAATGCGCATGCGTTAAGGTCATAATCGTGTAACTGATATGGAGCTGTCCATGAGACAATACTTGAAGTCTATTACTTACGACATGTCGTATATTAATATGCAGCTAAAGCAACTCATCCTCAGAAAAAAAAATATCTGCTGTCTATTGAAACTAACTCGAGAGTCTTGACAGGACATTTTGTGGGACATCAGTAGTATTATGGCACTCCAGCGTACCGCCACTAGTGCTTTTCCCCTATGACGTCACATGTCATGCCCCTAATTAATATAGAATTAATAACTAATAACTAATTAATATTCATAATTAATAACTCACAATTAATACTTCCTCCCCCCTTATCGAAAAACCCCCGTTTTATCTACCTTTCACCCCCGTGGCGCCATTTGGTGACAATACCGAGTACTAATTCCCAAAAAACCCCTATTTTAACTCTAATTCTTCGATTTTTGATTCCCCCTTTATAAAAAAATTTCTCCCCCTTATGAAAAAGCCCCTGGCGCCATCTAGTGCCTGTGACGAACACTAATTTCCCAAAAATCCTTATTTTAACTCTAATTCTTCGTTTTTTCATTCTTTCACACTCACCCGGATGACCTACCTATATTTTAAACCCTCCTCCTTTTGCAGACCCCCTGGTTGACCTATATTTTAAACCCCCTCTCTCCCTCGGGTCGGTTGATGCAAGCATCAGAATAATTGCATGGGTAGCAACGACCGGCTGTTGCAGGTCTCAGAATAATTGCATAGAAAGCGATGATACATGTCTCAATTGTAAAAACAACTCCCAAAGCTGTATTCTTATTAAACCTCCTCTTAAAAATTTAACCGACTGCGTCCAATGCGTGTTTTAGTACATCTATATTTAAAAATTCCCTTGATATTCATCTGAAATTTTATAATTGCACAGAAAGGGATGATGCAAGTTTCAATTGTAAAAGCAACTCCCAAAGTTGTATTCCTATTAAACCTCCCTCCCCTTAAAAATTTAATCGGTGGTGTCCAGTGTGCATTTTAGTACATCTCCTGTATTTAAAAACTCCCTAGGTCTTCATCTGAAATTTTACAAGTCCACTCAACTCTTTTTGAATGGCGACACTCAGAATCCCTAATGCAGCTCTCTAAACATAACTTTCGTTAACAGAAAATCAATTCTCAAAGTTGTATTCTTATTAATTAAACACTCATCAAAACCCCACATCCCTTCTATTAAAAGTTACATCTATTAAAACTTCACAAACTCCCGTCCTTTTACAAGTTCCTTAAACAAGTTGTATATTCTCTGTATTTATTCCTTATAATTAAGCACGCATCAAAATTCCCTCACCTTTATTAAAAATCACTCCACGATCGAAATAAAAACACTTTTCTCTAGACGCGTTTAGTCGGAAAAAAAAAAGAAAATCCTTCCCCCGTACCGTGATTTGAACGCGCTACCTCGGGGTCCAAGCTCATTTTAACAAATCCTAGCTGAATGGTTGTTGCAATGTTCAAAAATAACTACAAGGTCCCATATTTTGCGAATTCGGCTTTCAATAGAAGAAGCCCTACCCCGCAGTAACAGTCCCGCAGAAAATAAAAAATGCTATTGGGTAAAAAATTAATAAAACCTGATTATACTCGTCATGATGAAAAATATTGAGGGGTAATAGGACCGACCTAAAAGATTCCGTGTTCGGATCCTCACCCCGGACAACATTTCACTGACGGATGGTTAAGCCTACGAAATTAAAAAATTCCAAACGGGGAATCACAAGTGTTTTATTGGCAAATGATTCTTGGATCAGTACTGCTTCTGTATCAGGAGTGCTGCCTTACATCGTTAAAACCCACTCGCAGCCTTGACCAGTGTTTAAGCACTCGAAATGTTTACAAGTCCAGAGGCGGTTTTCCGTATTCCCAATTTCCTTTACTAAGTCACTTCAAAAACATCGTGATTGCAAAAGTATGACTAATAAAACTAACTGTTTTAATTCCTATATATTCGTTGAGCGACATGTTTTAAAAATACTTATTACCGCTGTATCCTCAGTACGGGGAAGTAACGCTACTCCAAAGAAAAATCAGGTAAAACAGTTTTAACAATCGTTTCTTCCACCGTTTACGTACGAACGTATGCCTCATCACACTGATGAAAACGGGTAAAAAAAATAACTTTTTTTTTTTGTACGACGTATAAAGTAAGAATGCTAAATTTACGTTGCGGTCACCCTTGCGTAAAAATCTTTAATCCCATCATGAATGCATGTTAATGGAGTAGGGGGCATTAGTTTTAGCAGCTACTTCAACTATAAAAATAATACATTGTCTCACGCGAGCGCACCCTCTCATCTTACGTGTGCTAATCCGCTGAAATTTTATTTGCAAGTGGACTGATATTCAAATTTAGCAAAATACTTCTTCGAATCCGCTATATGCTCTGACCGAAGTCTGAAAACGAAATGTTCGCGCCTAGCGCTTTACAAGAAACGACCTTCTACCCTCGTTTCGACACTTTCTACACTCATCCCCATGTGATCTGCTGAACCATAGCGACAAGCTGGCCATGGGTGACGTGCAAAGGTCGCCCCAACTAACGCCAACCTATGAGGATCGCAGCGGGAACAGATAAAAGAATGCTTCGGCTTACTCTGAGAAAGTTAAATAATTACTGTTTCCTGTCGAAATACAGAAGGAATTATTCTGCGATAGTCGCATTTAAAAATAAAAATCTATGAAATTCAAAGGGAGATTGTTGTTTTCCATATTATTGGGATTGCAATTAATACCGATTTCCTACAGATGGCTACCCTTTAGGTTATGAAATATAACTGGAACCTTATTAGATCACTTAAAATTGAGTTGACACATATTATGACCGACTCCTCGGAGAAGTGCTAAATCTATGTGGCAGAATGCTATAGAAAGTAAGAATGTTAAAAGTAGAATTCATACGTTTCCGTAAAAAACTTTGGTTCCAACATGAGTAAAAGGAGTATGGTTCGACTCACTTTGAGAAGAGCAGTCCAAAACCCTTATGAGAAAGTTAAATAATTATTGTTTCTTGTCGAATGCTACACTATCGGAACTCCATGTGGTTATCGCGTTCTCCAAGCGCCCAGCTGATTTTACAAGGTCGACATCACAATTAAAGTATGTAGCGGTTACAAGGAAAACAGGATTTGACATCGTACATTAGAAAAGGGAACAATTGTTAATGTCATAAGAAATGTGCAGCGTATAATTCTGTGGAAAAATACGAATATCTTTAGCATTATCCCTGGCGTCCTTTGTTAGGTGATAGTATTAACATCCTTATACGTTCTCACTTCAAACTTGCTTTCTCTATCATAACCCTCGATGCTTGCGAAAATTATCAAAGATGAATAGAGCTCTGTAAAGTTCTGACCGCACAATATTCGGAATTCATTCTACTGTAGATGTCTAATTCTGGCAGGATCCCTCTCCACTTTTAAAATTTAGATCTTACACCAAAACCCAACAGTCTTTTCATATTAATATACATATAACTGTTGTAAAGTCCGTTTTAATCAACAATTATTTCTTTTAACCCACCCCTGCGACTATTGGCTGTCACATTTTTACTAGAAGGACTACCTCACAGTAGCAGTACCGCAGGAAAAAAAATGCTATTGGGAAAAAAATTAATAAAAGGAAAAATCTGATTTTATTCCTCGTGATGAAAAATATTGAAGGTAATAGGGTCGACCTAAAAGATCCGTGTTCGGATCCTCACTTCGGATGGTTTTTAACAAAAGTCCTACGAAATTAAAAACTCCCCTGTTATGCGAAGTTGTATAAAAATACTTATTACGGCTGTATCCTCAGTACATGACGCAAACTCTTTCCTAGGAAGTAACACTATTTGATGCAGCCCCAGTTACATGCTTTTACAGGGTAAAGACTGTGTGGCAGAATGCTATAGAAAGAATGTTAAAAGTAGAATTCATACGTTTCCGTAAAAAAAACTTTAGTTCCAACATGAGTTAAAGGAGTATGGTTCGACTCAGGAAGAATAGGATTTGACTTCGTAGATTAGAAAAGTGAACAAATCCATCCCCGACGTCCTTTGTTAGGTGACAGTATTAACATCCTTATACGTTCTCACTTCAAATTTTCATATGACATTCTGGGATTAAGTTTCAACTTTTATTTTTTCCAACCGCAATAAAGCGCTGTTTCTGTGGAACGCGAGTGACTTCGACGCAAAGGACGATTCACACTAATGACCGTGCACTAAAAAACAAATCTCCTAGGCAATAAAGAACTAAAAAAGTCATTAAAACAGTGAACGGACTTATGTAATGTACTGCTCTTGAAAACAGTAATATAGACAGGGGCCCCTCGCTTATATACTATCGTAACCCTCTTGAAACTATCAAAGATGAATAGACCTCTGTAAAGTTCTGACCACACAATCTTCTGAGTTCATTCTGCTGTAGATGCTGTCAGGATCACAAGGGATGTTTTACACATTCAAGGACTTTTTCCGACATTCGTTAATCAAAGTGTCTACGCATCAGACTTGTCATTACATCGACAAACTACCTATCCATAGGCTGAGTAAGCATTTAGAATGAAAAATTCTGTTTGCTTCACTGTCATAACTTAATTTTCAGATGCACTCCACAGATTCGTAAAACGTTCATTATGTATGCATTTCCTCTCACAAGATAATTAAAGTTCATCACTGATTCATCTTCCCTATCGGTATATTTGCTTTCTAATAAATCAAATTTTAACAACCGGAGTAGGTAAATCGCAAACATCATCAGATTATTACTGCTTACGTTGAAAATCTCACAACAGCCTATTCAGTACTTTACCACAACCGATACACCCACAAGTTACGATAGCCAACACCTGTCCCATAGACAGTAGGTTAGTTACTCCTAACAAAGTCAAGGTTTGAGATCCATAGTAAGACATGAGTTGTGTTTACCTGTCAAGATCCCGACATCCTCTCATCCCTTCTACAGGGCCGTGTGAAAGCTAACCGTTAAGACAGATAGTTGCGTATATTTTTAAAGATACATTGAACACACTCTTACATGCACGAACTTTCCATTTCCTAATATATGAAAAAGAAAGCGCGAACAGTAATGGTGACAGCATTAAATATGATTCGAACGGAAGGCAATCTGAATAGGCGCTTTTGTTTGTAAATTAAAAAATCTGAAAACTCACTGGAAAACAACAATATTTCCATGAAAAGTTGGGTCCCAGAATCGAGGCCTAGCTCTTTTTCAGAGTTCCCGCTTTCCTCGGTACGTTTGAATAAGCGCACGCTGCAAACACAAGGTTTTCATCAAAGATGGGTTGTTTCACTACAATCTAACACGGAGATGTCTGTTTAGTTAATTTTCCCTATTTCTCTACTAGTGTGGAATTCTTAGAAAAAGTTTTACGGTGTGAAAATGGTTCGGGCAAGCACACTTTTTTTATATGTATCTTGTTTGGAAATAACACTGTCTATGGAGCATTACTCCGGTACATACCATAAGCATAATACCTCGCGATTCTAAGAGTCCCCCGAACCGATATTAATCTTATTTTTGTAGTTCAACAGAGTGCTTTGAACTTGCACAAACTCTGTCATGGGTTGGACCGCTATTGCACTACTTCCGGTAGCGGCCCACATATTTAATCCAGAATTAGTTTAAAGTTCTTTAGTAATCGAATCAAGTGTAGCGCAGAACAGGATACTTCAACCATCAAGACAAACAATATTGCAGAAGTGAAGTTGAGAAAGCACACTACCTGAACGAAAAGCATTCTCACATTAAAAGAAAAGCATTCATCACATCAAAACTGATAAACTAGAGGGCGCCCTGTGCCAGCTTAAAAGACAAGAAGGCTGGAGGACATTCATGTTACAATTTCTTGCAGCAACGTTCATAGCTAGTGAAAATACAAGTCTACAACATTCACTCTTCTGTGTAAACATGCGAATATTACATTTCAGTTGTATGTGAACCAGACATTCATTTGAGAATAATATTTAAAAACATCAGTGTGAACTCATGAACACATAAAACGTGTCTCCTTCTTGTGTCTCTTCCTATCCATATACTATTCTTACGAGCACAAAAGATAGAACTTTCGAAGGAACATGATGCATGTATCAGTTTTAAAAAAAACGATTTCTGAGTTTTAGGCTTTTCACCAACGCCATCTAGTGCCAACTATGTTGACTGTCTGATTCGAGTAAAAAGAGGGTTATTACTTTCAAGCAGTCTGTTTATGAATATGCAGGAGAATGTTTTTCTGATCTTATGCAAAGTATATTCATGTGTGGTGTATGGTATTATTCAATAGATGTGTATATGTTATCGTATGTGTACGTGTGTGTTTGTTTACATGTAAGGATAAACATATTGTCTTACAGACACTTGCTTGCTACAGAAGAAACTAACAATTTGAGACTAGTGGTTATGCAAAATATTTCATCACAGATCTTAACTTGAATACTCATGTTTCAGGTGGTGTAAGGATTTTTCTTCAACACGTTCGAATATTTTTTTTGAGCATGACTGTCTTAGTTACGTTTCCTGCCAGATGTCTCGTAACGAACAAAACGTGTGTGTTTTTTGCTAATACAGAAGGGGATATACAACCGAGAATATTTTCAAACTTAGAATAACACAACCTCCTGATGCATTAAGAATGAAGCAGAGGGATACTAACATCTGAACCATGACCTGAAACGGTGGTAATCCTTGTTGTTTCGCGCAAGGGAGCAAGGATGTAAAACATGTAATAATCTGAAAAGGGAAATCCAGTTGTTTCAAAAAAGAGGACCTTTTACGGTACAAGGATTTTTTCAGGAGTATTATGTTTTATCACCCTTCGCCCCCTTGAGCGAAACAACAGGGATTTCGTTCGTATCAAGTCATGGTTCAGTTGTTAGTACCCCTCCGTTTCGTTCTTAGTGCATCAGGATAGTGTGCTATTCTAAGTTTGAAAATATTCTCCGTTGTATGTCCTCTTCTGTATTAGCAAAAACACACACGTTTTGTTCGTTACGAGACATCTGACAGAAACGTAATGTAAGACAGTCATGCTCAAAAAAAAATATTCGGACGTGTTGAAGAAATATCCTTACACCTCCTGAAATAGGACTATTCAAGTTAAGATCTGTGATGAAATATTTTGCATAACCACTAGTCTCAAATTGTTAGCTTCTTCTGTAGCAAGCAAGTGTCTGTAACACAATATGTTTATTCTTAAATGTGAACAAACACACACGTACACATATGATAACATATACACATCCATAGAATAATACCACACACCACACATGAATATACTTTGCATAAGATCAGAGAAACATTCTCCTGCATATTCATAAACAGACTGCTTGAAAGTAATAATCCTCTTTTTACCCGAATCAGACAGTTAACATAGTTGGCACTAGATGGCGTGGTGAAAAGCCTTAAATTCAGAAATCGTTTTTTTTTAAACTGATACATGCGTCATGTTCCTTCGAAAGTTCTATCTTTTGTTCGTAAGAATAGTATATAGATAGGAAGAGACACAAGAAGGAGACACGTTTTATGTGTTCATGAGTTCACACTGATGTTTTTAAATATTATTCTCAAATGAATGTCTGGTTCACATACAACTTAAATGTAATATTCGCATGTTTAGACAGAAGAGTGAATGTTGTAGACTTGTATCTTCACCAGCTATGAACGTTGCTGCAAGAAATTGTAACATAAATTCCTAATACTTAAAAAATGAATGGTTAAACCATTGTTACCAACCTTCTTGTCTTTTAAGCTGCCACAGGGCGCCCTCTGGTTTATCAGTTTTGATGTGATCAATGCTTTTCTTTTAATGTGAGAATGCAGGTAGTGTGCTTTCTCAATCTCACTTCTGCAATATTGTTTGTCTTGATGGTTGAAGTATCCTGTTCTGCGCTACACCTGATTCGATTACTAAAGAACTTTAAACTAATTCTGGATTAAATATGTGGGCCGCTACCGGAAGTAGTGCAATACACTCCGTTGAAGCACTCCGTTGAACTACAAAAATAAGACTAATATCGGTTCGGGGGACTCTTAGAATCGCGAGGTATTATGCTTATGGTATGTACAGGAGTAATGCTCCATAGACAGTGTTATTTCCAAACAAGATACATATCAAAAAACGTGTGCTTGCCCGAACCACTTTCACACCGTACCACTTGTTCTGAGAATTCCACACTAGTATAGAAATAGGGAAAAGTAACTAAACAGACATCTCCGTGTTAGATTGTAGTGAAACAACCCATCTTTGACGAAAACCTTGTGTTTGCAGCGTGCGCTTATTCAAACATACCGAGGTAAGCGGGAACTCTGAAAAAGAGCTAGGCCTCGATTCTGGGACCCAACTTTTCATGGAAATATTGTTGTTTTCCAGTGAGTTTTCAGATTTTTTAATTTACAAACAAAAGCACCTATTCAGATTGTCTTCCGTTCGAATCATATTTAATGCTGTCAACATTACTGTTAGCGCTTTCCTTTTCATATATTAGGAAATGGAAAGTTCGTGCATGTAAGAGTGTGTTCAATGTATCTTTAAAAATATACGCAACTATCTGTCTTAACGGTTAGCTTTCACACGGCCCTGTAGAAGGGATGAGAGGATGTCGGGATCTTGACAGGTAAACACCGCTCATGTCTTACTATGGATCTCAAACCTTGACTTTGTTAGGAGTAACTAACCTACTGTCTATGGGGCAGATGTTGGCTATCGTAACTTGTGGGTGTATCGGTTGTGGTAAAGTACTGAATAGGCTATTGGGAGATTTTCAACGTAAGCAGTAATAATCTGATGATGCTTGCGATTTACCTACTCCGGTTGTTAAAGTTTGATTTATTAGAAAGTAAATATACCGATAGGGAAGATGCATCAGTGATGAACTTTAATTATCTTGTGAGAGGAAATGCATACATAATGAACGTTTTACGAATCTGTGGAGTGAATCTGAAAATTAAGTTATGACAGTGAAGCAAACAGAATTTTTCATTCTAAATGCTTACTCAGCCTATGGATAGGTAGTTTGTCGGTGTATTGACAAGTCTGATGCGTAGACACTTTGATTAACGAATGTCGGAAAAAGTCCTTGAATGTGTAAAACATCCCTTGTGATCCTGACAACATCTACAGCAGAATGAACTCAGAAGATTGTGTGGTTAGAACTTTACAGAGGTCTATTCATCTTTGATAGTTTCAAGAGGGTTACGATAGTATATAGGCGAGGGGCCCCTGTCCATATTACTTTTTTCAAGAGCAGTACATTACATAATCCGTTCACTGTCTTAATGACTTTTTTAGTTCTTTATTGTCTATGGGATTTGTTTTTTTAGTGCACGCTCATTAGTGTGAATCGTCCTTTGCGTCGAAGTCACTCGCGTTCCACAGAAGCAGCGCTTTATTGGGGTTGGAAAAAATAAAAGTTGAAACTTAATCCCAGAATGTCATATGAAAATTTGATGTGAGAACGTATAAGGATGTTAATACTGTCACCTAACAAAGGACGTTGTGGATGGATTTGTTTACTTTTCTAATATACGAGGTCAAATCCTATTCTTCCTGAGTCGAACCATACTCCTTTAACTCATGTTGGATCTAAAGTTTTTTTTACGGAAACGTATGAATTCTACTTTTAAGATTCTTTCTATAGCATTCTGCCACACAGTCTTTACCCTGTAAAAGCATGTAACTGGGGCTGCATCAAATAGCGTTACTTCCTAGGAAAGAGTTTGCGTCATGTACTGAGGATACAGCCGTAATAAGTATTTTTAAACAACGTCGCATAACGGGGGAGTTTTTAATTTCGTAGCACTTTTGTTAAAAACCATCTGAAGTGAGGATCCGAACACGGATCTTTTAGGTCGACCCTATTACCTTCAATATTTTTCATCACGAGGAATAAAATCAGATTTTTCCTTTTATTAATTTTTTTCCCAATAGCATTTTTTTTCATGCAGTACTGCTACTGTGAGGTAGTCCTTCTAGTAAAAATGTGACAGCCAATAGTCGCAGGGGTGGGTTAAAAGAAATAATTGTTGATTAAAACGGACTTTACAACGGTTATATGTATATTAATATGAAAAGACTGTTGGGTTTTGGTGTAAGATCTAAATTTTAAAAGTGGAGAGGGATCCTGCCAGAATTAGACATCTACAGTAGAATGAATTCCGAATATTGTGCGGTCAGAACTTTACAGAGCTCTATTCATCTTTGATAATTTTCGCAAGCATCGAGGGTTATGATAGAGAAAGCAAGTTTGAAGTGAGAACGTATAAGGATGTTAATACTATCACCTAACAAAGGACGCCAGGGATAATGCTAAAGATTTTCGTATTTTTCCACAGAATTATACGCTGCACATTTCTTATGACATTAACAATTGTTCCCTTTTCTAATGTACGATGTCAAATCCTGTTTTCCTTGTAACCGCTACATACTTTAATTGTGATGTCGACCTTGTAAAATCAGCTGGGCGCTTGGAGAACGCGATAACCACATGGAGTTCCAATAGTGTAGCATTCGACAAGAAACAATAATTATTTAACTTTCTCATAAGGGTTTTGGACTGCTCTTCTCAAAGTGAGTCGAACCATACTCCTTTAACTCATGTTGGAACCAAAGTTTTTTACGGAAACGTATGAATTCTACTTTTAACATTCTTACTTTCTATAGCATTCTGCCACATAGATTTAGCACTTCTCCGAGGAGTCGGTCATAATGTGTGTCAACTAAATTTAAGTGATCTAAAAAGGTTCCAGTTATATTTCATAACCTAAAGGGTAGCCATCTGTAGGGAATCGGTATTAATTGCAAACCCAATAATATGGAAAACAACAATCTTTCTTTGAATTTCATAGATTCTTATTTTTAAGTACGTCTATCGCAGAATAATTCCTTCTGTATTTCGACAAGAAACAGTAATTATTTAACTTTCTCAGAGTAAGCCGAAGCATTCTTTTATCTGTTCCCGCTGCGGTCCTCATAGGTTGGCGTTAGTTGGGGCAACCTTTGCACGTCACCCGTGGCCAGCTTGTCGCTATGGTTCAGCAGATCACATGGGGTTGAGTGTAAAAAGTGTCGAAACGAGGGTAGAAGGTCGTTTCTTGTAAAGCGCTAGGCGCGAACATTTCATTTTCAGACCTCGGTCAGAGCATATAGCGGATTCGAAGAAGTATTTTGCTAAATTTGACCATCAGTCCACTTGCAAATAAAATTTCAGCGGATTAGCACACGTAAGATGAGAGGGTGCGCTCGCGTGAGACAATGTATTATTTTTATAGTTGAAGTAGCTGCTAAAACTAATGTCCCCTACTCCATTAACATGCATTCATGATGGGATTAAAGATTCTTACGCAAGGGTGACCGCAACGTAAATTTAGCATTCTTACTTTATACGTCGTCGTACAAAAAAACCCGTTTTCATCAGTGTGATGAGGCATACGTTCGTACGCAAACGGTGGAAGAAACGATTTTTAAAACTGTTTTACCTGATTTTTCTTCGGAGTAGCGTTACTTCCCCGTACTGAGGATACAGCGGTAATAAGTATTTTTAAAACATGTCGCTCAACGGATATATAGGAATTCAAACAGTTAGTTTTATTAGTCATACTTTTGCAATCACGATGTTTTTGAAGTGACTTAGTAAAGGAAATTGGGAATTCGGAGAACCGCCTCTGGACTTGTAAAAATTTCGAGTGCTTAAACACTGGTCAAGGCTGCGAGTGGGTTTTCACGATGTAAGGCAGCGCTCCTGATACAGAAGCAGTACTGATCCAAGATTCATTTGTCAATAAAACACTTGTGATTCCCCGTTTGGAATTTTTTAATTTCGTAGGACTTAACCATCCTCAGTGAAACGTTGTCCGGGGTGAGGATCCGAACACGGAGTCTTTTAGGTCGGTCCTATTACCCCTCAATATTTTTCATCATGACGAGTATAATCAGATTTTATTAATTTTTTACCCAATAGCATTTTTTATTTTCTGCAGGACTGTTACTGCGGGGTAGGGCTTCTTCTAGTGAAAGCAGAATTCGCAAAATATGGGACCTTGTAATTATTTTTGAACATTGCAACAACCATTCAGCTAGGATTTGGTAAACTGAGCTTGGACCCTGAGGTAGCGCGTTCAAATCATGGTACGGGGGAAGGATTTTCTTTTTTTTCCCGACTAAACGCGTCTAGAGAAAAGTGTTTTTATTTCGATCGTGGAGTGATTTTTAATAAAGGTGAGGGAATTTTGATGCGTGCTTATTTATAAGGAATAAATACAGAGAATATACAACTTGTTTAAGGAACTTGTAAATGGACGGGAGTTTGTGAAGTTTTAATAGATGTAACTTTTAATAGAAGGGATGTGGGGTTTTGATGAGAGTTTAATTAAGAAGAATAGAATTTTGAGAATTGATTTTCTGTTAACGAAAGTTATATTTAGAGAGCTGCATTAGGGATTCTGAGTGTCGCCATTCAAAAAGAGTTGAGTGTACTTGTAAAATTTCAGATGAAGACCTAGGGAGTTTTTAAATACAGGAGATGTACTAAAATGCACACTGGACACCACCGATTAAATTTTTAAGGGGAGGGAGGTTTAATAGGAATACAACTTTGGGAGTTGCTTTTACAATTGAAACTTGTATCATCCCTTTCTGTGCAATTATAAAATTTCAGATGAATATCAAGGGAGTTTTTAAATATAGATGTACTAAAACACGCATTGGACGCAGTCGGTAAAATTTTTAAGAGGAGGTTTAATAAGAATACAGCTTTGGGAGTTGTTTTTACAATTGAGACATGTATCAATTCCCTACGGTCAGTAGGGGACACCGATGGGCTTGGAAAGGCCGCCGTCCGTCGGATGGGACGTTAAGCCGTGGCCCCGTGTGTGACAGAACCATACCCTGTGCACGTTAACAATTTAAACGTAATTAATTTATATACATTACGCATGTGTTTTTGTATTGGTGCAATACTGTATTCTATAATCTATTTGTGAAAAAAAACCCTAAAAAATGAAATAATTAAATAAAAATTTATTGATGTAATTATTTGCCTCCAAGCTTTGTCCTCCCCCCCTGTAAAATTTTCTGCGAACGCCCATGGGGTGGGGGCGTTTTTTTACTGAAATTGTAATTCTGAAATAGCGTGATCACTTGTTTTAAATATTCTTTAATAAGAAATATTTTAAAGGAGATTAAATTTTTTTACAATAGACAAACACATTTTTCATCGATATAATATATTATTTATTTGGTTGCTGGGTCCATATTCATTCTTATCGGCGCAGACACTTAGGGGCTGAGATAAAGTCTTAAACTGGCACCTCAAATTCTCAAATGGCAGAAATATGTTGACAGACTGCTTACTAATATTGTTCGTGCATTATAACGCAAACGAGGCAAATGCAGAGGAGACAGAGTCTCCTTTTCCTTTTCTCCACTAGTTCAGTCGGTAGCGCGCCACGCTCGTAATCTGTAGTACCCAGGTTCGAATTCCAGTTTAGTCGGCGTTGAGATTTATCTCGTCCAAACTCCCGCCCTGCCCACAGTCAGCAGGGGACACCGATGGGCTTGAAAAGGCCGCCGTCCGTCGGATGGGACATCAAGTCATGGCTCCGTGTGCGGGAGAGCCATACCCTGTGCACGTTAAAGAACTCGTTGGATGGCCTTGACGGGTGGCTGCCATCTGTCTCCCAACAGCTGTTCCAGTGGGTCACCTCCCCCAATCTTCTCTGAGCCTTCGGGGTCCTTGTGACCTGGCCATTTAGCCCATGGTGTGAAAAAAGTGCCGCTCAGAGGTAAAACAACCCCACCCCACTGGTTTAACTTGCTTCATTTCAGCCGCTAGCATACTATACGATCTACACAAGTCTGCTCTTCAGAGAGTCGAAGAGAAGTCAGTATGAAGTTACCGAGAACATGTCGATTCCTCAAGGCCACTAAAAGAGAAGTCAGTACGAAGTCCCAGTCACTACCTTTCTCTTCAAACCATTAGCTTCATTAAAAAGTCCGCCTCTTGCGTCATTGGCGAGGACGGAAAGCCCGATGAGATATGTGACGATATCATGATGCTTTTCCATTTTTTCCGAACAATATATAATTCAGTACACTGATAAGATCGTGGTTCTTTTATATTTCGTTTATCAACAAAATTTCACTGTATATTCTGGTGATTCTTTGTGCGGGGGTGGCTCAGTCGGTAGCGCGCCAGGCTCGTAATCTGTAGTTCCAAGGTTCGAGTACCAGCTGGGTCAGTGTTGAGATTTTTCTCCGCAAAATTACCTGCCCACGGTCAGTAGGGGACACCGATGGGCTTGGAAAGTCCGCCGTTCATCGGATGTGACGTTAAGCCGTGGTTCCGTGTACGGAAGAGTTGTACATACCCTGTGCACGTTAAAGAACACATTGGATGGCCTTGACGGGATAATATTCCGTCAAGGCCATCCATTGACGGGATAATATTCCGAAGTTGAGCTTCACTTTCTCATCTCATTCCCTGTCATCTCTACTGGAGCAAAGAAAATCTATACATTCACAGATATCACTTCAAAATCTATCCTGCCATCATATTTTTTCTCTCCCAGCAACCGGAAACCGTCATTTTACCTGTTGATTTTCAATTGTCATGTTTTTCAAGTAATTTCTCAAAACTACCCAATAAGTCAGTGAATTGTATGAGAACTGCAACACTTTCTCAAAAAAAAAAACACCCATCATTTCCTATCTTTCACACAGAATACTTTAATTAAAAATTAGTTTAAGGGTTGTGGATTGTTTTACCTCTGAGCGGCACTTTTTTGCACACCATGGGCTAAATGGCCAGGTCACATGGACCCCGAAGGCTCAGAGAAGGTTGGGTGAGGGGACCCACTGGAACAGCGGTTGGGAGACAGATGGTAGCCTCCCGTCAAAGCCATCCAGCGTGTTCTTTAACGTGCACAGGGTATGGTTCTGTCACACACGGGGCCACGGCTTAACGTCCCATCCGACGGACGGCGGCCTTTCCAAGCCCATCGGTGTCCCCTACTGACCGTGGGCAGGGCGGGGAATTTTGCGGAGATAAATCTCAACGCTGACCCAGCTGGGACTCGAACTTTGGAACTACAGATTACGAGCCTGGTGCGCTACCGACTGAGCCACCCCCGTCCCCAAAGTTATTTTGAAGATTTTAATTTCGTTTACGTGTCCATGGTACGGCTCATGCTGCACACAGAACCACGGCTTTACGTTCCACCCGACGGAGAGGCGGGGTGCGCTCCCGACTGAGCCAACCCCGCCCCTCCGTCGGGTGGGACGTAAAGCCGTGGATTTGTGTGCAGTAGAACCGTACCATGGGCACGTTAAAGAACACTGTGGATGGACTTGACTGGAAACTCTATCTGTCTCCTAACAACAGCTGTCACATATCATCATAGAAAGTTTATTTAAGAAATTACTGAGTCCTGTAACTGAATTACTGTTGGCTTAACATGGAATTGTACGTAATAAAGTAGCTGCTGAGCGTATGTTAATAACATGGGTAGTCACTGGAAGGAGAGCTATGCACCAATCCCCTGTGATGATATGTAGAACCGGCCAGACCTAGTACCTAATGTCCGACCCCGCCTTCTCGTGGTGCAGGCAGTTAGTGCTTTTCAAAAGAGATACTCTCTTGTGGAAGAGAACGGAAGAGGACGGTTGCCAGATCAGTGTGGCCTATAGATCTGGATTACTATGGTTGCTTTCTTTTTTTCTACTCTGCTGAGGAGTGGTCAACCAAACAAGGTACTGGTGCTGAGCACATACACCAACCGGAATTGAATAATGGCTCTGAGCTTGATTATGGATACTGGACTTCACTTTGGGCCTCTGTTGAGGAAAAATCTGCCGCTGTGCTTTCTGTTGCTTAGGGGTTGACAGCCCCAAATGAATATGAATAATAAGTGAATAGATTCACAGCATATGTTTTATCAGCTGGTGGATAATCCTGAGCTGAGATCATAGCAGGTAACCTGAACTCTTGCTTCTACGGGCATCGTCAAATTCGACATTGGAGGAAGTCTTCCGGTTTAGATGGCTTCAGCCTATACTGGTGAGGGAACCGGTCTTTGCCCCGTGCCTGAGTTTAGGGGGCTTTTTGATACTTTCGGCATTCCCTCTCTCAATAAGCATAGATTCTTTAAACATCCCACTAACTATTTTCTCTCCGTAGGTAGTTGGAATGTGAGGACTCTGCACAGACCTTATTCTCTTGATGCCCTCAGAGAAGACCTCCGCCATTACAATTTCGATACTCTCGACTTGTAAGAGACCAGATGGACAGATAATGGTGACAAACAGAGGGAGAACTAAAGTGGTGAAAATTGGTCAGGGAGATGGTGTTGCAACTGCTTTGAATTGCTGCATTAATGAGCAAGTGTCTCAGTTTATTTACCTTGGGAGCTTATTATTTCAGAACAGATAATGGTGATGTGCGGCATGTGATTAACAGACGATAGGGATTGCTGCTGGGACTTTTAAGAATCTATGGAGCATGTGCAGAAATAGGCGTATACACCAAAAGACTAAAATTAGACTATATAATAGTTTGGTTCTTTCTAGGGTTAGTTTTGGTAGTGAAACTTTGACTCTTTGTAAACATGATAACAGGAAACTTGAAGCTTTTGATTCTAGATGCTTACGCAGTGTCTTGGGCATTAGGTGGTTCAACTTTGTAACTGATGATGAGGTTTGGCAAAGGAGTCGGCAACTCCCTTTAAGCAGCATATTGTGCAGAGAGAAATGCCGTTGGTTTGACCATGTTGCCCTTATGGATAATTATAGATTAGGAAATAGGATTATGCACAGTGTGCCTAAAGGCCTCATAAAGAAGGGGAAACCTAGGATGCGGTGGGCAGACAATGTCAAAGAGGACCTTGTGAGAATTGGTGTGCAGTGGCGAGATTCAGAAGATGTAGCTCAGGACAGATATGCTTGGAGAACACTATTGCACGGTCTGGTTGTACTTCCGTAGCCCATGGCTGCTTGAGGATGACGATGATGATAATCAAGTTTTCAAAATCACTATATATCACTGTTTACATATAAACCTCTGAAATATTCTCTGCTATATTAAAAGTTCGAAATTAAGACTCTGATTTCTAAACCATAAAAGTCTCTTATCCCTATGATTTAGACTTATAAAGAAATTCTCAAGCATTCGAAAAGTAAAAATAATAAGTTTAAAACCAAAGAGTTTAATTTTTTTCACCAAATGTAAATCTTTCATTAGGTATCTAGAAAGAAAATCTATTTTTAAACAAGATCCTATTAGACATAATTTTGACCTTTCGTTTTTCTCGTGACGTAATTCGTTCCTCTTCCTTCGCACTGAATCTAGTTTCGGTAGTTTTAAATTTATTAGAACGGCCTAAATGCCCAGGTCACAAGGACCCCAGGGGCTCAGAGACGGATTGATAAAGGGGACACACTCAACAACTGTTAGGTGACAGGTGGTCGCCTCCATTCAAGGCCATCGAATGTTTCCTTAAGGCGCGCAGTGGAAAGGCCGCCGTCCATCAGATGGCGCGTTAAGCCGTGACCCCCTGTGCGGGAGAGCCAGACCCTGTGCACATTAAAGAACACGCTGGATGGCTTTGATGGGAAGCTATCATTTGTCTCCCAACAGCTGTCCAGTGTAACCAAAACACCCAACCTTCTCTGAGCTCTCGGATTCTTATAGAAATGGTGTTCTCAATGGACGATTATAAAAGTTACTTAAAAACTTATATTTCGTTTCAGGCTGATCAAGATTGATCCGAAAAGCATATGTGAATTCCTCAATATGAAGTAAAAGTTTGTCTAGTCTGTTGTGTCTGTGGTATAGAAGATGGCTTGCTAATTGATCGTAACTCCGAACTACCGTGGAGCTGCGCCAGGAACCATGGATAACAACTACAGGAGACGACGGCTCAACAGCAGCAACATCCGCAAGCCATCTGTACCAGAGACCGAGTAAACGTTCCTATGTTTTACACCATGGGTTAAATGGCCAGGTCACATGGACCCCGAAGGCTCAAGAGAAGGTTGGGTGAGGGGACCCACTGGAACAGCTGTTGGGAGACAGATAGTAGCCTCCCGTCAAGGCCATCCAGCGTGTTCTTTAACGTGCACAGGGTATGGCTTTCACTCACACGGAGCCATGGCTTAATGTCCCATCCGACGGACGGCGGCCTTTCCAAGTCCAGCGGTGACCCCTACTGACCGTGGGCAGGGTGGGAAATTTTGCAGAGATAAATCTCAATGCTGACCCAGCTGGGACTTGAACCTGGGAACTACAGATAACGAGCCTGGCACGCTACCGACTGAGCCACCCCCGCCCCGGAAATTTTGGAAATGCATAAAACGAATGTAACAGCAGGGTTTGCTATTAAAGTTTTAAACCTAATAACTCTGTAAATTAAAAGAAAATTGTTCGAAATCGAAAACTAAGATTTGAGTGACATTGTTTCGTAAAAAGTTGTAGAGGCGCTTGGGGAGCCTTCCGTAAGCTCTGAATGTAACTTTCAATTTATATAGCAGTGTTCGGGAACTTAGTGTATATCTGTAATGATGCCAAAAGTTGCAGAAAGGCATATTTTCGCTTCGTCGATATAACAACGTGAGATTTTCTTCCGAAAGAGCATGAAGATCAACTAAAAAATCTCTCTAACAAAGACCGATTTATTTACCCTACTTCTCACAATCTATATCAGATCGCGATCTAATTTCATAACACGAAGTCTAATTTCATCAAGGAGAAGCCAAAACACACAAAGTCGCAATGTCTGCAATCTTTTAATGTGATATACCACTGCAGGTAATGACCAGGACTCTTCCAAGATAAGTGTCTGACAGAAAAGGATTTCTTATATCACTTCTCGTCATGGTGTAGCCCTATATCTCAAGGTAATACCGTGATGCAGAGAAACCTCTTTGGAATGAAGGAGAGAAGATATGGGAGGGAAGAAAATGACATTGGATGGGATGAAAGTCCAGAAAGAGAGAAGAATATCTATACTGGTTTTCAGGTACTGATCACGTGAACTCAAAACAGCTGCTTGGAGTGATAAAGACGTTGCTATAGTGCACGGTCATGGGGGTGACCTACACCAATACAGTAGAAATGGGAGGTGTAAGTTAAAGACAAACAGAATCCACCCCTTTTGTATCTCTTTCTCCTCCCCCATATCTTGGGTGGAGTGAACGCGAGTCATCCTTCTCCTTTATTAAAGCTCTTTCTTCCTTTGAATTTACACGCAATGCTATTTTGGATATTCTGAATGGTCTCCTCAAGTTCTTATCTTTTTTAACAAGTTCTCCTTCCTTCTTGTTCTACAGAGGCACGACACGTTTTAATGACCTGTCGACCCCATTCTCCGAGCTGTGACGATCAAAAGCAACCTCTCTCATCTTTTCAGAAACGGATGAGGAATGATACTAAACGAGGACGATGAATTTCTTCAGTGTCTCTGTGTTGGTCTTTCTCTTCTCCATGACAGGTTCGATAAGACGACGGTGACCACCGCCACGAGACGACGATGAGATGACTGAGACGAGAGCGGGTGAACCTTCCTTAAGGGTCGGTGACCGCTTCGACATATAATGGATTGCGCCTTTGAATTTGCGTGTCGATTCGTGCAAGGCGTTCTGCTCTTGTGGCTGCCCTCCTAAGCGAAACATAACGGCGATCAATATGTCCCCCTGTGCGAAGGAGATGTCAATATTGTTTCTACTGAGCGTCTGCTTGAATAGACTCCGCTCATAGATTAATGAAGGGAGAGTATAGAGGAAATTTCTTATCATTAGCTTTTATTTTGCGCATCTTTTTTTGTGTTGGATAACGTTGTTTTACCTCTAAGCGGCACTTCGTAACATTATGAAATAAATGGCCTAGTCACAAGGCCCTGAGAGATTGTTGGATAGGAGAAGGAGTTGGGTTGGGTTGTTTTACCCCTGAGCGGCACTTTTTCGCACATAATGAGCTAAGCGGACACGTCACCAGGGCTCCGAAGGCTCAGAGAAGGTTGTGGGAGGAGACCCACTGGAACAGTTGTTGGGAGACAACTGTTCCAGTGGGTCTCCTCCCACAACCTTCTCTGAGCCTCGGCTCTGGTGGCCTCCGTCAATGCTGGTGATCAATGTTGATCTTCATGCTCTGGTGGCCTCCGTCAATGCTGGTGGTCAATGTTGGTGCAAATCTCCGTCAATGCTGGTGGTCAATGCTGGTGGCCTCCGTCAATGCTGGTGGCCTCCGTCAATGCTGGTGGCCTCCGTCAAGGCCATCCAGCGTGTTCTTTAACGTGCACAGGGTATGGCTCTCCAGCACACGGTGCCACGGCTTAACGTCCCATCCGACGGACGGCGGACTTTCCAAGCCCATCGGTGTCCCCACTGACCGTGGGCAGGGAGTTTTGCGGAGATAAATCTCAACGCTGGCTCAGGTGGCACTCGAACCTGGGAATTGCCATTATGGGATGGTCGTTTGCCCAATTATGTGCAAAAAAACTGCCTCTCAGAGGTAAAACAATCCAACCCAACTCAATCCTTGGGGTCCTTGTGACCTGGCTATTTAGCCCATTGTGTGCAAAAAAGTGTCGCCCAGAGGTAAAGCAACACAAATCATAGCTCTAAAAATATATGGCTTACCCAGATTATATATAGTTTTAAATGGGAGGGGAGTCTGAATGTTTATGTCTAATGGTGGGGGGAAAGGATTTATCAAATGCGAATATTTAATTTTTTTCGGAACAGAAAAATAAGTTATTCAAGCCCTCAAGGAGAGATGCCGAATGAATATTATTTCAAGCAGAGATTTCGATAGATTAGACATATATTTTGTTTATCGTCAGTCACGTTTTCCCACAAAAAACATGTTAGAAATTTATCTCTTGAAAGCTGACTTCTGTTGATAAAACATGATTATAACTTTAATTTTGGATACCAGTGCATTTTGTCTAAAATATTGTATTTATATAATTATCCGTCCAGAATGATTAGAGGACTTTGGCTACTGATTAAAGGGACCTGGGTTAGAAGAGGCGGCTAAGGCATGGATTCTACTTTGTTGTCTTTCTGCTGAGATCTCGCCTTCCTCACTGAGCTTCTCTACGGCATATTAAACTCACAGAGTCCTGTGGCAATCAGCTGCTTGAGGGGGAATTTATTATTTATTTTTACATTAAAATTTTTCTCTTCCTTCCCCACTTAATCTACTTTTCAAATGTTCCCAAAACGTTTCCAGTTACATGAAAATTTTGTGCAGCGATATGAAAAAAAATAAAACAGATAATTGAATTCTACCCTTCTCTCAGCTCTTAAAGTACGGATCTCTTGTTTTATAGGTGGATATCATGCACG
Source organism: Ryuthela nishihirai (assembly GCA_038380435.1). NCBI lineage: Eukaryota > Metazoa > Arthropoda > Arachnida > Araneae > Heptathelidae > Ryuthela > Ryuthela nishihirai. The sequence goes on along the minus strand of JAWZYU010000002.1, from coordinate 19,969,893 downwards.
TGTTATAGTTAAAGAGCTCATTTCGCACTCGAATGCATTCTCTGGCTGTTTCGTACGTGTTTGAAGAAGGATTTCGTGGAAGCTTTTCTCCTTCGCTGGAGTCCTTGTTACTTATGTGTCTGTTGTCATGGTTACAAGGCGAAAGGTCTTCTTGCAGAGACAGAGAATCGGGATGCTGCTCAGACAGGCAGAAGGAAACCTGGCGATGAGGTAACGGTTAGGTCTATATTTAGCTTTAGTAGGATTTACAGAACTAATATGAAGCGATGCATCGAAGTAGATATTTCAATTTAATAGGTTATGATTGCAAAGGTATCTTGGATATCGGAGTTGTTCGATTACGTTTGGCTGGCACTTTTTGTGCATACAACTCACACAGGTTAAATGACCAGGTCACAAAGACCCCAAGAGCTCAGAGACAGATAGATGAAGGCGATGTGCTATACCTCTGTTAGAAGGAAGATAGGAAGCCTTTCGTCATGGTATCCTGCATGTTCTTTGATGTGCACATGATAAGACAATTCGGAGCAAGAGTTTCTCATTATGTAGCGCACCAGTCTCGTAAATCTGAAGTTCCCAGGTTCGAGTCCCCAACTGTCCCAGCGTTGAGATTTACCTTCGCTATCGTCGGCGAGAAAGTGGATGCTGATGATCTTGGAAAGGTCACTGTCTGTAGGAGGGACGTTAAGCTGTGGTCCTGTGTAAAGAACCATACTCTGTGCACGTTAAAGAACACACTGGATGACCTTAACTGCAGACTCTCATTTGTCTCCTAATAGCTGTTCAGAGGGTCCATTTCCCCTCAACGTTCTCTGAGTGCTTGTCTTGTGACCTGACCATTTTATCCCATTGTGTGCAAAAAATGTTCTGCTCAGAGGTTAAACAACTTAACCTCAAGAAAAATGGCTTAATCGCCTTAATATAAAGGAGTTGGGTTGTTTTACCTCTGAGCGGCACTTTTTTGCACACCATGGGCTAAATGGCCAAATCACATGGACCACCAAGGCTCAGAGAAGGTTGGGGGAGAGGACCCACTGGAACAGCTGTTGGGAGACAGATGGTAGCCTCCCGTCAAGGCCATCCAGCGTGTTCTTTAACGTGCACAGGGTATGGCTCTCCCGCACACGGGGCCACGGCTTAACGTCCCATCCGACGGACGGCGGCCTTTCCAAGCCCATCGGTGTCCCCTACTGACCGTGGGCAAGGCGGGGAATTTTTGCGGAGATAAATCTCAACGCTGACCCAGCTGGGACTCGAACCTGGGAACTACAGATTACGAGCCTGGCGCGCTACCGACTGAGCCACCCCCGCCCCTAATATAAAGGGGAGGAGATGGGTATAGTAGCTCAGTCAGTTAGTAGCTTTACAGACTCGGAAATCTGCAGTTTCCATATTAGAGCTTCAACTGTGCGATCGTTGATATTTATTTCCACCAACCTCCACCTGCCTCGGTCAGAAAGGGGACACGGCGGACGGGATTCGAAAGGCTGCCATCCGTCGGATTAGACATAGAGCCGTGGCCCGTGTGCAGAAATGTCATACTCTCTGCACGTTAAAGAACCCCCTGGATGACCTTGAAGGGTAGGGTACAGCGGAGATAAGTCTTAATGCTGGCACAATCGCGATTCGAACATGGAAACATCAGATTACGAGACTGGAGCGCTATCGACTGAGCCACCCTACCCCCCCAACCCCCACACATACACACAGAGGTTAGGATGTAAAACAATAAATCCCAAGTATCCTACAAACTGTGACTTTTCAAGACTCTTGATTGCATCACTTTTCAATGCGTACAGTCGCTCAAAAAATATCCGAACTCTATGGTTGATTACAGAATTCAGAAAAAATATCTAGCAACGATTTTTTTAGAAATTAGTGATCTGGCAACCTTCGTGTCACGTGATTACAGAATTCAGGAAAAATATCTGGAGCGTGTACAGCAACTGTACACGCTCAAGTTACCATTCACAACAAACTGGAGCGTGTGCAGTTACTGCACACGCTCCAGTTTGCTGTGAACGGTAACTGCACACGCTCAATATTTCCGTGAGTGAGCCCACACGATCTAGTATCAAAATGATATGACCACCTACAGTCGCTCAAAAAAATATCCGAACACTATGGTTGATTACAGAATTCAGAAAAAATATCTGGCAATGATATTTTTAGAAATTAGTGATCTGGCAACCTTTGTGTCACGTGATTACAGAATTCAGGAAAAATATCTGGAGTGTGTACAGCAACTGTACACCCTCCAGTTACCGTTCACAGCAAACTGGAGCGTGTGCACTAACTGCACACGCTCCAGATGAACGGTAACAGCACACGCTCCAGATGAACGGTAACAGCACACGCTCAATATTTCCGTGAGTGAGCCCACACGATCTAGTATCAAAATAATATGACCACCTACAGTCACTCAAAAAAATATCCGAACACTATGGTTGATTACAGAATTCAGAAAAAATATCTAGCAACGATTTTTTTAGAAATTAGTGATCTAGCAACCTTCGTGTACGTACACTAATTTCTAAACAAAATCGCTGCCAGATATTTTTTTCTGAATTCTGTAATCAACCATAGTGTTCGGATATTTTTTTGAGAGACTGTATCGGGTGAGCAGACGGAGACTGCGCAGTTGATGTTGCGACAATCTGTGTTTCAGTCTCAATATTTTTCCGCGAGATATTCGCGATTGTTTTATTGGAATATCACCAAACTGAAAACATCACGGAGCTCAATTACCTTTTTATTCATTTGGGTGAATAGGGTTGGGTTGGGTTGTTTTACCTCTGAGCGGCACTTTTTTGCACATCATGGGCTAAATGGCCAGGGCACATGGACCCCGAAGGCTCAGAGAAGGTTGGGGGAGGGAACCCACTGGAACAGTTGTTGGGAGACAGATGGTAGCCTCCCGTCAAGGCCATCCAGCGTGTTCTTTAACGTGCACAGGGTATGGCTCTCCCACACATGGAGACACGGCTTAACGTTGCATCCGACAGACGACAGCCTTTCCAAGCCCATCGGTGTCCCCTACTGACCGTGGGCAAGGCGGGGAATTTTGCGGAGATAAATCTCAACGCTGACCCAGCTGGGACTCGAACCTGGGAACTACAGATTACGAGCCTGGTGCGCTACCGATTGAGCCACTCCCGCCCCATTTGGGTATAGAAGAAAGACATTGATTAAATATGGGATTTACTTTTAGCCTTCGGAATGAATATTAATTAAGTTCATTGCTCTTATTTGATTTTGAACTGTCTCTCGGATGCTGCGATACTGTCATCCGTGTCACCGAAAGAAGGGGGGGGGGGGCGGAGGAGGACGGAATAGAATGCTGACGGAGACTCAGGGAATCGAACCCGATGCTATCAAAAGTTACGAACTGTGCTTATGCTATCTTCTGTCCAATTTCGCCCCTTTCGTAGAACCTGACCACGAACGCGAAGAACGCAAAAAAGGAATGTAACCTTTTTTTTTTTAATTCCGAGCGTCATTCGCTCTCCGTGTGGAGGCATAAAAAATAAAAATAAATACCCCCTCAAGCAGCTGCTTGCCACAGAGGTCTGACAGGAGCCTGTCAGTTTATATGCCATAGTAGGAGATCTGAGAGGATGGCAGGACCTCAGCAGAAAAACGACACACATATCCATGCCTAATCCGGGGCTCGAACCCAGGTCCCTTAGATCAGTAGCCAAGCGTGCTAACCACTCGGCCACGGTATGGGGAGCAAAATGAAGGAATAACACTCGGAGCTCGAAATCAGTTGCTCCCCGTCTCGATTCCATTGTTAGACAACAGCAAGGGAGTTGCGTTCCGGAAGACAACGAAACAGTGAAAAGCGAAAAAAATCGTCACACAGAGATCAAGAAAAAAGATCAGCAGGGAAAAAAACAACAACAATAGCAATACACACACAAAAGCCGTTAGTTTGTTTCAGCTTCGAGCGTTTGAAGTGGGGTGAGAGAAGGCGCGTGCTTCGCGTGCAGAGAGGGCATCCAATAGAGAGAGAGCCAGCAGAGCAAACGTCACGGTCATGCGTGCGTACGAAAGAGAAAATCTCTGCTGTGACGTGTGGAAGACGTCCTGCTGTCAGAGGAAGAAAGTGTCTCTGGTTTGCCACATTCTCCTTTTCATCGGGATTCAGATGAACAGATTATAAAACGTGATGTGTGATTTATAAAAATAATAACTCTCAGCAGTCCGGTCTTGCGATGAAGAAAGAGACTCTTGGGCGTCAATGTGAGCATCCTGACAGGATCCGTCAGCGAAGAATTTTTTTTTTGTTTGTTTTACGTTTCATCCTCTGACACTCTCAAAAGTGCTTTCGAGGTCCGATTTCTTTTTTTTGCTCGAAAGCAATTTTCTTTTACTGACGGATCCTTTTGGTTGTTAGTCTTTCAGAACGATTTTGTCCCTCAGAGCAATCAGTGCAAAACTGAATTCTTTTGAAAGTAGATTTTCGAAGATGTGACAACGTTTTTTTTTTTGAGATGCAAACATGTTTAATGTACATTTTAGATACAGACTGGCTATTTAATATTAGGAACTAACCCATACTATCAGGGATGGAGTTAGGCATAAGTTAGCTGAGTTACAACTTAGGGACTCAAGATATGAGGAGCTCCCAAAAAATTAGTTTCAAATTTTATTGTACAGCAGTTGTAAATTTATTTTAAATAATTATAAAATATAACAAATGTTTTCACCACACCAATTTATTTTTCACTGTTTCCTTCAGTCAGGATAAATTGAAAAACCACAAGCAGCTGCTTGCCACAGAGGTCTGACAGGAAACTTTCAGTTCATACCCCACAGTAGAAATGTCATACTCCCCGGCTCTAAGCTTAGCTGAGAAAGGTGAAATTGTGGGGGGGGGACATGAGCGTCCGCAGAAGGGGGGAAACTGGGCACTTGCCCCCCCTGGGATCGAATAAAAAATTCCACAAATTATAATCGTAACAATTTAAACGTATTAATTTATATACATTACGCATGTGTTTTTGTATTGGTGCAATACTGTATTCTATAATCTATTTGTGAACTGGAAGGAGAGCTGTGTACCAATCCCCAGTGATGATGCACAGAACCGGCCAGGTCTAGCACCTAATGTCCGACCCCGCCTTCTTGTGGTGCAGGCCGTTAGTACCTTTCAAAAGAGATATTCTCTTTTGGAAGGGAACGGAAGGGGAGGGCTGCCAGTTCAGTATGGCCTACTGATCTGGTCATCTATGGCCACTTTTTTCTTTTTTTTCAACCCTGCTGAGGAGTGGTCAACTTCACAGGGTCCTGGTGCTGACCATTTATACCTACTAGACTGGACTTGTTTATGGATTTGAGCTTGATTATGGATCCTGGACTTGCTGCACTGGTGGGTCTCTGTTGAGGAAGAGTCTGCCGCTGTGTTTTCTGTTTGCTTCTGGGTTGCCAGCTCTAAGTGAACAGAGGCATGGGATACCTTATATCAGCTGGTGGATAATCCTAATCAGAGGCCATCGCAGGTACCTGAACCTTACTTAGCTAGTTGGGCATCGTCAAGCCTAAACTGGAGTAATGTGTCTCAGGCAGGCCATATGGTTCTTGAAAAAGTCCACTTGAAAAGGTGGTGCCTGAAGTTCCTACCAGCATCGGTGACTTCAGCCTTTAGCTGAGGAGGAACAGGTCTTTGCCCCATGCCTGCGATCAGGGGGCTGTTTGATATTGTTGGCCCTACCAATCTCAATAAACCTAATTTCTTTAAAAATCCTACTAATCATTTTCTCTCTGCAGGAACGTGGAACGTGAGGACATTACATAGAGATTATTCTCTTGATGTCCTCATGCAGGAATTCCAGCGCTATAACCTAGATATTCTAGGCTTGCAAGAGACCAGATGGACAGGTAAAGGTGAGATACTTAAAAATAACTTTAAATTTCTCTTTACAGGGAGGGAGGATGGAAAGCATCACCAAGGCGTGGGTCTGCTGCTCAGCAGACATGCTAGTGATGCTCTTCTAGGATATGAGTGCATTAATGAAAGGTTTCTTACAGCAAAATTTCAGACAAGCATTAAACACTTGAATGTTATCTGCTGTTATGCCCCCACTGAGGATTCTGATGAGGATGAGAAGGATAGGTTTTACAGACAACTTCAGGATATTTTGAATTCTGTCAAGAAAGGAGATATTACCCTTGTTCTTGGTGACTTCAATGCCAAAGTTGGTACCGACTCTGACCTTTGGGGAGGAGTAATAGGCCCTTTTGGTATTGGTAGCTGCAATGGCAATGGGCAACGTCTCCTACAGGTAAGTAAACTAAATGGTTTCAGAATAACTAACACATATTACAAACACCGCGACATACATAAATACACATGGGTTTCACCTGATGGGCTGCATAAGAATATGATTGATTATATATTAATTAACAGCAAATGGGCTAGTTCTGTTAGAAATACCAGGGCATATAGGGGAGCTGAAATTGGATCTGACCATTACCTTGTTAAAAGTGTCTTGCAACTTAAACTTAAAAAGTGTTGTGCTAGAGTTAAAAAATTTACCTTTAATACTGAAGCTCTGAAAGACCCAGTTATAGCTAAAGCTTACCATGATAGGTTACTTAGTCATTATGACAGTCATGATTTGCTTAATACTGAAGTTGAGGAAGAATGGGGCCATTTTAAACAGGCTTTTTTGGAAACTAACTGTACTCTTTTAGGGAAAAAGGAGCAGAGGAGGCAGAATTATTTAAGTGATAAGGCACTTGAGCTTATTTCAGAAAGAAGGAACTGCAGGAATGTCCTTAATCAGTACCCTACTAGTCCTAATAGAAAGCATTACAAAGAACTTAATAAACGTGTAAAGAATCAGTTAGCTACTGATAAGAATCTTTGGCTTGATGGCCTTGCTGACAAAGCTGAGGAAGCAGTTAGACAGCACAACAGCAGAGAGCTGTACCAGATAGTTAATGTTTTGTGTGGTAGAAAACGAACAGGTATACAGGGATTGAAGGATAAACAAGGCAAGGTTATAGAAGGTGAGGATTCTGTCATGTCTAGGTGGGCTGAGCATTTCAGTGATGTTCTAAACAATGTGGTTAGTTCTACTCCCATTGTTTGCAATGATGATAGATGCATTGTTGGCTTTAATGTTGGCCCTATAACACAATCTGAAGTTAGTTTGGCTATTTCTAAACTTAAACTTCATAAATCCCCAGGGGTGGATGAAATTACTACGGAAATGCTTAGAGCTGGGAATGTTTCTGTTACCATTTGGATGACTGAAATTTTGAATAACTTTTATGATAAAGGCATGGTTCCTAAAGATTTTACCAGAGCTATTATTATCCCTATTTTCAAAAAAGGTGATCGCAGTTCTTGTGATAACTATAGGGGTATCAGCCTACTCTCCGTTCCAGGTAAAGTTCTTTCCATGATTGTGCTTAATAGAATTAAGAATCTGGTTGACAGGCAATTGCGTGATGAGCAATGTGGATTCAGAAATGGTAGGGGATGTGTAGATCAGATATTTTCACTTAGGCAGATTCTTGAGAAATGTTTAGAGTTTCAGAAACCTTTGGTTGCTAGCTTTGTTGATTTCAAAAAGGCTTTCGACTCTGTTGATCGTCATAATTTGTGGTTGATTGTGAGATCATATGGTATACCAGACAAGTTAGTTAACATAATGAAAGCTCTCTATAATAACACTGAGTCATGTGTGAGAGTTGGTAAGGCTTGTAGCAATTGGTTTAGCATTACTTCTGGTGTTCGACAAGGGTGCATTTTGTCTCCTTTTCTCTTTAGTTTGGTTGTTGATTATGTTATGCGAAATTCACTTCAAAGGAAAGCTTTTGGCCTTAAATGGGCTGGAGATACGAAAATTTCTGATTTAGATTATGCTGATGATTTAGCCCTTTTGGCAAATGATGTTGATGAGATGAACTCTTTCATTCGAACTGTTGATGAGACTGGTAGTACAGTAGGTTTGGTTATAAACAGAGAGAAAACTAAAGTGATGAAAATTGGTCAGGCAGGTTGTGATTCAGTTAATCTGAATGGTTGCAGTCTTGAGCAGGTGTCACAGTTTAATTACCTTGGGAGCTGCGTAACTGATACTGGTGATGTGCGGCATGAGATTAACAGACGAATAGGTATTGCTGCCGGGACTTTTAAGAATCTATGGAGATTGTGGAGAAATAGGCGTATACACCTAAAGACTAAAATTAGACTGTATAATAGTTTGGTTCTTTCTAGGGTTAGTTATGGTAGTGAAACTTGGACGCTGTGTAAGCAAGATAACAGGAAACTAGATGCTTTTGATTCTAGATGCTTACGCAGTATCTTGGGTATTAGGTGGTTTAACTTTGTAATTAATGATGAGGTTAGGCAAAGGAGTCTGCAACCTCCTTTAAGCAGCATATTGTGCAGAGAGAGACTCCGCTGGTTTGGCCATGTTGCCCGTATGGATAATTACAGATTGACGAATAGGGTTATGAACAGTGTGCCTGGAGGTCTCAGAAGGAGGGGGAGACCTAGGATGCGGTGGGCAGACAATGTCAAACAGGACCTTGTTAGAATTGGTGTACAGTGGCCGGATGCAGCAGATGTAGCTCAGGACAGATATGCTTGGAGAATTAAACTGCGCAGTCTGGTTGGACCTCCGTAGCCCATGGCTGCTTGAGGATGATGATGATGATGATGATGATGAAAAAATGAAATAATTAAATAAAAATTTATTGATGTAATTATTTGCCTCCAAGCTTTGTCCTCCCCCCCTGTAAAATTTTCTGCGAACGCCCATGGGGTGGGGGCGTTTTTTTTACTGAAATTGTAATTCTGAAATAGCGTGATCACTTGTTTTAAATATTCTTTAATAAGAAATATTTTAAAGGAGATTAAATTTTTTTACAATAGACAAACACATTTTTCATCGATATAATATATTATTTATTTGGTTGCTGGGTCCATATTCATTCTTATCGGCGCAGACACTTAGGGGCTGAGATAAAGTCTTAAACTGGCACCTCAAATTCTCAAATGGCAGAAATATGTTGACAGACTGCTTACTAATATTGTTCGTGCATTATAACGCAAACGAGGCAAATGCGGAGGAGACAGAATCTCCTTTTCCTTTTCTCCACTAGTTCAGTCGGTAGCGCGCCACGCTCGTAATCTGTAGTACCCAGGTTCGAATTCCAGTTTAGTCGGCGTTGAGATTTATCTCGTCAAAACTCCCGCCCTGCCCACAGTCAGCAGGGGACACCGATGGGCTTGAAAAGGCCGCCGTCCGTCGGATGGGACGTCAAGTCATGGCTCCGTGTGCGGGAGAGCCATACCCTGTGCACGTTAAAGAACTCGTTGGATGGCCTTGACGGGTGGCTACCATCTGTCTCCCAACAGCTGTTCCAGTGGGTCACCTCCCCCAATCTTCTCTGAGCCATCGGGGTCCTTGTGACCCCATCCGACGAACAGGGGCCTTTCCTAGCCCATCGGTGTCCCCTACTGACCGTGGGCAGGGCTGGGAATTTTGCGGAGATAAATCTCAACGCTGACCCAGCTGGGACTCGAACCTGAGAACTACAGATTACGAGCCTGGCGCGCTACCGACTGAGCCACCCCCGCCCCTTAAAATTAGTTTTAAAGACTAATGAATCGATAGTACTAGCTTAACTAATTTGTTCCAGTACTATTTACTACCCAATTTCAATTTATCTTAAATGAATTGAACATTGCCATCTGACAGCGAGAGTATCCGCCATAAAAATATAAAATATATATCCATATAAACTCACTTCTGCAATATTGTTTGTCTTGATGGTTGAAGTATCCTGTTCTGCGCTACACCTGATTCGGTTACTAAAGAACTTTAAACTAATTCTGGATTAAATATGTGGGCCACTACCGGAAGTAGTGCAATACACTCCGTTGAAGCACTCCGTTGAACTACAAAAATAAGACTAATATCGGTTCGGGGGACTCTTAGAATCGCGAGGTATTATGCTTATGGTATGTACAGGAGTAATGCTCCATAGACAGTGTTATTTCCAATCAAGATACATATAAAAAAATGTGTGCTTGCCCGAACCACTTTCACACCGTACCACTTGTTCTAAGAATTCCACACTAGTATAGAAATAGGGAAAAGTAACTAAACAGACATCTCCGTGTTAGATTGTAGTGAAACCACCCATCTTTGACGAAAAACTTGTGTTTGCAGCGTGCGCTTATTCAAACATACCGAGGTAAGTGGGAACTCTGAAAAAGAGCTAGGCCTCGATTCTGGGACCCAACTTTTCATGGAAATATTGTTGTTTTCCAGTGAGTTTTCAGATTTTTTAATTTACAAACAAAAGCGCCTATTCAGATTGTCTTCCGTTCGAATCATATTTAATGCTGTCAACATTAATGTTCGCGCTTTCCTTTTCATATATTAGGAAATGGAAAGTTCGTGCATGTAAGAGTGTGTTCAATGTATCTTTAAAAATATACGCAACTATCTGTCTTAACGGTTAGCTTTCACACGGCCCTGTAGAAGGGATGAGAGGATGTCGGGATCTTTGACAGGTAAACACCGCTCATGTCTTACTATGGATCTCAAACCTTGACTTTGTTAGGAGTAACTAACCTACTGTCTATGGGACAGGTGTTGGCTATCGTAACTTGTGGGTGTATCGGTTGTGGTAAAGTACAGTGGACCTTCGTTATAGCGCTGCTCGCTATACCGCGCACTCGGTTATAGCGCGGGTGATATTCGCGATAAGTTCAAACATGTTTATACAGGTCCGTGCGGCGTCAGTGAGTATCGCATTTTATTGTTACTGCGTATTGAGTAATTTTGTATGTATTGAGTTCCTGCATGTATTTTGAATAGTGTTTAATTATTGTATGCATGATGAGTAAAAGAAAAGCTTACAATGTGATATTTATTGTGTCGCCACCGCACCGCTCGGTATAACGCGGTTCACCTTATAACGCGGGTGTTGTTTCCCGCCCGACATGCGCGTTATATCGGGGGTCCACTGTACTGAATAGGCTATTGGGAGATTTTCAACGTAAGCAGTAATAATCTGATGATGCTTGCGATTTACCTACTCCGGTTGTTAAAGTTTGATTTATTAGAAAGTAAATATACCGATAGGGAAGATGAATCAGTGATGAACTTTAATTATCTTGTGAGAGGAAATGCATACATAATGAACGTTTTACGAATCTGTGGAGTGCATCTGAAAATTAAGTTATGACAGTGAAGCAAACAGAATTTTTCATTCTAAATGCTTACTCAGCCTATGGATAGGTAGTTTGTCGGTGTAATGACAAGTCTGATGCGTAGACACTTTGATTAACGAATGTCGGAAAAAGTCCTTGAATGTATAAAACATCCCTTGTGATCCTGACAACATCTACAGCAGAATGAACTCAGAAGATTGTGTGGTCAGAACTTTACAGACGTCTATTCATCTTTGATAGTTTCAAGAGGGTTACGATAGTATATAAGCGAGGGGCCCCTGTCTATATTACTTTTTTCAAGAGCAGTACATTACATAAGTCCGTTCACTGTTTTAATGACTTTTTTAGTTCTTTATTGTCTATGGGATTTGTTTTTTAGTGCACGGTCATTAGTGTGAATCGTCCTTTGCGTCGAAATCACTCGCGTTCCACAGAAACAGCGCTTTATTGCGGTTGGAAAAAATAAAAGTTGAAATTTAATCCCAGAATGTCATATGAAAATTTGAAGTGAGAACGTATAAGGATGTTAATACTGTCACCTAACAAAGGACGTCGGGGATGGATTTGTTCACTTTTCTAATGTACGAAGTCAAATCCTATTCTTCCTGAGTCGAACCATACTCCTTTAACTCATGTTGGAACTCAAGTTTTTTTTACGGAAACGTATGAATTCTACTTTTAACATTCCTTTTATAGCATTCTGCCACACAGTCTTTACCCTGTAAAAGCATGTAACTGGGGCTGCATCAAATAGCGTTACTTCCTAGGAAAGAGTTTGCGTCATGTACTGAGGATACAGCCGTAATAAGTATTTTTAAACAACGTCGCGTAACGGGGGAGTTTTTAATTTCGTAGGACTTTTGTTAAAAACCATCCGGAGTGAGGATCCGAACAGGGATCTTTTAGGTCGACCCTATTGACTTCAATATTTTTCATCACGAGGAATAAAATCAGATTTTTCCTTTTATTTATTTTTTTACCCAATAGCATTTTTTTTTTCTGTGGGACTGCTACTGTGAGGTAGTCCTTCTTCTAGTAAAAATGTGACAGCCAATAGTCGCAGGGGTGCGTTAAAAGAAATTAGTGTTGATTAAAACGGACTTTACAACAGTTATATGTATATTAATATGAAAAGACTGTTGGGTTTTGGTGTAAGATCTAAATTTTAAAAGTGGAGAGGGATCCTGCCAGAATTAAACATCTACAGTAGAATGGATTCCGAAGATTGTGCGGTCAGAACTTTACAGAGCTCTATTCATCTTTGATAATTTTCGCAAGCATCGAGGGTTATGATAGAGAAAGCAAGCTTGAAGTGAGAACGTATAAGGATGTTAATACTATCGCCTAACAAAGGACGCCAGGGATAATGCTAAAGATATTCGTATTTTTCCACGGAATTATACGCTGCACATTTCTTATGACATTAACAATTGTTCCCTTTTCTGATGTACGATGTCAAATCCTGTTTTCCTTGTAACTGCTACATATTTTAATTGTGATGTCGACCATGTAAAATCAGCTGGGCGCTTGGAGAACGCGATAACCACATGGAGTTCTGATAGTGTAGCATTCGACAAGAAACAATAATTATTTAACTTTCTCATCAGGCTTTTGGACTGCTCTTCTCAAAGTGAGTCGAACCATACTCCTTTAATTCATGCTGGAACTAAAGTTTTTTACGGAAACGTATGAATTCTACTTTTAACATTCTTACTTTCTATAGCATTCTGCTACATAGATTTAGCACTTCTCCGAGGAGTCGGTCATAATGTGTGTCAACTCAATTTTAAGTGATCTAATAAAGTTCGAGTTATATTTCATAACCTAAAGGGTAGCCATCTGTAGGAAATCGGTATTAATTGCAATCCCAATAATATGGAAAACAACAATCTCCCTTTGAATTTCATAGATTCTTATTTTTAAGTTCGTCTATCGCAGAAGAATTCCTTCTGTATTTCAACAGGAAACAGTAATTATTTAACTTTCTCAGAGTAAGCCGAAACATTCTTTTATCTGTTCCCGCTGCGGTCCCCATAGGTTGGCGTTAGTTGGGGCGACCTTTGCACGTAACCCGTGGCCAGCTTGTTGCTATGGTTCAGCAGATCACATGGGGATGAGTGTAGAAAGTGTCGAAATGAGGGTAAAAGGTCGTTTCTTGTAAAGTACTAGGTGCGAACATTTCATTTCATTTTCAGACCTCGGTCAGAGCATATAGCGGATTCGAAGTATTTTGCTAAATTTTGACTCTCAGTCCCGTTGCAAATGAAATTTCACTGGATTAGTGCAGGTAAGTTGAGAGGGTTCGCTCGCGTGAGACATTGCATTATTTTTTATAGTTGAAGTATTTGCTAAATTTGAATATCAGTCCAGTTGCAAATAAAATTTCAGCGGATTAGCGTAAGTAAGTTGAGAGGGCACGCTTGCGTGAGACAATGTATTATTTTTTATAGTTGAAGTAGCTGCTAAAAGTAATGTCCCCTACTCCATTAACATGCATTCATGATGGGACTAAAGTTTTTTACGCAAGGGTGACCGCAACGTAAATTTAGCGTTCTTACTTTCTACCTCGTAAAAAAAAAGTTTTTTTTTACCCGTTTTCATCAGTGTGATGTGGCATACGTTCGTACGCAAACGGTGGAAGAGACGATTTTTAAAACTGTTTTACCTGATTTTTCTCCGGAGTAGCGTTACTTCCCCGTACTGAGGATCATCATCATCATCATCATCCTCAAGCAGCCATGGGCTACGGAGGTCCAACCAGACCGTGCAATTTAGTTCTCCAAGCAAGTCTATCCTGAGCTACATCTACTGCATCTGGCCACTGCACACCAATTCTAACAAGGTCCTGTTTGACATTGTCTGCCCACCGCATCCTAGGTCTCCCCTTCTTTCTGAAGCCTTTAGGCACACTGTTCATAACCCTATTCGCCAATCTATAATTATTCATACGGGATAAGAATACAGTTTTGGGAGTTGTTTTTACAATTGAGACATGTATCATCCGTTTCTATGCAATTATTCTGAGACCTGCAACAGCTGGTCGTTGCTACCCATGCAATTATTCTGATGCTTGCATCAACCGACCCGAGGGAGGGAGGGGGCTTAAAATATAGGTCAACCAGGGGGTCTGCAAAAGGAGGAGGGTTTAAAATATAGGTAGGTCAACCGGGTGAGTCTGAAATAAAGAAAAAACGAAGAATTCGAATAGAGTTAAAATAAGGATTTTTGGGAAATTAGTGTTCCTCACAGGCACTAGATGGCGCCAGGGGCTTTTTCATAAGGGGGAGCAATTTTTTTATAAAGGGGGAATCGAAAATCGAAGAATTAGAGTTAAAATATCGGTTTTTTGGGAATTAGTACTCTTCATTGTCACCAGATGGCGCCACGGGGGTGAAAGGTAGATAAACGGGGGTTTTTCGATAAGGGGGAGGAAGTATTAATTATGAGTTATTAATTGTGAATATTAATTGGATATTAATTAGTTATTAATTAGTTATTAATTGGATATTAGTTAGTTATTAGTTATTAATTCTATATTAATTAGGGGGCATGATATGTGACGTCATAGGGGAAAAGCACTAGTGGCGGTACGCTGGAGTGCCACAATACTACTAATGTCCCACAAAATGTCCTGTCAAGACTCTCGAGTTAGTTTCAATAGACAGCAGATATTTTTTTTTCTGAGGATGAGTTGCTTTAGCTGCATATTAATATACGACATGTCGCACGTAATAGAATTCAAGTATTGTCTCATGGACAGCTCCATATCAGTTACACGATTATGACCTTAACGCATGCGCATTATGGGACTATGAGTATATCTTCTGCTTGATTTACATTTGTATTTTAATAATAAACCTGTTAACCAAATTTCATTGCATTCCCTTAAAAATACTTCGAGCTATGTAAGAATTTATACATTATCGTTTAATTTTGAGCATCAGTGTATTTACACTACCGTTATTAGGAAATATCAATAGTAACAGTCGCCCCACCCTCCACCCTGAAACTATATCTTGGGTACGTGCCTCGTCACTTGCCATTGCCCTTGAGGGAAGATTTTGATAATGGGAATTTCCCTGTACGATCTGTCATTTTCTTCTAACCTTTTAATGGCCTTCGCCGTATCTTCCTGTAATTCTGTCTAACCTGATCGCCTTCGTCATCTCGTAACATCTAGCATATCATGTGCTCTCTTACAAGTGAGCCATTTTAACTTGTAAGAGCGTAATATATTATCCGGTTATTTTTGCTACATTTTCTGACAAGTAGACAAAAAAATAAAGCAGAAACTAAGCTCCAGATTCGTCGATATGGTTAAACGAGCCAGTTTTCGTGAATCACTAAGCTATTGCCATACCAACCACCTCCATCCCACCTTCCATTGAAATCACATTCTACTTAGCTATTTGAGAAGAAAAAATTGAATCTATCCGAAAAATTAATCATTATATTAAACTACTTTAGAAATCTATGTGAAGTTTAAAGTTTCGTATATAACGGTGAAGGCTATTGAGATATTAATTTAAAAATATCAGTGTATAGTTCTTATGTTAAACCTACAATGACTTAGGGAAAAATTTAAAGCAATTAATTAGAGTAGCCAATGCGAGTGATTGATTATTTAGAGTGTTACATTCAGACTTACACAATTCTTTCTTCCCGTGTTCTAATCCTAAGACCACATTAGACTCTGCTTATTGCACTTTCTTTACAGTAAGCCTAGTCTAATATGAGGAAAGTATCCCTTTCCTGCCTTACTCGTCTGCAGCCGAAGCTCATATTACCTTTCAAGTTACAACGCACAGAACGTACAGAGTCACCCCTTCTTAAACTGTGAATTAAATTAAGACTGATAAAATATTAAATGTTAACAAATATATAAATTTACCTGCAGTATGGATAGCAAAACACTTACAGCTACAATCAGAAACAAGTAAAGTTTAGAATTGTTTTTAAAATAGCGTCGTATAATTCTAGTTTTAGGGAAGTATTGATTTACTTTTAACATTATCTGAAAATCTCATTCACTGGAAACAATGGCGTTTGAAAATCATTGAGAGTTTCGACGAAAAATAATGATTTTCACTTCGTCTGTCTGGTCTTTCTACAGAGCTATCCATACGATTTATCACGCATGCCATAGCGGAGGTGATAAAAACGCATTTTTTTTATATATTCATTTTTATAAAAAGCTTGAAAAATCTACTACAATTTGGTGTTATGAAGGAGGAAGCATAGTTTTCGTAAAAGATCCCTAATAACTGTCGTGTAATGCTACCTTGAAAGAGAAAATGGAAGTTGTAAACGAAGTCATAATATTAATAAAATGTAAGAATTATTGGCCAAACCGAAATTTGGGTTCAAAGGTTTTTAACCTATTCCAGTGTGGTACTCCACACTGGAATACTCGCATATCTATCGTTATAAACCTATTTCCAAACTCTACTAAAACTGCTCTGATCTTATGAAATCTATATCATCTGTTTCAATATATATATACCAGGCAACAATGTAAATGGGAGACAAGCATGGATTGGGATGTAACAATGAAAATGTAATGCTCTTTGTTCAACAACTCAATAATGAAATGTTCTCAACGGTATTGGCAACATAGTTGTTTTCTTTCTTAAGGGCACTTTTTTTTATACAAATCGGCTAAGTGGTCCCTTCTCCTAGGCTCGGATACTCTTGGGGCAAGGGGACTTATTGTACAGTTCTTAGGAAACAGACCGGAGCCTCCATTAACACCATCCACTGTTCTTCAGCATGCAGAGACAGCTTAAGGTCTCATACGACGGCCTTTCAACGAAAAATACGATGGATTTTAGCAGAGATAAATATCAACGCTGGCACTGTTGGCATTCGAAACTGCAGACTACCAGCCTGTAGAACTGCTGACCGAGCGAAAGCAGCACTGCCAACACATAGCTGTTGACTTTTACTTTAATTAGTCTTCTTTTGCCTCAGTTCTCAACTTAATGAGTATTTTGACTATAAGGTTGGGGCTTTCTCTTAGCCCTAAAAGCATAAGCTGTCGAATTTGCGCGAAGTATATTTTCGCTTTGAAAGCTTTTATTATTATTAACAGCATATAGCACCATCAAAGTAGAACTCCAAGCATTCATTCTATTTGAAATGAATATATCGATAATGTAGATGTATGCGCTATCGAATTCTATTTTTTTTTACTATATGTCTGCTGTTTCAGAGTACGGATATTGCTGCATCTACGGTTAAATTTTTTTTTTTTCAATAATAGTACGATGAACCAATGTTAAAGTATAGGGAATCCATCTTGCATTTTTAGGGACAACCTGATGAGTTCTTCCTGAGGTTGCATTTTCAATGGCCAGCAGTGTAGATGGCGGATACTCTCGCTGTCAGATGGCAATGTTCAATTCATTTAAGATAAATTGATATTGGATAGTAAATAGTACTGGAACAAATTAGTTAAGCTAGTACTATCAATTCTATTAGCATTATGAGATAAGCTTTTAAACTAATTTTTAATTAAAGTATTCTGTGTGAAAGATAGGAAATGTTCGGGGTTTTTTTTGAGAAAGTGTTGCAGTTCTCATACAATTCAGTGAATTATTGGGCAGTTTTGAGAAATCTGTTGAAAAACATGACAATTCAAAATCAACAGGTAAAATGACGGTTTCCGGGGGCTGGGGGGGGGAAATGATGGAAGGATAGATTTTGAAGTGATATCTGTGAATGTATAGATTTTCTTTTTTTCCAGTGGAGATGACAGGGAATGAGATGAGAACGTGAAGCTCTACTTCAGAAATTGTAATAACGAAGAAAACCAGGATATTTTCGGTGAAATCGTGCGAAAATGGCTAACGTGAAGTTTTCCACATGTAGCAATTCCCATTTTCGTAAGATTAATGTAACTCTTCATGTAATTACGTCCGAGAACTCGTTCTTGTAATGGTCAATAGCATTGACCACGCATTATAGATTGCTTTGACCAGAACCGGGTTCGGACTCATTTTCTACTAGGTAAAAGTGAGTCGAACCGTCTTACATTCAAATTATCATAACTTGTGTTCTAATCAAGATACAGACGTCAAACTAACATTTTCTGATTACCATCGGAGAGAAACAATACATTGAATATATCGGAAGTCGTCTCGACACGTCACTTTTTGCTTTATGGATTTGAAACAGCTTCCATAGAGGATAAAATGAATTAATATCTAATGTTTCAGAAACGTTCGTTTCGTTTTTCGCAAACATAGCATTATACCATCGGAATTCGTTCCGATAATTCATTCATGGAAGGTATTGAACCCATTACCTAGCAGAGAAACTGGAATCTTTCTTTGGAATCTTCTCCTCGGCATTTTTTCTTTCCATCTTATTGTGGATATTTCTCGCTCGAAAATTCAGAGAGATTCTTTTATTTCTCCCCTTTTCTGAGAAAACTGACAGGATATATCGGGTTTTTGCTTTAACGAGTAGCACTCTTCACATGTCCACATCACGTTTTCTATCTTACAAATGACACATTTAACATGGTACCAAAAAGAACGCATCCCTTCACAACAAATACAACTACGGCAGCTTACTTCTTCTTTGCATTTCCATCATCGTTTAACAGGCTAAAAATAGCCAATACCCTCTCCCTGACTTACGGTGTGGCGTCTTGTACGTCAAGCGAGTCTTCTTCTTAAACATCCTCTTCCGTTAACAGGAAAACTTTATAAGGGGGGCAGAATGCCACCCTATCATCTGGTCCAAACGTCAAGCGAGTCCCAAGCAGGAGCCGCCAACTCCTCCTATAACAGAAAGCCAAAGGCCAAATTTAGGACGTCAATTTAAGTTGTCCTTCCATATAGACACTTCTGATATTTTTGGTTTTAATATTATTACTTGTCTACTCTGTGCTAAATATTTTTACTAATGTTTATCTATAAATATATTCTATTTAGGAGAAAATTTATTTGTATTAATTAGCATTAATATATTTCATAATAAATACGAATAATTTTTTCTTAAATAAAATATATTTATAGTTAAATAAATAAGTATACTCTCAAGCAGCTGCTTGCCACAGAGATCTGACAGGAGCCTGTCAGTTTATATGCTACAGTAGAAGGTCTATGAGGATGGCAGGACCTCAGCAGAAAAACAACACATACATCAGTAGCCAAGCGCACTAACCACTCGGCCACAGGACGGTGATTTTGCAGATAAACATTAGTATAAAGATTATCACAGAATCCACCAGTAATAATATTAGAATCAAAAATATAAGAATTATCTATATAGTAGTACTACTTAGTGACGTCAAAATTTTGTACTTTGGCCTTCTGTTATGTGCAGAAAGTGTGCCAGAAAAGGGCCATCACTTCAATAGTGAAAGCGGCGTACGAGGTTCAAACATTGCAAGTATCTAAGTATCTGCTCGCACGGATCCTCTAGCCCTTTTTTCTGCTCTGTCAGTTTGTGGGGTACAGTCGCTCAAAAAAATATCCGAACACTATGGTTGATTGCAGAATTCAGAAAAAATATCTGGAGCGTGTACAGCAACTGTACACACTCCAGTTACCGTTCACAGCAAACTGGAGCGTGTGCAGTCACTGCACACGCTCCAGTTTGCCGTGAACGGTAACTGCACACGCTCAATATTTTTGTGAGTGGGCCCACACGATCCAGGTTTTTATGAGCTCACACGATCCAATGTGCTGTGAACATTAACCGCAACCGCTCCAGTTTGCTGTGAACGGTAACTGCACACGCTCCATATTCATTGCATTATATATTCATACGCATTATATATATTAAACAAAATATTCGAACACTACGGTTAATTACAGAATTCGGGAAAAATATCTGGCAACGTTTTATTTTAGAAATTAGTGGTCTGGCAACGATTTTTTTTTAGAAATTAGTGATCTGGCAACCTTCGTGTCACGTGAAACAAAGGTTGCCAGATCACTAATTTCTAAAAAAAAATCGTTGCCAGATATTTTTCCTGAATTCTGTAATCAACCATAGTCCCCCCGATAGGGGACCACCTTGTCGTGGTGGGGGGGCCTAGGGCCCAGCAACCCGGCTGAAGGCTGTGCCGACCGGGTTGGGCGCCGGTTGGACATGGCCAAGGCCAACCGAGGTTGAAGACGCTGCTGGCCGGCTTGATTGTCGGTCGGGTGGTGACGGCGTCGGAGACCTCACCTCTCAGGGACCTGTGTGGTCAGTTCGACGGCTCTGCCGAAAGGTTTCCCTCGGCCTAGTAGGCACGAGCTGTCCAAAAAGTCTGGGTCTTACTAAGAGTCTCCACCCCGGGTGCCGATCGAGCTTGGATCTTTATATCCTTGCACATTTGCAAACCGGGGAATAGATTAAAGTTAGGTTTCTTCCGGTGGTCAGCTTTCCTTCTATAGGACTGCTGCCATGTGAGGCCGGGGTTGAGGTGCGCCTATAGGGCGTATTCCTTGCCCCCGGCTCTAGATAGTCATGGCTTTTCTTAACCAGGTAGTGCTGTCAGGCGGAACCGGGAATTGCCGTGGTTGCACAAGATCGCAACATAGAGATCAATCAACCATAGTGTTCGGATACTTTTTTGAGCGACTGTACCCATTTGACACAGATCTTTCAAAACTTTAAACGTTGATGAGTAATTGTGTCCACACTGCAAATCGATACACTGACATCTAAATTTATTACCTTAACGGTGATGAGTGGGTTTTCCTTAATGACTTCATGAACAGCAGCGGCAGTTCTCTCGTTCACGGCCTCTTTGGATCTTCCTGCACGAGGGAGGTCTTAGAGGCTCTGCCGTCCTTCTCTGAATTTGAGCTCCATCAGTTAACAGATGGAGCCGTATGAACAGGCATGATCCCCATATTATTGTGATATAACGGAATAGATTTTTTTTGCATCGTCCCCCAATTGCACGGGGCTGGGGTAGATCAGTCGGTAGCGCGCCAGGCTTGTAATCTGTAGTTCTCAGGTTCGAGTCCCAGCTGGGTCAGCGTTGAGATTTATCTCCGCAAAATTCCCCGCCTGCCCAAGGTCAGTAGGGGACACCGATGGGCTTGGAAAGGCCGCCGTCCCTCGGATGGGACGTTAAGCCGTGGCCCCGTGTGCGGTAGAGTCATACCCGGTGAACGTTAAAGAACACGTTGGATGGCCTTGACGGGAGGCTACCATCTGTCTCCCAACAGCTGTTCCAGTGGGTCTCCTCCCCCAACCTTCTCTGAACCTTCGGGGTCCATGTGACCTGGCCATTTAGCCCATGGTGTGCAAAAAAGTGCCGCTCAGAGGTAAAACAACCCAACACAATAACCGCCAATTGCATTCTTCTGAAAATATGAAATTTTTCCCCGTGTTTAGTAGGCACCATAACAACAACGCACAGATTTCGGAGACCGAACTTTCCGTTCCGACAGCGGAAAGGGAAATGATGATACGGCCTTTGCTTTTAACACGTAATGACAAGTTTAGAGAAGCTTTCAAACAAGTCGTAGCTCGTGAACTTCGAAGGAGCGAGTGCAAATCTACAGACACGTGTCAAGAACTTTTTGAACGCTCTCTGTAACTTTGAAGCATTGTAACTTCTAAAATATGAATTTCATGGTAAAATGTGACTGAAGATAAATTAAAGATCATAATCAAATCTATTTAAATCTCGATTTTCAACAATATTCGCGCAACATTTTAAGAGGATATGGCAGCTGAAATATTAAAAATTATCTTGTTTTATAAAAAAAAAACATTCTTAACTGTCTAATATTGAAGTAATCATGACGCAAACTTTTAAAATGTATATTTCTTTTATTAAATGGTTTGGAAAAATACGTATCATTTGAGCTTGAATTAATTTCTGAAGTAAATTCTTATGACGCATTACTGTTAGGACATATCATGAAAGATATGTCTTTAAAAACTGACGAAATTTTGTTGAAAATCGAGATTTAAATAGATATGATTATGATCTTTAATTTATTCTTAGTCACCTTTTTCCATTCAATGCATATTTAAGAAGTTAGAGAGCTTCGAAGTTAGATTCCAGTTGACATAACATGGAAATTGCCTAATGTTTTGGTAGGGCATTGTGCAAATGATTTTACATCAATAAAAAAAGAAAATTAGGAAAATGTAAATAATGAAAATAAGAGTTGCTAATATAAAAGTATATTTTGTGCACTAAGGGATGCATAGCATTATAAGAGTTGAAGTCATCTTTGTGTAATGACAATATTTATTCTGGGGTTTAGGCGTTTTTCCTTGAAGCTTGATTCCAATATTTGAATTAAGATAAATCCACAGTACGAAAAGTAAGAACACGAAGCAATCCAGGTCACGAAATTCAGGTCACACGAAGCAAGCCAGTCGATAGCGCGCCAGGCTCGTAATCCGTAGTTCCTAGATTCGAATCTCACCTGGGTCAACGTTGGGATTTATCAGCAGAGGACACCGATGGACTTGAGAAGGCCGCCGTCTTCTGGATGGAACATTGAGTCGTGGCTCCGTGTGCGGGAGAGCCATAACCTTGGGGCCCTTGTGAACTGGCCATTTAACTCATTGTGTGGAAAAAGGCCACTCAGAGGTAAAACATCCCATCCCAACTAAAAGCTGGAATATCTAAATATGGGAAGAAAAATTCACCAACAGGAAGTGAAAATTGAAAGAAGGTTTAACTAAAAGTTTGTACTATTCAAAATATTCGCACAATTTTTCCCTTTGGGTAGAGTTGGGTTGTTTTACTTCTGAGTGGCACCTCACACAATGGGCTAAATGGACAGGTAACAAGGATCCCGAGGGCTCAGAGAAGGTTGGGGGAGTGGACGCACTGGAAATTGTTAGGACACAGATGATAGCCTCCGTGAACGCCATCCAGTGGGTTCTTTAACGGTGCACAGGCTATGATATGGACCACGGCTTAACGTCCCATCCGACAGACGGCGGATGGGACTCTTTCTTTGACTAAGCCCCTACATTAGATGAATTGTAAATTTGAAAAGTTTTCTATCTTCACATGGACAGACAAAGGGACCTGGGTTCGAACTCCAGTTAAAGCATGGATGTTTATATATTTTTTTTCTGCCTTCCTCACAGGTCTTCTCTATGGAACTTTACAGTAATAGGCTCTTGTCAGACCTCTGTGGCAAGCAGCTGCTAGACGGATAATTTATTTATTTTTATTTTTCACTCCGAAAACAATGAGAAGTAAACAATTCTACAAACAAACAAAAAATCTAAGTTCAACGTTTTGTTTTGTTTCTGATTAATGACCTATATTTTTATCTGCTTTCAAAACTGAAACCTTCGAATACCCAAAAGCAGTGAAACAGTTGTTGACGAGATAAGGGTCTTCAATCAGTTGCTGACCCAGTTGCTGGTGAACCAAGCCGACACACACATGTCGATGACCCTAAGTGATGGAACTGGATGTGACAGTTTTAAGTGACAATGACACGACACCAATTCTCTGTTTCCATTCTTACAGCATCAGACGCAACAAACCTAGCGACAAATAAGTCTGACGGAGAAGTTTTTTATTTTCAGATTCTGTGTTGTGCAAGGCGTTGTAAAAGTCTCTCGCTGATGCTGCTTGTGTTGTCTAGTGAATTACTTATTCATTGATTCCAAACAGATTACGTTATTTGTCATTGCTCAAAAATAAACAAAAAAGACTTAATTTTCGACTTAGACGAAAGATCGTTTTGTCGCTTGTCATTCGTGTTGTAAAGATACTGTGTAGGAATGTTGTAGCGGTTCAGATTGTGTTGGTAAATCACTGTTCCGTTTATGGGAGTTGCTTTGTAGGATAATTGGGATAGTTGCCATTCCAGAACTACTGAGGGAAGTGAGTCTTTTTCCTCTCTGTACAATGGATCTGGGGGCGAGGGTGGCTCAGTCGGTAGCGCGCCGGGTTCGCAATCTTCCTAGGTTCGAGTCCAAGCTGGGTCAGCGTTGAGACATATCTCCGCAAAACTCCCCGCTCTGCCCACGGTCAGTAGGGGACACCGATGGTCCTGGAAAGGTCGCCGTCCGTCGGATGGAACGTTAAGCCGTGGTCCCGTGTGTGGGAGAGCTTAACATACCCTGTGCATATTAAAGAACACGCTGGATGGCCTTGGCGGGAGGCTACCATCTGTCTCCCAACAGTTGTTCCAGTGGGTCCCCTCCCCCAACCTTCTCTGAGCCTTCGGGGTCCTTGTGACCTGGCCATTTAGCTCATGGTGTGCAAAAAAGTGCCGCTCAGAGGTAAAACAACCCAACCCAACAGTGGGTCTACTTACTCTTTCTTCTCCGTGAATAAATACTCTCACTACTTCATTGTTAACTACACTGCCTTACCGAAATATTAGAATTTCCCTGTTATGTCAATAAGAATCTAAATTCGACGCTAAATTCGACGGGATTCAAAGAATTACGGAAGCTGGAATATTTAACAATAAATTATCTTTCATAAAAATCGTTCATAATTATTTAATATTGAAGTACGCAACCTTCGAAAATGTGTATTTATTTTTTTTTTAAATGGTTCGAAACAATACTTAAGTTTCAATTAATTTCTGAGGTCATATCTTACTCTTGATAAATAGTCCAACTTCCTTTAACTTTTTAAATACCGTATGAATGTTATTAAAATAGAAATCTTGATCATCCGTCAGATTTTCCTACAAAATGCTTATTTTTAAAAGTTAGGGAAATATTAATTACCATTCACGCAGCTGTCTACCACAGAGGTCTGGCAGGAGTCTGCCGGTTTAAAACGCCATAGAGAAGATCTCTGAGGAACGCGAGATCTCAAGCAGAAAGACAACACAAGAAAAAAAAAATTAAATTTTACGATAAAAAATATAAGTAGTCCTATATAGCGTTTTTTTTTTGGAGTCAACGTTTGAAATCTGACATTGCATATAAGGCTTTACAGGTTGGATTGGGCTGTTTTACCTCTGAGCAGCACTTTTTTGCACACCACGGGCTAAATGGCCAGGTCACAAGGACCCCGAGGGCTCAGAGAAGGTTGGGGGAGGGAACCCACTGGAACAGCTGTTGGGAGACAGATGGTAACCTCCCGTCAAGGCCATCTAGCGTGTTCTTTAACGTGCACAGGGTATGGCTCTCCCGCACACGGAGCCACGGCTTAACGTCCCATCCGACGGACGGCGGCCTTTCCAAGCCCATCGGTGTCCCCCTACTGACCGTGGGCAGGGCGGGGAATTTTGAGGAAATAAATCTCAACCCTGACCCAGCTGGGACTCGAACCTGGGAACTACAGATTACGAGCCTGGCGCGCTACCGACTGAGCCACCCTCACCCCCGCCCCTATAAGGCTTTACAGACTTATCTCACTGATATTGAATTGGTAGCGCTGTTTTATGCCATCTTTTTGCATGCCACAAA
Source organism: Ryuthela nishihirai (assembly GCA_038380435.1). Taxonomy (NCBI): domain Eukaryota; kingdom Metazoa; phylum Arthropoda; class Arachnida; order Araneae; family Heptathelidae; genus Ryuthela; species Ryuthela nishihirai. The sequence goes on along the minus strand of JAWZYU010000002.1, from coordinate 19,944,317 downwards.
TTGCGTAAATGTCGCGTAACATACCGTTGGTCGGGGCGGCGGTTGGCTCAGTCGATAGCCAGGCTCGTGATTTGCAGTTCCCAGGTTCGACACCTAACTCTGTCAGGGTTGAGATCTATATCTGCTGAACCTATCTTGCCCTCGACCAGAAAGGGGGCACCGTTAGACTTAAAAAAGCCGACGTCCGTCGGGTGGGACGTTGAGGCGTGACTCGTGTGAAGAAGAACCATACCCTGTGCACATTAAAAAACACGCTGGATGACTTACCATCTGTAACATCTGACCAACTAACAGCTGTTCAGTTGGTCCGCTTTCTCCAGACTTCTCTGAGCCATTGATGTCCTTGTGGCCTGGCATTTAGTCCATTGTGTGTAAAGAGTGCCGCTCAGGGGTAAAACAACCCAACTCATAACTCTTTCAATCAAAAGGTTGGGTTGTTTTACCTCCGAGCCGCTCTTTTTTTTACACACAATGGGCTAAATAGCTAGGTCACAAGGACTCCAAAGGCTCACCCACTGGACAGCTGTTGGGAGACAGATGGTAGCCTCCTGTCAAGGCCATCCAACGTGTTCTTTAACATGCACAAGTATGTCTCTCCTGCACATGAAGCCACGGCTTTTTCCATCCGACGGACGGCGGCCTTTCCAGGACCATCGGTGTTCCCTACTGACCGTGGGCAGAGCGAGGAGTTTTTGCGGAGATAAATCTCAACACTGGCCCAGCTGGGACTCGAACCTGAGAACTTCAGATTACGAGCCTGACGCGCTACAGACTGAGCCCCCCCCCCCCCTCTCAATCAAAGAGGGCTGATTTCTTTTGCTATTCTGTGCAGAATATATTGGGGTTGATAATATGAGCCTCCATATGTTGCGTAGTTTAAAATTCATGTTTGTGGATGAAAAATATTAACAGAAATCTCTGAATAGCCACGCCCATGTCCGACGCCTCCAATTTAGTGACCTCAGCGGCTCTTTGGAGGTCGTGTGACTGGTTCAGGCTGTGAAGGAGCACACCTAATGAAGTGGTAACCTTTGAAGAGATTTCAGCAGTTGCGTAAATAACGCCTTCCAGATAACATAACCGGAACCGGTGGGAAGTTGTCAATAAGGTTTGAAGTTCGTTGCAATCGGAGAGATGTGAAAATGCGAAATCTTATTACTGGCAAAGGAATGCGAAATCTTATTACTGGCAAAGGAATGCGAAATCTTATTACTGGCAAAGGAATGCGAAATCTTATTACTGGCAAAGGAATGCGAAATCTTATTACTGGCAAAGGAATGCGAAATCTTATTACTGGCAAAGGAATGCGAAATCTTATTATTGGCAAAGGAATGCGAAATCTTGTTACTGGCAAAGGAATGCGAAATCTTATTACTGGCAAAGGAATGCGAAATCTTATTACTGGCAAAGGAATGCGAAATCTTATTACTGGCAAAGGAATGCGAAATCTTATTACTGGCAAAGGAATGCGAAATCTTATTACTGGCAAAGGAATGCGAAATCTTATTACTGGCAAAGGAATGCGAAATCTTATTACTGGCAAAGGAATGCGAAATCTTATTACTGGCAAAGGAATGCGAAATCTTATTACTGGCAAAGGAATGCGAAATCTTGTTACTGGCAAAGGAATGCGAAATCTTGTTACTGGCAAAGGAATGCGAAATCTTATTACTGGCAAAGGAATGCGAAATCTTGTTACTGGCAAAGGAATGCGAAATCTTATTACTGGCAAAGGAATGCGAAATCTTATTACTGGCAAAGGAATGCGAAATCTTATTACTGGCAAAGGAATGCGAAATCTTATTACTGGCAAAGGAATGCGAAATCTTGTTACTGGCAAAGGAATGCGAAATCTTATTACTGGCAAAGGAATGCGAAATCTTATTACTGGCAAAGGAATGCGAAATCTTATTACTGGCAAAGGAATGCGAAATCTTATTACTGGCAAAGGAATGCGAAATCTTATTACTGGCAAAGGAATGCGAAATCTTATTACTGGCAAAGGAATGCGAAATCTTATTACTGGCAAAGGAATGCGAAATCTTATTACTGGCAAAGGAATGCGAAATCTTATTACTGGCAAAGGAATGTGAAATCTTATTACTGGCAAAGGAATGCGAAATCTTATTACTGGCAAAGGAATGTGAAATCTTATTACTGGCAAAGGAATGCGAAATCTTATTACTGGCAAAGGAATGCGAAATCTTATTACTGGCAAAGGAATGTGAAATCTTATTACTGGCAAAGGAATGCGAAATTTCTTTTGTTAATGGCAATTACGCGAAAATCCGCTGGCTACCAAATTATTGATGGCTGTTGGCGAATGTTTAACATTCCGGATCATTTATTTATTTATTTTATTCCGGAGGGGCCAGGTGATAGGGCCCTGATTGCTGTAATTTCCAGTTATGTTATTTCTTATGATATCTAGAGTTCTCACTTCTGTTTTTCGTTTTCTTTTTTCTTCTTTTACTTATTTTTCCATTTATACATTTAAATAGTAGACAATGACATTGTTCTTTTTTTTCCGCATTGTTCATAGGCATTTGTTTTCGATTGTATAGTCGCTCAAAAAAGTATCCGAACACTATGGTTGATTACAGAATCAGAATTCTTTTTTTTAGAAATTAGTGATCTTGCAACCTTTGTGTCACGTGACACGAATATCACTAATTTCTAAAAAAAATCGTTGCGAGGTATTTTTTCTGAATTCTGTAATCAACCATAGTGTTCGGATACTTTTTTTTAATATATATAATGCGTATGAATATATAATGCAATGAATATGGAGCGTGTGCAGTTACCGTTCAGAGCAAACTGGAGCGGTTGCTGTTAATGTTTACAGCACATTGGATCGTGTGAGCTCACAAAAACCTGGATCGTGTGCGCCCACTCACAGAAATATTGAGCGTGTGCAGTTACCGTTCACAGCAAACTGGAGCGTGTGCAGTAACTGCACACGCTCCAGTTTGCTGTGAACGGTAACTGGAGCGTGTACAGTTGCTGTACACGCTCCAGATATTTTTTCTGAATTCTGCAATCAACCATAGTGTTCGGATACTTTTTTGAGCGACTGTATGAAGGTATTTCCGTTTTTCAAGATCATATAAAGAAAGTTGGGAGTGTTACAGAAGGACTTTTAGCATTCGAGTAACCTTATAAAAAGTCATCATATTTTTTTGGTATCTAATTCACCCCTTAATAAATATATACTTGTAGTTAAGACAAAATTGGCTTTGGATCAATGAAATTAAAGAAACAATTGTTCCAAATATATATTATAATGTAATTGATAACTCAGCGGTATACAAAACTGCTGTCATTGAGAAATTTGGAGGCCCAAAAAAGTGTCCTGCCCCCAAGGTCCATGGCCTACTTCTTCCGTTCATGACGGGGATTGTGAGGATTACAGCAGCAACATATCAAACTGGATACAATCGCAGGGAGTGAAAATTATTTATAAAATTTGTGCCGCAATGAAAATAAAAACGTGTTTTTAATCCACCTGCTTCGTTTTTGATGTAGATCTTTCGTTTAATGCCCTTAAGACGCACAAAAAACATGCCTCCAGCTCTTTAAATAATAATGTAATTAGGTATAAGAAAAATGTTGCCCTATTATATAATAATGTAATTAGGTATAAGAAAAATGTTGCCTAAAGAACACGCTGGATGGCTTTGACGGGAGGCTACCGCTAAATAATAATGCTAAATAATAATGTAATTAGGTATAAGAAAAATGTTGCCCTATTATATAATAATGTAATTAGGTATAAGAAAAATGTTGCCTAAAGAACACGCTGTTTATTATTAGAGACGCTATTTATTATCTTAAATGTAGTATAAAATGTCACAGGACTATTTATACTACATTTAAGAATGAATGTTAAATTGCAAATAGAACCAGGAGAATAACATATCCCCTCTGGTGGGGGCGGGGGTGGCTCAGTCGGTAGCGCGCCAGGCTCGTAATCTGTAGTTCCCAGGTTCGAGTCTCAGCTGGGTCAGCGTTGAGATTTATCTCCGCAAAATTCCCCGCCCTGCCCACGGTCAGTAGGGGACACCGATGGGTTTGGTAAAGGCCGCCGTCCGTGGGATGGGACGTTAAGCCGTGGACCCGTATGCGGGAGAACCATATCTGTGCACGTTAAAGAACACGCTGGATGGCCTTGACGGGAGGCTACCATCTGTCTCCCAACAGCTGTTCCAGTGGGTCCCCTCCTCCAACCTTCTCTGAGCCTTCGGGGTCCATGTGACCTGACCATTTAGCCCATGGTGTGCAAAAAAGTGCCGCTCAGAGGTAAAACAACCAAACCCCCCCCTGGTGAACATCGAACACTCGTTTTGGGAGAGGATTAAGTTACTAACAGTAGATATTTGAACTAATTGTTCATTGGGAAAATGCAAATAGCAATATTCTGTTAGCACGTATTAAACTTTAAATTTTTTTACTCTTAAAACAAAAAAATTACGTTTTTTTTTTCTCTCTCTCCCCCCACCCTGTGGTCGTAAAATTGCCAATCTAAACTTCACAACCTTCATATTTCATCACCAAAAATTAACACCAAAATAAATCACCAAAAATTAAAATTTCTAGCATTAATACATCACTTGCAATATTCGTTTGAAATGTTGCAATTTACAATCCTTTTCCCACTTTTAGAGGGCGCTGTTGAAGCTTTTGGGTGATTTGAAAAATACGAATACCAATATTTCCTCAACACCTAGCCAACCCAAAAAGAATTTTAAGTTTAACTCTAAAAACAACGAAGTTTTGAATGTCTGTACAGATAGACAGACTACGAAGTGAAAGTATTAGCTCGATTTTTCGAAAACGAGCTCAAAGCAAACTTTTTGAAAACTGCAATTGCTCCAAACAGATATCTGATGACTCGAAGGAAAATTTATATGTGGGTAAGCTGTAAAATGATTATAATTTTGAGTAAGATTAAACATTTCAGATGAACAGCTGGATGATTAATTACCATGTTCACAAGAAGGTAAGAAGGGAAGTCCAAAAAAGGGGAATGAAACTCACTTTCATAAGGGAATGTTGTTGGGTTTGGTTGTTTTACCTCTGAGCGGCACTTTTTTTCACACAATGGGCTAAATGGTCAGGTCACATGGACCCCGAAGGCTCAGAGGAGGTTGGGAGGGGACCCACTGGAACAGCTGTTGGGAGACAGATGGTAGCCTCCCGTCAAAGCCATCCAGCGTGTTCTTTAACGTGCACAAGGTACATAAGGGAATGTGATCACCTCAGACATCAATACAGGACTCACAACTCCTCCTCATACTGCCAAGAATGTCTCCAATTAATCTTCAAAGCAGTCAAATCCTAACTCCGTCTGAAGCATGGATCTACTTGCCCTACTGATGAAATCATCTATCTTTCTTGCCCTACTGATGAAATCTGTCCTTCCTTACAGAACTTCTCTATGGCGTATTAAATTTACATTTGCTGTCGTGATATTCAACTTCAGTCCATAACAGGGGCGGGGGTGGCTCAGTCGGTAGCGCGCCAGGCTAGTAATCTGTAGTTCCCAGGTTCGAGTCCCAGCTGGGTCAGCGTTGAGATTTATCTCCGCAAAAATTCCCCGCCCTGCCCACGGTCAGTAGGAAAGGCCGCCGTCCGTCGGATGGGACGTTAAGCCGTGGCCCCGTGTGCGGGAGAGCAATACCCTGTGTACGTTAAAGAACACGCTGGATGGCCTTGACGGGAGGCTACCATCTGTCTCCCAACAGCTGTTCCAGTGGGTCCCCTCCCCCAACCTTCTCTGAGCCTTCGGGGTCCATGTGACCTGGCCATTTAGCCCATGGTGTGCAAAAAAGTGCCGCTCAGAAGTAAAACAACCCAACCCAACGAACAGTGTCAAAGTCATAGTTAGGACTTGTGTGAAATTATTTTTACGCTTTAACCTCATACTGATGAATGCAGAAACTTGAGTTTAGTTCAAATTGACATTTACATGTGATCGAGTTACCTTTGTAATTAAATTAGTTATCGTTTGCTGGATAATCATTCTTTGAATTCAGGCTCAGTTTTCTGTTTAAAATTTGTAACAATGTGTGCATTTACAAAGATTTGCTCTGATTCTTTGAATATGTTCAATGGGATTTACTTTGTTAATGCGTTTGTTAAGGAAATCGTAACAAAGCATTCCCGAATTTTGCTTTTTATTTACTTGAAACACAGACAACAATATCTTAATAATAAAGAGTTCATTAGGTGTTGAGATAAATGTTGTAATATAAGATAAATGTTATAATATATTGGGCTCGCTTTCGCCAGGCTCGTAATCTGTAGTTCCCAGGATCGAGTCCCAGCTGGGTCAGCGTTGAGATTTATCTCCGAAAAATTCCCCCGCCCTGCCCACGGTCAGTAGGGGACACCGATGGGCTTGGAAAGGTCGCCGTCCGTCGGATGGGACGTTAAGCTGTTGTCCGTGTGTGGGAGAGCCATACCCTGTGCACGTTAAAGAACACGCTGGATGGCCTTGACGGGAGGCTACCATCTGTCTCCCAACAGCTGTTCCAGTGGGTCCCCTCCCCCAACCTTCTCTGAGCTTTCGGGGTCCATGTGACCTGGCCATTTAGCCCATGATGTGCCAAAAAGTACCGCCCAGAGGTAAAACAACCCAACCGAACTCAGTCCATAACTCGGCTCAGCATGTTTAGAGTAACATTTGTAACAGCTGCAGCAATTCTTTCTCTTTAAATGCAATATATATTACGATTTTGCTTTCCGAAGTAACGATATTTCTGATGTATCCCCAAAAAGAAGTCCATTGGTATCAAATCGGGACTTCTTGTGGTCCAACTTCTATCAATCGAGCGATTTGGAAATCTGGCATTTAACATATTTGATATTAAATTGCACGCCGTGATTAACAAGAAAACTTTGAGGTGTTCTTTATATATTGTAGACACAATTACTTTGTCGCTTTATTCAATAAAATATAGCACTTTAAAATATTTCTATTCTTTTATAGGAACACATTTTAAGTACACACATTTTTTAATTACAATTAATCGAGAAACACGTGGATAAAATCAGGTATCAATCACTTAGGTAAAATCAGTTTACACACCAAATTATTACAGTTATCCCAACTGAAAACCAAATTCGAACTTATTTTTCTACTTAAGATAAGACTTGAATTTTTAGCATTTGACAGAAAAGATTCTTTGGGCCACTTGCACTTTGGATCGCTCGTAGACCCACAAAACATCTAATTGGCCACGCCTATTAAGTAATGTCTTGGTCATGTTGGAGTAAAATTTCCAACTTTTTACCCTCTTTATTTTCCACCTTCTGCCTCGGGAATTCAAAGGAGGACATACGGTAATTGCAGACACTCCTCTTACACCGATATATCCGAGCTGAAATCAGCTGTATAGGTACGGTGACCATACGTCCTTTATTTAAGAGGACAATCCTTTATTTCACTGTTCTGTCCTTTACATTTATTTTTTTCTAAAATGGCCAGTTTTTCCTTTATTTTCTGATAATATAGGTTATTACAGGTTTTTACCTATAAATACTAAAAAATATTAGATTTAGAAAAAGAAACATAACATTGATGCCAACATATTTAAAATTGCAATTCATAAATTTTACCAAACCTGCATTGATTATTTAAATAACCGGGACAGCTCTTTTGTGGAAATGGAAGTATTTGAAAGGGTCCTACTACGAGAAATCCCTCTGTGGGCTCTTTTGTGGAAATGGAAATATTTGAATGGGTCCTACTGCGAGAAATCCCTCTGTGGGCTCTTTCGTGGAAATGGAAGTATTTGAATGGGTCCTACTGCGAGAAATCCCTCTGTGGGCTCTTTTGTGGAAATGGAAGTATTTGAATGGGTCCTACTGCGAGAAATCGCTCTGTGGGCTCTTTCGTGGAAATGGAAGTGTTTGAATGGGTCCTACTGTGAGAAATCCCTCTGTGGGCTCTTTTGTGGAAATGGAAGTATTTTAATGGGTCCTACTACGAGAAATCCCTCTGTGGGCTCTTTTGTGGAAATGGAAATATTTGAATGGGTCCTACTGCGAGAAATTCCTCTGTGGGCTCTTTCGTGGAAATGGAAGTATTTGAATGGGTCCTACTGCGAGAAATCCCTCTGTGGGCTCTTTTGTGGAAATGGAAGTATTTGAATGGGTCCTACTGCGAGAAATCCCTCTGTGGGCTCTTTCGTGGAAATGGAAGTATTTGAATGGGTCCTACTGCGAGAAATCCCTCTGTGGGCTCTTTCGTGGAAATGGAATATTTGAATGGGTCCTACTGCGAGAAATCCCTCTGTGGGCTCTTTCGTGGAAATGGAAGTATTTGAATGGGTCCTACTGCGAGAAATCCCTCTGTGGGCTCTTTCGTGGAAATGGAAGTATTTGAATGGGTCCTACTGCGAGAAATCCCACTGTGGGCTCTTTGGTAGAAATTGAAGTATTTTAATGGGTCCTACTGCGAGAAATCCCTCTGTGGGCTCTTTCGTGGAAATGGAAGTATTTGAATGTGTCCTACTGCGAGAAATCCCTCTGTGGGCTCTTTCGTGGAAATGGAAGTATTTGAATGGGTCCTACTGCGAGAAATCCTTCTGTGGGCTCTTTCGTGGAAATGGAAGTATTTGAATGAATCCTACTGCGAGAAATCCCTCTGTGGGCTCTTTCGTAGAAATTGAAGTATTTGAATGGGTCCTACTGCGAGAAATCCCTCTGTGGGCTCTTTTATGGAAATGGAAGTATTTGAATGGGTCCTACTGTGAGAAATCCCTCTGTGGGCTCTTTCGTGGAAATGGAAGTATTTGAATGGGTCCTACTGCGAGAAATCCCTCTGTGGGCTCTTTCGTAGAAATTGAAATATTTGAATGGGTCCTACTGCGAGAAATCCCTCTGTGGGCTCTTTCGTAGAAATTGAAATATTTGAATGGGTCCTACTGCGAGAAATCCCTCTGAGGGCTCTTTCGTAGAAATTGAAATATTTGAATGGGTCCTACTGCGAGATATCCCTCTGTGGGCTCTTTCGTAGAAATTGAAATATTTGAATGGGTCCTACTGCGAGAAATCCCTCTGTGGGCTCTTTCGTAGAAATTGAAATATTTGAATGGGTCCTACTGCGAGAAATCCCTCTGTGGGCTCTTTCGTAGAAATTGAAATATTTGAATGGGTCCTACTGCGAGAAATCCCTCTGTGGGCTCTTTCGTAGAAATTGAAGTATTTGAATGGGTCCTACTGCGAGAAATCCCTCTGTTAGCTCTTTCGTAGAAATTGAAATATTTGAATGGGTCCTACTGCGAGAAATCCCTCTGTGGGCTCTTTCGTAGAAATTGAAATATTTGAATGGGTCCTACTGCGAGAAATCCCTCTGTGGGCTCTTTCGTAGAAATTGAAATATTTGAATGGGTCCTACTGCGAGAAATCCCTCTGTGGGCTCTTTCGTAGAAATTGAAATATTTGAATGGGTCCTACTGCGAGAAATCCCTCTGTGGGCTCTTTCGTAGAAATTGAAATATTCGAATTGGTCCTACTGCGAGAAATCCCTCTGTGGGCTCTTTCGTAGAAATTGAAATATTTGAATGGGTCCTACTGCGAGAAATCCCTCTGTGGGCCCTTTCGTAGAAATTGAAGTATTTGAATGGGTCCTACTGCGAGAAATCCCTCTGTGGGCTCTTTCGTAGAAATTGAAGTATTTGAATGGGTCCTACTGCGAGAAATCCCTCTGTGGGCTCTTTCGTAGAAATTGAAATATTTGAATGGGTCCTACTGCGAGAAATCCCTCTGTGGGCTCTTTCGTAGAAATTGAAATATTTGAATGGGTCCTACTGCGAGAAATCCCTCTGTGGGCTCTTTCGTAGAAATTGAAGTATTTGAATGGGTCCTACTGCGAGAAATCCCTCTGTTAGCTCTTTCGTAGAAATTGAAATATTTGAATGGGTCCTACTGCGAGAAATCCCTCTGTGGGCTCTTTCGTAGAAATTGAAATATTTGAATGGGTCCTACTGCGAGAAATCCCTCTGTGGGCTCTTTCGTAGAAATTGAAATATTTGAATGGGTCCTACTGCGAGAAATCCCTCTGTTGGCTCTTTCGTAGAAATTGAAATATTTGAATGGGTCCTACTGCGAGATATCCCTCTGTGGGCTCTTTCGTAGAAATTGAAATATTTGAATGGGTCCTACTGCGAGAAATCCCTCTGTGGGCTCTTTCGTAGAAATTGAAATATTTGAATGGGTCCTACTGCGAGATATCCCTCTGTGGGCTCTTTCGTGGAAATGGAAGTATTTGAATGGGTCCTACTGCGAGAAATCCTTCTGTGGGCTCTTTCGTGGAAATGGAAGTATTTGAATGAATCCTACTGCGAGAAATCCCTCTGTGGGCTCTTTCGTAGAAATTGAAGTATTTGAATGGGTCCTACTGCGAGAAATCCCTCTGTGGGCTCTTTTATGGAAATGGAAGTATTTGAATGGGTCCTACTGTGAGAAATCCCTCTGTGGGCTCTTTCGTGGAAATGGAAGTATTTGAATGGGTCCTACTGCGAGAAATCCCTCTGTGGGCTCTTTCGTAGAAATTGAAATATTTGAATGGGTCCTACTGCGAGAAATCCCTCTGTGGGCTCTTTCGTAGAAATTGAAATATTTGAATGGGTCCTACTGCGAGAAATCCCTCTGAGGGCTCTTTCGTAGAAATTGAAATATTTGAATGGGTCCTACTGCGAGATATCCCTCTGTGGGCTCTTTCGTAGAAATTGAAATATTTGAATGGGTCCTACTGCGAGAAATCCCTCTGTGGGCTCTTTCGTAGAAATTGAAATATTTGAATGGGTCCTACTGCGAGAAATCCCTCTGTGGGCTCTTTCGTAGAAATTGAAATATTTGAATGGGTCCTACTGCGAGAAATCCCTCTGTGGGCTCTTTCGTAGAAATTGAAGTATTTGAATGGGTCCTACTGCGAGAAATCCCTCTGTTAGCTCTTTCGTAGAAATTGAAATATTTGAATGGGTCCTACTGCGAGAAATCCCTCTGTGGGCTCTTTCGTAGAAATTGAAATATTTGAATGGGTCCTACTGCGAGAAATCCCTCTGTGGGCTCTTTCGTAGAAATTGAAATATTTGAATGGGTCCTACTGCGAGAAATCCCTCTGTGGGCTCTTTCGTAGAAATTGAAATATTTGAATGGGTCCTACTGCGAGAAATCCCTCTGTGGGCTCTTTCGTAGAAATTGAAATATTCGAATTGGTCCTACTGCGAGAAATCCCTCTGTGGGCTCTTTCGTAGAAATTGAAATATTTGAATGGGTCCTACTGCGAGAAATCCCTCTGTGGGCCCTTTCGTAGAAATTGAAGTATTTGAATGGGTCCTACTGCGAGAAATCCCTCTGTGGGCTCTTTCGTAGAAATTGAAGTATTTGAATGGGTCCTACTGCGAGAAATCCCTCTGGGGGCTCTTTCGTAGAAATTGAAATATTTGAATGGGTCCTACTGCGAGAAATCCCTCTGTGGGCTCTTTCGTAGAAATTGAAATATTTGAATGGGTCCTACTGCGAGAAATCCCTCTGTGGGCTCTTTCGTAGAAATTGAAGTATTTGAATGGGTCCTACTGCGAGAAATCCCTCTGTTAGCTCTTTCGTAGAAATTGAAATATTTGAATGGGTCCTACTGCGAGAAATCCCTCTGTGGGCTCTTTCGTAGAAATTGAAATATTTGAATGGGTCCTACTGCGAGAAATCCCTCTGTGGGCTCTTTCGTAGAAATTGAAATATTTGAATGGGTCCTACTGCGAGAAATCCCTCTGTGGGCTCTTTCGTAGAAATTGAAATATTTGAATGGGTCCTACTGCGAGAAATCCCTCTGTGGGCTCTTTCGTAGAAATTGAAATATTCGAATTGGTCCTACTGCGAGAAATCCCTCTGTGGGCTCTTTCGTAGAAATTGAAATATTTGAATGGGTCCTACTGCGAGAAATCCCTCTGTGGGCCCTTTCGTAGAAATTGAAGTATTTGAATGGGTCCTACTGCGAGAAATCCCTCTGTGGGCTCTTTCGTAGAAATTGAAGTATTTGAATGGGTCCTACTGCGAGAAATCCCTCTGGGGGCTCTTTCGTAGAAATTGAAATATTTGAATGGGTCCTACTGCGAGAAATCCCTCTGTGGGCTCTTTCGTAGAAATTGAAATATTTGAATGGGTCCTACTGCGAGAAATCCCTCTGTGGGCTCTTTCGTAGAAATTGAAGTATTTGAATGGGTCCTACTGCGAGAAATCCCTCTGTTAGCTCTTTCGTAGAAATTGAAGTATTTGAATGGGTCCTACTGCGAGAAATCCCTCTGTGGGCTCTTTCGTAGAAATTGAAATATTTGAATGGGTCCTACTGCGAGAAATCCCTCTGTGGGCTCTTTCGTAGAAATTGAAATATTTGAATGGGTCCTACTGCGAGAAATCCCTCTGTGGGCTCTTTCGTAGAAATTGAAATATTTGAATGGGTCCTACTGCGAGAAATCCCTCTGTGGGCTCTTTCGTAGAAATTGAAATATTCGAATTGGTCCTACTGCGAGAAATCCCTCTGTGGGCTCTTTCGTAGAAATTGAAATATTTGAATGGGTCCTACTGCGAGAAATCCCTCTGTGGGCCCTTTCGTAGAAATTGAAGTATTTGAATGGGTCCTACTGCGAGAAATCCCTCTGTGGGCTCTTTCGTAGAAATTGAAGTATTTGAATGGGTCCTACTGCGAGAAATCCCTCTGGGGGCTCTTTCGTAGAAATTGAAATATTTGAATGGGTCCTACTGCGAGAAATCCCTCTGTGGGCTCTTTCGTAGAAATTGAAATATTTGAATGGGTCCTACTGCGAAAAATCCCTCTGTGGGCTCTTTCGTAGAAATTGAAATATTTGAATGGGTCCTACTGCGAAAAATCCCTCTGTGGGCTCTTTCGTAGAAATTGAAGTATTTGAATGGGTCCTACTGCGAGAAATCCCTCTGTTAGCTCTTTCGTAGAAATTGAAATATTTGAATGGGTCCTACTGCGAGATATCCCTCTGTGGGCTCTTTCGTAGAAATTGAAATATTTGAATGGGTCCTACTGCGAGAAATCCCTCTGTGGGCCCTTTCGTAGAAATTGAAGTATTTGAATGGGTCCTACTGCGAGAAATCCCTCTGTGGGCTCTTTCGTAGAAATTGAAATATTTGAATGGGTCCTACTGCGAGAAATCCCTCTGTGGGCTCTTTCGTAGAAATTGAAATATTTGAATGGGTCCTACTGCGAGATATCCCTCTGTGGGCTCTTTCGTAGAAATTGAAATATTTGAATGGGTCCTACTGCGAGAAATCCCTCTGTGGGATAAGATCGAGGAAGACGTGTTGTTCATTTCCAGTCACTGGAACTTAAATATCAATGACGACGAAAACTATTTGATGAAGTTTCGTGTATTAAAAGTTATGTCACCAGTGAAAAGATTGAAGAATGACGACAAAATGGCGATTCCTGCCGACGTAGATGGGTTGAAATTTTTTAAATACCTCACAGATAAACACGTATCTTTTAAAAACATTTTAAAAATCGTTGAATTTTGCTTATGTGTCCCTGGATCTAATGCCCGCACAGAACGAGTATTTTCATTAGTGAACAATTTGTGGACCAGTGAAAAAACCCAATTAAAAATCGAAACATTGAAAGCATGCATTTTATAGCAAATGCAACTTTGACATGAATTGTATAGAGTTTTATGAATTTTTAAAACACAAACCTGATTTATTAAAAAAAAGTTCCTTATTGTGAAAAGTATCAAAATTAAATTTTTTTAAGTAATAAAGTGATTATTTAAAATGCTATGCTATGTGCTTATATTTCATAATAAATGTTATAAAGCTTTTTAGTTTTAGTGAGACAAATAAATGCAACCTGCTTTTTTTATTATGAAACAATTTCTGATTTGTCCTTTATTTTCTCCAAAACAATATGGTCACCGTATGTATAGGTGGAATGTTAACTCACTGAAATTGCTGGTGGTTGGCTCAGTTTGCTAGCGTGTCAGGCTCGTAATCTGATGTTCCTAGGGTCGAGTCCCAACTGGGGCAATTCTGAGATTTATCTCCTCTAAATCCTCATCCTACCCTCGACCAGAAAGAGCACACCGATGGGCTTGAAAAGACCACGCCCATCAGATGGAATATTAAGCTGTGGTTCCGTTTGCGGGACAGCCATACCCTGTGCACGTTAAAGAACACACCGGACTTGACGGGAGGCTGTCTCTCCTAACAACTGTCAAGTAATCCCCTTATCCCCATCTTCCCTAAGCACTCAGGGAACCATTTTACGAGCTGACCATATAGCCCATTGTATGCAAAAAAAAAAGTTCTTCCCAAAGGTAAAACAACCCAACTCATTAAAATTATCGACGCTCCACTTCCTCCTTGCTGACCGACAACGAAAGGTAGCACATGTAGGCAAAGTCACAGCAAGGCCAGTAGCACGAACTGCCTCTTCACCCGAGTGAATGTCCTGCCCTCACCCGGGCATAACCACCCACCTGTGTTAGTGCTCTGTGCTCGAACACCACCCGCTTCACACCGATGACGATTAACCTCCTCACTTCTCGAGTTTTTCGGCAAACTTCCGAAGGTTCGAGATTCGAGACACGAGGTCGTAACCGGTCGCTGTTCAGGAGAGAAGACGAGATAATTAATATTAATTATTTATCCGTGCAGCGACGTGGGTGGGAAAAAGAAATGGTCGAGGGGTGTTTTGAGTGGTTGGTGTGGCTGGCACGGGAAGGGGAGACGAGAGATGGCCTTGCAGTGGATCGGGAGGAGAGCCGTCTCTGCCGGTGGATGATGATAAAGGAGTACAATTGTGTCTGGGGGAGAGATCGTTTACGCTTGGCTAGTGGTAACAGAGAGAGGCTTTGGATGAGCAGAGTGTTTTTAGGTTGCATTGTCAGTTACCATTGTGGTAGAGAAGAGGAAGATAATGACTGATTGTGTACTTCCCTCAGAGTAGTACTGAGGCGGAGAGGGGCCAACTTGTTGATAAACCGGTCTATTAACGAATAATAGATTGTCGCGTTCAGTTGATAAGGTTTCCAACTTTTTTAGAATTCTGAATACTGAAAAAGAGATACGTTTTTTCGGTGGAGAGTTGGGTTGGGTTGTTTTACCTCTGAGCGGCACTTTTTTGCACACCATGGGCTAAATGGCCAGGTCACATGGACCCCGAAGGCTCAGAGAAGGTTGGGGGAGGGGACCCACTGGAACAGCTGTTGGGAGACAGATGGTAGCCTCCCGTCAAGGCCATCCAGCTTGTTCTTTAACGTGCACAGAGTATGGCTCTCCCGCACACGGGGCCACGGCTTAACGTCCCATCCGACGGACGGCGGCCTTTCCAAGCCCATCGGTGTCCCCTACTGACCGTGGGCAGGGCGGGGATTTTCGGTGGAGAGTTTCAGAGTTTGGTTGGGATGTTTTACCTCTG
This sequence comes from Ryuthela nishihirai, assembly GCA_038380435.1. NCBI lineage: Eukaryota > Metazoa > Arthropoda > Arachnida > Araneae > Heptathelidae > Ryuthela > Ryuthela nishihirai. The sequence continues at coordinate 19,928,869 of JAWZYU010000002.1, read as the reverse complement.
AGCAGTATTTTTTTTTTGCACACAATGGGCTGAATGGTCAGGTCACAAGGACCCCGAAGGCTCAGAGAAGGTTGGGGAAGGGGATCAAATGGACAGCTGTTAAGAGGCAGATGGTAGCCTCCCATCAATGCCATCTAACGTATTCTTTAACGTGCACAGGATATGGCTATTCCGCAGTTTCAATCGACAGACGGCGGCCTTTCCGAGCCCATCGGTGTCCACCTACTGATCGAGAGCCATTTAAGGGTTTTGCGGAGATAAATCTCAACGCTTGCCCAGGCGGGACTCGAACCTGGGAACTACACATAACAGAAAAAAAAGTTAGCAACAACTAACCACTGAGAAACATAAAACGACCATAAAATTTGTCTGTTTCTAAATCTATCAATCCCAATACGCCTAAACTTTCCTGCAGTATTGGAATTAAATAGATAAATCCTAAACTAGTAGATATATTTGAAAACCGTTTTTGCTATCATACATAGGTTGGGTTGTTTTATCTCTGAGCGGCACTTTTTTGCACACCATGGGCTAAATGGCCAGGTCACATAGACCCCGAAGGCTCAGAGAAGGTTGGGGGAGGGGACCCACTGGAACAAGCTGTTGGGAGACAGATGGTAGCCTCCCGTCAAGGCCATCCAGCGTGTTCTTTAACGTGCACAGGGTATGACTCTCCCGCACACGGGGCCACGGCTTAACGTCCCATCCGACGGACGGCGGCCTTTCCAAGCCCATCGGTGTCCCCTACTGACCGTGGTCAGGGCGGGGAATTTTGCGCAGATAAATCTCAACGCTGACCCAGCTGGGACTCGAACCTGGGAACTACAGATTACGAGCCTGGCGCGCTACCGACTGAGCCACCCCCGCCCTATCGTACATAGGCAATGAACAGAAAACGAAAACATCCTCATCTTATGTGAATGGAGAATCAAATTCGATGCTCCCTAACTGGTTAAATAAATTTTTATGGAAACGTATGACTGAAGATAAATATAGTATGTCAATTAAACTATCTAAATTTTGATTTTGAACAATATCCGTTCTGTGCTTAAAGAGTTATAGAAGTTTCAATATTTAACAACAGTGATGACAGTCACAAAAAATTCACCTCAGAAGTTAATTAAAACTTAAAAAAAGTATTATTTCAAATCATTTAATAAACCAAGTGTTATATCTTAACTGGTAAGATAATAATTATTTTAATATTTATCAATATTTCATAAACTTCTTAAGCCTGGCTTTGCTGCTGTTAAGTATTTTAGCTTCCATAACTCTTTAAGTATCCAACGACTATTGTCGAAAAACAAGATTTATATAGATTTGAATAATGTTTTAATATATTTCGTCCCATTTTCCTATAAAAGGGTTATTTTAGAAATTACGGATCTTTCAATTTGAGTGAGCATGGAAATATTTCCATTTTTCTGTCCAGTATCTGTACAGTCGCTCAAAAAAAATATCCGAACACTACTATTGATTACAAAATTCAGAAAAAATATCTGGCAACGCTTTTTTTTAGAAATTAGTGATCTGGCAACGCTTTTTTTTAGAAATTAGTGATCTGGCAACCTTCGTGTTACGTGACACGAAGTTTGCCAGATAACTAATTTCTAAAAAAATCGTTGCCAGATATTTTTTCTGAATTCTGTAATCAATAGTAGTGTTCGGATATTTATATTTTTTTGAGCGACTGTACATACTTCGTTATTTTGTGATAATTTGCCAAGTTTACAATACTTGGCTATTTTTTAAAAATATACGACTTATGAAGAGGAAGAGAAGTTCTTTTCCTTTTGGTCAGCCGATAAAGCATCTGGATAGCAATCTGCTAGTCCAGGTGGGACTCGAACCAGGAGCTTTACCACTGACCCCCCACCCCCCCCCCCCCCCTCACCTTACTCTCCATGAGAAAGAAGGATATCGATAGGCTTGGAAAGACGACCGTCCATCGGATGAGACGTTAAATCATGATCCTCTGTGCAGGAGAACTGTATCCTCTGTATGTTAAAGAACATATTGGACGGTCTTGGCGAGAGATTACCAGCTGTCTCCTAACAACTGTTCCAGTGGGTCCTCTTCCCCCCCCCCAAAAAAAAAAATTCTCTGATCCTTTGGGATGGTTACGACCTGGTCAATTAGTGCGCCAGGCTCGTAATCTGTAGTTCCCAGGTTCGAGTCCCAGCTGGGTCAGCATTGAGATTTATCTCCGCAAATCTCCCCGCCCTGCCCAGGTCAGTAGGGACACCGATGGGCTTGGAAAGGCCGCCGTCCGTCGGATGGGACGTTAAGTCGTGGCCCCGTGTGCGGGAGAGCCATACCCTGTGCACTTTAAAGAACACGTTGGATGGCGTTGAAGGGACGCTACCATCTGTCTCCCAACAGCTGTTCCAGTGGGTCACCTCACCCAACCTTCTATGAGCCTTCGGGGTCCATGTGACCTGGCCATTTAGCCCATGGTGTGCAAAAGAGTGCCGCTCAGAGGTAAAACAACCCAACCCAACATGGTCATTTAGCCCATTATTTACAGAAAAAGTGCTGCTCAGAGGTAAAACAACCCAACCATCTTATCTGGCTATTTACAAAATCAAATTGCCGCTCAGTGGTACACCAAACGAACACCTCCTCTATGTACCAACCTTCTAAAAGTTAGGCTTCGGAAAATGATTTTTCCCCTTTTTCCTTCCTCAAGTATAAATTGTACAGATCGGACACAATTTACTTCTGACATAGTCAACAAAAAGCGCAGAAAGTGCATAGTTACGACAATATCAAGTCTTATGATCAATACAACAAATATCATGCCATTCAATTCCCGAACATTCGATAAAGAGAAAAAAATTGTCATTTAAATGACTACCTTTAACTCACTTCCTTTATTAGGCGACCGTCGAATACTTCCGCTTCTCCTCACTTAATTCTTGATGAATAATTCATGGGATGATGTGTGATACAGAAGTCTTGTGCTTCACGTGCGACAACTAACACTCCAGTAATAAAACGATCGACCTATCAGATTTCGTCCTAACTGGAAGCTGCGTGAAACATTCAATTGTTTCGTTGCCCATATTTAACTCTGTGGTCCAAACTCTGTTATCTATTAACCACTTGAAGCTGACGCCAGAATCTGACGCTGATTTTCCTGAAGGAACAGTTTAAAATTCCAGATTCGCAAAGGAGTTGTGTATATGAATCGAAGAGTGTTAGATTGGATATGTAGCGTTGTTTATGGTTGGAAATGTATTCAGATCATGTTCCACAACGCTTCGGGCGTTAACGTTGCCATTGACTGCCAGTAATGGCGCCTTTATGGAGTTGTCCACAGCGCAGGAAGTGACGGAGCAAATGCCAAGTCTATCGGTGAACGTGCCTTTCTTTCATTGTTCACAGAGAATTGGCTGAGACGACGAAATGATGTTTAATGTTGGTTGTTCTTTTTACCTGCTATGAATTGTGAGTGACTTCCACCTGAACTTCCGCTATTCTCTTCAGATGGAGGTTGATTCCTCTCAGTCACGTGGTGGAGCAGGAAGGAAGTGCCTGTCGTTCTGATGGCAATGTATTCCGCAAGAGATGGGTGTGGATAGAAAGAGATTACTCTCTAACGGGGGGGAGAGGAGGGGACTGTTGCGCACTAGGCTCTAGATAATTCCAGATTCGATTCAGCAAGTTCTGCATCCAGATTTTATCAGTTAAGCCTTGCTCTGCCTTGTGAAAAAAATAGTCTTTTGAAGTAGTCGTGAAAAGTAGTAGTCTTGTGAAGTAGTCGTGAAAACTTAGTAATCTTGTGAAGTAGTCGTGAAAAGTAGTAGTCTTGTGAAGTAGTCGTGAAAACTTAGTAGTCTTTTGAAGTAGTCGTGAAAAGTTGTAGTCTTGTGAAGTAGTCGTGAAAACTTAGTAATCTTGTGAAGTAGTCGTGGAAAGTAGTAGTCTTGTGAAGTAGTCGTGAAAACTTAGTAGTCTGTGAAGTAGTCGTGAAAAGTAGTAGTCTTGTGAAGTAGTCGTGAAAACTTAGTAGTCTTGTGAAGTAGTCGTGAAAACTTAGTAGTCTTGTGAAGTAGTCGTGAAAAATAGTAGCTTTTGGAGTAGTCTTGAAAAGTAGTAAGTTTGTGAAGTTGCTTCGACAGTACTCGTAGATCATTGGTTGATTCATAATTGAGTGACAGGTCATTGACCTATGAATTTCGATGTGTCATGCTTCGCTAATAGCGATATTATAACCAAATAAGGCATTTCGCTTGTCCATACGTCTTTTAAAGCAGTTGATGCGTTTGGTTTGTCCAGTGAAATACCCAGAAAATTCTAATTGGCATTTAACTTTCATAATGCGTTAGAAACTATAGATTGTTTATAACACCATAAACCTCTTTCCCTCCTTGGATATGTCACTGAGTTTGTGAATAGGAAAATCGAACCAATCGATTGATCAGAAGACGCCATAGATCCACAAGAACGCCATAAAAGGAACTGAAGCTCACACTGGTTCGCGTAAGCAAGGAAATTTTGAACTGTGAGGCGTAAGCATTTTGTCAGACGTCATGTGACTTCCTCGCTTTACTTTCTCATTTCTGTTACTTGTCTAATGGCTAAATAGACCAATAAGTTCAATGTTAAGATACTAAGTGATCACATTATATCACATATTATATATATTTTAAATTACATGCTCCAAGGCATCTGTTTCGATTGCCACTCCCTAAATGGCCGGGCCTGCTCCTGAACCTACAGCATAAAGAACTGCTTACAACACGAAAAAAGATAACTCTTGTTAAGGAACACATACTGGCTGTTTTGCTTCTACGTTTGCTTCTAGTTTTTCTATACTGGAGGGGGCGGGGTGGGGGGGGGGGTCATTCGATAGCGCGCCATGCTCGTAATATGCAGTTCCCAGGTTCTAGTCCTAGCTGGGTCAGCGTTGAGATTTATCTCCGCAAAACTCCCCGCCCTGCCCACTGTCAGTAGGGGACACCGATGGGCTTGGAATAGGCCGCCGTCCGTCGGATGAGACGTTAAGCCGTGGCCCCGTGTGCGGGAGAGCCCTACCCTGTGCACGTTAAAGAACACGCTGGATGGCCTTGACGGGAGGCTACCATCTGTCTCCCAACAGCTGTTCCAGTGGGTCCCCTCCCCCAACCTTCTCTGAGCCTTCGGGGTCCATGTGACCTGACCATTTAGCCCATGGTGTAGAAAAAAGTGCCGCTCAGTGCTAAAACAACCCAACCCAATTCTATACTGGCTGTTTTGCTTCTACGTTACTTCTAGTTTTCCTATACTGGCAGTGTTGCTCCCACGTTTGCTTCTAGTTTTTCTACACTGGCTGTTTTGCTTCACAGACGTAACTGGAAACGCTTGTTTCGGTTTCACAAGTTTCGGGAAGCTCTGATAACTTCATTTCAGGGGGGGGGGGATTTCTGAAAATAAGCCATGAGTACTGTTTCCCAGTTACTAAAACATTCCATTACAGAAACAACAGGAAATTAACAGGAAAGGTTAAAATTACATTTTATCATTTTAAAATTATTATATATCCCATATAGAATATCATTTTAACCATTCCTCTCTGGTTTTATTTATAGTTTTTGTTTTTATCTATTTTTAATGTCTGACATTAAATATGGGGCTAATATAGAATTATACAAAGACAACTATTTTGGATTTCAAAGCAGATAGACAAGTTTGAGATTTCCTATAAGTCGATCGTATTTCCGAGTTTGGGAGGGGGGGGGGGGGGGGGCGACCGGGTACGTTCCTGACACAACTCATAAATATCGTCATTAACTAACTATTCCAGTCACAAGATAATGGCGAGAGCGACTCCGGAAATTTCGGGCAATTTCAGAGGATTTGGGTTGGGTTGTTTTACCTCTGAGCGGCACTTTTTTGCACACCATGGGCTAAATGGCCAGGTCACATGGACTCCGAAGGCTCAGAGAAGGTTGGGGGAGGGGACCCACTGGAACAGCTGTTGGGAGACAGATGGTAGCCTCCCGTCAAGGCCATCCAGCGTGTTCTTTAACGTGCACAGGGTATGGCTCTCCCGCACACGGGGCCACGGCTTAACGTCCCATCCGACGGACGGCGGCCTTTCCAAGCCCATCGGTGTCCCCTACTGACCGTGGGCAGGGCGGGGAAATTTGCGGAGATAAATCTCAACGCTGACTCAGCTGGGACTCGAACCTGGGAACTACAGATTACGAGCCTGACGCGCTACCGACTGAGCCACCCCCGCCCCCTCAAGATAGACGGCGAGAGCGACTCCGGAAATTTAGGGCAATTTCAGAGGAATGACTCTCGCCCCACGGCAGCTAGGAATCTGATCTCTTAACTGAACACGGCTAGAACAAAGTGGGACAACCACTCCAAATTTGGAACCGATAGCTGAAGTAATCGCAGAACCACTGGCAGGGAACAGAAAAAAACTTTCTCTTTTTGATAATTCTATAAGAAACAGCGAATGCGAAATGCTTTTCAAATAAGTGAGAAAATGTCACGCAGCGCAGAATCTCTTCCCAGTCTGCGGAAGGATGATAAAAATGTTGCGATGGGAACCATGGGTAGGCAATTAAGCATTTTCGGAAATTCTCGATTCGGAATTTGATGGTGAAGTATTTTATACTTTTTTTTTTCAGAAGTAAAACAACCCAAACCAGTAATATTTGACATCAACAATGTCTGTTAAAGCAATTGATATAGCGGTGGGGGGGGGGGGGGGAGAACCTTCTCCGAGGCTTCTAATTGGGTACAATTTGTTATTTGGAATTGATAGTGCAAAGGTGAACCTAGTCCAGAATTAGTCCAGAATCATTTAATACTTCACCAGTCTCTTAACAGCTGTCCAGTGGGAACACCATTTCCCAATCTTCTCCAAGCCCTTCGGATCCTTCCACAAAACTCTCTTCCTCCTCTCAGTGAGTAGGCGACACCAATAATCTTCGAAAAGCCGCCGTCCGTCGAATGGGATGTTAAGCTCTGCACCGTGTATAGGACAGTCATACCCTGTGTACGCTGAAGAACACGCTGAATAGATTTGACGGGAGGATTCGATTTCTCTCCTAACAGCTCTCCAATAGGTACCCTCCCCACAACATCCTCCGATACCTTGGAGTCCTTGTGACTTGGCCATTTAGCCTATTGTGTGGGTGATAAAACAACAGAGCCCTGTACGTGTTTCCAAGGTTTAGCGTGAATTCAGTGTAACGCGACCTTTCCAATCCCATTGGTGTCCCCTTTTTCACGAAGGGCAGCAGAAGAGGTTAAGTGAACAAAGTGCCAATGTAGTCACAATCCAAAAGTTAGCCCTGGTGTAAAAAAATTTAAAAAAAAGTTTTTTTTTTAGTGTTTACATATTTTTTTGTGTCAGTTCACATTGGGGGCGGGGATGGCTCCGTCGGTAGCGCGCCAGGCTCGTAAACTATAGTTCCCAGGTTCAAGTCCCAGCTCGGTCAGCATTGAGATTTATTTCCGCAAAACTCCCCGCCCTGCCCACGGTCAGTAGAGGATACCGATGGGCTTGTAAAGGCCGCCGTCCGTCGGATGGGACGTTAAGCCGTGGCCCCGTGTGTGGGAGAGCCATAACCTCTGCACGTTAAAGAACACGTTGGATGGCCTTGACGGGAGGCTTGTCTCCCAACAGCTGTTACAGTGGGTCCCCTCCCCCAACCTTCTCTGAGCCTTCGGGGTCCATGTGACCTGGCCATTTAGCCCATGGTGTGCAAAAAAGTGCCGCTCAGAGGTAAAACAACCCAACCCAGTTCATATTGCTAAGATTCGTATTAAGTTTAAGGTAGTCGAGTATATTTCGGGCATTTTTGTTGTCTTGTAAATATTAACAGTTTTTTTTTTCTGAGCGGAATCGACTGAAGTTGAATCTTGCCTACAAGCAAAAGAAAGAGCGAGTAATAATTATATTCCTATAGAACGCATTGCCTCTTTGAACACGGAGCCGTTATTGTCCGTCTCGAGTATAATTATTAGGCAATAAAGAATGACTCTCGTTTGTTGTGCTCAACAAAAGCGTACGTGAAATGAACGAGCATGTCGATTATGGTTGTCATTAACCCTTACATTCAATGACCGAATATTAGCATAGGATATTTTTTTTTCTGAAAAGAAATTCATGATGTTGTACTACAACAGACTTCCTAGTTGGAAAACAAAATGCATAACAAATCATCGACTTTAAAAGTGAAAGATTCGGTTTTATTTTATGAATATTACAAACACGTTTTCTTCACCAAATGCGAAATCTTGTCTTCCAGGTCATTGGCCTCTAAAGGATCTGATGAGCCTGCTTCTGTTTTGCATTATTGGGTGAAGTAAAAATGAAGATGACGTCATTCTTTAATCTTACAGGAAATAATATTCTCGGTAGACAATTTCATCCCATCCGTCATTTAAATAACCATTGCACAAAGTGTTAAAAATCCGATTGTATACTTCAATATGAAAATTATTGGTTCTGTTTTAACCTGTTCCAATTAACGGTACAGATCAATTGCTTTAACAGACATTGTTGATGTCAAATATTCCTGGTTTGGGTTGTTTTACTTCTGAGCTGGACTTTTTTGCACACAACGGGCTAAAAGGCCAGGTCATGAGGACCCCGAGTGCCCAGAGAGAGTTGGGGAAGGGGACTCGATAGAGAACTTCTAAGAACAGATGAAAGCTTTTCACGGTGTTCTTTAACGTTCACAGTGAATAGCTCTCCCGCAGATGGCTTGACATCCCTCTCGATGGGCGGTGGTCATTCGATCGGTGACCCCTGCTGTCGAGGGCAGGGTGGGGAATTTTGCTTAGATGAATGTCAATGCTGACCCAGTGGAACTAGAACCTGGGAAGCGCAGCTTACGAGCCTGGTGCACCACCCTGCGGCACCATTTACGAATGCTAAAATTGGAACGGATACAAAAATTAAGCATCATATACCTTCCACATAAATTTCAAGAAAAAATTTAAACGATCACTAAAAAGGAGAGAAAAATTATTTCCAGGAAAAGCGTTTCCACCTGTTTCGGTTCGGTCCATTCACTTGACTCCCGCTTAATTTTTTTCTAGATCCAGGCCTAAATTAAACTATTAAAGTCTACGTACAATTAAACGGTAAAATACTCCAAGTTACAACCTAACAAATTTCTTAAACTAGCAAACAGTAATATGCAATATTAGATAAGTATGTGTCTGGTGCGAAAATCAAAGCATAATGCGGCATCATGTGGTGATAAGAAGAAAGAGATTGCACATTTATCCAAAGCGATCACGCGTATGCAAATTAGGCTTGCTATAAAAGAATGCTGTGATGTCAGATATTTCTGTTCCAGAAACTATGGAGTTAACTTGGGCCACAATTCTATTTTTTTTACCATCAAGACGACGTATGGATGATTATATATTGTAGAGAGTGACAGTAGAATTGGGTCTATCACAGACAGAAGTGTAAAGGGCCTTAAATGCATTACAAAATGTGCTGTTAAGACTTTGGACACAATTTCAAGAATGAAAAGTTAGTGGTACAAAGGAGTGTTTCAGAACCATAATGGCTCATTACGACAGATATCCAGACAACAGCTGTCTGTCTTTAAAATGAAAGATTGCAGCTGTCTTTAACATGCAAGATTGCAGCTATCTGCCATCAATAGCTAGACGACAGCTATCTGCCAATAACAGCCGGGCAACAGCTATCTATCTTTAACAGCAAGTTGAAAGGTCTGCTTTTCACAGCATGATGACAACTGTCTGCCTTTAATATCCAGACGACAGGTATCACCAGTTCATGGACTTAAAAACCTTGAACCAGACGGAATACAGTTTTCTGCCTTTTTGGCAATTTTGTCAATTTGACAAAATTTGTCTTTAGCAGCAAGATGAAAGTTATCCTCCTTTAACAGCAATATGACAGCTGACTGCCTTAAATAGAAAGATGAAAGCTATCCTCTTTTAACAGTAATATGATAGCTGACTGCCTTTAATAGCAAGATGAAAGTTATCCTCCTTTAACAGCAATATGACAGCTGACTGCCTTTAATAGAAAGATGAAAGCTATCCTCTTTTAACAGTAATATGATAGCTGACTGCCTTTAATAGCAAGATGAAAGTTATCCTCCTTTAACAGCAATATGACAGCTGACTGCCTTTAATAGAAAGATGAAAGCTATCCTCTGTTAACAGTAATATGATAGCTGACTGCCTTTAATAGCAAGATGAAAGTTATCCTCCTTTAACAGCAATATGACAGCTGACTGCCTTTAATAGAAAGATGAAAGCTATCCTCTTTTAACAGTAATATGATAGCTGACTGCCTTTAATAGCAAGATGAAAGTTATCCTCCTTTAACAGCAATATGACAGCTGACTGCCTTTAATAGCAAGATGAAAGTTATCCTCCTTTAACAGCAATATGACAGCTGGCTGCCTTTAATAGAAAGATGAAAGCTATCCTCCTTTAATAGCAAGATGAAAGTTATCCTCATTTAATAGCAAGATGAAAGTTATCCTCCTTTAACAGCAATATGACAGCTGACTGCCTTTAATAGAAAGATGAAAGCTATCCTCTTTTAACAGTAATATGATAGCTGACTGCTTTTAATAGCAAGATGAAAGTTATCCTCCTTTAACAGCAATATGACAGCTGACTGCCTTTAATAGAAAGATGAAAGCTATCCTCTTTTAACAGTAATATGATAGCTGACTGCCTTTAATAGCAAGATGAAAGTTATCCTCCTTTAACAGCAATATGACAGCTGGCTGCCTTTAATAGAAAGATGAAAGCTATCCTCTTTTAACAGTAATATGATAGCTGACTGCCTTTAATAGCAAGATGAAAGTTATCCTCCTTTAACAGCAATATGACAGCTGGCTGCCTTTAATAGAAAGATGAAAGCTATCCTCCTTTAATAGCAAGATGAAAGTTATCCTCATTTAATAGCAAGATGAAAGTTATCCTCCTTTAACAGCAATATGACAGCTGACTGCCTTTAATAGAAAGATGAAAGCTATCCTCTTTTAACAGTAATATGATAGCTGACTGCTTTTAATAGCAAGATGAAAGTTATCCTCCTTTAACAGCAATATGACAGCTGACTGCCTTTAATAGAAAGATGAAAGCTATCCTCTTTTAACAGTAATATGATAGCTGACTGCCTTTAATAGCAAGATGAAAGTTATCCTCCTTTAACAGCAATATGACAGCTGGCTGCCTTTAATAGAAAGATGAAAGCTATCCTCTTTTAACAGTAATATGATAGCTGACTGCCTTTAATAGCAAGATGAAAGTTATCCTCCTTTAACAGCAATATGACAGCTGGCTGCCTTTAATAGAAAGATGAAAGCTATCCTCCTTTAATAGCAAGATGAAAGTTATCCTCATTTAATAGCAAGATGAAAGTTATCCTCCTTTAACAGCAATATGACAGCTGACTGCCTTTAATAGAAAGATGAAAGCTATCCTCTTTTAACAGTAATATGATAGCTGACTGCCTTTAATAGCAAGATGAAAGTTATCCTCCTTTAACAGCAATATGACAGCTGACTGCCTTTAATAGAAAGATGAAAGCTATCCTCTGTTAACAGTAATATGATAGCTGACTGCCTTTAATAGCAAGATGAAAGTTATCCTCCTTTAACAGCAATATGACAGCTGACTGCCTTTAATAGAAAGATGAAAGCTATCCTCTTTTAACAGTAATATGATAGCTGACTGCCTTTAATAGCAAGATGAAAGTTATCTTCCTTTAACAGCAATATGACAGCTGACTGCCTTTAATAGCAAGATGAAAGTTATCCTCCTTTAACAGCAATATGACAGCTGGCTGCCTTTAATAGAAAGATGAAAGCTATCCTCCTTTAATAGCAAGATGAAAGTTATCCTCATTTAATAGCAAGATGAAAGTTATCCTCCTTTAACAGCAATATGACAGCTGACTGCCTTTAATAGAAAGATGAAAGCTATCCTCTTTTAACAGTAATATGATAGCTGACTGCTTTTAATAGCAAGATGAAAGTTATCCTCCTTTAACAGCAATATGACAGCTGACTGCCTTTAATAGAAAGATGAAAGCTATCCTCTTTTAACAGTAATATGATAGCTGACTGCCTTTAATAGCAAGATGAAAGTTATCCTCCTTTAACAGCAATATGACAGCTGGCTGCCTTTAATAGAAAGATGAAAGCTATCCTCTTTTAACAGTAATATGATAGCTGACTGCCTTTAATAGCAAGATGAAAGTTATCCTCCTTTAACAGCAATATGACAGCTGGCTGCCTTTAATAGAAAGATGAAAGCTATCCTCCTTTAATAGCAAGATGAAAGTTATCCTCATTTAATAGCAAGATGAAAGTTATCCTCCTTTAACAGCAATATGACAGCTGACTGCCTTTAATAGAAAGATGAAAGCTATCCTCTTTTAACAGTAATATGATAGCTGACTGCCTTTAATAGCAAGATGAAAGTTATCCTCCTTTAACAGCAATATGACAGCTGGCTGCCTTTAATAGAAAGATGAAAGCTATCCTCCTTTAATAGCAAGATGAAAGTTATCCTCATTTAATAGCAAGATGAAAGTTATCCTCCTTTAACAGCAATATGACAGCTGACTGCCTTTAATGGAAAGATGAAAGTTATCCTCTTTTAACAGTAATATGATAGCTGACTGCCTTTAATAGCAAGATGAAAGTTATCCTCCTTTAACAGCAATATGACAGCTGACTGCCTTTAATAGAAAGATGAAAGCTATCCTCCTTTAATAGCAAGATGAAAGTTATCCTCATTTAATAGCAAGATGAAAGTTATCCTCCTTTAACAGCAATATGACAGCTGACTGCCTTTAATGGAAAGATGAAAGTTATCCTCTTTTAACAGTAATATGATAGCTGACTGCCTTTAATAGCAAGATGAAAGTTATCCCCCTTTAACAGCAATATGACAGCTGGCTGCCTTTAATAGCAAGATGAAAGTTATCCTCATTTAATAGCAAGATGAAGGTTATCCTCATTTAATAGCAAGATGAAAGTTATCCTCCTTTAACAGCAATATGACAGCTGAAGGCGGTGTTGCTGCATAATGGAAATCGACTTCTATCCATTCCGGTCAAACAAGCTGTCTACATGAAAGAAACCTATGTCAACCTAAAACAGCTGTTGAACTCTCTCCAGTACAGCAAGTATGATTGGCATCTCTGTTGTGACTTAAAGGTAGTGGCTCTGTTGATGGGTCTGCAGCTGGAATATACGAAGTACTGCTGTTTGTTATGTGAATGGGACAGCCGAGCAAAACCTTTGCACTATGACAAAGGTGGGCAAACTGAAGCTTCCGAGACAATATTGGGTTCATTGTCAATTTTCCTAAAATCTTATATTAACCCTTTGAGATACGGGAGAGGAAACGTTAGGCTTCCCGTAGACCCGAGAGGTATAAACTTCAGAAGTATGTCATTGAAATCGCCGTTTTCAATAAATTACGAAGAAAACATAATCAAAACTTGTTTTAAACGAGTACGGATGATGCAATTGGACTCTGCGTCATCACTCTTCATGCAGTACACACAAGTTACGCGCTTCCGGAACATAACTAGCAACTGATTTGGGAAATATATCCCAGAAGCAAAGTATCCCAATCTTCAGAAAACTAGCTACCGTCTATTTTCTGTTTTTGAGACTACTTACTGCTATGAATCTCTATTCTCTGTTTTTGAGACTACTTACTGCTATGAATCTCTCCTCTCTGTAATGAAATTTGTCAAGTCAAAACATCGTGCTAACCTCACTGAGCTTCTTAGAATAGCTGTGACATCTTACCAGCCAGATTTTAAACTATTAACTGCGAAAACGAAGACTCAATCAAAGTCTTCAACGATCAGAGATTAAACATATTCTGCTTTGGTGAGTAGGACACTACTACATACTTGTATTTTTTGTTATTTATAAATACAATTTTAAAATAATATTTTCTGTGGCTCTTGAACATTCAAAAGTATGTGAAAAATATTTTATGTGGCTCTCCTTATTGAAAAACTTGCCCATCCCTCATATATATATATATCATACATCTAGCGACTTTTGAGCTCTCACGGCGTACCCCAAAAAATTTTACCGCGTACCCCACGTTGAGAACCCCTGGCACTCAAAATTGCAAGACAGTAACATGATTCCCAATAGAAATATTAAACAAATTATTAGAAGACTAGACATAAAGCCGAAATGGACTACTATACGGGAGAACTATTTGGAATTAAATATACTGCTCACCAAAATTAGGGGATATGTCATCGCTTCATATTCATTTTGAAATATCCCCTAATTTTGGTGAGCAGTATATATAACCCCAAAATCAAACGTTATGAATTTTGGATTTAGTAATAAAATTTTATACTGATACCTATATTTACCACAGAAATAGCTTAACTGCAAATATTATAATATATAACAAAAAATAAGAAATTGGGAAAAAGTAGCATATTTCGAAACTACCATATATCAAAAACAGAGTGTATATATATATACACACTGTTTTGGAGGCATCACAAGGAAAGAGAAGTGGACAATAGCGTACCCGAATATACAATCTGCTCTCCAACTTGTTTCGCACGGCGAAGGTCTTCCCGTTCCCAAACATCCAAAGAATTTTCCATCGATTCAGACGATGAGGAGGGAGGCGAACTGGCGTCGGGTTCTCCACAGCCTTCGGTGTCTAATGACGATCCATGCCATCTATATACGTCTGCCACGGTGCATCATCTATACAAGTGTATATATATATATGTCTGACTTAAATACAGAAACTAATATGTGCTGTAAAGTGCAATAAAAAGTATAATAACTCTTTTTTAATAAACTAATTGTAAAAAGTCGTCTGTTCATTATATAGAATTCTGTGCCCAAAGGCAGAAATCGCTTGCTCAACCCCTAATATCAGCATTATGTAGGAAATGTTGGTTTGAAAGTTATCGTTGAAATATGATAAAGAGTAAAGCAAGACCAAATTAAAAATTGTTCTGGAAATTAAAATTATATACGATGCAATTTTTTTCTGAAGTATCTGCCATCATTATAAATAGAATAATAAGAGATAAAGTGTTTTCTTTATCACTGAAATAATCCGTATCCTAAATACAGCATATGTCAACACAAAGTCATTGTCTGTGCAATATAAACGATTCTCAAAGAACATGGTGAAAAATGTAAAAAGCAATTGAATATTTAATACGACATTTGAAATAGTGCAAACTTTTACTAAAGGTATCAAAAGTAACTTTTAAAGAATTATTACTTACCTTCAAGGATCGGTAGAAAAACTGTGCGCCATCGCATAGTTGAGCTCCATATTATACATTTAATTTTGTTCATTCCGATGGAAAACGATTGACTATAAAACAACGAACGAGCTTGCTCACTGTAATATTAATTTGCTTCTAAGCCAAAAAACGAGAGAAACTGCACTTTGCGATAAAAAAACACGTAAGCTGAAATGCAAGATGGAAGCTCTACGAAACTTGGAAACACAAGGCACCAGTCACGATACACGACGGGTAAAAATAGTTTTTTAGTCCGGCGCGTGTGCCGTTATTAATTACCAGAAATGTAAAGGAGTGAAGACTTCGAAAACCTACAATGCAATTAGAGTGCGGCACGTAAGCGGGAATATGCAAATTAGGAATGCATCAAAAGAGATGGCGAGGCTACTCGCAGCTTGAAGATGTTCATGGCAACTCTTGCTTTCACTCAGTGGAATATGGAGTTGATTATTGTATGGATGATTTTCAGTGGTGGAGAGCGATTGGAAGGATTGAAGTAGGTCAGTCCCAGATGGAAGTATCAAAAGCATTGAATGTCAGTATTATTGTGGCACTCCAGCGTACCCCCACTAGTGTTTTCCCCATATGACGTCACAGACCACGCCCCCTCATTAATATCCAATTAATAACTAACTAATATGCAATTAATAACTAATTAATAACTAATTAAAAACTAATTAATATCCAATTAATATTCATAATTAATAACTCATAATTAATACTTCCTTCCCCTTATTAAAAACCCCTTTTCACCCCCTTTCACCCCCCTTGGCGCCATCTGTTGACAATGAAGAATACTAATTCCCAAAAAACCGATATTTTAACTCTAATTTTTCGATTTTTGATTACCCCTTTCTAAAAAAATTCCTCCCCCTTATGAAAAAAAGCCCCTGGCGCCAACTAGTGCCTGTGACGAACACTAATTTCCCAAAAATCCTTATTTTAACTCTAATTCTTCGATATTTCTTTATTTCAGACTCACCCGGTTGACCTACCTATATTTTAAACGCTCCTCCTTTTGCAGACCCCCTGGTTGACCTATATTTTAAGCCCTACCTATATTTTAAGCACCCTCCCTCCCTCAGGTCGGCTGATGCAAGCATCAGAATAATTGCATGGGTAGCAACGACCGGCTGCTGCAGGTCTCAGAATAATTGCATAGAAAGGGATGATACAAGTCTCAATTGTAAAAACAACTCCCAAAGCTGTATTCTTATTAAACCTCCTCTTAAAGATTTAACCGACTGCATCCAATGCATGTTTTAGTACATCTCCTATATTTAAAAACTCCCTTGATATTCATCTGAAATTTTATATTATACAAGTTTCAATTGTAAAAGCAACTCCCAAAGTTGTATTCTTATTAAACCTCCCTCCCCTTAAAAATTTAATCGGTGGTGTCCAGTGCGCATTTTAATACATCTCCTGTATTTAAAAACTCCCTAGGTCTTCATCTGAAATTTTACAAGTCCACTCAACTCTTTTTGAATGGCGACACTCAGAATCCCTAATGCAGCTCTCTAAATAAAACTTTCGTTAACAGAAAATCAATTCTCAAAGTTGTATTCTTATTAATTAAACACTCATCAAAACCCCACATCCCTTCTATTAAAAGTTATATTTATTAAAACTTCACAAACTCCCGTCCTTTTACAAGTTCCTTAAACAAGTTGTATATTCTCTGTATTTAGAGTATTTTATTACTGTTTTGTATATTCTCTGTAGCTTAATGCTTCTTGCAATGTTCAGAAATAATTACAAGGTCCCATATTTTGCGAATTCGGCTTTCACTAGAAGAAGCCCTACCCCGCAGTAACAGTCCCGCAGAAAATAAAAAATGCTATCGGGTAAAAAATTAATAAAATCTGATTATACTCGTCATGATGAAAAATATTGAGGGGTAGTAGGACCGACCTAAAAGACTCCGTGTTCGGATCCTCACCCGGACAACGTTTCACTGATGGATGGATAAGTCCTACGAAATTAAAAAATTTCAAATGAGGAATCACAAGGGTTTTATTGACGAATGAATCTTGGATCTGTACAGCTTCCGTATTAATATATATATATTAAATAAATAATAATTTATTTAATATATATATTAATTTTATTATTATTTTTTATTAATATTCCTATAAATCTATACATTAACAGATATCACTTCAAAATCTATCCTGCCATCATATTTTTTCTCTCCCAGCCCCCGGACACCGTCATTTTACCTGTTGATTTTCAATTGTCATGTTTTTCAAGTAATTTCTCAAAACTACCCAATAAGTCAGTGAATTGTATGAGAACTGCAACACTTTCTCAAAAAAAAACACACCCATCATTTCCTATCTTTCACACAGAATACTTTAATTAAAAATTAGCTTAAGGGTTGTGGATTGTTTTACCTCTGAGCGGCACTTTTTTGCACACCATGGGCTAAATGGCCAGGTCACATGGACCCCTTAGGCTCAGAGAAGGTTGGGTGAGGGGACCCACTGGAACAGCGGTTGGGAGACAGATGGTAGCCTCCCGTCAAAGCCATCCAGCGTGTTCTTTAACGTGCACAGGGTATGGCTCTCCCGCACACGGGGCCACGGCTTAACGTCCCATCCGACGGACGGGGGCCTTTCCTATCCCATCGGTGTCCCCTACTGACCGTGGGCAGGGCGGGGAATTTTGCGGAGATAAATCTCAACGCTGACCCAGCTGGGACTCGAACCTGAGAACTACAGATTACGAGCCTGGCGCGCTACCGACTGAGCCGCCCCTTAAAAATTAGTTTTAAAGTTCATCTCATAATGCTAATAGAATTGATAGTACTAGCTTAACTAATTTGTTCCAGTACTATTTACTACCCAATTTCAATTTATCTTAAAAGAATTGAACATTGCCATCTGACAGCGAGAGTATCCGCCATCTACACTGCTGGCCATTGAAAATGCAACCTCAGGAAGAACTCATCAGGTTGTCCCTAAAAATGCAAGATGGATTCCCTATACTTTAACATTGGTTCATCGTACTATTATTGAAAAAAAAAAAATTTAACCGTAGATGCAGCAATATCCGTACTCTGAAACAGCAGACATATAGTAAAAAAAAATAGAATTCGATAGCGCATACATCTACATTATCGATATATTCATTTCAAATAGAATGAATGCTTGGAGTTCTACTTTGATGGTGCTATATGCTGTTAATAATAATAAAAGCTTTCAAAGCGAAAATATACTTCGCGCAAATTCGACAGCTTATGCTTTTAGGGCTAAGAGAAAGCCCCAACCTTATAGTCAAAATACTCATTAAGTTGAGAACTGAGGCAAAAGAAGACTAATTAAAGTAAAAGTCAACAGCTATGTGTTGGCAGTGCTGCTTTCGCTCGGTCAGCAGTTCTACAGGCTGGTAGTCTGCAGTTTCGAATGCCAACAGTGCCAGCGTTGATATTTATCTCTGCTAAAATCCATCGTATTTTTCGTTGAAAGGCCGTCGTATGAGACCTTAAGCTGTCTCTGCATTCTGAAGAACAGTGGATGGTGTTGATGGGAGGTGCCGGTCTGTTTCCTAGGAGCTGAACAGTAAGTCCCCTTGCCTCAAGTTTATCCGAGCCTAGGGGAAGGGACCACTTAGCCGATTTGTGTAAAAAAAAGTGCCCTTAAGAAAGAAAACAACTATGTTGCCAATACCGTTGAGAACATTTCATTATTGAGTTGTTGAACAAAGAGCATTACATTTTCATTGTTACATTTCAATCCATGCTTGTCTCCCATTTACATTGTTACCTTGTATATATATATTCAAACAGATGATATAGATTTCATAAGATCAGAGCAGTTTTAGTAGTGTTTGGAAATAGGTTTATAACGATAGATATGAGAGTATTCCAGTGTGGAGTATCACACTGGAATAGGTTCAAAACCTTTTAACCCAAATTTCGGCTTGGCCAATAATTCTTACATTTTATTAATATTTTGACTTCGTTTACAACTTCACTTCCATTTTCTCTTTCAAGGTAGCATTACACGACAGTTATTAGGGATTTTTTACGAAAAGTATGCTTCCTGCTTCAAAATACCAAATTGTAGTAGATTTTTCAAGCTTTTTAGGAAAATGAAAATATAAAAAAAAATGCGTTTTTATCACCTCCGCTATGGCATGCGTGATAAATCGTATGGATAGCTCTGTAGAAAGACCAGACAGACGAAGTGAAAATCATTATTTTTCGTCGAAACTCTCAATGATTTTCAAACGCCATTGTTTCCAGTGAATGAGATTTTCAGATAATGTTAAAAGTAAATCAATACTTACCTAAAACTAGAATTATACGACGCTATTTTAAAAACAATTCTAAACTTTACTTGTTTCTGATTGTAGCTGTAAGTGTTTTGCTATCTATACTGCAGGTAAATTTATATATTTGTTAACATTTAATATTTTATCAATTTAATTCACAGTTTAAGAAGGGGTGACTCTGTACGTTCTGTGCGTTGTAAAAAAGTGAAAAAATAGTAAGGTAATAAGAACTTCGGTTGAGAGCGAGTAAGGCAGGAAATAAATACTTTCCTCATATTAGACTAGGTTTAGTGTAAAGAAAGTGCAATAAGCAGAGTCTAATGTGGTCTTAGGATTAGAACACGGGAAGAAAGAATTGTGTAAGTCTGAATGTAACACTCTAAATAATCAATCACTCGCATTGGCTACTCTAATTAATAGCTTTAAATTTTTCCCTAAGTCATTTTGGGTTTAACATAAGAACTATACACTAATATTTTTAAATAAATATCTCAATAGCCTTCATCGTTATATACGAAACGCAAAACTTCACATAGGTTTAGAAACTAGTTTAATATAATGATTAAAAATTAAATGATTAATTTTTCTGATATATTCAATTTTTTTCTTCTCAAATAGCTAGGGTAGAGTGTGATTTCAATGGAAGGGAGATGGTGGTGGCTGGTATGGCAATAGGTTAATGAAATCAAAGGTTGGAAGGGCGTGGGTTTGGCTCGTTATAGCATATCGACGAATCTGGAGCGTAGTTTCTGCTTTATTTTTTTGTCTACTTGTCAGAAAATGTAGCAAAAAAAACCGCCGGATAATATATTACGCTCTTACAAAAGATACTCACTCTTACAAGTTAAAATGACTCACTTGTAAGAGAGCACATGGTATGCTAGAGGTTACGAGATACTGAGATCAAATGAGGTTAGACAGAATTACAGGAAGATACGGCGAAGGCCATTAAAAGGTTACAACAAAATGACAGATCGTACAGGGAAATTCCCATTATCAAAATCTTCCCTCAAGGGCAATGGCAAGTGACCAGGCACGTTCCCAAACTACAGTTTCAGGGTGGAGGGTGGGGCGACTGTTACTATTGATATTTCCTAATAATGGTAGTGTAAATACACTGATGCTCAAAATTAAATGATAATGTATAAATTTTTACATAATTCGAAGTATTTTTAAGGGAATGCAGTGAAATTTGGTTAACAGGTTTATTATTACAATACAAATGTAAATCAAGCAGAAGATATACTCATAGTCCTATAATGCGCATGCGTTAAGGTCATAATCGTGTAACTGATATGGAGCTGTCCATGAGACAATACTTGAAGTCTATTACGTACGACATGTCGTATATTAATATGCAGCTAAAGCAACTCATCCTCAGAAAGAAAATCTATTGAAACTAACTCGAGAGTCTTGACAGGACATTTTGTGGGACATTCAATGCTTTGGAAACTTCCGTCTGGGACTGACCTGCTTCCATCCTTCCAATCGCTCTCCACCACTGAAAATCATCCATACGATAATCAACTCCATGTTCCACTGAGTGAAAGCAAGAGTTACCATGAACATCTACAAGCTGCGAGTAGTCTCGTCATCTCTTTTGATGCATTCCTAATTTGCATATTCCGGCTTACGTGCCGCACTGTAATATTGCAATGTATTACCCAAAATGGTTAAAGGAGACGAAGGAGCAGCATCCAACAACAAACGTGTCAAGGGTTCCCCTTCTTCATGACGATGCCAGTGCTCACAAAACCCTCCAAGTTACGACCAATCTGGAGCAGAAAAACAGAAACAATTACCCCATTCTGCATATTCACATGATCTTGTACCATGCGTTTTTTGCTTGTTTCCAAAGACCTTGCAAGATGCGTTCATTCAGAGTTGCGGAATATTTTTCCACAACAGGAGTACCACCAAGTGTTCCAGAATTGTCGTAGACGTCTGCAACTTTGCACAGATGCTGAAGAGGAGGGGGTACTTTGAAGGATTTTGGGTTGGGTTGTTTTACCTCTGAGCGGCACTTTTTTGCACACCATGGGCTAAATGGCCAGGTCACATGGACCCCGAAGGCTCAGAGAAGGTTGGAGGAGGGGACCCACTGGAACAGCTGTTGGGAGACAGATGGTAGCCTCCCGTCAAGGCCATCCAGCGTGTTCTTTAACGTGCAGAGGGTATGGCTCTCACGCACACGGGGCCACGGCTTAACGTCCCATCCGACGGACGGCGGCCTTTCCAAGCCCATCGGTGTCCCCTACTGACCGTGGGCAGGGCGGGGAATTTTGCGGAGATAAATCTCAACGCTGACCCAGCTGGGACTCGAACCTGGCAACTACAGATTACGAGCCTGGCGCGCTACCGACTGAGCCACCCCCGCCCCACTTTGAAGGACAGTAAAAGTTTTGTTGAGGTAAGTGAAATGGTTTTGTTCTGTAGATTTCTGAACCTTTTGAATTCTTGTATAGAAACCAAATACTGTAGGTACAATCTTATATCCAAGCGTTAGTTGAAATAAAAATGCAGCTAAAAACAATGATAATAAAATTGAAGTTCAATGATCTTAATACAACTGCAAATATTTAAAAAATAATTTTTATAAGGATTTTCGGACTTAAGTTCACGGATTTAGACATTCTTTAACAGAAACCTCCGGAACTACATCACTGAAAATCACCATGGAAAAAATTGAAATATTGGCCATCCATTCGATGGCCAAAATCCGCTGACTATCAGTAATACCATATATTTCTAATAGCGAAATGTGGATGAGAATATTTGAAAGGTATAGTCTATAGAAAAGAACTATTCGAGACATGGGAATAGTAAAATTTAGCCAAACTTCAATTTCAGAAGAAAAAAAATTACATGTGCAGCGTTGGGTTGTTTTACCTCTGAGCGGCAGTGACATGACCTCAGACACCATGGGCTAAATGGCCAGGTCACAAGGACTCCGAAGGCTCAGAGAAGGTTGGGGGAGGAGACCCACTGGAACAGCTGTTGGCAGACAGATGGTAGCCTTCCGGCAAGGCCATCCAGCATGTTCTTTAATGTGCACAGGGTATGGCTCTCCGGCATACGGAGCCTCGGCTTAACACCCCCATCCGATGGACGGCGACCTTTCCAAGCCCATCGGAGAGTTTTGCGGAGATAAATATCAACGCTAACCCAAAGAACTCAGCCGAAACTCGATCCTGGGAACTGCAGATTACGAGTCTGGCGCGCTACTGACTGAGCCCCCCCCCCCCCCTCCCCATACAGCGTAATTTACTGGCTAGGTTCTAGAAACTCGGATGACTTTCATCAGCGTCAGCCAAATACTTTTGATATAGCATTTGATTCTTGGACAGCAGCTGATGTCGAGGGTTGAGAAGACGTAAAATTAGGTCCAGTAGTTTTCTTGAACAAATTTCTTACATCTGCCTGCATGTAACAATGCATGAAACACGATACCAGCGCCATTCGGAAGAATTACTACCATGTGCATTAAAATTTGAGGGGCGGGGTGGCTCAGTCGCGCCAGGCTCGTAATCTGTAGTTCCCAGGTTCGAGTCCCAGCTCGGTCAGCTTTGAGATTTATCTCCGCAAAACACCCTGCTCACGGTCAGTAAGGGACACCGATGGGCTTGGAAAGGTCGCCTTCCGTCGGATGGGACTTTAAGCCCTGGCCCCGTGTGCGGGAGAGCCACACCCTCTGCACATTAAAGAACACGCTGGGTGGCCTTTGACGGGAGGCTACCATCTGTCTCCCAACAGCTGTTCCAGTGTGTCCCCTCCCCCAACCTTCTCTGAGCCTTTGTCCATGTGACCTGGCCATTTAGCCCATGGTGTGCAAAAAAAGCGCCGCTCAGAGGTAAAACAACCCAATTCAATTAAAATTTGCGTACCAAGGTTCAAAGGTTAGAATTCTTTTTTTTTAAATTTTAAATTTTTTAAAATTTTTAATTTTCGTTTTTTTTAAATTTGCGTACCAAGGTTCAAAGGTTAGAGTTCAAAGGTTAGAATTCGAAATTTTTATCGGTTGCATGAGAATTTCAGATACTTGAGTACCGAATAACCGGAAGTTTACTTCCAGTTTAGTTCTTCTTTATTATTTACATTGTTTATTTTGTTTTCAATTTACCCTTTACGCAGTTGACCTTTCCTTTGTCCTTAAAAATGAATCCTCCTTTTCTTATTAAAGATCAGAACACCTCACAACCTATTCCAAAAGGAAATCTGTTGTAAAATGCAACACACGACTGACAATCGTAGTAAACAAACAAAAAACCCTTTCTTTACATTCTAGTCTTATTTTAAAATCCGCATTCATTTAGAATAGAAACCTTGAAGAAAAGATCACCACAGGTGTAGGAATTTTTCGCATGCCCTGTGTAGTGTACATCATCTTGTTAATGATCCCAACGTATCAGAAAAAGAAGTCATCAGAGTGAAGCGTTTATTTCTGTTGGCGAGGCCTACAGCTTTGAATAACCACAATGCAAAGTTAATGAAGTTCTCGTTTTGTTCACGATAGGGCTTTATGTCAGCCAAAACCAGTCCTAACAGTTCCTACTCAAAGACTGCCAAGAATAGGCTTTGTCTGTGCTGTCAGTGATGCCTGGCTGGTCCGCTATATTTACCTAATAACACTTTGAGTGCAGTCAGGTGTTTTTGGTTTGCTGGGAGGTTTACTGTTATGTCCACTGCTTCTTTTTTAATATATATAGACGGTGGTGAACAGGGAAAAAAAGAAAGAGGAAGTTCTGTGGCTAATGGATTATGGAAGCACGAAAAGGCGATTCCCGTCTGAAATAAGTGCCACGAAAACCTAACACGTTTAAAATTGTATATTTTAAGCAACTGTTGTTTTCTTTTCTCGAGTCATTTAATCACCTCCCCCCCTCCCTTTCTTTATATTTTGACCTCTCTAAATGTGAACACTTCACGAACTTTTAAAAAAAAATACAGATATCTTAAGAGTAGTTGATTTTCTAAAGTTCATGGATTGTTTATATTTAAGTGGCATTTTCTACACACTTTGGGTTATATTGTTAGGTTACAAGACCTCTAAGTGCTGAGCTGATCCGGGTAGATCCCGAAGTTGATCGAGTTGTTTTATCTCTGAGCGGCACTTTTTTTTGCACATCATGAGTTAAATGGGAAGGTTACAAGGATACCAAAGCTTCAGAGTTGGTGAGAGGAATGGAATCCACTGAAACAGCTGTAAAGAGACAGAGGGTAGCCTCCTGTCAACGCCATTCAGCGTTGGGTTGGGTTGTTTACCTCTGAGCGGCACTTTTTTGCACACCATGAACTAAATGGCCAGATCACATGAATCCCGAAGGCTCAGAGAAGGTTGTGGGAGGGGACCCACTGAAACAGCTGTTGGGAGACAGATGGTAGCCTCCCGTCAAGGCCATCCAGCGTGTTCTTTAACGTGCACAGGGTATGGCTCTCCCGCACACGGAGCCACGGCTTAACGTCCCATCCGACGGATGGCGGCCTTTCCAAGCCCATCGGTGTCCCTTACTGACCGTGAGCAGGGCGGGGAATTTTGCGGAGATAAATCTCAACGCTGACCCAGCTGGGACTCGAACCTGGGAGCTACAGATTACAAGCCTGGCGCGCTACCGACTGAGCCACCCCCGCCCATAATAATGGAGAGTAAGACAATGATCAGTAATCTCCCGAAGTCGAAATATCCTTAATCAAGCCCCGAGGTTAGAGGATATGGGGCGGGATTTAGCTCAGACGGTAGCGTGCCAGGCTCGTGATACGTAGTTTCCAGGTTCCAGTCCCAACTATGATTGTGTTATCTCTCGTTCTGACTACGGTGAGAGAGAGGTCACCGATGGGCTTGAAAAGACCATCGTCCGTCAGATGGGATATTAAGTCGTGGTTCATAGTGCAGAAGAGCCATATCTTTTGAACTCTAAAGAACACGCTAGGTAGCCTTGATGATTCCATCTTTACTAATATTTATCCCTGCTAAGAGCTATGTAGTGTGTTCCCCTGTCTTAATCTGAGCCTTCAGGTGTTCTTGTGACCTTGCCATTTAGCCCATTGTGGGCAAAAAAGTGCCGCTCAGAGGTAAAACAACCCAACTTTTCTTAACCAGAAAAGGAAATAAAACATCTAACACAATTCAATACAGAAGTGCAACTAATAAATGGACATTTTCTACTGCGTTTACACTTTGAGTGCAGTCAAGCGTTTTTGGTTTGCTGGCAGGTTTACTGTTACAGGCAGTACATTTGCTGGCAGGTTTACTGTTACAGGCAGTACATTTGCTGGCAGGTTTACTGTTACAGGTTTGCGGAGGTAAATCTCAGCGCTGACCGAGCTGGGACTCCTCCATTCAGCGTGTTGTTTAACATGCACAAGGAGTCACGGCTTAACGTCTCATCCAACGGGCCTTTCCAAGCCATTTTCTTTCACTTTGGCGGAATTTTCCAGTAAGCAGATATAAAATAAAATTTCAATGAAATTTAAAATCACCAGGCTAAAAATGGGTTTTTTTTTATGTTGATTTGATGTGGATGACCTGCATGTTGCTATTAAATGAGATAGTGACTTGCTACAGAAAAGAAATGGAAATAAGTGATTTATTTCACAATCATCACTGTTGGAAGATTTTGTCCACAGCTTCTTTTCTTAATATATATAGACGGTGATGAACAGGGGAAAAGGAAGAGGAATGTGAACTAAAGCAAGATGCTTGAAAAGGCATTTTTTTCTCAGTCTCTATTACTTATGTTACCTCCTAAGAAGAAAATCTTGAAATCATTCGTTCATTTTTTCCATAACATACTTCATCAGCATTTCTCCGTTCTTCAGATACCTACAAATAATGGAGAGAAAAAAATAGATTCTGTTGGGTAAAATATTCTTATCTTTAAACAGCAAATTAATCCTAAAGTATCACACAAAGTCAACATAAGTATACTTTTAATTCATGATGCCTTAATTCATTTCATAGTGTGATTGGGATTCTGTGTTTTTTTGCACTTTGCGTTGTTAAACGACAAATTTTGTCATATATGACTTCATCGCTTTTCCCAACAAATTTATTCAGAAAGCCTTTTCTAAGAGGGGCGGGGGTGGCTCAGTCGGTAGCGCGCCAGGCTCGTAATCTGTAGTTCCCAGGTTCGAGTCCCAGCTGGGTCAGCGTTGAGATTTATCTCCGCAAAATTCCCCACCCTGCCCACAGTCAGTAGGGGACACCGATGGGCTTGGAAAGGCTGCCGTCCGTCGGATGGGACGTTAAGCCGTGGCCCCGTGTGCGGGAGAGCCAAACCCTGTGCACGTTAAAGAACACGCTGGATGGCCTTGACGGGAGGATACCATCTGTCTCCCAACAGCTGTTCCAGTGGGTCCCCTCCCCCAATCTTCTCTGAGCCTTCGGGGTCCATGTGACCTGGCCATTTAGCCCATAGTGTGCAAAAAAGTGCCGCTCAGAGGTAAAACAACCCAACCCTTTTCTAAGAATTCTCGATTATCCGCGGTAGTTTAACGTTCTGGTTTGTGTTTTCGCACTTTCAAATGGAACATGTGATTTTGTTCGCTTTAAAAACTATCAGTCGTTCTTTATTCACCTAGCTGCTGTCTTAATTCTCTCACTTTTTATACCATTTAATTTTAAATGTTTAATCCCTTCGGCGAAAATCCGAAATAATAAAGAAATATCTTCTCTGTTTAAAGATTTTAAGGAGCCGAGGTTGGACAGGGTTGGGTTGTGTTGTTTTACCTCTGAGCGGCACTTTTTTGCACACCATGGGCTAAATGGCCAGGTCACATGGACCCCGAAGGCTCAGAGAAGGTTGGGGGAGGGGACCCACTGGAACAACTGTTGGGAGACAGATGGTAGACTCCCGTCAAGGCCATTCAGCATGTTCTTTAACGTGCACAGGGTATGGCTCTCCCGCACACGGGACCACGGCTTAATGTCCCATCCGACGGATGGCGGCCTTTCCAAGCCCATCGGTGTCCCCTACTGACCGTGGGCAGGGCGGGTAATTTTGCGGAGATAAATCTCAACTCTGACCCATCTGGGACTCGAACCTGGGAACTACAGATTACGAGCCTGACGCGCTACCGACTGAGCCACCCCCGCCCCGGTTGGACAGGTAGTAGAGGGTCAGGTTCGTGATCTGTTGTTCCCACGTTCAAGTTCTACCTTTGTCACAGAATTTAAAGAGCCAAAATAAATCTTCTGCACTCTAACACATGGCAAGTCATCGATTTTTGGGGCGGGGGTGGCTCAGTCGGTAGCGCGCCAGGTTCGTTATCTGTAATTCCCAGGTTCGAGTCCCAGCTGGGTCAGCTTTGAGATTTATCTCCGCAAAATTCCCCGCCCTGCCCACGGTCAGTAGGGGACACCGATGGGCTTAGAAAGGCTGCCGTCCGTCGGATGGGACGTTAAGCCGTGGTCTGTGTATGGGAGAGCCATACCCTGTGCACGTTAAAGAACACCTGGATGGTCTTGACGGGAGGCTACCATCTGTCTCCAAACAGCTGTTTCAGTGGGTCCCCTCCCCCAGCCTTCTCTGAGCCTTCGGTGTTCATGTGATCTGGACATTTAGTCCATGGTGTGCAAAAAGGTGCCGCTCAGAGGTAAAACAACCCAACCCATCGATTTGTTTTGATCAAAAAGTCATTATTTTTTGTTTTTCATAAATATATTTGTTTACACTTCTCTGAGCTTCACTATAAAGTGTATGATATAGTTGAGTAGCAAACATAAAGAAAAAAGGTTTTAAATTTCAAAAGTCATTGAAAAACGAAAAGTCCAGGGGCTGGGTTGTCTCAGTCGATGCGCGCCAGGTTCGTACTCTGGGGTTCCCAGGTTCTAATCCCACCTGTGTGTGCCTTCACTTTATGTCTGTTACCCCCACCACCACCAATCTGATGTTTCTCTGAAAGGGACATCGATAAACTTTTAAAAGCACCATCCGTTGAATGGAACGTTAAGCCGTTGCACTGTATACAAGAGAACCATACCCTGTGAGCGTTAAAAGAGTGTCTCCTAACAACTGCCTGGTTGTTCCCCTTCCCCAACCTTCTTTAAGTCTTTGTGACTTCCCATTTAGCCCATTTTGTAGAAAAAAGAGGTGCAGCTCAGAAGTAAAACAACCCTTCCCACCCTACCATCGGTGGGAAAAGGGACACACATGGGTCGCCTTCAGTCTGATTGGACGCTGAACTATTCTCCCGTATGCAGTCGAGCTATATCCTGTGCACCTTAAAAAGTTGGGTTGCTTTACCTCTGAGACGCACATTTTGCACACCATGCACTAAATGGCCAGGTCACTAGGACCCCAAGGCTCTGGACCCTGGGCTCAGAGAATATAGGGGGAAGGGAACCCACTGGACGGCTGTTAGGAGGCAGATGGCAGACTCCCGTCAAGTCCGTCCAGCGTGTTCTTTAACGTACACAGGGTAAAACTCTGGTGCGCAAGTCTTAACGTTACGTCTGACAAATTTTTGGATTGGATTACCTCTGAGCGGCACTTTTTTGCACACCATGGGCTAAATGGCCACGCCACAAGGATCCCGAAGGCTCAGAGAAGGTTGGGGGAGGGGACCCACTGGAACAGCTGTTGGGAGACAGATGGTAGCCTCCCGTCAAGGCTATCCAGCATGTTCTTTAACGTGCACAGGGTATGGTTATACCCTCTGCACAGGGTATGGTTATACCCTTAACGTGCACAGGGTATGGTATCTTCCGCACACGGGGCCACGGCTTAACGTCCCATCCGACGGACGGCGGCCTTTCCATGCCCATCGGTGTCCCCTACTGACCGTGGGCAGGACGGGGAATTTTTGCGGAGATAAATTTCAACGCTGACCCAGCTGGGACTCGAACTTGGGAACTACAGATTACGAGCATGGCGCGCTACCGACTGAGCCACCCCCGCCCCCACGTCTGACAGACGAACAGCCCTTTCCATTCTAAGCAGTGCCCCTTTCTGACAGAGGGACAGGGTGCGGATTAACAGAAACGAATCTTAGCATAGACATAGTTGGGATTTGAACCTGGGAACTTTATATTACGAGCCTGGCGTGCTACCCAATGAGTCAACCCCACATCTCTCATTATAAGTAAAAACACAATCGAGGTCTGCTCGTATTTAGGAAACTTTTTTTTTTAAACATTTTTTTACCGAAAAGCCACTTACCACTTGTCGTCATTTTTCTCAGCATAGGTGTCGAACTTTCCGCTCACGGTAAAGGATTTACCTTTGTACTATAAGAGGGAGAATAATGAGATTAATAATGGCATTATAATATGCTTAATTGTTATATTTAATGGACAGAAAGGGGCCTCGGATAGTTCAAATAAGCGGAAAATATTGCTATGCATTTGTAAGAAAATAGGAACAGTTGGAAAACTGTTTTATATATATTGAAAAGATATGCGTAATACTCAATATTACAAAACTTACATGGACTTTGCCATATTATGTTAATGGAAAGCGTCGTTCAAAGCTCCCCAACAATAAAAGTAAGCTTTTTTTTTATGAAAAAAAAAAACTTTACTCCAGGTGAATAAATTTAAGATCTCAGTCAAATCTCTTTATATATTTATTTTCGGCAATATTCGTTTAATATTAAATGAATTATGGAAGCTTAAATATAAAACTGTTTATAACAAATCATTCACTGATGGGGCGGGAGTGGCTCAGTCGGTAGCGCGCCAGGCTCGTACTCTGTAGTTCCCAGGTTCGAGTCCCAGCTGGATCAGCGTTGAGATTTATCTCCGCAAAAATTCCCGCCCTGCCCACGGTCAGTAGGGGACACCGATGGGCTTGGAAAGGCCGCCGTCTGTCGGATGGGACGTTAAGCCATGGCTCCGTGTGAGTGAAAGCCATACCCTGTGCACGTTAAAGAACACGCTGGATGGCCTTGACGGGGAGGCTACCATCTGTCTCCCAACAGCTGTTCCAGTGAGTCCCCTCCCCCAATCTTCTCTGAACCTTCGGGGTCCTTGTGACCTGGCCATGATGTGCAAAAAAGTGCCGCTCAGAGGTAAAACAACCAACCGAATCATTCACTGACATAAATATGTGAAGTTTGTGTAACGATTTTTTTCAGTTTTCATCAATTTCGGATAAAAAAAATATTCAGGAGGGATGTGACAGCGTCGTCTGCTGATTACTGTTCGAGCTTTTAAAACTCTTTACTTATAAATGACATATTACTTTTAAAAAAAAAGAGGTTTAGGGAGATTTCAGCGAGATCTTCGATTTAGAGCTAGTGACATTTTTTTTTTTTATATAAAAAGGCTATTTTGGAACAGGAGCTTTGATTGCATGTGGCTTCCCAATTTCGATTTCAATTTATTATTCCATTTCGCATTTCATAGATTTTACCTTTCATGCAATATGATTTTACATGTAACAAATAATTTTTTTAATTTCTACACTTGTACAACCTTTATAATACATTTTTTATATTTGTTAAAATGCACAATTATTACATGAAAAAATAATAAAATGTATAATATTCTTAAAAATAATAATAATAATTTATTTCCATATTCATTTGTGAAAAACCTTACATCAAAAATTTACAATCAAAGCTTGAATGGAAACATCAAGAACAAAATAAAATGAAAAAAAAGCAAAAGAAAATTTGCAATTTCTGAAATATTTATCTATTATTTCAATTAACATTTGGAATTCACAAGATATCATACTCGTCTGTGGTATTGCAATTTTATAAAAAAAAGTTATATAATTAAAATTTATTTTATTTGTAAATGAGAAATTTAAATTTCACAAATTATAATGAATGTTTGTGACATGGTTTAAGACAGGGATGTTTGTGTTGCTTTTTTGCTGAGGTCTCATCTTATTCATAAACTTTCTATTATGGCTATAAACTCTGTGACAAGCAGCTGCTTGAGGCTTTCTATTATGGCATATAAATGTTACCGCTAAAGTGCAGAAATCAGTTATTCTACAGATTATGTGGGTATTGTGCAGATTAACTAGGGTGATCCGTTAACGTGCGGAAAATTGTTTCATTTCTCAAATTACCTAGGTAATCTGCAAATTACCTGGATAATCTGTACATTACCTACTAGGCACTCGTTAAAGTGAAAATAAGATCTTTGCTGGAACAACAGGAACTTTTCTGTATGCTTAAATTAACATAATGTTATTTATCTAGTGTCCGAGAGTAGAGTTGAAACCAGGGTCATCCCTCTGTCAACATGAATCAGTCGTCCGAATTATAAAAAACGCCCCCAAAATGAGCAGGCCAAGTGAGAACGAATCATTTTAGTGATTCATTATGAAGAATGAATCACTTTACCGATTCGTTGTCACTTGGCCTCCGCTCATCCGGGGCGTTTTTTATAATGCGGACGAGTGAATCACGTGACACGAAGATTCATATTCAAGAGATTCACCACTATGAGAGAAACAAACTTTTGAACTTTAACGATACGGAAGCCGTTAATGTGCACAATGCGGAAAACTCTTGATTCCGCACGTTAACGGAGCAAATCAGTTAATCTGCAGATTAGCTAGGTAATGTGCACATTAACGGCTTTCGAGTTTTAGCGGTAACATAAACAAAAATATTCCCTCAAGCAGCTGCTTTTCACAGAGGTCCGACAGTTTATATGCCATAATAGAAAGATTATGAGGAAGATGAGACCTCAGCAAAAAAGCAACACAAAAATCCCTGTCTTAACCCAGGACTCGAACCCACATCTGTTTAGATCAACAATTAAGCGCGCTAACCACTCGGCCACGACTGACTTTTAAATAGTATCAATATCAATATTTTAATCATTTTCCTGAAGTAACGTTAATAAATTAATCAATCCATTTTTTAATAATTTTTAAAATATATATATATTTATTTCATTTTTTATTATTCCTGGCAAACTATTACATATTTTTGGTGCTAAATAAATATATATATATAATGGGCATGTGTAATATTAATGGTTGCTATCCAGTGGCCGAGTGGTTAGCGCGCTTGGCTACTTATCTAAGGGACCTGGGTTCGAGTCCCAGGTAAGGCATGGATGTTTGTGATGTTTTTCTGCTGAGGTCCCACCACCCTCATAGACCTTCTGCTGTGGCGTATAAACTGACAGGCTCCTGCCAGATCTCTGTGGCAAGCAGCTGCTTGAGGGTGTAATATTAATAATGTATTGCATTAACACGGACGTGTCCGGTTATTAGATTACCTATTGTAACATAATATATCAATCTCAGACTTTAATAAAAATATAATTTAAATACTGCCTTTTATTGCTATTTTCAGTTTTTGCCAATTCTCCAAAAGGCAGCATGGTAATTAACAAATGGGATAATCATCTAGGATTGGGTTATTTTACCTCTGAGCGTCATTTTTTTGCATACAATGAGTAAATGCCCAGCTCACAAGGACCCCGATGAGGATGGGGAAGGAGGCCCACTGGGCAGCAGTCAGGAGAGAATGGTAGGCTTAACGTCCTATCAGATGGAGGATTGGATTGGATTGTTTTACCTCTGAGCGGCACTTTTTTGCACACCATGGGCTAAATGGCCAGGTCACATGGACCCCGAAGGCTCAGAGAAGGTTGGGGGGAGGGGACCCACTGGAACAGCTGTTGGGAGACAGATGGTAGCCTCCCGTCAAGGCCATCCAGCGTGTTCTTTAACGTTCACAGGGTATGTCTCTCCCGCACACGGGGCCACGGCTTAACGTCCCATCCGACGGACGGCGCCTTTCCAAGCCCATCGGTGTCCCCTACTGACCGTGGACAGGGCGGGGAATTTTGCGGAGATAAATCTCAACGCTGACCCAGCTGGGACTCGAACCTGGGAACTACAGATTACGAGCTTGGCGCGCTACCGACTGAGCCACCCCCGCCCCAAGAAGCTATGTGAGGATTTGGATGATAAGTAAGCAATATCCAAAAACTTGTATCTCATTAAAAAACAGGGATCATTAATATAAGCGCCATTCAAATGAAAGGTGGATAAATGGGAAACGAAACGTAATTCATTTTTTGATGTGTTCAAATCCGCCTCTCCTATTGAAATCCCAGACGTTCTTCACTTGCCGACATGCAGCATCCCATCTTCCTAGCACAGACTATCTGTCCTTGATCGCCTCATTCAAGGTGCCGTGTTTACTGATCATAACAGTCGCACCTATGTTACACAGCAGGTTAACACACCTATTTATAACCGGCAAAGGGTTTCGGCTAGCCGCTTATTGCGGCAGAGTGAGATAGGTTTGTGAATGGGTCAGGTGTGTATAATAAATTGTGCTTTCAGTGTAGTTTTCAGGTATAAAGCATATTCATATATCCTATTAAAATATTGGAGAATTTCAATATTATATTAAGGGGCAGGGGTGGCTCAGTCGGTAGCGTGCCAGGTTCGTTATCTGTAATTCCCAGGAAGATTCCCAGTTGGGTCAGCGTTGAGATTTATCTCCACAAAATTACCCGCCCTGCCCATGGTCAGTAGGGGGCACCGATGGTCTTGGAAAGGCCGCCGTTCGTCGGATGGGACGTTAGGTCGTGTATGGGAGAGTCACACCTTGTGCACGTTAAAGAACACACTGGATGGCCTTGACGGGTACCATCTGCCTCCCAACAGCTGTTCGAGTGGGTCCCCTCCCTCAACCTTCTCTGAGCCTTCGGGGTCCTTGTGACCTGGCCTATTAGCCCATGGTGTGCAAAAAAGTGCCGCTCAGAGGTAAAACAACCCAACCTAATATTATATTAATGGTTCGAAGCTCTATAACTTCTAAAGTATGCATTTAATGAAAAAATGTGACAATATAAAGATAATAATTAAATCTATTTAAATCTCGATTTTTAACAATATTTGTTCAGTATTTAGAGTTAATATTCCAGTTTACATATTTTTTTGCTGTAAAAATCATTCGTAAATGTCTAATACTGAAATAATCATAACGAAACTTCTATAACGTAAATTTATTAAATGGTTTGAACAATACTTATTATTTAAGTTTTAATTCGTGAGGTAGATTCTTAAGATGCATTACACTTGTAAAATATTTTAGCTCACATAACTCTTGAAATACTGAAAGAATATTGTTGAAAAATCGAGATTTAAATGATCGATGATTTGAATATGATCTTTGTCACGTTTTCCCATTAAATGATGATTTTAGAAATTATACAACTTCGAAGTTAGATTCCAATTGATGAAACCGGAAAACTTCTGAAATAATTTTTATCAAGTCAGTGTACAACTTTTCTAGCAAAAAGTTTTAAATAATGATACTCACTGTGAAGTAGAGAATGGTTTCAATATTCCCTCTATCCACATACACTGCACTATGTGTTTTCCCTTCTTTGTCTTCATAGGTGACTGCTGTACGGCCTCCAATATAGAATCGAAGTGCGTCATCATCAGGCTTATCACCAGCTGCATTCTTGAACAAAATCGGAACGATTTCATAGTATAATTTTATTCACAACTATATTTATATTAAATCGAAATGAAACTTTCATATCTGTAAGCAATACACATTAAAACCTTTTTTCTCTTGGTTTTAGATTTAAGAATACTGTGCAAATAAAATTTTAGTGTTGAAGATTATTTTTAAAATAAAATGCATTATTTATTGCAGACGTAACACATGGTGAATCAGAACTGTGCTTTTTTCTGTATGAACTTTAAAATTGTGTTTATCGACTGTAAATATGACGGGGAGGAGGGGGTAATTGCTTCCCTCCCCCTAAAAATTGATTGAAAATTTATATTGTATAATATCAGGTGCACCAAAATTTAATATCGTTTTATCCTTTAGCTAAAGGTAATTTTTTTTAAGATTTGTTTTGGGAGCCTGTAATTTTTATTTTTAATACTAAAAATATTCGATGCATTTTCAATAAGTTCCCCTTTTTTCGTTTTTGTTTTCTGACATCGTAGTTGAATTTTGTATGATGTATTCATGAATGTGGTATTCACAATTTCATTCCTTAATGAACGTCAATACCTTAACATTTCTCTCTTGAAACATTATTCTGTTTGTTCCTCCTCCCCCTGAAAAAATACCTGACGAAGTCCATGATCGCAGATTCAACAGCTGCTTTTTTTTTTACAGAGTTTGAGGAGGGTTTTGACTCACTCGGTTGACTAACCAGGCTCGTAATATAATGTTGACAGACTTGGATCACAACTGCGCGAGTTGAGATTTTCTCCCGAATCCTAACTCTTTACTTGATGAGAAACGGAAACTCCGATGGTCTTCGAAAGGCAATCATTTATCTGATGGAGTTAAGCCTTGGCTCCCATGCACTCTGTACACATTAAAGAACACAAAGGTTGGCCCCATGCGAGACATCCATCTGTCTCTTAACTTCTATCTAGCAGATCGCATTCCTTAACTTTCCCTGAGCCCATGGGGTCTTTGCGATTTGGTTATTTAACAAATCGTTTTGAAAAAAGTACCGCTCGGAAAACAGCCCATTTCCACTAATCACTGATTGATTATACTTCCATTACTTATTGATATAAACTTTTATGCTGTAGTATTTAAAAAAAAATGTTAGTGAAACTGCATCAGTTAGTCAACTAAAATAGCAAACCTTGAAATTAGCACACAAAGGGCTAAATGGCCAGGTCACAAAGACCCCAAAGACTCAGAGAAGGTTGGAGAAAGGGATCCAATGGAACAGCTGTTGGGAGACAGATGGTAGCCTCCCATCAAGGCCATCCAGCGTGTTCTTTAACGTGCACAGGATATGGCTCTCCCACACACGGATCCACGGCTTAACGTCCCATCCGACGGACGGCGCCTTTTCAAGCCCATCGGTGTTCCCTACTGACCATGGGCAGGGCGGCGAGTTTTGCGGAGATTAGTCTCAATGCTGACCCAGCTGGAACTGCAGATTACGAGCCTGGCACTCTACCGACTGAGCCACCCTGCCCCGAAGGTAGGGGGATGGGGGATCCACTGGACAGCTATTTGTAGACTGATGGAAGCCTCCCATCAGAGTCATCGAGCGTGTTCTTTAATATGCACAGTGTAGACTCTCGTGCACACGGACCACGGTTTAACTCAAGCGTGGTCCGTGTGCTCGAGAGGTTTTACTCTCGAGCACACGGACCACGCCATCCTTTCAAAAACCGATGCTGTCCTCTTTCTCACCGAGGGCAGGGTGTAGGTTTAGCGGAGATAAATTTCAGGGTACTGACACAAGTGGGATCGAACCTGGGAAATGCAGATTACGAGCTTGGTACTCGATCAACTGAGCCAACCCCTTTTATACAAGATAAAACATCTTATGTTGTTAGTTTCTTAATTATCTCACAAAATTCAACTACTTACATAAGAAAACACCTTTGCCTCAGTTAAACCATTTCGAAGAACAGCCTTGCTCATAGCGCAGGAAACGACTGAATATGCGCTGTCGGTGTATTCTTCTTCCACTTTCTTGTGTTCTGCCAGCGCTTCTTTCGCTCGTTGGTCGTATTTTGACATGGCTGCAATTTAGATCTGAAAAAGATATATAATTAGCAATTAACGGCTATTGGTCACGAAGCAATAGAGCCCAAACAAATGCCCTCACTTTGAGATCGTTGGAGTGCTATTATTGTTTTTCCAATGGGTCTAACCGTCGACATTCAGCATAACAAATGGCTCGAGGAAATATGCAACTAGGCACAACAAAACACAACTTTAAAATTAACATTGCTTTACAGGTTTCGTTGTGCTGATGTTGTTATGCGCTGATTTTACATCAGGCATAACGATTCACTTTTTTTTTAAATTAATTTCTTACTGGATTGAGATTTTTGTTTTTCTCCAACACAAAGGGAACAGACAAACAGGGTGGACACGTCAGGAGAGGGCGGAAGTCGCCGCTGCACTGAGGGCCACACACACGGAACACCCAGTGCCAGATCTCATGACATTCGATATCACACGGCACAGTACCCCGTGGGTGGATGGCAGGAGGAATGACATTTTCTTCTCTTGCAGTGATGGTCCGGCTGGGGTGGTCTGGGGGTGCGAAGGTCTGCTGACAGCTTTAGTGCCGATTTCACACGAGAAGCTGTGTTCGCCCCCGTAGCAAATGCAGAGCTGGACAACCTTGTCCAGTGTTGTAGTAACGAACGAGGGATCCCGTTTTTCTCAGGCGCCGATGTCAACCTCACAGAACCCCTGGGGAGAATTTATCACTCATAAGTTCCTCTGCAGATGCTACGGATGGTTTGCACATACCATTTTCGTGGGAAATCAAGGGAGAAGAGACGTGGGAAAAGTGTAGCGAGGAGCAGAGAGGACTGAGATTTTGGAGAGAGCAGTTGGACTCTAGATTTGGAACAGAGCAGACAGCACGGAGATTTTAGAGAGAGCAGTTGGACGGGACGGCCAGAGCTCTGAGCGGGCCCGATTCAGTATCGAAGATCGGAATCAGTGGAAATGAGTGCAGGACTTTGAATAAACAGCCGTGTGCTTGGATGCGTTAACGCAAGGACTTCCCTATGAGTGAGTGGCTCCCTAAAATGAGAAGCAGAGAGACGAGAATTTGCTTCCGAAGCGCCTACCAGTGAAGGGCATCCTCCCCTTCCCAGCATGACCGCCGCTCTTCGCCGCAGAAAAATTAGCGACGGAGGTGTCATCTGCTAAAACGACGAACTAAGATGATCCCCACCAGGTGCTGGAGTGACGACGACCTGGCCGTAATCCGATGAAGCTGACGGAGGAGCTGAGCACTTAGAACGGTACGATTATCCTTCCTTTATTTGCTTACCTTTCCTTTTACTAGAAGTTGCTATGCTTAATTTTAAAATTAATTGTAAAGGGGTTCCATAGTCCGTTTAATTCTTTAAGTTCTTTTTTTAAGTTCACGATAGATGATTGATTCTTAGAAGATTAATTGTTTTGCCTGTACTGTTAGATATTGTGTTTTAATAAATATTGTTATTTTTTTATGTTTCCATAAACCTGAGTTGTGCATCATCATTGGGTTTCCTATTTATAAAAACGTCTTCCCCTAAGGAGACGGCCTGGGATTTTTGCGGCCCGCATTGTCTAATTAAGGGGTTGGGTTGTTTTACCTCTGAGCGGCACTTTTTTGCACACCATGGGCTAAATGGCCAGGTCACATGGACCCCGAAGGCTCAGAGAAGGTTGGGGGAGGGGACCCACTGGAACAGCTGTTGGGAGACAGATGGTAGCCTCCCGCCAAGGCCATCCAGCGTGTTCTTTAACGTGCACAGGGTATGGCTCTCCCGCACACGGGGCCACGGCTTAACGTCCCATCCGACGGATGGCGACCTTTCCAAGCCCATCGGTGTCCCCTACTGACCGTAGGCAGGGCGGGGAATTTTGCGGAGATAAATCTCAACGCTGACCCAGCTGGGACTCGAACCTGGGGGAACTACAGATTACGAGCCTGGCGCGCTACCGACTGAGCCACCCCCGCCCCCTAATTAAGGGGATAATCCCTAATTGGGCAATATGGGAAACACAACGCCACAGATTTAAATTTGCATATTTCTACTTAGAAAGTGAATAGTGCTTGCAACCGCGAGGTGCGCAGAACAAAGTTGGGCTCAGTCGGTAGCGCGCCAGGCTCGTAATCTGTAGTTCCCAGGTTCGAGTCTCACCTGGGTCAGCGTTGAGATATATCTCCGCAAAATTCCCCGCCTTGCCCACGATCAGTAGGGGACACCGATGGCCTTGGAAAGGCCGCCGTCCGTCGGATGGTACGTTAAGCCGTGGCCCGTGTGCGGGAGAGCCATACCATGTGCACGTTAAAGAACACGCTGGATGACCTTGACGGGAGGCTACCATCTGTCTCCCAACAGCTGTTCCAGTGGGCCCCCTCCCCCAACCTTCTCTGAGCCTTCGGGGTCCTTGTGAGACCTGGCCATTTAGTCCATGGTGTGCAAAAAAATGCCGCTCAGAGGTAAAACAACCAACCAACCAACCAAATTTATTACCAAATTTATTATATAAACACTACAAAAATGAATACCTTTCACAACATAGGTAGTGTGTTCTATAACAAGTGATACAGTCGCTCAAAAAAGTATCCGAACACTATGGCTGATTAGAAAAATCAGAAAAAATATCTGGCAACGATTTTTTTAGAAATTAGTGGTCTGGCAACCTTCGTGTCACGTGACACGAAGGTTGCCAGATCACTAATTTCTAAAAAATCGTTGCCACATATTTTTTCTGACTTTTTTAATCAACCATAGTGTTTGGATACTTTCTTGAGCGACTGTACAAGTTACAAAAATGTAAGCATTTTTAGAAAATTACTCTTTAACCTGATTAAAAACAAAGCTCCCAACTTTTTTCATTAATGTTTGTTCTGTGGGAACTTGGTGTAAATTTTAATGCAGAAAATGTTCGTTCAATTGCGTCACTGAAAGGGAAATAATGTTTCTTGTAATGTTGCAAATTTCCTTCATATAATGGGGGTGGCTCAGTCAGTAGCGCGCCAGGCTCGTAATCTGTAGTTCCCAGGTTCGAGTCTCAGCTGGGTCAGCGTTGAGATATATCTCCGCAAAACTCCCCGCCCTGCCCACGGTCAGTAGGGGACACCGATGGGCTTGGAAAGACTGCCGTCCGTCGGATGCGACGTTAAGTTGTGGTTCCGTGTGCGGGAGATTCATACCCTGTGTACATTAAAGAACACGCTGGATGACTTTGACGGGAGGCTACCATCTGTCTCCCAACAGCTGTTCCAGTGGGTCCCCTCCCCCAACCTTCTCTGAGCCTTTGGGGTCCTTGTGACCTGGCCATTTAGTCCAAGGTGTGCAAAAAAAGTGCCGTTCAGAGGTAAAACAACCCAACCCATGTGCCATTGCAATATCTCTAAAGCATTTCGGTTTTCAAGTTGGAGCTAAAATAGAGGCAGAAATCGGTTTCCTTTAGGTATCATTTTGCAAGGTGGCCGAGTGGTTAGCACGCTTGGCTATTGATCTAAGGGACCTGGGTTCGAGCCCCGGATTAGGCATGGATGTGTGTGTCGTTTTTCTGCTGAGGTCCTGCCATCCTCTCAGACCTTCTACTGTGGCATATAAACTGACAGGCTCCTGTCAGACCTCTGTGGCAAGCAGCTGCTTGAGGAGGTATTTATTTATTTATTTTTAAAATTAAATCCAAAATTCAAAGGTGGGTAAAACCTGGCCATTTAGCCCATAGTGTGCAAAAAAGTGCCGCTCAGAGGTAAAACAACCCAACCCAATCCATACGCCACTAAATGGAGCAAATTTTTGCCATCCTATTTTTAACATGAAACCTTCAAACTGAATTAGGAGTGACTCACCCTTAGCAGAAAAGTCTGCACATCAATATCTCCCTTTAAATGTCACAGAGCAGGCAGAATCGCTGGTTGTACTGCAGAATATTTCATTGATTGAGGCTAGCTGCACTCCTTGCTTGCCGTACCAGCGGCTAGCTCACCTGAGAATAGCTTGAAACCTCCGCGTGTCGTCAGGGCACCTTCCACGTACATGGTATCTTCCTTCGACTGTTCCATTTTGCAGTGCTTGACTGCTTTAGACATTTCGAGAACATTTCTCGAAAATTGCTCTCCGTTAAACCAAAAGAGAACTTTGCATGACTCATTACATTTAATGCAATCTCTATTTATGAGTTTGACCGCACCATGATGAATCTAGTTATATTTTTTCTTTCTGGTAGGAACTCTATAAGTTACATGAATTTAATTTATTCTGCAATACTGATTTGTAGCATGTCCCCCATATTTTTTTTTCGCATTAAATCAACTGTAATTTCTTTTATGGCTTCTATTATTCCAGCGATTTTCGTATTATCGTTTCTAGGAACTAGTTGCAATTCTGTTGCTACGAAGACCAATCAATGACTTGTTTCTGAACACGAGCGCGGAGCTTAACAAGTATACGACCGCTGACAAGTCACGAAGGTACGTCTCAGTTGGGCATAGATGTAAAGTTACAAAGCTCAGTAAGGAGGACACAGCCCAAAAACATCATACATTCTTTATCAAGTTTGTGCAATGACTTTGAAAATATTAGAACATTGTATAGTTATTAAATTTCTTATTAAAAGAAGAAAAAGGTTGGAGGATATTTTCGAAAGGAGGGGTAACTTTTTTTTGAGGAGTCGTCCTATACTATCAGGAAAATACATTGTCCACCAAAGCATTAAAACATTTCCATGTTATGTTAATGATAATCTAATTTCGAAGCTCTGTAACCTCTAAAATATTCACTTAATGGAAAAATGTGACTGATCATAATGAAAATAATACAGGGTGGTTATAATTGAAGATCAAAATGAAATTGAAGATCATAATGAAATATACAGGGTGGTTATAATTAAACTGACAGTTCTCAGAGCGATGTAGAGAAGGATGTATTCGACGGATCACAGCGAAAAGTGGTGGATACCTTAATAAGAACATGGAATAGAGAATTTCCGAATAAAAAAAAACTGTTAGTGCCACCAGGTGGCGTGGGTGCACTCAAAACGTGGTGACAGCAAAACGTGGTGACACCTCTGTGACAGCAAGTCAGCCTTGGAAGCTATCCAGAAGCGAGACAGCAAGAGCTGAACCCCTTCCTCATCCAGAAGATCATGGAGATTTGCACTATGGTCACTTCTGCCGGAATCACGGCCCATTTCTGGTGGATCCCTTCCCATGTAGGAATACCTGGCAATGAGCTCGCTGATCACACTGCGAAGGAAGCACTGGAGAGTCAGAGGTGTGTAACTAATTACCCTCTCTCAGCGACTGCAAGAGCTCTGTCTCACATCTGATGAGCCAGTTTCGTCTTGCTCAGTGGCAGAAGGACAGCAGCTATTCCTCATTCAGGTACCTGGTTGAACCTTCTCTCACTGCTCCTAACCTCGGTAATCTCCGCAGATCTGAAGAGACCCTCCTTCATCGTCTCCGAGTTGGTGTCATCTACAGCAACTCTGCACTTCACACTCTTGGCAGAGTTTACAGCCCAGATTGTGCCACTTGCAGCACACATTAGACTGTATCACACATTCTGCTCAACTGCTCCCGCTATAATGCCGAACGAGAAGCTGACTACACCATTACCACTCTTCATGGCAACAACGAAACGACAATGCGAAGCTGCAGCGAGAGCGCTTCCGTATGGTCACTGACTTTTTTCAGAACATTGGTCTCCTCTGCAAGGTCTAATGTCCTACACTTTACATTGTCCTGAACAGAGCCTTTTTTTAGGGATAGCTGAGAGGCAGATTCTTCTGCATCAGCTATCTTACTATTTCGTTGTGTTTGGTGTAGGGAGTCCCTTCCCTGGAGGCTAATTTCACCATATTTACAACACCTTGAACCTTGAGGGGCGGGGGTGGCTCAGTCGGTAGCGCGCCAGGCTCGTAGTCTGTAGTTCCCAGGTTCGAGTCCCAGCTGGGTCAGCGTTGAGATTTATCTCCGCAAAATTCCCCGCCCTGCCCATGGTCA
The DNA here is from genome assembly GCA_038380435.1 of Ryuthela nishihirai. Classification (NCBI taxonomy): domain Eukaryota; kingdom Metazoa; phylum Arthropoda; class Arachnida; order Araneae; family Heptathelidae; genus Ryuthela; species Ryuthela nishihirai. Next base: position 19,885,898 of record JAWZYU010000002.1, on the reverse strand, counting down.
GTAGGGGACACCGATGGGCGTGGAAAGGCCGCCGTCCGTCAGATGGGACGATAAGCCGTGGCCCCGTGTGCAAGAGAGACATACCCTGTGCACGTTAAAGAACACGCTGGATGGCCTTGACGGAAGGCTACCATCTGTCTCCCAACAGCTGTTCCAGTGGGTCCCCTCCCCCAACCTTCTCTGAGCCTTCGGGGTCCATGTGACCTGGCCATTTAGCCCATGGTGTGCAAAAAAGTGCCGCTCAGAGGTAAAACAACCCAACCCAACCCTTTAACCTTGAACCTAGAACATTGGGCAAGGGGATCTTCTGTCTCCTAACAGCTGTCCAGTTGGTCATCTTTCCATCAGGGCCATCCGGTGTGTTGTTTAATTTGATTCACTAGATAGCGATTAGGATGACGGAAGACCAACCAGAGTGCACAGGATAGTTCCTCTACACACGGCTTAATGTTCCATCCAACGGAAGGTGGCGTCTCCAAGCCCAGCGGTGTCTCTTTCCTCAGAGAAGTTAGAACGGTGGTCAGCAGGGATAAAATATCAACGCAGACATAATTCCGATTCGAACCTAGAAACTGCTGATTACGAGTCCTGCACGCTACCGACTGAGTGAAGACTCTCATCCACAACGTGTTAAGGTGATACTAATTCTAAACAAGTATTCACTATCGATTATTTCTTCGGATATAATTTTACGTTTATAATTATACTTTCACATTCTTTTCAACTTACTCTATGACTCTATGATTTTCCATTTCAATACTGACTTTTTCGCTTATCAGTCTCACCCTTTCCCCTCTTATGAGTTGGTTAGTCGACATTTCACTAGTGAATTATTTGGGAAAACTAATGAGAAAATTGTGCATTTCAGATACCGTTCATTGAAAGTGCGGGCTATGAAAAAACCGGATTAAACTTTTGAGAGAGTTATCTTTCCTACCCCCCCCCCTACCCTGCTATCGGCGACGGATGAGCTTGGAGAGGTCGCCGTCTGTCGGATGGGACATTAAGCTGTGGTCTCGTGTAGAGGAAAAGATAAACCCTGTGCACGTTAAAGAATACGCTGGATGGCTTTAAAAAGAGGCTCACACTTCTCTAATCTTCTGACCTTTCTGATCTGGCGATGTAGCCCATTGTGCGCAAAATAAGCATCACTCAGAGATAAAACCACCCCTCTTCCTTGGGGCGGGGGTGGCTCAGTCGGTAGGGCGCCAGGCTCGTAATCTGTAGTTCCCAGGTTCGAGTCCCAGCTGGGTCAGCGTTGAGATTTATCTCCGCAAAATTCCCCGCCCTGCCCACGGTCAGTAGGGGACACCGATGGTTTTGGAAAGGCCGCCGTCCGTTGGATGGGACGTTAAGCCGTGGCCCCATGTGTGGGAGAGCCATACCCTGTGCACGTTAAAGAACACGCTGGATGGCCTTGACGGGAGGCTACCATCTGTCTCCCAACAGCTGTTCCAGTGGGTCCCCTCCCCCAACCTTCTCTGAGCCTTCGGGGTCCATGTGACCTGGCCATTTAGCCCATGGTGTGCAAAAAAGTGCCGCTCAGAGGTAAAACAACCCAACCCAACCCCTCCTCCTCTGGGTTTTTCTTTAGATATTGCCAACTCGATCCTCAACCATGCACAGGAACTCGTGCAATCCTCCGTCAAGGTCACTTTAAAGCAAAGTAACTGTTTGGATGCTATTGACCTAGCAGAAGTTGGCTTCAGGTAAACAGTCTTGAAAGCCCACGCTCCCAGGATGAGGTTCCTCAGTAAGTCATCGGATCAAAAACAGATGAAAAAACGAAGGTCAGGTTTGCAGCTAAACATGACAGATGTTGGAAATAATACCTCCCATCCCGAAGCTGATATCTGGTAAACCCACGCGATTCCATGATATAGAGAAAGAATGGTTGCAATTGTAAGAAATAAGCAATATACACTTCTTGGACACATTATTATGAACATCTGGTATTTCGTGTTGTGGTACGGTTTCGAAATTTATTTTCAATTCTCTGTGCGTAGTTCTCGTTGAAATGTATTTTGAAGTATTGCTGGCGGCTCTCTCTCTCAGCTGATTTCTGACAAATGATTGGAATATCTGTTAAATGTTATATATTACAGTCCGAAATGAAAAAACTCTCTTCTCTTCGTTGGACAATTGCCTGCGACAAAATTTACAGTGACTGAATCATTTGTTATATGCAAACGTACAGATTATATTCAAAGTTATTCTTTTTTTTTACTAAACCTAAGACTCGTATTGGACTCTATGTTTAATGCACTCTCGGTGCATAACGCCTAGTCCAAAAACGAGAAAAGAATTTCTTTCTTTCTAATTGAAACTCCTATTGCCCTTCATGCTATAATGAGCAGATGGTAAAGAGTGAGTCATCCTTTCTTAAATTGTTAATTAAAATTAAAGATTCATTAAATTTTAATGTTAACAAATATATAAATTTAAGTCCCTCTAGTATGGTAGCAAAGCATTTAGAACTACAACCAGAAACCAGCACTGTAATGTTTAGAATTATTTTTTAGAAAATAGCATCGTATAATTCTAGTTTTAGGTGAGAATAGTTTTTCTTTTATTAAGAAGCTGTCTAGTTGGTTCTCTTTCCATCAAGGTCATCCGGTGTGTTGTTTAATTTGATTCACTAGATAACTGTTAGGATATAGATAACAGCTTTCCGTCAAGGCCAACCAGAGTGCACAGGATAGTTCCCCTACATACAGCTTAATGTTCCATAATGTTCCATCTACGTGGTTGAGCCGCCGCAGATCGGATATGCTGTTCCAATACAAACCACAGATGCTCGATTGTATTGAATCTCTCCTAGGGCTTCGAAAGCTTTCCAAGCTGGGGTCCGCTTTCTCACCTAGGACTTCGAAATCTGTGGGTTTTAAGAGAAAAATTTGTGCTCGCTCAGAATAATAAAATCTGTAACGATATGTAGAAAAAAATATAAAACCATTGTCCGTCGTTTTTTGTTCCTTCTCACAAGTCAGGTGTTCAGTTTCAAGCATCAGTGTGGCATTCTGCCAGATTTGTCGCTAAACGAGGCAGATTGATAGCAGTTAGCGACAGAAATATGTACTAGCGTCTAGCGAAAAATTGGTTAGAAAGCTGTAAGAAACCATCGATAAGTTTGTACACTTGGACAATTCTGTTTCGTTTTCTGGCAATGCTTACAACTATGGGTTGTTCGAAATTTTGAACTGTCCACAGTTTGATGCATACTTCGGTCAGCAAATTTGCCATCGCTAATAAGATTTCACAGTTTACTTGATTGTTTGGATTTCAATCCCTTTACTTTCTTTTAAAAGTTTTCTGTTTCCATCACTGTTCCTGTTTCCATTACTTATTTCTATTTTCATCACTTATTTCTCTTTCCAGATTGTCATAGCGAACTCCTCCTCAGCAGTTTCCATCTTCCTCGTTTCGTCATTTTTCTAAGGGCAGGTACCCATTAGGTCACGTGGGGTACTATCGCACCAAACATAATCACAAAAAAAAATTATAAATGAATGAATTTCAAATTTAGTATTCAAAATTTGTCATATCTAAATCAACAAAATATTCTGATATTCATTTTGTAATCATTATTTGTCGTGTTATGTAGACACAATCATAGCATTTACTTTAAGAATCAGGGATACCTCGGTCGCTTCCGTATTATCAATACCAATTTTAACATTACGTATGGGGGCGGGGGTGGCTCAGTCGGTAGCGCGCTAGGCTCGTCATCTGTAGTTCCCAGGATCGAGTCCCAGCTGGGTCAGCGTTGAGATTTATCTCCGCAAAATTCCCCGCCCTGCCCACGGTCAGTAGGGGACACCGATGGGCTTGGAAAGGCCGCCGTCCGTCGGATGGGACGTTAAGCCGTGGCCCCGTGTGCGGGAGAGCCATACCCTGTGCACGTTAAAGAACACGCTGGATGGCCTTGACGGGAGGCTACCATCTGTCTCCCAACAGCTGTTCCAGTGGGTCCCCTCCCCCAACCTTCTCTGAGCCTTCGGGGTCATTGTGACCTGGCCATTTAGCCCTTGGTGTGCAAAAAAATGCCGCTCAGAGGTAAAACAACCCAACCCAACATTACGTCTGCCGTCCGGAATCTTACCATTATCTATTAATAGCGATGATAAAAAAGGCGCATGAGCTGAAATACAATAGCGATAAACTGTAGGACTTAGTTCACCATTCTGTAGTGGCCTAGTGACACTTGATTGGTTGATTATACCAGTGCAACCAATAGCCGAAAATCTTGTCACTTAGCGAATATCTTCATTTGACTGTGGCAGATTCAAACAAGCCTAAACTTTCCTGACAAGATGTGTTTGAACTGGGTTGCCAACTATCTGGGGCAGGGCTGGCTCAGTCGGTAGCGCGCCAGGCTCGTAATCTGTAGTTCCCAGGTTCGAGTCCCAGCTGGGTCAGCGTTGAGATTTATCTCCGCAAAATTCCCCGCCCTGCCCACGGTCAGTAGGGGACACCGATGGGCTTGGAAAGGCCGCCGTCCGTCGGATGGGACGTTAAGCCGTGGCCCCGTGTGCTGGAGAGCCATACCCTGTGCACGTTAAAGAACACGCTGGATGGCCTTGACGGGAGGCTACCATCTGTCTCCCAACAACTATTCCAGTGGGTCTCCTCCCCCAACCTTCTCTGAGCCTTCGGGGTCCATGTGACCTGGCCATTTAGCCCATGGTGTGCAAAAAAGTGCCGCTCAAAGGTAAAACAACCCAACTATCTATTTTTGCCAAGTAGGGAAAGTTATGTGTGAAGAATTTTAGATATGAAAAATATAAAATGTGTTGAACATTTGGTCTAGAAGAGAATGTAATTTTATATTTTAACATAAAACGAAATCGAGTTGACTCAGCGTATTATTATTATTTTTTTCGACTTTTAACTTGAAGATTTCTGGTTCGATCCCAGCCGCTGTCATTAGAGTTTTACGTTTTTAGTAATTTTTTTTACAGTTCATTTTATTACCATATCACTTTTTTACAATTCATAGTAAACTAAATTAATTTGGTAATAAAATAATATTGTAAGTTAAATATAAGAGACAACTTTTCAATTGAAAATTTACGTGTAGTATTCAGTTTAACGTAATAAATATAAATTTATAAATAGAACTGAGTCAAAACAATAGTAAACCTATATGTTAGACATAATTTTCACGAATAGTGTTTTTTAAAATTTCACTAGAAAGAAGGAAAAATACATACATATATATAGGTAATTATTACAATGAAGAGGTAAAATACTAAATTGAAGTAGAAAGAACAAAAACACCTTTTCGATTTTTTTTTTTTGGGGGGGAGAACTTTTTGTTAAATAATGCTTTTTAAGAACAGCTGAAAAAAGGGAAATATATCCATTACGAAATGCTTTTCGGTTCAATTTAATATTAGTCATCTCCCGAATGTTTTTTCCCTACATCCCGGGGGCGGGGGTGACTCAGTCGGTAGCGCGCCAGGCTCGTAATCTGTAGTTCCCAGGTTCGAGTCCCAGCTGGGTCAGCGTTGAGATTTATCTCCGCAAAATTCACCATTCTGTAGTGGCCCGTGACACTTGATTGGTTGATTATACCAGTGCAACCAATAGCCGAAAATCTTGTCACTTAGCGAATATCTTCATTTGACTGTGGCATTGGTGTCCCCTACTGACCGTGGACACTTGGTCCACGGTCAGTAGGGGACACCGATGGGCTTGGAAAGGCCGCCGTCCGTCGGATGGGACGTTAAGCCGTGGTCCCGTGTGCGGGAGAGCCATATCCTGTGCACGTTAAAGAACACGCTGGATGGCCTTGATGTGAGGCTGCCATCTGTCTCCCAACAGCTGTTCCAGTGGGTCCCCTCCCCCAACCTTCTCTGAGCCTTCGGGGTCCATGTGACCTGGCCATTTAGCCCATGGTGTGCAAAAAAGTGCCACTCAGAGGTAAAACAACCCAACCCAATCCTACATCCGGGTGCTGCCTGTAGTAGTGAAAGCGCCAAATAGAAAATTTTGATCACGAGTCGCCGCTTCGTGCTGTACACGTCAGATGATGCAGGTATGGGCTTCTATCCCAGGGATGCTTCCAGATTCAATCACGATCTTTTGCACTGAACCATATATTTCAAGAGAGGATGTGAAGTTAAAGTTTAAAATTTATCTTAGTAAATGCATCCAAAAAATTAATCATCTACGCAGAAGTTTAGAAACAGTTGGTTGCAAGAACTTCTTTTTTTCCCGTGGTTAACCATGCAGACAAATTATGATGGGAGAGTGGATTTGAAATGTAAGTTTGTAAGTTTTTTTGAAATGTTAAGTTTTTCGTTACATAATGAAAGTTTTTCTGCTGCTGTATGGGGGCAAAACACTAACAAAAACAAAACTAATCACTAAACACAAACACCTTACAATGATTGAAGAGTTAGCTGAAGAGAAGCAGTTTCGGCCAGAAGCAGCAATCGAATCCATCTCCTGAAAACACCTATATGTTTACGAGAGTCTAAATCGGTAAAAATCCTTACGAAAAACAATCATAACAAATATTTAAATTTTCATTCAACCATGTTCCAACAGAAACATTCCCAGCTATAAACATTTCAACTGGTATTTCATTTACCCCTGGCGGCTGGTGGCGATATTCAATATTTTCCAGGTGGCTCTTCAGTTATTTTTTAAATTGCAATTGAAATCAAGTGACTTCTTCTCTACTTAACTGTATGTTTGAAATTTATTTATTTTTAACTATATAAATTATTCGAATAGAAGGCAGAGCTTCTGTATTGTGCCAAATTTTTCTAATAAATCTTAGTTTCAGTAGACAGCTGTTTTGATTGTATTTGTTAAGTGTTGTATTATTATAATGTCATCTTTATGCAGCACAAATTCCGGTATTTATGGCGAATGGGGGTTGCCTGGTACACCAATTAATCTGCCGATGATTTAGTGTACCAGGTTTAATTTGAAATTTATACTGGTTGCATTAGAAATACGGATACTTGAGTATTGGACAACCGGGAATTTAATTAGGCGAGATTTTATTCCTTAACATCAGATATTTTTGATGGCACATTGATCAAAATAATATAAATAAAGCTTATAAAAGTTAATTTGTTAAAAACAACAATATAGAAACACCTATATTTTTGCCAAAAATATTTTCATTAACTATATATGTGGGTGGGCAGAAAAATTTAGCAGACTTTTTGGCGACATTTTAAACCTTTAGTGACTTCAGGCGGATTTTGAACGGATAATCACATTTAGAAAACGCTAGCGGCAATACTGCCCAACACCTCGCATTCCTTTGTGGCATTCGAGTCCCAGCTGGGTCAGTGTTGAGATTTATCTCCGAAAAATTCCCCGCCCTGCCCACGGTCAGTAGGGGACACCGATGGGCTAGGAAAGGCCGCCGTCCGTCGGATGGGACGTTAAGCCGTGCCCCCGTGTTTGGGAGAGCCATACCATGTGCACGTTAAAGAACACACTGTATGGCCTTGACGGGAGGCTACCATCTCTCTCCCAACAGCTGTTCCAGTGGGTCCCCTCCCCCAACCTTCTCTGAGCCTTCGGGGTCCATGTGACCTGGCCATTTAGCCCATGGTGTGCAGGAAAGTGCCGCTCAGAGGTAAAACAACCCAATGTTAAAGAACACGCTGGATGGCCTTGACGGGAGGCTACCATCTCTCTCCCAACAGCTGTTCCAGTGGGTCCCCTCCCCCAACCTTCTCTGAGCCTTCGGGGTCCATGTGACCTGGCCATTTAGCCCATGGTGTGCAGGAAAGTGCCGCTCAGAGGTAAAACAACCCAATGTTAAAGAACACACTGGATGGCCTTGACGGGAGGCTACCATCTCTCTCCCAACAGCTGTTCCAGTGGGTCCCCTCCCCCAACCTTCTCTGAGCCTTCGGGGTCCATGTGACCTGGCCATTTAGCCCATGGTGTGCAGGAAAGTGCCGCTCAGAGGTAAAACAACCCAACCCAAATCCTTTGTGGCATTCCGTCTTCCTTGGATGACAAGCAACCCTCATCTTCATGTCGATCATCATGATAACTAAGACATAAAGTTCTTAAATAACTTTAAAGTATATATTACACGTTTAAAAACTTGTAATATACACTGCCTTAATGTTTCCTTGAGAGCTAGAATAGTCTTTATTTCCAATCAATTAACAACCGAAAATGGTTCTTCATTTATCCTTAACTAGTCCCATTTTTATCAGTAGCTATCCAATGTGTCTGCAGTCGCTCAAAAAAGTATCCGAACGCTATGGTTCATTACAGAATTCAGAAAAAATATCTGGTAAAGATTTTTTTTAGAAATCAGTGATCTGACAACCTTCGTGTCACGTGAATTCAGGAAAAATATCTGGAGCGTGTACAGCAACTGTACACGCTCCAGTTACTGTTCACAGCATACTGGAGCGTGTGCAGTTACTGCACACGCTCCAGTTTGCTTTGAACGGTAACTGCACACGCTCGATATTTCCGTGAGTGAGCCCACACGATCTAGTATCAAAATAATATGACCACCTACAGTCGCTCAAAAAAGTATCCGAACACTATGGTCGATTACAGAATTCAGAAAAAATATCTGGCAACGATTTCTTTTAGAAATCAGGGATCTGACATCCTTCGTGTCACGTGACGCGAAGGTTGCCAGATCACTGATTTCTAAAAAAAATCGTTGCCAGATATTTTTTCTGAATTCTGTAATCAACCATAGCTTTCGGATACCTTTTTGAGCGACTGTACCTTATTCTGCACTTTTGGGATCTCTGTGACAAGAACATTTTACTTGCAGTGTAACAAAAAGAAAAAAAAAGTCATTTTACTCAGTTTAGTTGAAAGTAAGAGGTGCCCTCTTTAAGACGAAAGTAAGAGGTGCCCTCTTTAAGACGATATAGGATGTTTGAAGTGCTCTGTTATTAAGCACAAATGACCTATTGGATAAATGCGCAAGCGATAAACCAAACAGTGGAGTGCGTTGTTGTCAACCATTTTCTTTTTGACCATTCATTGTACGAGATTAGCTACCTGTCCTTAAAACGTCCTTGCCAAGTGTTGGAGCAAATCTCTATCTAAAGAACGATCACATCTCAGCATTATGTTGGAGACAGACGTTGACGTGCTTGGATTAGCAAGTGCTGACCTATACCTCGAAGGAAACTACCACATTGATATATATATTACGCATTCAACAGGACTAAGTAACAGTTCTCAGAATAATTGGCATCAATACACTCTGGTAGGAAAGTAAATGCTCTTCTCTCCCCCTACTCCCCCCAAAAAAAAATCCCCTCATGTCACGCCTAACTCTATTTCTCACCTTACAGCATTAATCCCTTTCTATTCTTTCAGAAATGAGGGAGTGGCTGAGAATAAGGTGAAAGGTTATTTCAAATTACGAGCATTTTTTTTTTGCGTCGACTGTCTTTGAAAGAATTCTTTCTCATGAAATAATAGGTTTTAAGGCATCAGTTACTGTCAAGTGGAAATTTTTATTCGAAAGCTTGTCCCGTTTTTCCTGTCTTTGCCGGATAATGTAAGTGTTTTTACGCATTGAAACAGCCCCAGTTGAAGCAGATTCTAGATTATACCTTTTTATTTTTTCGCCACTAATATTATTTATTCGTTCCTGATGGCTTAGAGATGGATAACCTTGTTCAGCTGCAATTCAGGTTTACCGGGTTGGCTGCTACAATTTGATTGTTTTCAATGGTGTTGTCTGTTGGTTTGTTTTATCTCTGAGCGACACTTTCTTTTGCACACAATCAGTTAAATGGACAGGTCACAAAGACCCCAAAAGCTCAGAGGCGTTTCGGTAAGGAGTCCTACCGTACAGCTCTTAGGAGACAGATGGCAGCCTCCCGTTAAGGTATTAATGATATGAAGACACTTTCTTTTGCACACAATCAGTTAAATGGACAGGTCACAAAGACCCCAAAAGCTCAGAGGCGTTTCGGTAAGGAGTCCTACCGTACAGCTCTTAGGAGACAGATGGCAGCCTCCCGTTAAGGTATTAATGATATGAAGACACTTTCTTTTGCACACAATCAGTTAAATGGACAGGTCACAAAGACTCCAAAAGCTCAGAGGCGTTTCGGTAAGGAGTCCTACCGTACAGCTCTTAGGAGACAGATGGCAGCCTCCCGTTAAGGTATTAATGATATGAAGACACTTTCTTTTGCACACAATCAGTTAAATGGACAGGTCACAAAGACTCCAAAAGCTCAGAGGCGTTTCGGTAAGGAGTCCTACCGTACAGCTCTTAGGTGACAGATGGCAGCCTCCCGTTAAGGTATTAATGATATGAAGACACTTTCTTTTGCACACAATCAGTTAAATGGACAAGTCACAAAGACCCCAAAAGCTCAGAGAAGTTTCGGTAAGGAGTCCTACCGTACAGCTCTTAGGAGACAGATGGCTTTTTGGGTTAGGTTGTTTTACCTCTGAGCGGCACTTTTTGCACGCCATGGGCTAAATGGCCAGGTCACATGGACCCCGAAGGCTCAGAGAAGGTTGGGGGAGGGGACCCATTATAACAGCTGTTGGGAGACAGATGGTAGCCTCCCGTCTAGGCCATCCAGCGTGTTCTTTAACGTGCACAGGGTATGGCTCTCCCGCACACGGGGCCACGGCTTAACGTCCCATCCGACGGACGGCGGCCTTTCCAAGCCCATCGGTGTCCCCTACTGACCGTGGGCAGCTGGGGACTCGAACCTGGGAACTACAGATTACGAGCCTGGCGCGCTACCGACTGAGCCACCCCCGTCCCTAGAGAGACAGATGGCCTAGATACCCCACCCCGACTGAGCCACCCCCGCCCTAGAGAGACAGATCCCGTTAAGGTATTAATGATATGAAGCCTCTTTAATTCTGCCTGATAGCATTTATAAATATTAGTCAGATTTCGCTGTTGCTATTGTTCTTTTCTACCTAGAAAAGTTTGTAGAAATTCATGAGTATCTATTAGATGTTAAAGGAATTCACTAGAAGAAAGATGAAGTACTTGAAAAAAAAAATTGTGACAACACTAATTTTTCAGCAACTAAGTTAGCGGAATAATCAAAGAGTTTGGGGGTAAAATATTAAATTGAATGAGTTATTTTCACTCAAACATATGCACTGTTACATAAAACAAAGATAAGTGCACGAGTGGAAAAGGAGAACATAAGCCGCAGCATTTGAATAAATGCTTCCTGAAACACATTTATATTTAAAAGATTACAGATTGGTTTAACCTATACAGGGTGTTTCAAAACTCTCTGTAGAAATTTCAATGAGAGATAGGGAAAACCAAGACAAACCACTTTCGTCTATGAATGTATGTCTGCTGACGTAACCCTTCGGTGCTAGAGGGCGCTATTTGGCGGCGCTGCAATTGGCTAAAGGGGCGAAGTGGGAACGGAGAACGGACGGGTTTGTCATCGGCATTCGTAAATCAGGCACATTACATGTAACATGGAGTGTTTTACGACTGCTGAGATATTTGACATGTATCTGGCGTATGGGGCTGCCAATGGAAACGGAAGAGCTGCTGTGAGGTTGTACGGACAGTGCTTCCCAAACAGACGTGTGCCAAACCACCACACATTGGGGTGTTTGCACCGGCAACTGCGAGAAACTGAAACATTCCATGCAAGCATGTATGACACTGGTCAGGAAAGAACGATGAACACTCCTCACTTGGAAGAGGAGATCTTACGGGCGGACTGAGGAAAATCCAGGCACAAGCACACGAGCTGTTACACGTAGCCTCAGTATGAATCACGCCCTCGTGTGGAGAGTGTTGCACGAGCAGCAGTTACATCCGTTTCATCGTCAGAGTCCAGACATTGCAACCTCAGGATTACCCTCTTCGTGTGAATTCGTGCGCTGGTTTCTGCAGCAGACCACAGAGCAGCCTGATTTTCCGATTCATGTTCTCTTCTCACATGAGGCCTTTTTCACATGTGAGCGTCTGTTTAAGGTGCACAATTCTCACGTTTGGGCGCACGAAAATCCACATGCCACAATGCGCATGGTCATCGATATCGGTTCGCCGTCAATGTTTGGGCGGGTATCGTCCATGACATTTTGATTGGGCCTTACCTGTTGCCTCCCCAACTCAATGGCAGATCTATCGGATATTTCTTGTAGAAACGTTACCGGGATTGCTGGAAGATGTTCCCGTGGCTATTTGCAGACGAATGTGGTTTCAAGACGACGGGGTTCCAGCACACTTCAGCAATGATGTGCAGAATTATCTGAACGTCACTTTTGGGAGCCAATGTATAGGTCGTGATGGGACCCATCACTTGCCCACCAAGATCGCCCGATTTAACATGCATCGATTTCTTTCTCTGGGGACACATGAAGAACCTCGTGTACGAGACTCCCATTGACTCAGATGAAGACCTCGTCGCAAGAATCGCTGCAACTGTTCGCAAAATTTCGGGAATCTTTCAACATGTACGGCAATCAATGCTTCGACACTGTCATGCATGCAATGCCTTTGTCGGTCGCAACTTTGAGCACCTTCTTTAAATAAACATGTTGTTCACACTTGTTTCCATTCATTTATGTACCAGCACCACCGATATTTCTGTCAGCGCCCTCTAACACCGAAGGGTTACGTCAACGGACATACATTCATAGACGAAAAAGGTTTGTCTTGGTGATCCCTATCTCCCATTGAACTTTGTACAGAGAGTTTTGAAACACCCTGTACATTTATATGAGCATGTTTATTTTTGCGGTCTTACACTATTATTACCTTGATAATAGGTATATTTTTATTTAAAAGTTCTGCATACTTTAATTGCAGCAATATTCTCTGGAATCGCTTCATTCCAAACCTTAATGCCAATGTACCTTATTGACTTCTAGCCTGAAGATTTTCTTTATAAAGAGGCAACATGATCCTCTTTTTAAATCTAGAATCATAAATGAAACACTATTTGCATAAAATATGTTCCTTGTTTTACCATTCCTTTAAACTTATCAATTTTCGTTACGTAATGCCCCAAATAAAAACATTTCTGCTGTCACCCGTTCCAAGACAGATCGGTGCCCTATTTTGCTGTATCACTATATGTTGAAGACCATTTTCTGGGAGGTAAATATCAAACAATCCCAGACTAATACGTCTTTTAAAATAGGACTGGTTTTCGACTAACACGACTTGTCTTTTGGTTTAACACGATTTCTCAACGTTTCTGTGATCGTTTATATTATTGTATTCACCATGGATGCTTTTCTTCACTGAGCAATCCCAATCCATAATTTTAGCAATTCGAAACACATTTTTCATTTATGTGTATGACATCAGTGGGTTTAAAACCAGGGACAAAAAACGCGCCTTTGCTGGATATAATGTAAGAAACGAGTAATATTGCCGGATAAAGTAAAAAAAAAAAACTAATTCGTTCGATTTTACTCGGAACAAAAACGAAATATTTCGTTTTCGGTTCACGGAAATATTAAAAACAAAGCTTCCAACTTTTTTTTTTATTGATGTTTGTTCTGTGGGAACTTGGTGTAAATTTTAATGCAGAAAATGTTCGTTCAACACTCACTTGCGTCACTGAAAGGGAAATAATGAAAACTCCCCCCCCCCCCCCCCCTGCCCACGGTCAGTAGGGGACACCGATGGGCTTGGAAAGGTCGCTCTCCGTCGGATGGGACGTTAAGCCGGGCCATGTGTGCGGGAGATTCATACCCTTTGCACGTTAAAGAACACGCTGGATGGCCTTGAGAGGAGGCTACCATCTGTCTCCCAACAACCAGTGAGTCCCCTCCCTCAACCTTCTCTGAGCCTTCGGGGTGCAAAAAAGTGCCGCTCAGAGGTAAAACCACCCAACCTTCATATAATGCACTTTTTTCCAATTAATGTTTTAAAGCGCTAGAATCACGTTTTTCACGAAATTCTCCATAATAAGAATTCAATAATAAGAAAATGTTATCTGATTTTTTAAATTTTCGGAAATAGTTTTTTGTCTTATTGTTTCAAATAATTTTCATCTTCTTCTGCGGATTTAGGAGATTAAGATTCTGACGTCATAATGTGTTTATGATTAAGACGTTTTGAAACATGCCAATGTATTTCTGATGTATTTCTTGGAAGTTATTTGAGCTTATGTTAATGCGATTTTGAATCGAGGATCTAAATAAATGACTGCGCACATTGAAAAACACGCTCGATGGCTATAAAGGGAGGCTTCCATCTGTCTCCTAAAAGGTGCCCAGTGGGTTCCATTACTCAAACCTCCTCTGAGCCCGGGGTCTTTGAAACCTGGCTACTTAGCATATTGTTTGCGAGAATAAAGTGCCACTCAGAAGTTGAACAACCGAGCCGAAAAGTGTGAACAGCCTTTGCTTCACCCTATTTTATTCCATGAAGGTTAAGGGCGGGGGTGGCTCAGTTGGTAGCGTGCCAGGCTCGTAATCTGTAGTTCTCAGGTTCGAGTCCCAGCTGGGTCAGCGTTGAGATTTATCTCCGCAAAATTCCCCGCACTGCCCACGGTCAGTAGGGGACACCGATGGGCTTGGAAAGGCCGCCCTCCGTCGGACGGGACATTAAGCCGTGGCCCCGTGTGCGGGAGAGCCATACCCTATGCACGTTAAAGAACACGCTGGATGGCCTTGACGGGAGGCTACCATCTGTCTCCTAACAGCTGTTCCAGTGGGTCCCCTCCCCCAACCTTCTCTGAGCCTTCGGGGTCCATGTGACCTGGCCATTTAGCCCATGGTGTGCAAAAAAGTGCCGCTCAGAGGTAAAACAACCCAGCCCATGAAGGTTAAACTGTGAAAGACACTTTTATATGTCCCACAGAAACTTCCCATGTTGTTCAAAAAGCTTGAAAACACTTGGTATGGGTAACCCATGTCACGTGTTTTAATTTTTTAAAAATCAATTGCCCTTCCATTGAAAGATTCTAATCATGCAAAACAAAATAGCCCCCCCCCCCCCCCCACACACACACACACAAAATATTCTCGCTCTGCAAACAGAATAATTTCCTGCTCTCAAGCACATTTCAACATGATTATGAATCTTTTGTGTCACATCCTAGAAATTGCTTCACTACAATTAATGCATCCAGCCAGTAAGCAGTCATAACGTACCTACAAAATGCATTTTAGCATGAATATTAAAAATCCTTCTATGAAATACAGGAAACAATTAACTTCACCGTAGTAAACGTATGACTGCAGGTGTTCCTGGCTTGCATTTCAACTTATATTATGAAATTATGCAGCAGCCATTGATTGAAAATCATTCAAATCATCCACTTTTGGTGCCGACTGCTGCGGCGAGGTACCAGCTTTCGGCTGAACTGCAAAGGATGACGGCGGAGCATTATCACCACCTCTTCTTCTCTCTGTGCCGTCACCACGACCGTTGCCTCGTCCACCCCTGCCTAGGTTACTCCTCTTCCACGACCACGTCCTCTGCCTCGTCCACCCCTGCCTAGGCTACTCCTCTTCCACGACCACGTCCTCTGCCTAGGCTACTCCTCTTCCACGACCACGTCCTCTGCCTAGGCTACTCCTCTTCCATGATCACGTCCTCTGCCTCATCCACCCCTGCCTAGGCTACTCCTCTTCCACGATCACGTCCTCTGCCTAGGCTACTCCTCTTCCACGATCACGTCCTCTGCCTAGGCTACTCCTCTTCCACGACCACGTCCTCTGCCTCGTCCACCCCTGCCTAGGCTACTCCTCTTCCACGACCACGTCCTCTGACTAGGCTACTCCTCTTCCACGACCACGTCCTCTGCCTAGGCTACTCCTCTTCCACGACCACGTCCTCTGCCTCGTCCACCCCTGCCTAGGCTACTCCACTTCCACGACCACGTCCTCTGAATCGTCCTCCAGGGGGGTCACCAAAGTTGATCTCAATATCAACTCTCTGCTTCTGACGTCCTCTTTTTACATAATCTTCATCATCTACATGTCCTTCTTTCTCTTCATCATCTTCCTCTTCAATTTTCTTCTTTAATAAATATAACTTGCTCCATTGAGTTTTATCTTCTCTCCAGGTTTCCTCAGATAAAATTTGGATCTTAAAAAATGGCTGTGCACATTAAAAAATACGCTGGATGGTTAAAAAGAGAAGTTTCCCTCTGTCTCCTAACAGCTGTCCAGTCCTGTAATTGCGTCATTACTTTGTAATAATTTTTTCTTTCGTTTAAAAAAAAATTCTGAATTTTTTTTTTCAAATCAACTTTCAATTTTTATCTGCTATGATAAAAACAATTAGTATTATTTTTTAATTTTAATGATTAAAGAATGGTTAAATTCGTTAACCGAAATTATTTATTTCATTTCAGATCTTTGACGAAAAAAATCATAAAAAAACATATTCTCTTTGCTGAAGAATGCATTTAAAAAAAATCATCAGCAGCATTTACGCCGTAAAGACCCCTTTATTAGTATAACATCAACTTTCAAATATTTGGAATACATGGGTTGGGTTGTTTTACCTCTGAGCGGCACTTTTTTGCACACAGTGGGCTAAATGGCCAGGTCACATGGACCCCGAAGGCTCAGAGAAGGTTGGGGGAGGGGACCCACTGGAACAGCTGTTGGGAGACAGATGGTAGCCTCCCGTCAAGGCCATCCAGCGTGTTCTTTAACGTGCACAGGGTATGGCTCTCCCGCACACGGAGC
The DNA here is from genome assembly GCA_038380435.1 of Ryuthela nishihirai. Classification (NCBI taxonomy): domain Eukaryota; kingdom Metazoa; phylum Arthropoda; class Arachnida; order Araneae; family Heptathelidae; genus Ryuthela; species Ryuthela nishihirai. The sequence goes on along the minus strand of JAWZYU010000002.1, from coordinate 19,869,263 downwards.
CACGGCTTAACGTCCCATCCGACGGACGGCGGCCTTTTCAAGCTCATCGGTGTCCCCTACTGACAGTGGGCAAGGCGGGGAATTTTGCGGAGATAAATCTCAACGCTGACCCAGCTGGGACTCGAACCTGGGAACTACAGATTACGAGCCTGGCGCGCTACCGACAGAGCCACCCCCGCCCCTATTTGGAATACAGCTATGCATGAATCAACGTTAACAACAACTAATACGTCTGTCAAAGAAGTTGAGCAAGATCATTGACGAATTTTTTTCACTCTTCAACTTTCAAATTGCAAATACAGTTGAAAGGGGGAGTGTCACAAGCAAACAATAATCCCGTGATAACTCTCAACCGGTTTTGGCATTTGTCCCATGCATTGCTTTAAGTGCTACCTACCTTACTCAATCTAAAAGGACTCAGCAGAGAATGCGTACCTTCTGCTATACACCATTGCGAGATACCACCGTTGGCAAGATATGTGAATGATAATTCGAGATATTTTTTCAAGGACATAGACTTATCAGAATCCTACAATCTTCGCTATCGAAAGCAGACTTACCATAAATATCCCGATAAGAGTTACTTGAGCACCAAGGAATGCATCTTCCAAATCTATATTTTGCAAGCCTAGCTGCGGTTGCGGTTTAGTATCAACTGAACTTCGCGCGAAGAGCAAGAAAATCGTTTGATAGTTATCTCTCCGTTTGCTAGGTGTTTCATAATATTCCATTTTTTCTACTTTACTTTATGATATAGGAATGTCCAAATAAAACCATTGAAAATCGTTTTTGAACGTAATTATCTTATATATATATAGAAGAGATTTTGTGCTTTTATTTGCTGCGTTGGGTTGTTTTACCTCTGAGCAGCACTTTTTTGCACACCATGGGCTAAATGGCCAGGTCACATTGACCTCGAAGGCTCAGAGAAGGTTGGGGGAGGGGACCCACTGGAACAGCTGTTGGGAGACAGATGGTAGCCTCCCGTTAAGGCCATCCAGCGCGTTCTTTAACGTGCAAGGGTATGGCACTCCCACACACGGGGCCACGGCTTAACGTTCCATCCGACGGACGGCGGCCTTTCCAAGCCCATCGGTATCCCCTATTGACCGCTGGCAGGGCGAAGAATTTTGCGGAGATAAATCTCAACGCTGACCCAGCTGGGACTCGAACCTGGGAACTACAGATTACGAGCCTGGCGCGCTACCGACTGAGCCTACCGACCACCCCGCCCCCTATTTGTCTGCCTATCATCTTGTGCACCTAGCCAGACCTGAATCTAAAGATAATAAAGGGACGGCGCGGGGACGGGGCAACAGACTGAATTTGCATTGCAGTACAGTCGCTCAAAAAAGTATCCGAATACTATGGTTAATTACAGAATTCATAAAAAATATCTGGCAACGATTATTTTTAGAAATTAGTGATCAGGCAACCTTCGTGTCACGTGATTACAGAATTCAGGAAAAATATCTGGAACGTGTACAGCAACTGTACACGCTCCAGTTACCGTTCACAGCAAACTGCAGCGTGTGCAGTTACTGCACACGCTCCAGTTTGCTGTTAACGGTAACTGCACACGCTCAATATTTTCGTGAGTGAGCCCACACGATTTAGTATCAAAATAATATGACCACCTACAGTCGCTCAAAAAAGTATCCGAACGCTATGGTTGACTACAGAATTCAGAAATAATATCTGGCAGAGATTTTTTTAGAAATTAGTGATCTGGCAACCTTCGTGTCACGTGACACGAAGGTTGCCAGATCACTAATTTCTAAAAAAAAAATCACTCCCAGATATTTTTTCTGAATTCTGTAGTCAACCATAGTGTTCGGATACTTTTTTGAGCGACTGTACAACATTTCCCCCTGCGTTTTACATGACTTTAAAACATTATTTGCAAAATGCATGAAATATCCGCAAGGTGAAAATTTCTGGCCTCCATTGCGCTTACTAGTCGGTCACTAGGGATACCGATGGGCTTATCAAGGCCACCGTTCGTCGGATGGGATGTAAAATCGTGGTCCAGTGTGCGAGAGAGACATATCTTGTGCACGTTAAAGAATACTTCCCATGGCATTAATGGAAGGGAGATGGAAGGGATTAAATTTGAATATTCTCGACTTCTATGCCTCATAGATTAGGGAAATACCACTCTTACGTTGATCAATTTTTCTAGAAGAAAAATTGTCTTGACTCTGGTCGTCTAACAGTTATCTTGTGAGTTCCCTTTCCCCAACTTTCCTCTGAGCCGTCATGGTCCTTGTGACCTGCCCATTGTATGGAAAAAAGTTCCACTCAGAGTAAAACAACCCTACCCAACCCAAATTCCTTAGTAGCATTTTTAATGTGTCCTTGTCCTTAAATTCGTCCATGTACTCAGCCCCATTAAAGAACTAGAGGCACGAAACTTTGCATAAATTTACCCTTCACCCAGTTGAAGATTATATGTGTTGCAGAAACCCACAGGGGGAGGGGGTGGCTTAGTCGGTAGCGTGCCAGGCTCGTAATCTGTAGTTCCCAGGTTCGAGTCCCAGCTGGGTCAGCGTTGAGATTTATCTCCGCAAAATTCCCCGCCCTGCCCACGGTCAGTAGGGGACACCGATGGGCTTGAAAAGGTCGGCGTCCGTCGGATGGGACGTTAAGCCGTGGTCACTTGTGCGGGAGCGCCATACCCTGTGCACGTTAAAGAATACACTGGATGGCCTTGATGGGAGGTTACCATCTGTCTCCCAACAGCTGTTCCAGTGAGTCCCCTCCCCCAACCTTCCCTGAGCTTTCGGGGTCCTTGTGACCTGGCCATTTAGCCCATGGTGTGCAAAAAAGTGCCGCTCAGAGGTAAAGTAACCCAACCCAGAAACCCACTGGGATCAAACAAAACTGGTATATCAAAAAGGTTGAATTCCTTTAAATTGCCCTAGACTTAACGTTAGAGGTTAAAAATTGATGTTTCTCTTAGATCAGAGTTAGGTGCCAGTGAAAATAACTGTTACAGCCAATAAATATTAAGAAAAAATAATCGCAGTAGTCCGATTAACACGAATTCTACCAACACTATTTTTAAAAGTAGGCTGGTTTTCGACTAATATGACTAGTTGTTCGGTTTGACCCTCCTAGTTCGACATTCCTCCTGGACGATTAGAGATACGACCACAAACTTCGTCTGCAACTTCATCTCACGATAACTTGTGTACTGTCAGTGTTTAGATCTCACAAAATTAGGCCCACCCTCAAAAGTTGGCAGCGAAACGTCTGTCCATTGTCAGCTATGCGTATCAATATCATACTACTCCATTCATAACTTTCGACTCTCCATTCATTAGGGATGCGACGGTAGCGCCCCCATTGATTTTGGGCACTTGCTTAGGGTTTAAACCCGACCCTCTACAACTGGGAACGCGATTTCCAAACACTGCATTTACAGTGGACTTAAGTAGGACCACTAAGCCAAATTCGGGATTGATCGGTACAGTACGTGAGGTATTACCGGGAGCCGAAAACTTCCGCCATCATTGACGTAACCCTTTACGTAAATGACTGTCTGCGCAGTCGTTCTGAATATGTCTGTTACTCTGAGTCATTATACCAAGTTCCGAGCGACGCCTGGTAATTCTGTTAGTTTCATCTATGAGTACTTCTTTTCTCTTTCTGAAGCATTAATGAACTTTTAACGAACAGTGCTGGGTCAGCGTTAAGATTTATCTCCGCAAAATTCCCCGTCATGCCCACGTCACTGTCAGTAGGGGACACCGATGGGCTGGGAAGGTCGCCATCCGTCGGATGGGACGTTAAGCCGTGGCCCCATGTGCGGGAGAGCCATACCCTGTGCACGTTAAAGAACACGCTGGATGGCCTTGACGGGAGGATACCATCTGTCTCCCAACAGCTGTTCCAGTGGGTCCCCTCCCCCAACCTTCTCTGAGCTTTTGGGGGTCCATGTGACCTGGCCATTTAGCCCTTGGTGTGCAAAAAAGTGCCGCTCAGAGGTAAAACAACCCAACCCAACGAACAGTGTCCAAGTCACAATATTATGCGAACAAGGATCATTAATATTATATTGATGGGATTTTTTTTCTGGCTAGTTTAAAAAAAATAACTCAACCAAAACTAAAAACCTCATTCGATACAAATGTTAAATTTCTGTCATATATCAGCGTCTGATCACCTTGAAGTTCACGCAAAAAATTTAATTTGAATTTGAATTATATTAAATGGCGGAAATAATCTGGCCCGCTACCGACTGAGCCAACCCCTATCCTTTTGCTTCAAGTTGGGCTACCTCTGAGCGGCGCTTTGTTCACACAATGGGCTAAATGGCCAGGTCACAAGGACCCGAGGGTTCAGAGAAGATTAGGGAGAAATAACCCACTGGACAGCTGTTAGAGACAGATGGTAGCCTCTTGTCAAGGCTATCTGGCGTGTTCTTTAACGTGTATACGGAATGGCTGTCCCACACAGAGAACCACGGGTTAACACTTCATCCGACGGACGGCGTCTTTTCAAGCTAATCTGTGTACTTTACTGACCGAGGGCAGGGTGGGTTTTTTGTTAAAATAAATCTCAAAGCTGTTCCAGGCAGGATTCGAACCCGGGAACTGCAGATTACGAGCCTGGCCCGCTATCGGTTGAGTCAACTGCTGCCCCTTCACTTCAGGAGACTCCTGTCATTCTATACGTTAATGTGTTTTGGAAGAGCACTCTGTTTAGAACAATTAATTTAGAAAGATCTTTTTATAGGTTAATGAGTCCAGGAACACCACTCTCCAGGCAAATATTTGTATGGATTGCTCTCCGGGTTAATGAGTTTGAGAAGATCACTCTCCAAGTTAATCAGTATGGAAAGATCACTTTTCAAGTGAATAAATAGAGGAAGATTATTCTTCACGTTAATGAGTTTAAGAAGACTCATTAATCTGGAGTTATTTATTTCGCAGCCATTACTGATGAATAAAAATTTATATATTTTTACAAAAAACAGTAATATGATATATATTTTTAATTGTACATTAATATGCTATATTATTTTAAAACATTTATAGAGCTATATCATTTTTACTAATTGAATAAGGTTGTTTACTTTTTCAATATGGTTAAAAGTCAACGCAATTTTTATACGATCCCAGTCTAAATTTCACATTGTGAAGCTTTGCTATATATCTACTTATTATCCTATTCAATTTTCCTAGAAGAAATATTTTACATTTTAAAACTGCTTACTTTCCTTGTTACCTAGGCTGATAAAAATCGAGAAGCGAGAAATTCTTCGGGTGGAAAATAATTTACGAAATCCAAGCGTTGTCTTGAAATCTGGAGATTAGTTCTAGTCCACAGGACGGCTCTGGGATATTGATTTTGCAAATCGTGAACAATGAAGGAAAGGAGGAAATCGAAAAGGCCTAACTTCCTTTTCTTCACATGATTTGCATAAGAGTTTCGCTGCGTGTAATACCCGTCGTTTGAAAGCATTAGTTTGCAAACACGTAGTAGAGGGCAGCTTAACGTGCTAGAGATTTTCCACGTTCCGTTTGCTTCGCATTGAACTCGAATCTACAAGTCACTTAAGACGAATTCACAGATTGAGAAACACTTTCGCTGTGGTTGCCATAAAAGACTAAAAACACTATTTTGCAATAATGCTATCAAGTGAAAGCAAACGGGTTGGGTTGTTTTACCTCTGAGCGGCACTTTTTTGCACACCATAGGCTAAATGGTCAGGTCACATGGACCCCATAGGCTCAGAGAAGGTTGGGGGAGGGGACCCACTGGAACAGCTGTTGGGAGACAGATGGTATCCTCCCGTCAAGGCCATCCAGCGTGTTCTTTAACGTGCACAGGGTATGGCTCTCCCGCACACGGTTTAACGTCCCATCCGACGGACGGCGGCCTTTCCAAGCCCATCGGTGTCTCCTACTGACCGTGGGCAGGGCGGGGAATTTTGCGGAGATAAATCTCAACGCTGACCCAGCTGGGACTCGAACCTGAGAACTACAGATTACGATCCTGGCGCGCTACCGACTGAGCCACCCCGCCCCGAAAGCAAACGGGCAATACAGACAATGAAATCGTTCTCCACGTTTTGCAAGTTAGCTTTCAGTTTCATTGACACATTAGAATTGTGTTGTCTCTAAATGACCAGGTGACAAGGACCCCAATAGCTCAGACAAGGTTGGGGAAGGGAGTCCACCGGAGAGCTGTTATGAGACAGATGGAAGACTATTGTCAAGAGCATTTAACGTGCACAGCTTTAATGTGTACTGTCCCGTCCAAGCCCCCCCCCCCCAGATATGGGACCACCTAGACGTGGTGGTGGGGGGGGGGGGGCTGAATGGTACATTTGCTCAAAAAAATATCCGAACACTATGGTTGATTACAGAATTCAGAAAAATATCTGGCACCGATTTTTTTAGAAATTAGTGCTCTGTGACCCTTCGTGTCACGTGACATGTGGGCTTACTGACTTGACTCAGGGAAGCTTTAGACCCGATTGGGGCTGTGGCTGAAGGTTCTGCGGACTGGTGATGGAGGGCACCGGTCCAGTGGGCTCATCGGTGCAGCCTCAACAAAGTTGGGATAAGACTGCTTCTGGGGGTGCTGGTGCGTGGCACTATGGAGAGGACGAAGCTGAAGGCTTGCGACTCGAAGAATTGACTGGTTGACAGGCTTATCGATGGAAAAGCCAGACTAAGAGTCTCAACCCCGGGAGCCGAGTCAACTTGGTTGTATTGCCATTTTTGTGGCTAATTGGGGAACAGATTAAATTTAGGTTTTGACCGATGGGAGGAACCTTCCTTCTATAGGATTATTCGCCATAGATAGTCGTGGATGAGCTGTGTCCTTGTAGCACTGTCTTGCCCCGGCGTAGGTAGTGGTGTTCATGGCATTCTCCCCATAGATGGTGTGCAGCGATATGCTGCGGTACATCTGGGACTTTATTTATTGTATTGTCCCATCCGAGGGACGGGGGCCTTTCCAAGCCCAATGGGCCCTCTTCCTGGCCGAGTGCACGGCTGGGAGTTTTATGGAGATAAATCTCAACGCTGGCACTAATGGGACTCGATCCTCGGAACTACAGATTACGAGACTGGCGCTTCACCCAACCTGCCTCTCTTCTTCGCAGTGACGTAGCGACAATTGCAACTGAGGAGACTATGAAACTGCACAGTTGAGTCTTCAACATAAGAAAAAAATGAGAAGTGATAAGGTCATTGGCCTATTCGAGACGTTAACTGCGCATGCTTGTAAGTCTCCTCAGTTATCTTGCTACTTCGGTTTCATAAGTTATCGTTATTCCTAATTTCTTCGTTAACTCGGGGATCGACTCAGTCAGTGGAGAGCTCATGCTCGTAATCTATAGTTCGCAGGTTCAAATCCCAACTGTGGGGCTCGGTCAGAAAAAGAACACCGATTGACTTGGAAAGGCCACTATCCGTTGAATGTGCCCTGTACAAGAGAGACATACTCTGTGCACATTAAATAACATGCTCGATGGCTTTGACGGGAGCTGATGTAGGGAGTCCCTCATTGGAGGCTAATTTCACCATGAACTTACAACACCTTGAACATTGAACCTTTGACGGGTGCTGTTATAGGGAGCCCCTCATTGGAGGCTATTTCACCATGAACTTACAACACCTTGAACCTTGAACCTTTGACGGGTGCTGTTGTAGGGAGCCCCTCATTGGAGGCTATTTCACCATGAACTTACAACACCTTGAACCTTTGACGGAAGCTGTTGTAGGGAGTCCCTTATTGGAGGCTAATTTCAATATGAACTTACTTACACCTTGAACCTTTGACGGAAGCTGTTGTAGGGGTCCCTCATTGGAGGCTAATTTCACCATGAACTTACAACACCTTGAACCTTGAACTTTTGACGGAAGCTGTTTTAGGGAGCCTCTCATTGGAGGCTAATTTCACCATGAACTTACAACACCTTGAACCTTGAATCTTTGACGGAAGCTGTTTTAGAGAGCCCCCTCATTGGAGGCTAATTTCACCATGAACTTACAACATCTTGAACCTTTGACGGAAGCTGTTGTAGGGAGTCCTTTATTGGAGGCTAATTTCAACATGAACTTACTTACACCTTGAACCTTGAACCTTTGATGGAAGCTATTGTAGGGGGCCCCTCATTGGAGGCTAATTTCACCATGAACTTACAACACCTTGAACCTTGAACCTTTGACGGAAGCTGTTTTAGGGAGCCTCTCATTGGAGGCTAATTTCACCATGAACTTACAACACCTGGAACCTTGAATCTTTGACGGAAGCTGTTTTAGAGAGCCCCCTTATTGGAGGCTAATTTCACCATGAAGTTACAACACCTTGAACCTTTGACGGAAGCTGTTGTAGGGAGCCCCTCATTGGAGGCTAATTTCACCATGAACTTACAACACCTTGCACCTTGAACGGAAACTGTTGTAGGGAGCCCCTCATTGGAGGCTAATTTCACCGTGAACTTACAACACCTTGAACCTTTGACGGGTGCTATTGTAGGGAGCCCCCTCATTGGAGGCTAATTTCACCATGAACTTACAACACCTTGAACCTTGAACCTTTGACGGAAGCTGTTGTAGGGAGCCCCTTATTGGAGGCTAATTTCACCATGAACTTACAACACCTTGAAACTTTGATGGAAGCTGTTGTAGGGAGCCCCTCATTGGAGGCTAATTTCACCATGAACTTACAACACCTTGAACCTTGAACCTTTGACGGGTGCTGTTATAGGGAGCCCCTCATTGGAGGCGATTTCACCATGAACTTACAACACCTTGAACCTTGAACCTTTGACAGGTGCTGTTGTAGGGAGCCCCTCATTGGAGGCTATTTCACCATGAACTTACAACACCTTGAACCTTTGACGGAAGCTGTTGTAGGGAGTCCCTTATTGGAGGCTAATTTCAACATGAACTTACTTACACCTTGAACCTATGACGGAAGCTGTTGTAGGGGTCCCTCATTGGAGGCTAATTTCACCATGAACTTACAACACCTTGAACCTTGAATCTTTGACGGAAGCTGTTTTAGAGAGCCCCCTCATTGGAGGCTAATTTCACCACGAACTTACAACATCTTGAACCTTTGACGGAAGCTGTTGTAGGGAGTCCCTTATTGGAGGCTAATTTCAACATGAACTTACTTACACCTTGAACCTTGAACCTTTGACGGAAGCTGTTGTAGGGAGCCCCTTATTGGAGGCTAATTTCACCATGAACTTACAACACCTTGAAACTTTGATGGAAGCTGTTGTAGGGAGCCCCTCATTGGAGGCTAATTTCACCATGAACTTACAACACCTTGAACCTTGAACCTTTGACGGAAGCTGTTTTAGGGAGCCTCTCATTGGAGGCTAATTTCACCATGAACTTACAACACCTTGAACCTTGAACCTTTGACGGAAGCTGTTTTAGGGAGCCCCCTCATTGGAGGCTAATTTCACCATGAACTTACAACACCTTGAAACTTTGATGGAAGCTGTTGTAGTGAGCCCCTCATTGGAGGCTAATTTCACCATGAACTTACAACACCTTGAACCTTGAACCTTTGACGGAAGCCGTTGTAGGGGGCCCCTCGTTGGAGGCTAATTTCACCATGAACTTACAACACCTTGAACCTTTGACGGAAGCTGTTGTAGGGAGTCCCTTATTGGAGGCTAATTTCAACATGAACTTACTTACACCTTGAACCTTGAACCTTTGATGGAAGCTGTTGTAGGGGGCCCCTCATTGGAGGCTAATTTCACCATGAACATACAACACCTTGAACCTTGAACCTTTGACGGAAGCTGTTTTAGGGAGCCTCTCATTGGAGGCTAATTTCACCATGAACTTACAACACCTTGAACCTTGAATCTTTGACGGAAGCTGTTTTAGAGAGCCCCCTTATTGGAGGCTAATTTCACCATGAAGTTACAACACCTTGAACCTTTGACGGAAGCTGTTGTAGGGAGCCCCTCATTGGAGGCTAATTTCACCATGAACTTACAACACCTTGCACCTTGAACGGAAACTGTTGTAGGGAGCCCCTCATTGGAGGCTAATTTCACCGTGAACTTACAACACCTTGAACCTTTGACGGGTGCTGTTGTAGGGAGCCCCTCAATGGAGGCTAATTTCACCATGAACTTACAACACCTTGAAACTTTGATGGAAGCTGTTGTATGGAGCCCCTCATTGGAGGCTAATTTCACCATGAACTTACAACACCTTGAACCTTGAACCTTTGACGGAAGCTGTTGTAGGGGACTCCTCATTGGAGGCTAATTCACCATGAACTTACAACACCTTGAACCTTGAACCTTTGACGGAAGCTGTTGTAGGGAGCCCCTCATTGGAGGCTAATTTCACGATGAACTTACAACACCTTGAACCTTTGACGGAAGCTGTTTTAGGGAGTAGCCTCATTGGAGGCTAATTTCACCATGAACTTACAACACCTTGAACCTTTGACGGAAGCTGTTTTAGGGAGCCCCCTCATTGGAGGCTAATTTCACCATGAACTTACAACACCTTGAAACTTTGATGGAAGCTGTTGTAGGGAGCCCCTCATTGGAGGCTAATTTCACCATGAACTTACAACACCTTGAACCTTGAACCTTTGACGGAAGCTGTTGTAGGGGGCCCCTCGTTGGAGGCTAATTTCACCATGAACTTACAACACCTTGAACCTTTGACGGAAGCTGTTGTAGGGGGTCCCTCATTTGAGGCTAAAGACTTTGAACCTTTGATGGAAGCTGTTGCAGGGGGCCCCTCATTGGAGGCTAATGCACCATGAACTTACAACACCTTGAACCTTTGACGGAAGCTGTTGTAGGGAGCCCCTCATTGGAGGCTAATTTTACCATGAACTTACAACACCTTGAACTTTTGACGGAATCTGTTGTAGGGAGCCCCTCATTGGAGGCTAATTTCATCATGAACTAACAACACCTTGAACCTTTGACGGAAGCTGTTTTAGGGAGTCCCCTCATTGGAGGCTAATTTCACCATGAACTTACAACACCTTGAACCTTTGACGGAAGCTGTTTTAGGGAGTCCCCCTCATTGGAGGCTAATTTCACCATGAACTTACAACACCTTGAACCTTGAACCTTTGACGGAAGCTATTTTGGGGAGCCCCTCATTCGAGGCTAATTTCACCATGAACTTACAACACCTTGAACCTTGAATCTTTGACGGAAGCTGTTTTAGAGAGCCCCCTCATTGGAGGCTAATTTCACCATGAACTTACAATACCTTGAACCTTGAGCTTTTGACGGCTGTTGTTGTAGTGAGCCCCTCATTGGAGGCTACTTTCGCAATGATCTTACAGTACAACACCTTGAACCTTGAATCATGAACCTTTGACGGGAGCTTTCCATTTGTCTCCTAACATCTGCCTTCTCGGAGACTTCGGAATCCTTGTGACCTGACCATTTTCCCCATTGTGTGCAATAAACTGCCGCTCAAAGTGAAACAACCAAAACCCAACCTCGTAGCATCTTTTAATTTAACACTATAAGCAAAACTACTCAAAAATAAAGAAAGAGAATTTAGGAGAGTAAACCTAAGGATGGAAATCAAAAATTTAACGAATATTTTTATTTTATTTAGAGGTTTATTTGGAGCCATATGTTAGTTTCTAAATTTATAAGCTCCGCTCTCGTAATCTGATGTTTTCCTGTTCGAGTGCCCAGTGTATCTGCATTTAGAATTTGCTTCACTAAGACCCTATCTGCCCATGGTTAGGAAAGGGACATCGATGGGCAGGCTCGAAAATAGGAAATAAATAAAAAAGGGGGATTTGTGTTGGGTTGTTTTCCCTCTGAGCGGCACTTTTTTTGCACACCATGGGCTAAATGGCCAAGTCACATGGACCCCGAAGGCTCAGAGAAGGTTTGGGGAGGGGACTCACTGGAACAGCTGTTGGGAGACAGATGGTAGCCTCCCGTCAACGCCATCCACCGTCTTACTTTAACGTGCACAGGGTATGGCTCTCCCGCACACTGAGCCACGGCTTAACGTCCCATCCGACGGACGGTGGCATTTACCAAGCCCATCGGTGTCCCCTACTGACCGTGGGCAGGGCGGAGAATTTTGCGGAGATAAATCTCAACGCTGACCCAGCTGGGACTCGAACCTCGGAACTACAGATCACGAGCCTGGCGCGCTACCGACTGAGCCACTCCCACCCCGTAGAAGGGGGAAGATAGATTTGGAATGAATGAGAACACCGTCCAGGTGTAAACGTTTTCCCTCCATTTTAGTGGTAATCATAACTCTCCATCGATAACTTATTATTCCATTCAAAGGCAGACGACGGGAGCGCCCCGGAAATTTCGGACGTTTTCAGAGGTTTATTCCCGACACACGGTTACTAGGAACTCAAAATCTTAACCCAGCACGGCTAAAATTAAATGGGAATAACACACTAAATTTAGGACCGATCCCTGAAGCACCAGAAGAACCACAGAGAACCGAAAATTTCTGCCACCAATGATGTCACACACATCAGCCACGAGTCCGCCAGTTCATAAATAAAAAAAATAAATAAATACCACCTCAAGCAGCTGCTTGCCACAGAGGTCTGACAGGAGCTTGACAGTTTATATGCCAGAATAGAAGGTCAGTGACCTATGGCAGGACCTCATCAGAAAAACAACACGAACATCCGTGGTTGCTCTTTCCCCGCCCTGCCACGGTCAGTAGGGGACATCGATGGGCTTGAAAAGGCCGTCCCATCCGCGTCGGATGGGACGTTAAGCCGTGGCCCAGTGTGCGGGAGAACCATACCCTGTGCACGTTAAAGAACACGCTGGATGGCCTTGACGGGAGACTACCATCTGTCTCCCAACAGCTGTTCCAGTGGGTCTTCTCCCCCAACCTTCTCTGAGCCTTCGGGGTCCTTGAGGCCTGGCCATTTAGCCCATGGTGTGCAAAAAAGTGCCGCTCAGAGGTAAAACAATCCAATCCATGGTTGCTCACCACACCCGGGGCTCGAACCCAGGTGCCTTAGATCAGTAGTCAAGCGTGCTAACCACTCGACCATGGGACGGCTTGCCGCCTGTTCAAACCGCTATTAAACAATACGATAATATTTTCTCTCTTCCGTTCAGTTTACTAGCATTTAAAAGGGGGGAGAGGAGTGTCATGGCTTTCCTTCCTCTTAGATCCTGCCCTGATTGTATGTCGAACCACCTTTAAAGGTAAAACAGCCCAAATGAATTTATACGAGGGGGAAAAGGGTAAATCATCACTGAATTTTTGTGAGCAAAATTCTTGAAGTTATGTGTTGAATAGCACACAAATATTTTTTCTCTTTATGATGATGGGGGGAGGGGGAGGGGGCAGTCGGTAGCGCGCCAGGCTCGTAATCGGCAGTTCCCAGGTTCGAGTCCCAGCTGGGTTGAGTCCCCGCCCTGCCCACGGTCAGTAGGGGACACTGATGGGTTTGGAAAGGCCACCGTCCGTCGGATGGGACGTCAAGCCGTGGCCCCGTGTGTGGGAGAGAGCCATATCCTGTGCACGTTAAAGAACACGCTGGATGGCCTTGACGGTAGGCTACCATCTGTCTCCCAACAGCTGTTCCAGTGAGTCCCCTCCCCCAACCTTCTCTGAGCCATCGGGGTCCTTGTGACCTGGCCATTTTAGCTCAGAGGTAAAACAACCCAAATCTCTTTATGAAGAAAGCTCTCGATACATAAGCAATGAAAAGAAAACAATCACCCAAATCCCGTTAAATTTCACACTTTGTCCCTAAACTTTAATTTCTTTTTCTTCCTTGAAACGAGAAAAAAAACCCGTCGGAACACTTCCCTGTCCTAACCCAATTCTGATGGCTAGCTCCTGCTCCTTTTAAATACTAAAACAAGGCGTAAAGGGATAAAAAAAAATAACGGGACGATTTTTTTAAATCCTTAAATCTGCTTATCTGATTCTAATGGTTGGCAGCAGCATGCTGAGCACGTGCACCGAGAGCATTTCCGTGTTGGCTGCCCACCACTGTTCACGTGAAAGCATCGGTTGGAGTGCAAGGACATGGAAGTTGAGGGGGGGGTGGCAGCAAAAGAGATTGGACGGATTACTTTATCTAAGTTGATTTTAGTGTTTTATGCCCGGCTAAGGAGGTCTGAGAGGTGACGTGGTAAGGAACAAGATGTATTTATGTTGAGAGAGGTAAACTCCAGCACGTGCAAAATGACAGTGCTGACTTACTTGCCGTTTCGTCACCTTATGCCCTTGAATGTGCTGGTTGTGGACGAATCAGTGGGAGGCTTGAGTGGGATGTGTCCCTGGCCACACCCCCTCCATGTGTCTCTTTCAAGTTTTAGTGGGTGGCGCTGATGTAGTTCCTTCAAGGAAGAGTTCATATATCAAACTTTTAAGTTTTCCTATAAGAAAATCTGATTGCGGCATTTCAATTTACATGTGTAAATACACAATGGGAGGATTGTCTGTAGCGCTTACATTTTTGTAACTGGAATTATTCAGCGGTATTTCATAATCAAGTTGCACTGGTTTGAATAAATTAAGGAACAACCCAATATTATGTCAATGGGAAGATAAAGTCAAAGCAATTCAACTTCTAATATAATTCTTTTGTTTTTTAATGTGATAGCAGATAAAGATTTTAATGAAATAAATCAATATCTCGATTTTCAACAATATTCGTTCCGTATTTAATGAGTTATGGAAGTTTGAATATTTAACAACAGCAATGCCAGTCTTAAGAAACTTATACAAAACTGAAGAATAGTGAAAGAATTCTTTATGCAAAGTTATAAAATACAGATTTTTTTTTTATTAAACACTTTGATACAATACTTATTACTAAGTTTTAATTAACTTCTGAAGTCAATTTTTGTGGCTGGTATTCTTATCGCTAAATTTGGGTTGGGTTGTTTTACCTCTGAGCGGCACTTTTTTGCACACCATGGGCTAAATGGCCAGGTCACAAGGACCCCGAAGGCTCAGAGAAGGTTGGGGGAGGGGACCAACTGGAACAGCTGTTGGGAGACAAATGGTAGCCTCCCGTCAACGCCATCCAGCGTGTTCTTTAACGTGCACAGGGTATGTCTCTCCTGCACACGGGACCACGGCTTAACGTCCCATCCGACGGACGGCGGTCTTTCCAAGCCCATCTGTGTCCCCTACTGACCGTGGGCAGGGCGGGGAATTTTGCGGAGATAAATCTCAACGCTGAACCAGCTGGGACTTGAACCTGGGAACTACAGATTACGAACCTGGCGCGCTACCAACTAAGCCACCCCCGCCCCCAACCCCCCTTTCCCCGACAGTTGGGAAAGGGGTTCCAATGGACAGCTGTTAGGAGATAAATTAGTCTGCGTGGGTTGGGTTGACTTACCTCTGAGCGGCACTTTCTTTTTCTCATACCATAAGTAAAATCAGTGTTTTTCAACTATGGTTCGCTTCTGAGCTTCTTCATAGCCCCCCACCACCCCCATAGCCGCTTTAGTGGAAAAAAATGTTCCAGTGCCCTCCTAGAAGTATGGCGTGGCTCCCTGAGGTCATGTGGCCCACATTGAGAACACTGGGTTAAATGACCGGGTCACAAGGACCCCCAAGGGTTCAGAGAATATTGAGGAAGGGATACCACTTTACAGCTGTTAGAAGGAAGATGGGAACTTCCCGTTAATGCATCCAGCGTATTCTTGACTCTGCAGAGGGTATGGCCTCTCCTTCACACGGACCACGGCTTAATATCCCATCCGATGGATGGCGGCCTTTCCAAGCCCATCGGTATCTCCTTTCTGCCCGAGGGTAGGGGTTCAGAGGAGATAGATCTCAACTTTAGTTCAGGTGAGACTCGAATCTGATAACTATAGATTACTAGCTTGGCGCACTACCGACTGAGCCCTTCTTCTTCCCCCCCCCCTTAGGGCCACTTATTGTGTTGTTAAACGCGCACAGGGCAAAGAATATTAACCGTAACTGCTCCAGACCGATCTCCTCTTTGGGGCGGGGGTGGCTCAGTCGGTAGCGCGCCAGGCTCGTAATCTGTAGTTCCCAGGTTCGAGTCCCAGCTGGGCCAGCGTTGAGATTTATCTCCGCAAAAATCCTCGCCCTGTCCACGGTCAGTAGGGGACACCGATGGGCTTGGAAAGGCCGCCGTACGTCGGATGGGGCGTTAAGCCGTGGCCCCGTGTGCAAGATAGCCATACCCTGTGCATGTTAAAAAACACGCTGGATGGCCTTGACGGGAGGCTACCATCTGTCTCCCAACAGCTGTTCCAGTGGGTCCCTCCCCCAACCTTCTCTGAGCCTTCGGGGTCCATGTGACCTGGCCATTTAGCCCATGGTGTGCAAAAAAGTGCCGCTCAGAGGTAAAACAACCCAACCCAGATCTCCTCTTTCCAGCTGTACCTAAAATCTCCAATATTGGTTATCAGTTACAGGTTAAATGGAAAGAAATGAAGGCTAGTGAAGACGTCACTAGGCCACCAGATCGTAATGTGGCGGTGCGAGATAACTAAGATCCAAAGTGCACTTGCCATGCGCTGTACGAGTGCACTTGTTCCATCGACTTCGTATTGCTCCTGCTGTCCACTTAACAGTTTCGTATTGAAAATTTTCGTTATGAAGTAGATGTGTTTTTAGAAACAAGAAATATTGTGAATGTTGAGCTGAAAAAAATCAGTTTTATGGTGAGGGGTGGGTTGGGGGTGGCTTAGTCGGTAGTGCGCCAGACTGGTAATCTGCAGTTCTCAGGTTCCAGTCTCGCCTGCGCCAGCATTAGTATTTTTCTTTGCAAATATATCTCCTCCCTGACCCGGTCAGTAGAGGACACCGATAGGCTTGAAAAGAATGCCGTCCATCATATGGGACGTTAAGCCGTGGCCCTGTCTGCAGATGAGCCATACCCTGTGCACGTTACAAACCACATTGGATGACTTTGACGGGAGGCTATCATTTGTCTTCTGAGAGCTGTCCGGTGGGTCCCCTTCTTTCAGGGGCGGGGGTTGCTCAGTCGGTAGCGCGTCAGGCTCGTAATCTGTAGTTCACAGGTTTGAGTCCCAGCTGGGTCAGCGTTGAGATTTATCTCCGCAAAATTCCCCGCCCTGCCCACGGTCAGTAGGGGACACCGATGGGCTTGGAAAGGCCGCCGTCCGTCGGATGGGACGTTAAGCCGTGGCCCCGTGTGCGGGAGAGACATACCCTGTGCACGTTAAAGAACACGCTGGATGGCCTTGACGGGAGGCTACCATCTGTCTCCCAACAGCTGTTCCAGTGGGTCCCCTCCCCCAACCTTCTCTGAGCCTTCGGGGTCCTTGTGACCTGCCCATTTAACCCATTGTGTGCAAAAAAGTGCCACTCAGAGGTAAAACAACCCAACCCCTTCTTTCAACCCCTTGAAGTTCTTATGACCTGGCCATTTAGCCCATTGTGTGAAAAAAAGTGCTGCTTAGAGAAAAAAACAACCCAACCGAACACCTGAGTGGGATTCGAACCCACGTCTCTCAGTTACATGTCGGGTGTTCTGACACTGCATTTTCTGACTGATTCAGTCGAGTGTCCAGGTACAGAGAAGTCGAGAGTCAACTCAGGTCCCAGAAAAAATATATTTTCTGAACTCCATCTCACCTACGAATACTTTGGTAATGCTCAACTACAACATATATTTGGGTTGGGTTGTTTTACCTCTGAGCGGCACTTTTTTTGCACACCATTGGCTAAATGGCCAGGTCACATGGACCCCGAAGTCTCAGAGAAGGTTGGGGGAGGGTACCCACTGGAACAGCTGTTGGGAGACAGATGGTAGCCTCCCGTCAAGGCCATCCAGCGTGTACAGGGTATGCTCTCCCGCACATATATATCATAACGTGCACAGGGTATGGCTCTTCCGCACACGGGGCTACGGCTTAACGTCCCATCCGACGGACGGCGGCCTTTCCAAGCCCATCGGTGTCCCCTAATGACCTTGGGCAGGGTGGGGAATTTTGCGAAGATAAATCTCAACGCTGACCCAGCTGGGACTCGAACCTGGGAACTACAGATTACGAGCCTGGCGCGCTACCGACTGAGCCACCCCCGCCCCGCCATGCCCAGGATTATAACTCTCCTACCCAAGAGTCCACAACTTAATGCCCCATCTGACAGATAACAGCGTTTACCATACCATTAATATTTCCTCTCTGAGCAATGGCATAGTGGGAGTCAATATTGAATGATTAGACAAGAATCCTGTCAGAATTTTTGAGCCAAAGGGAATGACGTGCATAACGGATATCCGTGTTTCCATTGCATGTGCTGTAATGCACGTCCCTTGTGTTATTCGTTAGAGAAAAACTTGGAGGCTGGGGATAATTTATGTGGTAGAAAACACAAAAGTAGAGCTCATCGACATGAATGCTAGCTGAAAATCTGCGTTGTTATTAATGTGAAATCATCTGCTTTGCATTTAGTATATTTAAAATGAACATTCTAAACAAAATTTATCCGAATGACTCATCGTTTATAGTTAAGAGAGTTATAGAGTTATTATTAGGACATCCTCTATGGTTAGGAAATGGATGTGTTGATAAATGTCGGTACTGCCGTTGTTGGTTGGCTGTTTTACTTCTGACACACAATTGGCGGGGCGGTGGTGGCTCAGTTGGTAGCGCGCCAGGCTCGTAATCGTAGTTCCCAGATTCGAGTCCCAGCTGGGTCAGCGTTGAGATTTATCTCAGCAAAATTCCTCGCCCTGCCCATGGTCAGTAGGGGACATCGATGGGCTTGGAAAGGCCGCCGTCCGTCGTATGGGACGTTAAGCTGTGGTGACGTGTGTGGGAGAGCCATACCTTGTGCACGTTAAAGAACACGCTGGATGGCGTTGACGGGAGGCTACCATCTGTCTCCCAAAAACTGTTCCAGTGGGTCCTCTCCCCCAACCTTCTCTGAGCTTTCGGGATCCATGTGACCTAGCGATTTAGCCCATGGTGTGCAAAAAAGTGCCGCTCAGAGGTAAAACAACCCAACCTAACACAACGGGCTGAATGACCAGGTTCCAATGATCCCTAGGGTTGAGAGTAGGTTGGGTGAAGACCCACTGGACAGCTGTTAAGAGATAGATGATAGCCTCCTGTCAAGGCCACCCACCGTGTTCTTTAGCGTACATAGGGTTTGGCTCTCTGAACCACTGTTCAAAGTACCATCCGACGGACGGCTCCTTCCCAAGATCATCGCTGTTGCCTTTCTGGGAGAAGGGAGCGAGGGGAAGGGGGGGGGGGGGAGTTTAGCGTAAATAAATCTCAACGCTGGCACAGTTGGGATTCGAACCTGTGAACTGCAGATTGCGAGCCTGGCGTGCTACCCATTGAATCAACTGCCTCCCAATTGCCGACTGGTGCTATAAGTGCTACCTTTGTTTGCTTTAGAATCCTGATCTTAAATTTCACATCAGATATAAAGTTAGTTTACTGTTTTTGACTGAACCCATGTGTGTAACATGTTTCTGAAGTGATCAGTTGTTTAATTCCTGGAAAACTAGAATAATGGGATTAATCGGGTAGAGGTGAGCTTTGGTGGAGGTGAAAGGAATAGTGCCAAATGTGTGAAGGGAAAACTGGTTAATATAGGGTGGAGGGAAATTGGAAAAAATGTAGATGGGGATGGAAGAGAGCCAAGTAGTTAACTCAAGGGATGGAGTGAATAATGGTTAACTCGGGGTGAGTGAAAACTGGTTAACTCGAAGTGGTTAACTCGGGGCGGAATGGGATGGAGTGGAATTCAATGATAACTGGTTAACTCAGGATGGAGAAGGGTTGGGTTGTTTTACCTCTGAGCGGCACTTTTTTGCACACCATGGGCTAAATGGCCAGGTCACATGGACCCCGAAGGCTCAGAGAAGGTTGGGGGAGAGGACCCACTGGAACAGCTGTTGGGAGACAGATGATAGCCTCCCGTCAAGGCCATCCAGCGTGTTCTTTAACGTGCACAGGGTATGGCTCTCCCGCACATGGGACCACGGCTTAAAGTCCCATCCGACGGACGGCGGCCTTTCCAAGTCCATCGGTGGGCAGGGCGGGGAATTTTTTGGAGAAAAATCTCAACGCTGACCCAGCTGGTCCTGGCGCGCTACCGACTGAGCCACCCCCGCCCCGGATGGAAAAGAATGGATTGAATACTGATTTACTCGGGTGGAATGAATAATGATTAACAAAGGGTGAGTGAAGTGGATAGGAGTGAATACTGGTTATCTCAGAGCAGAGTGATTTCTGGTTAATTCGGAGGGTGGAGCGACTTCTGTTAAAGTGAAGGGATGAGGATGGAAGAAATTCGGTTGAAATTAGAGACAGATGTTAAATGCAGAAACCTGGGGTGGGATGAGCATGAAACTCAGATAGCAAGATGGGAAGATCATCCTGCTCAAAGGGGCACGAGAGAAGTGCTACCTTAAACAGACGATTTAGTCTAAAGAAATTCCTAAATCGCCTAAGAATGAATCCACTCAGCCTTGTCAGTTTTAAAAAAGTTAATTTGGAAGTTAAAATTTCTTATAAGACTTTAGAAAAAGACCCTCTTTACGGCTGACGATCATTTTTTTTTTGGCAGGAGATTGGATATATATTTTTTTCAACAATATACACTTAGGACAGACAGAAAATTGGGCTGTTGTATATCTGAGTGTCGCCGTTGTGAATAATGGGTTAATTTACGTATGGGCGTTCGAAAAGTTCTTGACATGCATCTGCAGAACAAAACCTATTGTTCAGTCGCTCAAAAAAGTATCCGAACGCTATGGTTGATTGCAGAATTCAGAAAAAATATCTGGAGCGTGTACATCAACTGTACACGCTCCAATTACCGTTCACAGCAAACTGGAGCGTGTGCAGTTACTGCACACGCTCCAGTTTGCTGTGAACGGTAACTGCACACGCTCAATATTTCCGTGAGTTAGCCCACACGATCTAGTATCAAAATAATATGACCACCTACAGTCGCCCAAAAAAGTATCCAAACACTATGGTTGATTACAGAATTCAGAAAAAATATCTATCAACAATTTTTTTTTTTAGAAAATAGTGATCTGGCAACCTTCGCGTCACGTGATTCCAGAATTCAGGAAAAATATCTGGAGCGTGTACAGCAACTGTACACGTTCCAGTTACCGTTCACAGCAAACTGGAACGTGTGCAGTTACTGCATACGCTCCAGTTTGCTGTGAACGGTAACTGCACACGCTCAATATTTTTGTGAGTTGGCCCACACGATCCAGGTTTTTGTGAGCTCACACGATCCAATGTGCTGTGAACATTAACCGCAACCGCTCCAGTTTGCTGTGAACGGTAACTGCACACGCTCAATATTTCCGTGAGTGAGCCCACACGATCCAGGTCTTTGTGAGCTCACACGATCCAGGTCTTTGTGAGCTCACACGATCCAATGTGCTGTGAACATTAACCGCAACCGCTCCAGTTTGCTGTGAACGGTAACTGCACACGCTCCATATTCATTGCATTATATATTCATACGCATATATATTAAAAAAAAATATCCCAATTCTAATTTCGAAAAAATATTCGAATCTATAATTTCTAAAAAATCGTTGCCAGATATTTTTTCTGAATTCTGTAATCAACCATAGTGTTTGGATACATTTTTGAGCGACTGTACTTACCTCAATAAAACTTTTCTGTCCTATAAAGTACTCCGCTTCAACATCTATGCAAAGTTGCAGATGTCTACGCCAATTCTGGAACCCTTGATGCAAATCTTCTCCTCAACTCTGAATCAATGCATTTTGCAAGGTCTTGCACCCTTGAAAAAGGCTTCCAAGCAAGTTCCTTTTTAACTTTTAGGATCAGGCAAAAAACGCATGGTGCAAGATCATGTGAATATGCAGAATGGGGTAGCTGTTTGATTTTTTTCTGCTCCACATAGGTCGTAACTTGGAGGGTTTTGTGAGCACTGGCATTGTCATGAAGAAGGGGAACCCTTGACACGTTTGTTGTTGGATGCTGCTCCTTCGTCTCCTTTAACCATTTTGGGTAATACATTGCAATATTACAGTGCGGCACGTAAGCCGGAATATGCAAATTAGGAATGCATCAAAAGAGATGACGAGACTACTCGCAGCTTGTAGATGTTCATGGGAACTCTTGCTTTCACTCAGTGGAGCATGCAGTTGATTATCGTATGGATGATTTTCAGTGGTGGAGAGCGATTGGAAGGATGGAAGCAGGTCAGTCCCAGACGGAAGTTTCCAAAGCATTGAATGTCCCACAAAATGTCCTGTCAAGACTCTCGAGTTAGTTTCAATAGACAGCAGATATTTTTTTTTCTGAGGAGAAGTTGCTTTAGCTGCATATTAATATACGACATGTCGTACGTAATAGACTTCAAGTATTGTCTCATGGACAGCTCCATATCAGTTACACGATTATGACCTTAACGCATGCGCATTATAGGACTATGAGTATATCTTCTGCTTGATTTACATTTGTATTGTAATAATAAACCTGTTAACCAAATTTCACTGCATTCCCTAAAAAATACTTCGAATTATGTAAAAATTTATACATTATCATTTAATTTTGAGCATCAGTGTATTTACACTACCATTATTAGGAAATATCAATAGTAACAGTCGCCCCACCCTCCACCCTGAAACTATAGCTTGGGTACGTGCCTGGTCACTTGCCATTGCCCTTGAGGGAAGATTTTGATAATGGGAATTTCCCTGTACGATCTGTCATTTTCATCTAACCTTTTAATGGCCTTTGCCGTATCTTCCTGTAATTCTGTCTAACCTCATTTGATCTCAGTATCTCGTAACCTCTAGCATACCATGTGCTCTCTTACAAGTGAGTCATTTTAACTTGTAAGAGTGAGTATCTTTTGTAAGAGCGTAATATATTATCCGGCGGTTTTTTTTGCTACATTTTCTGACAAGTAGACAAAAAAATAAAGCAGAAACTACGCTCCAGATTCGTCGATATGCTATAACGAGCCAAACCCACGCCCTTCCAACCTTTGATTTCATTAACCTATTGCCATACCAGCCACCACCATCTCCCTTCCATTGAAATCACACTCTACCCTAGCTATTTGAGAAGAAAAAAATTGAATATATCAGAAAAATTAATCATTTAATTTTTAATCATTATATTAAACTAGTTTCTAAACCTATGTGAAGTTTTGCGTTTCGTATATAACGATGAAGGCTATTGAGATATTTATTTAAAAATATTAGTGTATAGTTCTTATGTTAAACCCACAATGACTTAGGGAAAAATTTAAAGCGATTAATTAAAGTTGCCAATGCGAGTGATTGATTATTTAGAGTGTTACATTCAGACTTACACAATTCTTTCTTCCCGTGTTCTAATCCTAAGACTACATTAGACTCTGCCTATTGCACTTTCTTTACAGTAAGCCTAGTCTAATATGAGGAAAGTATTCCTTTCCTGCCTTACTCGCTCTCAACCGAAGTTCTTATTACCTTACTATTTTTTGACTTTTTTACAACGCACAGAACGTACAGAGTCACCCCTTCTTAAACTGTGAATTAAATTATGACTGATAAAATATTCAATGTTAACAAATATATAAATTTACCTGCAGTATGGATAGCAAAACACTTACAGCTACAATCAGAAACAAGTAAAGTTCAGAATTGTTTTTAAAATAGCGTCGTATAATTCTAGTTTTAGGTAAGTATTGATTTACTTTTAACATTATCTGAAAATCTCATTCACTGGAAACAATGGCGTTTGAAAATCATTGAGAGTTTCGACGAAAAATAATGATTTTCACTTCGTCTGTGTGGTCTTTCTACAGAGCTATCCATACGATTTATCACGCATGCCATAGCGGAGGTGATAAAAACGCATTTTTTTTTATATATTCATTTTCCTAAAAAGCTTCAAAAATCTACTACAATTTTATATTTTGAAGCAGGAAGCATAGTTTTCGTAAAAGATCCCTAATAACTGTCGTGTAATGCTACCTTGAAAGAGAAAATGGAAGTGAAGTTGTAAACGAAGTCATAATATTAATAAAATGTAAGAATTATTGGCCAAACCGAAATTTGGGTTAAAAGGTTTTGAACCTATTCCAGTGTGATACTCCACACTGGAATACTCTCATATCTATCGTTATAAACCTATTTCCAAACACTACTAAAACTGCTCTGATCTTATGAAATCTATATCATCTGTTTGAATATATATATACCAAGCAACAATGTAAATGGGAGACAAGCATGGATTGGAATGTAACAATGAAATTGTAATGCTCTTTGTTCAACAGCTCAATAATGAAATGTTCTCAACGGTATTGGCAACATAGTTGTTTTCTTTCTTAAGGGCACTTTTTTTTACACAAATCGGCTAAGTGGTCCCTTCCCCTAGGCTCGGATAAACTTGGGGCAAGGGGACTTACTGTACAGCTCTTAGGAAACAGACCGGCGCCTCCCATCAACACCATCCACTGTTCTTCAGCATGAAATTTCTTTCTACGCTTGCTCCTTCGTCTCCTTAATCATTTTGGGCAAAACAATGGTGTTGTTGTTGTTGTTGGGTTGTTTTACCTCTGAGCGGCACTTTTTTGCACACAATGGGCTAAATGGGCAGGTCACGTGGACCCCGAAGGCTCAGAGAAGGTTGGGAGGGGACCCACTGGAACAGCTGTTGGGAGACAGATGGTAGCCTGCCGTCAAGGCCATCCAGCGTGTTCTTTAACGTGCATAGGGTATGGTTATCCCGCACACGGGGCCACGGCTTAACGTCCCATCCGACGGACGGCGGCCTTTCCAAGCCCATCGGTGTCCCCTACTGACCGTGGGCAGGGCGGGGAATTTTGCGGAGATAAATCTCAACGCTGACCCAGCTGGGACTCGAACCTGTGAACTACAGATTACGAGCCTGGCGCGCTACCGACTGAGCCACCCCCTCCCCAATGGTGGTGTACTATTGGCCATTTATAACCATTTTTTAAGGAGAACCCTTGAGAATGCTAATAAAGGAAATGGAGGCCAAAATTTATTAAAATCGTGCATATTTCAAACATTTTTGAAGATATTTTTGAAGAAATTTTTTAAAGATCTCTAAAATTGAGTGGAAAAATTTAATGCTGCATAGACATCAAGGATCATAGCACCCTTTAACATTTTTTAGGATCGATTGCGTCACTCCTCTCCCCATTATTTTTTATAGAACCGATCGTTATAAGGTCCTCAAGGCCTCAGCGTAGTGTAGGAGAGGGAGAGGGAATCGCCAGTTGTCAGCAGACATGAACTTCGCAACAGTTTAACATGAAATTTGGCCCCTAACATAAATTCAGAAAACCCCTCCTCCCCGTTATAAATTCAAATGCGTTGAATTTCGTTGTTTTTTCTTCGAGTGGAACTGTTGTGCAGAGAATGGTGAATGATCAGCTCAAAAAAGACCCAGTGGGCTAATACTTGAATAGAAGAAGGATATCTGTTGAATCACATCAAGAAAGTGCCTAGAGCAGGCACGGGTATAGAAGAAAACTAAAGGGAATCCCCTTCTTTATTTTTTACCCAATCGAGCGAAAAAAGTAGGGGGGGGGGGAAAGATTGGATTTCCATTGTGGTATATTTAAGCTGTTTATTAAGTCTCGAGATAATGTTAATAGAGTTGGGTTGTTTTACCTCTGAGCGGCACTTTTTTGCACACCATGGGTTAAATGGCCAGGTCACATGGACCCCGAAGGCTGGGGGAGGGGACCCACTGGAACAGCTGTTGGGAGACAGATGGTAGCTTCCCGTCAAGGCCATCCAGCGTGTTCTTTAACGTGCACAGCTCTCCCGCACACGGGGCAACGGCTTAACGTCCCATCCGACGGACAGCGGCCTTTCCAAGCCCATCGGTGTCCAAGCCATCGTGGGCAGGACAGGGAGTTTTGCGGAGATGTCTCAATGCTGACCCAGCTGGGACTCGAACCTGGGAACTACAGATTACGAGCCTGGCGCGCTACCGACTGAGCCACCCCCGCCCTATGTTAATAGAGAATCTTTATAAAGGTCAGTTTTCTCTTCTGATATGCTTAATTTACAAAAGTAAACAATTATTCAAGATTTAAATAATTCTACGAAATCAAAATATTCTTCGTTGTGCCCTTAGGAAATCTGAGCTCGTAGTGACGATTTCGGCTTATGAATAAAAATAGATATTTTACAACTAAGCTAGCAATTGACGCAATTCCCTGGATGCGCAAGTCATTGACGGATATCCGCGTTTTCACCGCGTGCGCTACGTAAATGTTCTTAGTTTTATTCTCTTGTTTGAGGAGGAAGATAATGGACTTTAAATCCTTATTTTTCGGGCAAGGCTCCAAAAAATGAGGAGTAAACGAATGTAAAGATTTTTCAGGGTCACGAACCAAAGTTCAACTTAAGATTAGCGAAACTTTCGAGGGGTAGGAATCTTCGGGAAAAGCTCTCTCATAAACAGACTCCACAGCGTTATCTTTGTTGAGTTGGTCTGTTTTCGGCTGCTTTTCTCTTAAATTAAAAAAAAAAGGTCGCTACTTAAAGAGGCAATAAAGATAAGACGCGTCCTGTCTTCTTCTTTGCACAGCTCTGTACTTTGTTTCAACGCAGTAAACAAAAGGAGGAAAACAACGGGAAAACAGTGCTGGGTGATTTTTAGCACGTTTGCAGATCAGCCTCGTGAGTGGCTTTCTTGAGTCCTCATTGGCGTTCTTCGGTTAAAAAACAAGCCTACGTGCTTTTTACGCAAAGCGTTTAATTCTTTACCGATAATATGTTGTTTTTCTGGAACGAGAAGTAAATATCGTGAGAGGATTAGGTTTAAACTCTCTTGGGTGGATTAGGAGGATTTATTGCAAGCACAAAGAATTTTGTTTTCAAATGGAAGAGATTTAAGAATTTTGGAAACCTTAAGTAAATGAATATTAAATTTGGAAAGGGCTGTTTTACCTCCGAGTGGCACATTTTTGAACACAATAGGCTAAATGACAGATTCACACCCCAATTTGAGAAGGTTAGTGACTAGAATGGAGACGAAAAAACATTAAGCATATACATATTGTTATAAGTTTAAAAAGGAAATTCTTGATCGTGAGTTCAAAAGAATATTTAGGGACAAAACTTTATAAATGAACTAATTTAGTATAAAAGTATGAATAGAAACACAAATGTAAAACAAATTCAATTAACACAAAATTTTTATCTTCATCAGTATGAAAATAAACCATCAGAAGAATATTCTGCCTTATCACTATTATTACAAATAGTTGTTTCCTTAAAATTCGTATAGTCTTCACTCAAAAAATAAGACTTTTTTGATAGGTCGCAGACCTATCGATATTTTTTTTTTCATTTTTGATGCACTATTCTAGTACAACCACTTAGTTTCTGACAGAGACGTCTCATGTAGCTGATGTTAGCCAGACTCCGTTTGTATATATCATTCTGGGATATTAATTTCTGGAATATTCGGTTTTCGCTGAGAGCATTAACGTTGATGCTCTCAGCGAAATCGCTTCGTTGGTACTAAAACAGCAGGTAGGCTGTCTCTTGTAGGGCATAACTTCGTCTTTCGCACACTTCCTACAATAGAGAAATTGAGGTCAGCTGTACTTGTTCAATAACATTTCTCGCCTAATCTCAAAATATTTTGAGAAAGTTTCCTAACATTAATTTTATGCTAATTCACTTAGTGCAAAAGAGATATACACATTCAATGACCAGTTTCTTTATTCCGCTTTTTTAAAACATTGTTAAAGTTCCAGTTCTTATTGTTCCAATCCACTAGTGACGTAATTCACATGTCAAAGAACACGTGAACATCAAAATGATACAGCACATTACAGTTTCCTTGCGCTCCTTCATCTGTCGTAACAATATATATCATACACTTAGTAGGTCCTGTTGCATTTTTGACTATATTAGTGCTGATATATTGCTATATGTTAAAGCATAAATATAATAGTAATATACACTACCGCCCTCCCCCATGTTTTGTGAATGGGAATCTAATTTCGAAATTCTATATCTTTTAAAATATGCACCATGGTAAAGTGCGACTGAAGAAAAATTGAACGTCAGAATCAAATCTATTTAAGTCTCGATTTTCAGTAATATTCGTTTAGTATTTTTAAGAATCATGGAGCTGGAAATTTTAACAACAGTTCCGCGTCATAAAGATTTACCTCAGAAATTAATTAAATTTTGAAATTAATAAAAAAATGGAAATTAGAATCTCATAACACGGAAATCCTGTAATATCTTGATAGGGGAGTTTATTTATATCTTAACAATTGTTCTGCCTCCTGCTCTACAGGAAGAAGAGGGTTGGGTTGTTTCACCTCTGAGCGGCACTTTTTTGCACACCATGGGCTAAATAACCAGGTCACATGGACCCCGAAGGCTCAGAGAAGGTTGGGGGAGGGGACCCACTGGAAGAGCTGTTGGGAGACAGATGGTAGCCTCCCGTCAAGGCCATCCAGCGTGTTCTTTAACGTGCACAGGGTATGGCTCTCCCGCACACGGTGCCACGGCTTAACGTCCACATCCGACGGACGGCGGCCTTTCCAAGCCCATCGGTGTCCCTTACTGACCGTGGTCAGGGAATTTTTGCGGAGATAAATCTCAACGCCAACCCAGCTGGGACTCGAACCTGGAAACTACAGATTACGAGCCTGGCGCGCTACCGACTGAGCCACCCCCGCCCTGTATGAAGAGGACATTATATGTATGAAGAGGACATTATATGTATATAATCTCTTCCATAAATTCTCAAAGAATCAAGTTTGAGTGTTTGTATTGTAACTTACATATTATGAATATCCTATTAAATCCTTAACACATACTATTTATTGAATAAGTATTTTGGGTGCAATTGCATTTATCCGATAATCTCTTTTTTTTCGATAACTATAAAGCGACGTAATTTCCGTTTACGTCAGATATTTAGATTTAGTAAGAATTTTTAGAAGTTGATAGGAGGTGTCATTTTTGTCTTTCAGCGAGGATTCTTACAGATTTAAAATTAATTTAGTCAGAGTTGTTGAATCTTGCTACCATGTTCAACAAATGACGAATTCCTCCATTTTCCTGGGCGGGGGTGGCACAGAAGGTAGGGCCCCAGGCTCGAAATCTGCAATTCCCAGTTTCGAGTCCCAGCTGGGAAACATTGAGATTTATCTCCGCAAAACTCCCCACGGTCAGTAGAAGAACCGATGGACATGGAAAGGCCCTATCGTCGGATGGGACGTTAAGCCGTGGTCTGTGTGTAGGAGAGCCATAACCTGTGCACGTTAAAGAACACGCTGGATGGCCTTGACGGGAGGTTTACTATCGTCTGCTAACAGCTCTTCAATGGGTCCCCTTATCCCAGCCTTCTCTGAGCCCACGGGGTCCTTGTGATCTGGCCATTTAGCCCATGTGTGCAAACAAAGTGCCTCTCAGTGGTAAAAAAAAAATTCAAACTCCATTTTCTTCTTCATCTGCCACGTTTGGCTTTATTCGAAATCAGTGTCAACCTTTTGAGAACAGTTGGGGTTCTTGTAGCCTGGCCGTTTAGCCCATTGTGGGCAGAAAAGTGCCCCTCAGTGGTAAAACGACCCAACCCTTTTTTATGGCGTATTGTATTGACAAGCTCTTCCCAGACTTTTATAGCAAGCTGCCTGAGGAGTGATTTTTTTTACGACCATCAGAAGGAAAAGATCATTTCACTTGCAACCCAAAAGCGGTCGCATCGTGAATAGAAAGGGGGCGGGGGTGGCTCAGTCGGTAGCGCGCCAGGCTCGTAATCTGTAGTTCACAGGTTCGAGTCCCAGCTGGGTCAGCGTTGAGACTTATCTCCGCAAAATTCCCCGCCCTGCCCACGGTCAGTAGGGGACACCGATGGGCTTGGAAAGGCCGCCGTCCGTCGGATGGGACGTTAAGCCGTGGCCCCGTGTGCGGGAGAGCCATACCCTGTGCACGTTAAAGAACACGCTGGATGGCCTTGACGGGAGGCTACCATCTGTCTCCCAACAGCTTGTTCCAGTGGGTTCCCTCCCCCAACCTTCTCTGAGCCTTCGGGGTCCATGTGACCTGGCCATTTAGCCCATGGTGTGCAAAAAAGTGCCGCTCAGAGGTAAAACAACTCAACTCGTGAATAGAAAACACATATTAAATATGAGGAGAAAAACAATTTTTAAAGAATTTTTTTCTGACAATTACGTATTTTTTATGTTCCTCGTTCGTTTCTTTGATTTTCTTTCAAATGAAACTTACTATTAAAAGTCTTCCTCAGCTTATTTAAAAAAAAAAGTCTTCCTCAGCTTCCTCAGTCTTATTGCAAAAAATAATTTTTTCCATAAAATTATTTCTTGAATTATATTATGTCAACAGGTAATTTGTGAATTTGTTATTGATTGATATCATATTGCAGACGTTCAGTCCAAAATCACGTCACTAATTACAAACAGCTATAATAAAATCTCTGAAATATTAACGGAATTAAAATATTAGCCAAAGTTAGTAATCAGAAGTTATCTTTTATGCTACTATCACATGACAGCTCTCGTCGTAGACTTCTCATTTCAGATAACTACACCGTCCGTCGGATGGGACGTTAAGCTGTGGCCCCGTGTGCGGGAGAGCCATACCCTGTGCACGTTAAAGAACACGCTGGATGGCCTTGACGGGAGGCTACCATCTGTCTCCCAACAGCTTGTTCCAGTGGGTCCCCTCCCCCAACCTTGTCTGAGCCTTCGGGGTCCATGTGACCTGGCCATTTAGCCCATGGTGTGCAAAAAAGTGCAGCTCAGAGGTAAAACAACCCAAAAAAACAACTCAGATAACTACATTACCAGTTTACGTTACATGGTCTATACCCAAGTTTGAAGGATTGTTTATTAATATCTTGCAAACTGTACTCATATACATCGTTTTCGAATACTTTTATTCCTTTCATCCCAAAGACTAATATCATCGCCAGAGACAATCTCTGCGAGTTTGTGATTTCCTTTTTAAAAGTGTGCCCACCCCTGGGAAAAATAATAATACAGGCAAACCTCGTTCAACTCTACCTTGATTAACGCTGTTTCTTTTTAAGAAAATAATTTATTTCATTTTCTTAATAATTGTATTCATGACTGTCTTAGAATAGGTGGATTAATATACGTCTATTTGTCTTAAGTTACAACTTATATTAATTTCATTTTCTACTTTTATTTTACCAATGTCAGAACAGTTGATAAGATTATGTTCATCTATTTATTTGTATTATTATTTTAATGTTATTTAAAACAAAAAAAAATGCACTTAAACACGAAACAAAAAAATTTTTATGACGATAATACAAGATGCAATTGAAAATTTGAATGAGAGCGATCCTGATTTCGAAGATCTTATTCTGTAAGTTGTGGAGTATGAAAGGCTTTACCATATTACGCTGAATAACTCAGAAAGAAAACTCTTTTTCAGAAATTCCGCGAAAGATTTTCCCTTGAGCAGCAAACTACTAGTGCCATCTGTTGGCGCCGAATCTAATCGTAACTCAGGCAGATCAATCATCTTACATAGATAGATAATTTTTATTTCAGATAATGTTTAACAGTATACAAAAGCTTTTGAGATCTCACAAGAGTAGGTTCGTTCGTCACATTGAATATAATACGGGATGTCTCAGTTGGTAGCGCGTCAGGCTCGTAATATGTAGTTCCCAGGTTCGAGTCCCAGCTGGGTCAGCGTTGAGATTTATCTCCGCAAAATTCCCCGCCCACGGTCAGTAGGGGACACCGATGGTCTTGGAAAGGCCGCCGGATGGGACGTTAAGCCGTGGCCGCGTGTGCGGGAGAGCCATACCCTGTGCACGTTAAAGAACACGCTGGATGGCCTTGACGGGAGGTTACCATCTGTCTCCCAACAGCTGTTCCAGTTGGTCCCCTCCCCCAACCTTCTCTGAGCCTTCGAGGTCCATGTGACCAGAGCTCAGAGGTAAAGATTCAGAGGTAAAACAACCCAACCCAAACAACCGTTGGACCTGTAAATGTTCATCAGATGATATACATTTAGTCAAGTCTCAGTCTCTAAACGATGCCATTACCCGTGAACTGTAGACAAAACATGCTGGATGTTCTTAACGATAGGTTTCTATCTTTTCCTAATTGCTTTCCAAGAATTCCAGATTTTTTATTTTCCTGCACACGGAACCACGCTTTAGCATCCCATCCAATGGAAGGCAACTTCTACAATCCCATCGATGTACCCTTTCCTACGAAGACAGGGTGGGGATTAGCGGATAGGAGGGAACCCAATCAACGCAAGCACAGTTCACTTTTTCACTGAAAGCAGGTTGGGTTGGTTGTTTTACCTCTGAGCGGCACTTTTTTGCACACCATGGGCTAAATGGCCAGGTCACATGGACCCCGAAGGCTCAGAGAAGGTTGGGGGAGGGGACTCACTGCAACAGCTGTTGGGAGACAGATGGTAGCCTCTCGTCAAGGCCATCCAGCGTGTTCTTTAACGTGCACAGGGTATGTCTCTCCCGCACACGGGGCCACGGCTTAACGTCCCATCCGACGGACGGCGGCCTTTTCAAGCCCATCAGTGTCCCCTACTGACCGTGAGCGGGGAATTTTGCGGAGATAAATCTCAACGCTGACCCAGCTGGGACTCGAACCTGGGAACTACAGATTACGAGCCTGGCGCGCTACCGACTGAGCCACCCCCGCACCACACTGAAAGCAGAGTGGAAGTTAGAAGGTGAGAAAATGAACTCAAAGCTATGAACTGCAGATTACGAGCCTGGCACGCTATCGACTGAAACAATCCTCTCCCCATGGGAGAGAGAAGGCATCACCTAAGGTCTGGCCGCAACGAGGTGATTTCAAGTAAAATTCACTAAGCACCCTCAAGCAGCTGCTTGCCATAGAGGTCTAACAGGAGCCTGGTCGGTTTATACTCCATAGTTCCAAGTCTTTGAAGATGGCGGGACCTCAACAGAAAAACAATACAATCATCAATGCTTTATCTGGGGCTCGAACCCAGGTCCCTTAGATCAGTGATCAGTAGTCAAGCACGCTACCACTCTGCCACGGGACGGCTAGCAGTATCATCGGAGAACGTATTCGCCTGCTTCTTGAATTGTTTGTTTGTTCTATCTCTGAGCCATCCTTTATACACACAATGGCCTAAATGTTCCAAGGACTCAGAGAAGGTTGGAGAAGGGTATTCACTTGGCATCTCTTTGGAGCAGGCTCGGACCTGAAAACACTTAGGGGGGTTGTTAAACTAGATTTCTATTACAGTATAACATTTCTCTCCGTTTTATAGGTGTTCAAAAAAAATTCTTGAAAAATTCATGAAATATACAAAAATTTATCAGTTTTTTTTGCCTCTATTACCCTCACTATAAGTCTCAAAAGGGGGAGGGGAGCGTGGATCTCTTTTCCCCATGGATTCGGCTTTCCTTAGGAGACAGATGGTAGCCTCCTGTCAAGGCCTGGGGCGGGGGTGGCTCAGTCGGTAGCGCGCCAGGCTCGTAATCTGTAGTTCCCAGGTTCGAGTCCCAGCTGGGTCAGCGTTGAGATTTATCTCCACAAAAATTCCCCGCCCTGCCCACGGTCAGGAGGGGACACCGATGGGCTTGGAAAGACAGCCGTCCGTCGGATGGGACGTTAAGCCGTTGTCGCGTGTGCGGGAGAGCCATACCCTGTGCACGTTAAAGAACACGCTGGATGGCCTTGACGGTAGGCTACCATCTGTCTCCCAGCAGCTGTTCCAGTGGGTTCCCTGCCCTAACCTTCTCTGAGCCTTGGGGTCCATGTGACCTGGCCATTTAGCCCATGGTGTGCAAAAAAGTGCCGCTCAGAGGTAAAACAACCCAACCTAACCCTGTCAAGGCCATTCAGCGTGTTCTTTAACGTGCACGGGGTACGGCTCTTCCGAATATGGTGTCACTGCTTAACGTCTCATTCCGAGGACAGCCGTTCCAAGTCCAACGGTGTCCCCCTTTCTCAATGAGGACAAAGTGAGACTCGAATCTGAGAACCACACATTTCGATCATCAATAATCTTTTTCGCTCTTACGAAAATTTCGTTGTTACAGAACTAGCTGACGATCACATGCTTTCGTCAGTTCCCCCCAATTCAAAACCAATCTCAGTATTAAGCTAGCAATAAAAGTTAAAAGGTCGATCACACACGGAAAAGCTTAAGAGTAAAACAATCTAATTACACGGTGGGAGGAATTCCAAGAAAACAAAGAGAGAGAAATTTTTCTTCGGCAATCTCTAGAAGGTTCGACTCAAATAACAATCGTTAATCAACTTCAATGAATAAAAAAAAATTATTTTGTTTCATCAACTCTCTTTCGTAACAAATGCCAATAAGAGACAATCCGAAACAAAGCACACAAACCCTGTTATTGTTCGCCACTTCGATAAGCAAAGAGCACCACCATTCCTCTCATGCCAAGTCTGCAATTGCAGCCACTTCCACAATTACTCACAGAAGTGGCATGCAGGCCAAATGAAGAAAAAAAGCTAGGTCTGCAATCAACCAAAGCCATAAGATTAAAGGTAATAAAAATGAAAGATCTTTAACAACCATGCAAATAGGCTTTAATGCAAAATACTTCTATGATTTTAAGTCCTCAAATAGATAAACAGTTCGACAGCTAAAAGGTGAAAGCGCTCAAGCAAGAAGTGGAGGTTCACGTGGGACGGGGAGGGAGAGAAGGAGGGGAAGGCATTAGCTTTTCTGAAGGATTCCCATTAACCGGAA
The DNA here is from genome assembly GCA_038380435.1 of Ryuthela nishihirai. Classification (NCBI taxonomy): domain Eukaryota; kingdom Metazoa; phylum Arthropoda; class Arachnida; order Araneae; family Heptathelidae; genus Ryuthela; species Ryuthela nishihirai. The sequence goes on along the minus strand of JAWZYU010000002.1, from coordinate 19,834,571 downwards.
TGGGAAGTGTGATAGCGAACAATGCATGCTCTCAAAGTGAGGTTATTGCATTCATTTAACCCCAATCAGGACGTCGTTGCAGCTGATGGTGATGGTGGCGACCGATTGGTCGTTCTGATTTGACTGACTGATGAAGAGGGGATGGTTGGACATCGAGAACACTTAACCTCCATCTGGATGATGCTGCTTTGAGCTTTCTTACCTTCGTTAATCGGTTGGGTTGGGTTGTTTTACCTCTGAGCGGCACTTTTTTGCACACCATGGGCTAAATGGCCAGGTCACATGGACCCCGAAGGCTCAGAGAAGGTTGGGGGAGGGGACCCACTGGAACAGCTGTTGGGAGACAGATGGTAGCCTCCCGTCAAGGCCATCCAGCGTGTTCTTTAACGTGCGAATGGTATGGCTCTCCCGCACACGGGACCACGGTTTAACGTCCCATCCGACGGACGGCGGCCTTTCCAAGCCCATCGATGTCCCCTACTGACCGTGGGCAGGGCGGGGAATTTTGCGGAGATAAATCTCAACGCTGACCCAGCTGGGACTCGAACCTGGGAACTACAGATTTCGAGCCTGGCGCGCTACCGACTGAACCACCCCCGCCCCTTTCGTTAATCGGATGACTTGATCTGTTAACTTATGCTTTAAAGAAGAGATGTCAGTATCTGCGAGGAGGATGCAGAATGATGTCTTCGGATGTGGTTTCGAATCCGGATGTTGCTTGTCGATACCATGCGAGAGGAAATGGTAAACCACGGCAGACTCTATCTTTTTTTTTCTCGTGAAAAGGTACAGTCCTGATTATTCGGATTTTCATAATACACTTCTCTATCGAAAATGTTAGAGAACTTCCATGTTACGTCGCTGGCAATCTAACGTCGAAGCTGCCTACAACTTCTAAAATATGCATTTAATGGGAAAATGTTTACTTGAATCTTTCTAAATCTCGTTTTTTAACAATATTCGTTCAGTATTTAAAGAGTTATGGAAGATGGAACATTTCGCAACAGTAATGCATCATAAGAATTTGCCTCAGAAATTAATTAAAATTTAAATGATAATTATTGTTTCAATCCATTTAATGAAATAATACATATTTTTAGAAGTTTTCGTAATGATTATTGGGCATTAGGTAGTTCAACTTTGTAACTAATGATGAGGTTAGGCAAAGGAGTTTGCAACCTCCTTTAAGCAGCATATTGTGCAGAGAGAGACTCCGTTGGTTTGGCCATGTTGCACGTATGGATAATTATAGATTGGCGAATAGGGTTATGAACAGTGTGCCTAGAGGCCTCAGAAAGAGGGGGAGACCTAGGATGCGGTGGGCAGACAATGTCAAACAGGACCTTGTTAGAATTGGTGTGCAGTGACCACGTGGACGTAGCTCAGGATAGACTTACTTGGAGAACTAAATTGCACGGTCTGGTTGGACCTCCGTAGCCCATGGCTGCTTGAGGATGATGATGCCAGAATTATGAATGATTTTTATAAAACAATATAATTTATTGCTAAATATTACATTTTCCTTAACTTTAAATACTCAGTGGTTAGGTTTTTTTACCTCTGAACGGCACTTTTTTGCACACCATGGGCTAAATGGCCAGGTCACAAGGACCCCGAAGGCTCAGAGAGGGTTGGGGGAGGGGATCCACTGTAACAGCTGTTGGGAGACAAATGGTAGCCTCCCGTCAAGGCCATTCAGCGTGTTCTTTAACGTGCACAGGGTATCGCCCTCCAGCACACGGGCCACGGCTTAACGTCCCATCCGACGGACGGCGGCCTTTTCAAGCCCATCGGTGTACCCTACTGACCGTGCGCAGGACGGTGAGTTTTGCGGAGATAAATCTCAACGCTGACCCAGCTGGGACTCGAACCTGGGAACTATAGATTACCAGCCTGGCGCGCTACCGACTGAGCCACCCCCGCCCAAAACACTCAGTGAATATTGTTGAAAATAGAGATTCAAATAGATTTAATTATGATATTTAATATGAATAAATATAATATATAATTTTTGTAATAAATGCATATTTTAAAAATTATAGCGCTTTGATGTTAGATTCCCATCGACATATATGAAAAATTCCTTAATATTTTGGTAGAACAGTTTATAGAGAACATCAGAGTATTTTATAAATTAAAGTATATGAGATACGTGACACGAAGGTTGCCAGATCACTAATTTCTAAACCGAATCGTTACCAGACATTTTTTCTGAATTCTCTAATCGACCATAGTGTTCGGATACTTTCTTGAGCGACTGTATATTCTTGAAGCAAAGAGATGATGCTATATCTCATCACGTGTGTTTTGCACTCTTTGACCCTAACAAAAGACCAAACCAGATGTGACGAGATGAATGGGAAGATGAGGAATCGGTCGCTTCCGTCTATCCCGGAAGAAGGGGCATCCATGTCCGGCAGCATCTCCATGGAGGGTGGAAAGGAACACCGATGCTGTGAATGGCAGTGATATTTGTGACCTAATTATAGGGAAGGGGATGGAGAGGAGGAAGAGGGATGGGGGGGGGGTTCTGTAGGAAGAGGGGGCAGGAAGCGGTGAAGAACACCGGCATTAGTTTGAGAAGCCAAAAATAGATTTGGAAGCGACACGCCACCACCGTTACTTTGCTATGTAGGCCAGCATTGCCAACTGAAATTCCATTGCTCGTGCGGTATCTCTCTCTCTGTCTCCCACAGTCCGTTGACTCTGCCTCTGGGGCATTGTTGTCTGTCGCGCAGTGGCGATTGTTGACATTGCAGGATCCAAAAGAAGCTCTAGATTAAACAATTCAGAGGATTTGAGAAGCAAAATGGAGGATAAATAAAGGAGAAGTGTCAGTACTTGTTGTGGCCTGCGTTTCTTTATATTTTGCTGGGGACGGAGTCGGTTCAGGTTTTCTGGGGTTTTTTTAGTTTTAGAAAACTTTCTATTTTAGGCTCGACGTGGAGTGAAAAACAGACGAGATTAGGCGTCACAACATCCTTTTAGTCGTCCCTTCAGACCCCGAGGGAATAAAATGATTTTCTTGGTTGAAGAATTGATACAGATAGCTTTGTTTCACGTGATTCTTGGGTATTACTTCTGGGGTTATTGTCACGGATTTCATTTTTAATTTTTTGTCTAAATCTCTTGAATACTTTTCATTCTATATACAATAAACTAAATTTATGTGGGAAATTTTTTTATATGTCAATGGCTTTTTGTAGCTTTGATAATCTTATGGAGACCTGTCACCAGAAATAAGTTAAAGACTACTCAGAAATCTCCAATTTTGTTTTTAAACATTCGGATATTGATGATAATACAGAATCACTTCTGTACAGGGTTGGGTTGGGTTGTTTTACCTCTGAGTGGCACTTTTTTGCACACCATAGGCTAAATGGCCAGGTCACATGGACCCCGAAGGCTCAGAGAAGGTTGGGGGAGGGGACCCACTGGAATAGCTGTTGGGAGACAGATGGTAGCCTCCCGTCAAGGCCATCCAGCGTGTTCTTTAACGTGCACAGGGTATGGCTCCCCAGCACACGGGACCACGACTTAACGTGCAATCCGACGGACGGCGACCTTTTCAAACCCATCGGTGTCCCTTACTGACCGTAGGCAGGGCGGGGAATTTTGCGGAGATAAATCTCAACGCTCACCCAGCTGGGACTCGAACCTGGGAACTACAGATGACGAGCCCGACGCGCTACAGACTCAGCCCCCCCCCCCCCCCCCCCTCTGGTGGGGCCTGAGAAATGTAAATGGTGGTGGGTGGAGGAGGGGAAGAGACTAGATTTCCAGTTCAGTGTAATATTTCCCCCCTCCGTTTTGCAGGTATGAAATATAATTAAGTTTTTGCTAATTTTTTGCCTCTCTAACCCTTAATAGCATTCTGAAAGGGGGGGGGGGGGGGCTCGGCCTCCCTAGGTCCAGCCCTGATCTCATATTTGTGAATTAAGCACCACGTTTATGTAATTCAATGTGTTTTGAAAAGGAGAAAACATGATCCTGCAAGAAATTGTTATAATGAATTAAATAATTTGCTTCTTGGAGAACTACATGTCTATAATGTTCTGATGCATTGTAAAACATTGGGATATGCAAAATATTAAAACTCCATTCCTAAACTTAGACCTCGTTCAATTTAAGATTAATTTTTTCGTCAGCAGGTAAAACTACTTTTTAGTCCTGAAATAAACTGAAAATTCCTCGCTCAGACGGCAAAATTTTACTGGTCTCCCAAATTTTGAAGCAAATTATTTATGGAAAATTAAATATCAGTACAATTACACACTAGTCTGTCAAGTTTTAAAGAAAATATATACACCTCTGCCAAATAGCACAAATTAGGTATTGGTCATTCTAATTTTAACATAAATTAGTACTGATGCATAAAATTTTTACACAAATTAAGTATTGGTTCCTGAAATTTTGGAATGAATAACTGTCTGCAAAATGGTACTGTTCAGAAACATTTTACATGACTATATGTACTGTTTCACCAAATTTCAACACACAACACAAGACCACTAAATTTTATCGCAAACTGTATAATGATCCTTCAAATTTTGACACGAATTGTGCATTCTTCCGACAAACTCCCTCATAAATTATATACTGGCTGTGTAAAAAAAAGTATTACATAAAAAATTGGGGGGGGCTCAATCGGTAGCGCGTCCGTCTCGTAATCTGCAGTTCCCAGGTTCGAGTCCCAGCTGGGGCGGTGTTGAGATTTTTCTCCGTTGAGAAACTCCCGCCCTGCCCACGGTCAGTACGGGACACCGATGCGGCTTGGAAAGGTGCCGTTCGTCGGTTGGGACGTTAAAGCAGGGTCTTGTGTGTGAGAAAGTGCAATATCATGTGCATGTTAAAGAACACGCTGGATGGCCTTGACGGGGAAGCTACCATCAGAGCCTCCCAACAGCTGTTCCACTGGATCCTCTCCCTCAACCTTCTCTCAGCCTTTCGGATCCTTGTGACCGGACCATTTAGCCCACTGTGTGCAAAAAAATTACCCCTCATAGCTAAAACAATCCAACTGTGAAAATTTTAGAAAAAAATATATAATAGTCCTCCAAATTGCAACACAAATTACGTACTTATCCACTAAATTTTAACACTGCATTTGTCGGACAAATTCTAAGTACAAATCATGCATAAAATTTGCTCACACATTTCCCTGTCAATGAATTGGTAAAGATTATAATTTACTGGTCTAGACAACTTCCACGCGTTGTAGTGTTGTGTTCCTGCCAGACACCAGCACTGTGTTCTTGCTAGAGAACTTCAATCGCTACAAGCCATTTCAACTGTTCCCATTGAACCAAACTAAAGCCGAACGCATAAAGAACGTTGAACTGTGTCAAACGATCTGTTTCCGCCACTAGTGGAATGCCGTGTGCACCGCACACAAACACAGAGTCTTGCAAAAATTGCTCCTTTGCCCGGTAAACATGGACTTGCGGAACAGGAAAGCCATCAATCAGTGTTGTCTCTGTTATCAACGCCGCAAATCGAAAGGTTAACAGCAAATAGACTGAACGAATTATTAGCTTCTTCCTTAGTATTGACAACAATAAAGCATGGGAAATTCTGTTCCTATTGGCTGTTAGGTGTATCGTGACAGGAGAGTATGGTTTTCTGCTGTTTCGTATATGCGCATGCTATTTTTAGGAGTTTAAAAGTAGGTCTCCTGGATATGTGGGAAACAGTTCTCTGATGCTAATAAAATGCTTCGCGATGTCTGTCTAAGATTATTGAGGTCACTTTGCGTTTGATTCGGTGATGGGATCAGGTCTAATAAATCTTCGTAATTGCGAACTTAGGTAGCAGCTTTGTTGCCAAGATGTTTCTTCTTCGATGGAAAGATTTAAGTTTTGAGATTGGTGAATGATTTGAAGTGGAATGTTCGTTATCGTCTTTGGTTATTAAGTAAGAAAAAGCAATTTGTCTTTGGAAGTTGTTTAGTTTGATTCTATCTGCCATAGTTTACATACCTTTATAAGAGTCGCTGGAGGAAATGATTTTTATCGTTCATTGTCAGTGATATAACTGGAGGTGCGAAATTAAAAAGGAATATTCAGACCCCGAATGCTCTGAGAAGGTTGGGGGAGGGACCCACTGGAACAGCTGTTCGAAGACAGATGGTGGCCTCCCGTCGAGGTCATCCAGTGTGTTCTTTAACGTGCACAGGGTACGGCTCTCCCGCACACGGAGTCACGGCTTAACGTCCCATCCGACGGACGGCGGTCTTTCCAAGCCCATCGGTGTTCCCTACTGACCGTAGGCATGGCGGGGAATTTTGCGGAGATAAGTCTCAACGCTGACCCAGCTGGGACTCGAACTTGGGAACTGCAGATTACGAGTTTGGCGCGCTACCGACTGAGCCACCCCCGCCCCATTCGGCTGAAGATTATCGTATCCTATATCATTGCAGTTGAGCCAAGCTAGTAATCATAGTTCGCTACCCTGATTTAAGATATACCGCATTACTTGTGGGTTGCACGCTGCTCACCAATTTGCAACTCCTGTCTTCCAGAGGGGCGGGGGTGGCTCAGTCGGTAGCGCGTTAGGCTCGTAATCTGTAGTTCCCAGGTTCGAGTCCCAGCTGGGTCAGCGTTGAGATTTATCTCCGCAAAATTCCCCGCCCTGCCCACGGTCAGTAGGGGACACCGATGGGCTTGGAAAGGCCGCCGTCCGTCGGATGGGACGTTAAGCCGTGGCCCCTTGTGCGGGAGAGCCATACCCTGTGCACGTTAAAGAACACGCTGGATGGCCTTGACGGGAGGCTACCATCTGTCTCCCAACAGCTGTTCCAGTGGGTCCCCTCCCCCAACCTTCTCTGAGCCTTCGGGGTCCATGTGACCTGGCCATTTAGCCCATGTTGTGCAAAAAAGTGCCGCTCAGAGGTAAAACAACCCAACCCAACTGTCTTCCAGAAATATATCGAATGCTGTTGAAACTAATTCTATTTCCTCGACGACGCTGAGTACACGGAACACGGAACTGTCTTCATTTACTCACCGGAGCATTCTTTCACTTCGGACCAATTTTCCCTTTCCTTATATCCAGAGGGAGATTCCCTTTTTGAAATAACACCAATGTTGCTCCAGACGTTGAAACTGATTTCGCGTCGATTGAGACCAAGCGACATGACACATTGAGACGCTTGAGCCATCCTATGCGACTGCGTGCTCTACTAAATCGCGTGCAACATCCGCATTTTATTCTCTTGTCTCTCAGACAGTTGCACGTGTGGGATTCCAGTGCGCGCCGATCATTTGACCAGCGGCAATTGAGCCCCGGGGATGGGCACGCGACATGGTGTCGTTGACACGCTCTGTGTCGCCTGATCCCATAAATAAGAGGGCAACAGAGGTTCGCATCCGAATTGTAGCTCATCTGATTGCTGACTGGATGACCCTCTTTTAAGGCACCAGCATGAGTATGTCGATTCCTTTATGCATTTATTCGCAACGGTTTGGTTATTTGGTCGTTGTTTGGGTTCGGTTGTTTTACCTCTGAGCGGTACTTTTTTGCACACCATGGGCTAAATGGCCGGGTCACATGGACCCCGAAGGCTCAGAGAAGGTTGGGGGAAGGGGACCCACTGGAAGAGCTGTTGGGAGACAGATGGCAGCCTCCCGTCAAGGCCATCCAGTGTGTTCTTTAACGTGCACAGGGTATAGCTCTCCCGCACACGGGCCACGGATTAACGTCCCATCCGACGGACGGCGGCTTTTCCAAGCCCATCGGTGTCCCCTACTGACCGTGAACAGGGCGGGGAATTTTGCGGAGATAAATCTCAACGCTGACCCAGCTGGGACTCGAACCTGGGAACTACAGATTACGAGCCTGGCGCGCTACCGACTGAGTCACCCCCGCCCCCAGGTACTCCAGATGTTTGTAAAATTTGTAATGTATGCAAACAGAAATACATGCTTGCTGAAATAAAACAAAAAAATGAATGAATACAGCAATTAAAAATATAACTTTGTTGAATAAAGCATGGAATAAAGTGGTAGACACTGTACACAGAAACAAATGCAGAAAATGATACTTAATTTTTAATCTAATAAATGAAATATCTTAATTAACCATAATTTTTATAGGAAGACAACGCTATCTAGGAATAGGGTTCGGATGTTTTACGTCTGAGTGCATTTTTGGCACACAATGAGCAGGTCACAAGGACCCCGAGGGCTCAGAGAAGTTTGAATGAATTGTAACCACAGGATGACTGTGAGAAGCTGGATGGTAGCTATCCGCCAAGACCATCCACGTGTTTTCAAACAGAACAGGGGGTATGTATGGCTTTCTTGCATACGGGACCACGTCTGAACATCGTATCCGACAGATTTGGGAATAGGAGTCTTAATCGTTAATGCCCTGTAACTGGTTTATCACATAATATTGTTACGACAGATAAATGTGCTACAATGAACTTGTGATGTGATGTATCGTCTTGGTCCCCGCATGTGTTTCAGCGTGCGAGTTACGTCACCAACGACATCGAAGGAACTTGACTGAAAGACTAAAGAATAAATGTTAATTAGGAGAATTTATGTGAAGTAAAACGTAGTTTGTTTTAGTCTATGCAGTTTAGTCTAAACAAGAAATGTTTTATGTGGAGTGTGCGCAGCAGGTAAAATAAGTTTTTTAATGCCCTGTTAGAAGACTCGCAAGAAAAAGAAGGATGTTTAGGTTGTTGAAGATGTAGGGTAAGATGTGGGTTGGGTTGTTTTACCTCTGAGCGGCACTTTTTTGCACACCATGGGCTAAATGGCCAGGTCACATGGACCCCGAAGGCTCAGAGAAGGTTGGGGGAGGGGACCCACTGGAACAGCTGTTGGGGGACAGATGGTAGCCTCCCGTCAAGGCCATCCAGCGTGTTCTTTAACGTGCACAGGGTATGGCTCTCCCGCACACGGGGCCACGGCTTAACGTCCCATTCGACGGACGGTGGCCTTTCCAAGCCCATCGGTGTCCCCTACTGACCGTGGGCAGGGCGGGGAATTTTGCGGAGATAAATCTCAACGCTGACCCAGCTGGGACTCGAACCTGGGAACTACAGATTACGAGCCTGGCGCGCTACCGACTGAGCCACCCCCTCCCCCGGAGGGTAAGGTGTGTGTTCACCGAAAGTGCGGCGTGTACTCACCGAGAGAAGGATACCTTCTCATCGAGATAAGGTGTCCTTTCTCGCTATCCGGATGAAGCATTCTCATCGAGGATAGGATTGTGTTCTCTCCAAGAATTAGCACCTTGCTCTAATATTTGGATGCCTACTCTGCTAAAACTTGGGGGCGGGGGTGGCTCAGTCGGTAGCGCGCCAGGCTCGTAATCTGTAGTTCCCAGGTTCGAGTCCCAGCTGGGTCAGCGTTGAGATTTATCTCCGCAAAATTCCCCACCCTGCCCACGGTCAGTAGGGGACACTGATGGGCTTGGAAAGGCCGCCGTCCGTCGGATGGGACGTTAAGCCGTGGCCCCGTGTGCGGGAGAGCCATACCCTGCGCACGTTAAAGAACACGCTGGATGACCTTGACGGGAGGCTACCATCTGTCTCCCAACAGCTGTTCCAATGGGTCCCCTCCCCCAACGTTCTCTGAGCCTTCGGGGTCCATGTGACCTGGCCATTTAGCCCATGGTGTGCAAAAAAAGTGCCGCTCAGAGGTAAAACAACCCAACCCTGCTAAAACTTTTTTTGAGTCTCCGTAATTTATTTCACCGACTAATTTCTTCAGTAGGAAAGTAACAATATTGAACAGAATAATGAAATGTATAAGACTGAAGCAAAAAGAAAATGGATTTATTCGTTTTCCATTCTATAAAGGGGGAATTTTCACTTCAAATTATTTTTTTCCTTCACGCCAAGAAACTCCTTATTTTGTGGGCCATGAAGAATGAACCGAAAGACCCCACCCCCCTTCCCCCGTGATTCATTAAGGATCTATGGAGGGCAATTCAATGTGAACAGGATGAGACCCATCTTTATCAGGATCCTTATCAGCAATACGTGCGGAACAATCTCATGGGTTATCCAATGTGATTTAAAGCAAACACTCGTTATAATAACAAAAGATACACACGTCAAAGTTCAGAAATCGCTCCACGGGACTGATATGGGTTTAATTTAATGTCGTTAAGAAAGCTGGGTTGGCACTTTTTTTGTCCAGTCACAAGGACCCCGAGGACTCAAAGAAGGGGACCCACTGGATAGCTACAAGGCCATTCAGGGTGTTTTTTTTTAACATGCAGAGGGTATGGCTCTTCCCCACACGGTGCCACGGCTTAGAGTCCCATCAGAAAGTCTGAGGATGGCTCAATAGGTAGCGCAGCAGGCTTGAGATATGAAACTGCCAGGTTCGAGTCTTACTGGGCCAGCGTTGAGATTTATCTCCGCTAAACCCCACCCTGATCTCGGTCACTAGGGGACACCGATGACCTTGGAAAGGCCGCCAACCTTCGGATAAGACGTAAAGTCGTGTTCCCGTGTGCGGGATAGCCATACTCTGTATCTCATCCAGCTGTTCTGAGTTAAAGAACAGCTGGTAGCCTTGACAGAACGCCATCATCTGTTTCCTAACAGCTATCCAATGAGTCCGCTTCCCCCCCCCCTAACTTTCTCTGAATCCTCGGGGTCCTTGTGACCTGGTCATTTAGCCAATTTTGCGCAAAAAAAAAATAAATAAATAATGGGCTTTCAGAGGTAAAACAACCCAATATGTCCCATCCAACGGATGGCAGCATTAAATACCTGGGAACTATCTATTGCAGGCTTGGGGCGCTACCGACTGCACTCCCCCCCCCCCCACCTCTGCAAAACCGGGCTAAACAGATGCTATGTTTACTTGTGTAGCAATATTTAGGAATGAAACAATCCAAAACACACGACAAATATATATATTTGACATTATCATCAAAACATGCCGAAATAGTTTTTTTTCAGCTCAGAAGAAACATTAGGAAGGAAACAGAACAGAAAAAATGTGCCACCGAACTCTTTAAGGTTAGCATCGAAACGCATTGCACGTGACATTCATCCTCGGTCACAATATGGAATCGTGGCTATCAATAGCTGATGTTTATAATCGGTGTCGCTTTGCTTCAAAGGTTTCTAAACATTGTGCTCAATGAAGCAACTGAAGCATAAGGAGACACATTCATTTGCATCAGGGTTAGATGAGTCACGTTTCGGAGAATGGCCAGCACAAAAGATGCTTATAAGACTGAATACCTCGACCCCTTTACGGTATAGCCACACTGGAAGCGGGTTGAGCGTTATTAGCTTCACCAAACCTTCTGGCGTTTTAAAACTCAAAATTAAAACATTACCAACAATGGAGGAGGCCTCACACCAAATTGGAGTTTGCGCAGAACCATTCCATTAAAATATCACAGATTTTCCGAAACTGGGGAGGGGCTAGAGGGGAACGACGCAAAATTTTAAGGGGGCGTAGAGATGTATTTTTAGAATTTCGTTTCTTTTAAATAATTATTGATAATTATTTATTTTTTACAGTTTACAGCATGTGTTACTTAGAGTCTATGTTTAATTCATTGAGATAAATATTATTTTTACAGAGAAATTTGAAAAAAAATTTTCAATTTATTTTGCTTACAGTATATTATTATTTTTACAAGTTTACATTTGTAGTTTTCTTTTTGGTAATTTTATTTGATTATACATGTAATTTTTTATGTTTATATTTCTTACATATATGTTATATTTGTGGTAACTCTATGTAGCACTGTACAATTTTATTTGCTAATAAATCCATAAAGATTAACTGTATAGGCTTTGAATGATTAATAATCGGTCTCGCATTCATTCGAAGAACAATAATTTATTGTTGTATTTCTCAGATACACAATTTTAAAATATTACATTTTACAATATATATTCTTCTTTATACATAGTTTGTCCAATAAAAATCATATATCTATTCATACCATTTATATATATATATATGGAAAATTTTAATATTATATTTCATTAGTGTTTTATAATTTTACCTACATTTTTCAGTACAAGTCTGAGAAAAAATGCTGAGTCTTCCACGAGAGTAAAAACTCGCTTGTGGGAGAAATTTAACAGTTATGTTGTAATAAAATGAAAAGGCAACATGCTTCAGTTTCACATTTCCTCACACTTTGCTAGCTTGATCAAAAAATCTAAGTAAATGTTTAACTAATTTATAAGTTTGAAAATTATCATTTAGAATAAATGAAATAAAAAAAGTAAAATGACTTTACTGGGTAGAAAAACATAAAAAAAATATAAAAATCTATATTGAACTGTTCGTTAGTAAGTGGTTCAGTTGAGTACCTTAAGGGCAACTCAGCATCAAATGAAATTTTATTACATTTAAATCTCTTTTATTTCAAAACATAGTCTCAATATTTACCACATTCAAAATCCATTTTCTTAATTCCTTATAGAAAAAGTTATCATTTCTTATTCCTTTGATGTACTCTGGTAAGCAGTTAAAAAACTTTGGCGCCAAATAAACATAATGTTTTTCAACAATAGTTTTGTTCGCTTTTAAATCAAGTAAGAAAAGGTTTTTTGACAGTCGAGTATTCTTTTCAAATGTCCGTAAGGTTTGTACATTAAAATTCATTCTTATGTATTTCAGTACCTGAAATACATATAATTTCCTTATTTGTAAAATACCGAATTCATTGTATACATTTGCAACGCTTTCAAATTTTCTTAGTTTCATCATGCATCTAATTATGTGATTCTGCACATAGTGTAACGGTTTGATTGTTGTCAAATAGACTCCACCCCCACGATAATAAAAAAAATATCCCCTCAAGCAGAACCATAGAGCAAATAAGATTTAATCCAAGAAAAGTAAATAATTTTCAATAAAGATAAATTTACGAATTTCCGGATATAATAAATTTTAGGTATAATGCAGTTAATCTTTTTAACATCATATATTTGTATTTTCCAGGACATCTTTCTGTCAATAAAAGTACCCAAATATTTATAGCATTCAACCCCCTCAATTTTGTCATAATTGCAATTTTTTCCAGCACAAACTTCAGAATAGAAAATGATCCTGTCACGAAAAAAATCAATCTCATTTTCTCTTGGTCTACTAAAAATATATTTCGTCTTCTTTGTATTTAAAAAGAGTTTATTAAATTTTAGCCACGTTCTTATTTCTATCCAGTCGCTATTTATATTTTCTAAAATTTGCTTTTCCTCTCCAGAATATATTAGTGCAGCATCATCTGCAAATGAAATTACTTTACTATTCAAATCCAATGTAGAGAAGTTATTTATATAAAAGTGGTTAGCGCGCTTGGCTACTGATCTACGGGACCTGGGTTCGAGCCCCGGGTAAGGCATGGCTGTTTGTGTCGTTTTTCTGCTGAGGTCCTGCCATCCTCTCAGACCTTCTACTGTGGCATATAAACTGACAGCTCCTGTCAGACCTCTGTGGCAAGCAGCTGCTTGAGGGGTAATTATTATTATTATTAAAAAAAAATTACTAAGTAAAAAAACTACTTAAAAAAATAAAGGTCCCAAAACAGAACCCTGAGGGACATCAACTTGAACATTTGTTTCTTCACTAAAATATTTTTCAATTTTTACTTTTTGCTTCCTATTCATTAAATAGCTCCTAATCCATGAAAGCAAGTTTCCCTAACACCATTGGTTTTTAACTTTTCTAATAATAATAATAAAATGAACCTTATTTAAGCATTTAAGAAGCAACGCAAGTTTCGTTGTCGAAATACCCATAAGTTACCAAGGTTTACCTTACCTATTCTTTTTACACTAAGATAAATCCCACTTTGCTTTTCTTCTTGGCTTCTTGTCAGAAAGGGGCGAGGGTGGCTCAGTCGGTAGCGCGCCAGGCTTGTAATCTGCAGTTCCCAGGTTCGAGTCCTAGCTGGATCAGCGTTGAGATTTATCTTCGTAAAATTCCCCGCTCTTCCCACGATCAGTAGGGGACACCGATGGGCTTGGAAAGGCCGCCGTCCGTCGGATGGAACGTTAAACCGTGGCCCCATATGCGGGAGAACCATACCCTGTGCACGTTAAAGAACATGCTGGATGGCCTTGACGGGAGGCTACCATCTGTCTCCCAAAAGCTGTTTCAGTGAGTCCCCTCCCCCAACTTTCTCTGAGAGTTCGGGGTCCATGTGACCTGGCCATTTAGCCCATGGTGTGCAAAAAAGTGCCGCTCAGAGGTAAAACAACCCAACGTTGAAGAACACGCTGGATGGCCTTGACGGCAGGCTACCATCTATCTCCCAACAGCTGTTACAGTGGATCCCCTCCCCCCAACTCTCTCTGAGCCTTCGGGGTCCATGTGACCTGGCCATTTAGCCCATGGTGTGCAAAAAAATGCCGCTCAGAGGTAAAAGAACCCAACGTTAAAAAATACGCTGGATGGCCTTGACGGGAGGCTACCATCTGTCTCCCAACAGCTGTTTCAGTGAGTCCCCTCCCCAACTTTCTCTGAGCCTTCGGGGTCCATGTGACCTGGCCATTTAGCCCATGGTGTGCAAAAAAGTGCCGCTCAGAGGTAAAACAACACAACACTCTTGTCACAAATGGAATTAAGCTTTACTTTAAACATTAAGAATACCCTGCATCAGACGATGAACTCTTCCTACAGAGAAATTAAAGACAGCTTGCTCGACTAACATATTTGCTTCTTCGGTTTGATTGCCAGATCTCTTGAGGAACCTTCACTTCAGCGAAAACGAAATATAAGGTAATTTCTCATTTAGATTCATATAAACAGTAACTTCTCTAAAAGGAAAACAAGCCAATACTTTTTACTACAGAAAACTTCTTAATGTTCGTTTCTTCGTTATTATTTTAAGTCTGTCTGTTCAACACCTCTTATAACAGAAGGCCTATGTACCAAATTTTTGACGTCACTTAAGTAGTCCTACTTTATAGACAATTCTTTTATTTTTAATTCTAATGTTATTACTGGTGGACTCTTGTGCTGAACTTTATTCTAATGTTTATCTATAAATATATTTTATTTAGAAAGAAATTTTTCGTATTGATTATCAAATATAATAACGTTAATTAATGCAAATAAAATTTCTCCTGAACAAACTATATTTATAGACAAATATTAGTATAAAGATTTGCACAGAATCCACCAGCAATAATATTAGAATCAAAAATATAAGAAGTGTCTATATGGTAGGACTACTTAAGCTGACGTCATAAAGTTGGTCACCTGGCTTTCTGTTACAGGAGGTGTTAGTCTATATCAATAAGCTAGTGACGCAATTCTAATGTTGAACCATAACACGAGCAACAAATGACACATCAGTTCTAGTTCATATTGTTACACGTTCATCTGTCATAACAATATATAAAACATATTTTCAAGCCCTCTTTATTGTTGCTCTGATGCAAATGGGATTCCGTTCAACAATTGAATTCTCCACGAAAATAGAAACATGATTTGGCAAAAATCTGTTGTAAACAGATCTTGCTGTTATGGATCTTCTGCTTGTTTCACCATCCTCCCTATTGACTCTTCTGCTATTAAATCATTCTCTTAGGGTTTATCTATCTATAGGTGGCGCTGAAATCAGTGACAATAGCTAGTTTGTATTCTTCTTTTCATTCTTGACAAAATACCCACCTCGCTCCTTCTGGTGGTGCTGCGGGGCGGGGGTGGCTCAGTCTGCGACAGTCAGAACTGAATGCGTAGTCAGAACTACAGATGCGCGCCAGGCTCGTCATCTGTAGTTCCCCGGTTCGAGTCCCAGCTGGGTCAGCGTTGAGATTTATCTCCGCAAAAATTCCCCGCCCTGCCCACGGTCAGTAGGGGACACCGATGGGCTTGGAAAGGCCGCCGTCCATCGGATGGGACATTAAGCCGTGACCCCGTGTGCGGGAGAGCCATACCCTGTGCACGTTAAAGAAACGCTGGATGGCCTTAACGGGAGGCTACCATCTGTCTCCCAACAGCTGTTCCAGTGGGTCCCCTCCCCCAACCTTCTCTGAGCCTTCGGGGTTCATGTGACCTGGCCATTTAGCCCATGGTGTGCAAAAAAGTGCCGCTCAGAGGTAAAACAACCCAACCCTGGTGGTGCTGCGAGGCTATCTCAGTGTCGAAGCGTCCAGGGAATTCCAATGCTTCCCTTAAAATTCTAATAAACATTAAAATTGAAATAAATGAAATATAAAAATGTTTTGACAAAAAAGTAACAGAATTTTCATAAGTTTAATAAGTCTATTCGAACACGTACTTTACATTTATGTAATATTCTTCGAATTTTCCTGTTTTATTACACTTTATAATAAATAGAAGTATTGATTTGACAAGCTAGTTAAGTTAAGAGAGTTTGAAAAAGCCTCTCAATATCGCTACTGCAATGGTCATTTTATTTCACAGTGGAAGTCCGAGTTTGGTGCAGTGCCGACTGGGTTTTTAATAAAATAAAATAAATAAATACCCCCTCAAGCAGCTGCTTGCCACAGAGGTCTGACAGGAGCCTGTCAGTTAATATGCCAGAGTAGAAGGTCTGAGAGGATGGTAGGCCTTCAGCAGAAAAACGACACATACATCCATGCCTTACCCGGGCTCGAACCCAGATCCCTTAGATCAGTACTCAAGCGCGCTAACCACTCGACCACGGGACGGCTCCTGGGTTTTTACATTATATATATTTTATATATACTTTGTGTGCTGGGGTCCTTCCATCCTCAAAGACCTACTACTATGATATATAAACTGACAGGGCTCCTGTCTGACCTCTGTAGCAAGCAGCTGCTTGAGGGGGTATTTATTATTTTTATATATATATATACTTTGTGAGAGGAGGGCGGTGTTGGCTCAGTTGGTAGCGCGCCAGGCTCATAATTTGCCGTTTCCAGGATCGAGTCCCAGATGGGCAAGCGTTGATATTTATCTCTGCAAAACTCCCCACACTGTCCATGGTCAGTAGGGGACACCGAAGGGCCGCCATCCGTCGGATGGGGCGTTAAGCCGTGGTCCCGTCCGACGAACCTCATATTATTTTGATACTAGATCGTGTGGGCTCACTCACGGAAATATTGAGCGTGTGCAGTTACCGTTCACAGCTTTTTTATACTTTTTGGAGCGACTGTACAGTGCTCTGAACACTGAGCCGCCAGTCGCAGATCAAGATCTCTCTTTAATAATGTGAACTAATTTCCTGCCGTACACAACTAAATTTCTGTTTGTATTGGTGGCGGGGCTGGCTCAGTCGGTAGTGAGCCAGGCTCGTGATCTGTAGTTCACAAGTTCGAGTCTTATCTGGGCCAGCGTTGAGATTTATCTCCTCAAAATTCCCCACTCTGCCCACGGTCAGTAGGGGATTTCCAAGGGTTTGGAAACGCGCTGCCCGTCGAATGGGATTTTAAGCCGTGGCCCGTGTGCGGGAGAGCCATACCCTGTGCACGTTAAAGAACACGCTGGATAGCTTCGACGGGAAGCTACCATATGTCTCCCAAAAGCTGTTCCAGTGGGTCCCCTTCCCCCAACCTTCTCTAAGCCTTCAGGGTCCTTGTGACTTGGTCATTTCTCCCATTGTGTGGAAAAAAGTGCCGCTCTGGGACAAAACAACCCAAGCCATTATGAATGCTTTTTATAAAACAAGATAATTTATTGTTAAATATTCAAACTTCCACAACTCTTTAATTACTGGGGGCGGGGGGTGGATCAGTCGGTAGCGCGCCAGGCTCGTAATCTGCAGTTCCCAGGTTCGAGTCCCAGCTGGTCAGCGTTGAGATTTATCTCCGCAAAATTCCCCGCCCTGCCCACGGTCAGTAGGGGACACCGATGGGCTTGGAAAGGCCGCCGTCCGTCGGATGGGACGTTAAGCCGTGGCCCCGTGTGCGGGAGAGCCATAACCTGTGCACGTTAAAGAACACGCCGGATGGCCTTGACGGGAAGCTACCATCTGTCTCCCAACAGCTGTTCCAGTAGGTCCCCTCCCCCAACCTTCTCTGAGCCTTCGGGGTCCCTGTCACCTGGCCATTTAGCCCATGGTGTGCAAAAAAGTGCCGCTCAGAGGTAAAACAACCCAAACAACTTTAATTAATAAAATAATAAATATCCCCTCAAGCAGCAGCTTGCCACAGAGGTCTGACAGGAGCCTGTCAGTTTATATGCCAAAGTAGAAGGTCTCAGAGGATGGCAGGACCTCAGCAGAAAAACGACACAAACAGCCATGCCTTACCCGGGACTCGAACCCAGGTCCCTTAGATCAGTAGTCAATATTGTTCAAAAATCAAGATTTAAATAGATTTGATTATGATCTTTAATTTATCTTCAGTCACATTTTCTCATTAAATGCATTTTTTAGAATTTATAGAGCTTCGAAGTTAGGTTTCAGTTGACATAACACGGAAATTCTTTAACATTTCAGTAGAACAAGTGCATATCGATGGAATAAAGCATAATTATTAAGGAATCGTTTACCGCGACCATTAATGAAACGAGGAGACAGAAATAGCTCCATGATTAGTCAGCGGCATAAATAAGATTGCATCATTTGATAGCCATTCGCGAAACATTTGTGATTGTGATCGTCATTATCTGTCTGATGGCCGAGAATAGCTCGAGCCACGAGATCCAGTTGCGACAAGAACGAGAGCCACTCCTCTCTCGTGCACATCGATCCGTCGTTTTTTCGTTGCATTGTGACGTATTTGATCCGATTGTAACGCAGGCTGATGAGCGCTTCGCATTTCTCAGACTCCGTGAAACGCCATTGCGAAGAGATAAATTCTGAAATGTCAGTTTTATCAAATGATAAAAGACATGGGGGTAGTCTAATCTGTTCCTTCGCTGCATTCCTCTTCGCGTCGTTTACTCTCAGGTGAAAGGTCAACAGTTGTTTTTATTTTCATATCTTCGGAGCAATATGTAAATACGTTTTGACATAATGGCAAATATTTCGGTTAATGCGAAGGTAGAGATCGTCAGTACAGAGAGAAATCGAATTTTCTCTCTAATATATCGTCAGGTGGGAATCATAAAAATTCCATATTCTGCTCCCAATAATTCGATACAGTGCAATGAGATGTTAATAGTTCTACTCGTTCGATATCAGTAACTCGGGTTGGGTTGTTTTACCTCTGAGCGGCACTTTTTTGCACACAATGGGCTAAATGGCCAGGTCACAAGGACCCCGAAGGATCAGAGAAGGTTGGGGGAGGGGACCCATTGGAACAGCTGTTGGGAGACAGATGGTAGCCTCCCGTCAAGGCCAACCAGCGTGTTCTTTAACGTGCACAAGGTATGGCTCTCCCGCATACGGGACCACGGCTTAACGTCCCATCCGACGGGCGGCGGCCTTTCCAAGCCGATCGGTGTCCCCTACTGACCGAGGGCAGGGCGGAGAATTTTGAAGAGATAAATCTCAACGCTGACCCAGCTGGGACTCGAACCTGCAGTAGCTCGGTATTTTCCTTTGAACTTAATTAAAACAGAAATAAAAAATGTTGTTGAAAAAATAAAATAAAATAAATAAATACCCCCTCAAGCAGCTGCTTGCCACAGAGGTCTGACAGGAGCCTGTCAGTTTATATGCCATAGTAGAAGGTCTGAAAAGCATTTCATAAATAATTTTATATTTTTAAAGTGTGTGTAAATAATTCTTTCAATATTCGTCGTATTGTTTTGATTATTTGATCATCTTGCTGTTCTTAAATGTTTAAACCTTTGTATCTGTTGAAATACTGAAAGAATATTTTTGAAAATCGAGATTTAGATAGATGTGATTGAGATCTCTAAATTATCTTCAGTCACATTTTGTCATAAAACGCGTATTTCAGAAGTTGTAGATTCAACAACCACAGAGTGTATATTCGCTATAAAAAATATGAAATATACTGTAGCACGGTCCTCATAGAATGGCAAATGTAAATATTTCATTGTTAACCAGAATTAGGGGACTCAAAAAATTGAATTCAAATCGATAGCGCTTTATTTGAAATTTCACCCAAAAACACTTGTAGCAGGATATAACAGGTTTATTTGTAAAAGTTATATCCTTTTCTTTCCTCGAAAAATTATCTTTATCCCCCCCCCCTGTAATTTTTTTATGAAAAAAAAGTTTCGGAATTTTTCTTACAACACCCTAGACAAAATGTTTGTGATAAACAGAGTAGTTGTAGACACAGTTGGGTTGGGTTGTTTTACCTCTGAGCGGCACTTTTTTGCACACCATGGGCTAAATGGCCAGGTCACATGGACCCCAAAGGCTTAGAGAAGGTTGGGGGAGGGGACCCACTGGAACAGCTGTTGGGAGACAGATGGTAGCCTCCTGTCAAGGCCATCCAGCGTGTTCTTTAACGTGCACAGTGTATGGCTCTCCCGCATACGGGGCCATGGCTTAAAGTCCCATCCGACGGACGGCGGCCTTTCCAAACCCATCGGTGTCCCCTACTGACCGTGAGCAGGGCTGGGAATTTTGAGGAGATAAATTTCAACGCTGACCCAGCTGGGACTCGAACCTGGGAACTGCAGATTACGAGCCTGGCGCGCTACCGACTGAGCCACCCCCGCCCCTGTGTAGACACAGTAATGCATAAGTAGGAACTGGAATTGTCATGGAGACACTATGAGACTGCGCAGTTCACCCTTCGAGGGTTCTAATAGATCATTGGTCAATAACACATCAATCACTTGTGAATCAACCAATGATTTATGGGAGCATTCAAGCTCTTCTGCTGCCCAGTCGGTACTGCACCAAACTCGTAATCTGATTCCCCAGGTTCGAGTCCCAACTGGTTCTGGGTCTTCCCGTCAAGGCCAACTAGCGTATTTTTTTTAACGTACACAAGGTATGGCTCTCCCGCACGTACACAAGGTATGGATCTGGCAACCTTCGTGTCACGTGACACGAAGGTTGCCAGATCACTAATTTCTAAAAAAATCGTTGCCAGTATTTTTTCTGAATTCTGTAATCAACCATAGTGTTCGGATATTTTTTTGAGCGACTGTACCTGTTATCAAGAGGTCATATTTTCATTTCCTCTTAGTGGTACAAACTATACTGGGATCGAATCCTCGGTAAGGTTCAGATAGATGTCTCTGCTGAGATCTCGTCTTTCCCATATATTAGACAGGATGTTTCCAAAGCAGATTTGCAACTTTGAGAGGATACCTTTTTGAGCGACTGTTTGGCTACTGATCTAAGTGACTTGGGTTCGAGCCCCGGATAAGGCATGGATGTTCGTGTTGTTTTTCTGCTGAGGTCCTGCCATCCTCTCAGACCTTCTAGTATGGCATATAAACTGACAGGCTCCAGTCAGACCTCTGTGACAAGCAGCTGCTTGAGGGGGGTATTTATTTATTTTTATTTATGTAGCACGTGTGCCGTCCCGTGGC
This sequence comes from Ryuthela nishihirai, assembly GCA_038380435.1. Classification (NCBI taxonomy): domain Eukaryota; kingdom Metazoa; phylum Arthropoda; class Arachnida; order Araneae; family Heptathelidae; genus Ryuthela; species Ryuthela nishihirai. The sequence continues at coordinate 19,813,227 of JAWZYU010000002.1, read as the reverse complement.
CGAGTGGTTAAAGCGCTTGGCTACTGATCTACGGGACCTGGGTTCGAGCCCAGGATTAGGCATGGATGTGTGTGTCGTTTTTCTGCTGAGGTCCTGCCATCCTCTCAGATCTCCTACTATGGCATATAAACTGACAGGCTCCGGTCAGACCTCTGTGACAAGCAGCTGCTTGAGGGGGTATTTATTTTTATTTTTTATTTAGCACTTAACGGTCAGAAACAGGGCGAAACCTTCTCAGCTTTCGCGTTTACGGATTTTGGATTTTGTGCAAAAATATTGCCTGACGGTGAATGCAGCTTTAAGTGTTACGATCATTCTCAGCTAGTTGTTGAATTGTTGAGGGAACGTGAAAGGAGGGGGAGGGGGGAAAACACGTGAAGAAATATGATACAGTTACATTCCCTTTCAGTGATTGCGTGCATCATGAACCTGTTCGCTCTGATCACATGCTTTTGGTCAGCCAATAAGAAGAAAAGTTTCGCTTCTCTGAAAGGAAATGCATTCAACGAGAAAGGGAAAGCAAATATCTGATGAACCTCTTTTGTATCAAGAGTCTTTCATCCTGGATACGAATAAAAGAGAGAAACTCTTATTGACCTTGATCTTCGGCGAAGGACACAGCCAGATCATGTGCACATTGAAAATAAATTGAACGACCTTGATGGGAAAGTGTCGTTTGTTCCTAATTTGAATTTGCATTCCTAGCTCCTAGTTGCATTTTGGGGTTGGATTGCTTTACTTCTCAGAAGCACTTTTTTTGTACACCATGTGCTAAATAGCCAGGTCACAAGGACCCCGAGGGATGAAAAAAGGTTGGCGGGCTGGTAAACCACTATAAGGTAAAATCACTGTACAGCTGTTAGGAGACATATGGTAGTCTCTCGTCAAGGCCATCAAGGGTGTTCTTTAAAGTGCACAGGGTATAGCTCTCTCTCGAGCACGGACGGGACCACGGCTTAACGTTCCATGCGAAGGACGACAACCTTTCCAAGGTCATCGGTGTCCTGTACTCACCGACGGCGGGGTGAGGGTTTTGTGGAGATAAATCTCAACGGGTTTGGAACCTGGAAACTGAAGATTGCGAGACTGGAACACTACCGACTGAGCCACCTCCGCCCCCCTAAATTTTGGGGTCGTTGTGATTTGATTAGCCTAAGGCGAAAGACAGAAATTACCCAACCCGAAATTGGCTTAGTGCTCTGCTTTGGAGCAAACTATCCTGGGATCGAATCCTCGGTAAGGTTTGGATATATGTTTCTGTTGAGATCTCGTCTTTCCCATACATAAGACAGGGTGTTTCCAAAGCAGATTTGCAAGTTTGAAAGGATATTGGTTAATAAATGATGGATAGAAATCAAATGCGTAGAAACGTAGCCAAACACATCAAGTTTTGTTAGCTGCATCAGTTGGGTTGGGTTGCTTTACCTCTGAGCGGCACTTTTTTGCACACCATGGGCTAAATGGCCAGGTCACATGGACCCCGAAGGCTCAGAGAAGGTTGGGAGAGGGGACCCACAGGAATAGCTGTTGGGAGACAGATGGTAGCCTCCCATTCAGCGTGTTCTTTAGCGTGCACAGGGTATGTCTCTCCCGTACAGGGGCCACGGCTTAACGTCCCATCCGACGGACGGCGGCCTTTCCAAGCCCATCGGTGTCCCCTACTGACCGTGGGCAGTGCGGGAAATTTTTGCGGAGATAAATCTCAACGCTGACCCAGCTGGGACTCGAACCCGGGAACTACAGATTACGAGCCTGGCGCGCTACCGACTGAGCCACTCCCGCCCCCAGCTGCATCAGAGACAGTTCAATGTGACTTCCAGATGAAATACACCTACAAATCTTACCTATAATGGAGAAGGGGGTGATGATGGCTCAGTCGTTGGCGCGCCAGGCTCGTAATCTACAGTTCCCAAATTCGAGTCTCAGCTGGGCCAGCGTTGAGATTTATCTCTGAAAAAACTCCCCACCGTACGCTCTCAACAGGGGACACTAATGGACTTGGGGGCTGCTGTTCATCGGATGGGACGTTAAGCCGTAGCACTTTGTGCGGGAGAGCCATTCACTGTGTACACGTTAAAGTACACACTGGTGGGCGTTGACGGAAAGCTACCATCTGTCTCCTGGCAGCTGTCCAAGGGGTTCCTTCTATCAATTTTCGTGAGCCTTCGGGCTCCTTGTGACCTGTCCTTTTAGCCCATTGCGTGTTGTTGGGTTGGGTTGTTTTACCTCTGAGCGGCACTTTTTTGCACACCATGGGCTAAATGGCCAGGTCACATGGACCCCGAAGGCTCAGAGAAGGTTGGGGAAGGGAACCCACTGGAACAGCTTTTGGGAGACAGATGGTAGCCTCCCGTCAAGGCCATCCAGCGTGTTCTTTAGCGTGCACAGGGTATGGCTCTCCCGCATATGGGGCCACGGCTTAACGTCCCATTAGACGGACGGCGGCCTTTCCAAGCCCATCGGTGTCCCCTACTGACCGTGGGCAGGGCGGGGAATTTTGCGGAGATAAATCTCAACGCTGACCCAGCTGGGACTCTAACCTGGGAACAACAGATTACGAGCCTGGCGCGCTACCGACTGAGCCACCCAAGCCCCCCATTGCGTGCAAACAAAGTACCGCTCAGAGGTAAAACAATCCAACTCCCCTATAATGGATTTCTACCCAGCGTATCATGTCTGCAATTGCGCCTTTAATTCCGGCCCATAGATCATCAACATTTTCTGGTAAAAAAAGTACACTAAAAAAAAAATTCACGTGTCAACTACGTTCCAATTTAAGGATACCAATGGTTACGGGTTAAATTGAAAACATTTTATATTGTAGTAAAAATATAAATGAATCAAAGAAAAAAACTATCTTCCTATATGGGCTCTAAAAAGCAAAAAATAAACCTAAAGCATATCGATGGTCTAATCAGTCCATGAATTCGTATTCCCTTCTAAGGAATATAGAGCGACGGCAATCTTGTTGTGCAGGTAAATAAGTGCCCTATCTCCCTTTGATATGGAACATATAGGAAGATAGGTATTTTTTAATTTTTTAATTTTTATTGGTCACTAAAAATACCTACCTTTCAGAAACTTTGATATATGAATCATAAACATCGACCAAATTTTTCCTCCTCCTTTTTTGGAGTCGTGTTTGAGGTAACCCATGACGCTGGAGATGTCACAAGCTTTAATTTGACATATAACTCGTCAAGACCGAGCCCCCAAAATTACTGTCCCCTTTTGGGGGAAAACGAGAATGGTGGGCGCAAAATTCGAGGAAGACTACGACAGTCCTTAGTTGGGTTGTTTCACCTCTGAGCGGCACTTTTTTGCACACCATGGGCTAAATGGCCAGGTCACAAGGACCCCGAAGGCTTAGAGAAGGTTGGGGGAGGGGACCCACTGGAACAGCTGTTGGGAGACAGATGGTAGCCTCCCGTCAAGGCCATCCAGCGTGTTCTTTAACGTGCACAGCGTATGGCTCTCCCGCACACGGAGCCACGGTTTAACGTCCCATCCGACGGACGGCGGCCTTTCCAAGCCCATCGGTGTCTCCTACTGACCGTGGGCAGGGCGGGGAATTTTGCGGAGATAAATCTCAACGCTGACCAAGCTGGGACTTGAACCTGGGAACTACAGATTATGAGCCTGGTGCGCTATCGACTGAGCCACCCCCGCCCCACGACAGTGCTGAAATGAGCTTTCATTTGACACCTAATTCGTAACTGTAGGCCCTGGCATTCTGAAGGTATAGTAGAAGAACGATGAAAGCGGAACCTGATATTCCCCTTTTTCAGGGCGGAAGAAATCAAGGGGGTTTATTTCTATTGACGATAATATTTCTCACGTCATAAGCTTTCATTTGATGTACAACATGTTACATTCTTCCCTCACCTTCGAAAGATACGGTAGAGCACATCTTTACATATTTTCCCACATTTTATTGGGAGGAAAGCATGGGGGCGAATTTTTATAACCTGCGACATTCCCCATGTCACAAGCTTTTATTGACACCTAGCCCGTCTGCTTGATTTATAACGCCCCCCGTGGTCACGTGTTGGAATGAACCTTTATGTGACGAGGAGTAGTGTAGCTAATTAACTGGCATCTCAGTGTAGGTAAAAAAAACTGTCACAGACACATATCCCTTTGAATTGCTTTACTTCTGAGCGACACGTTTTTACAAACAATGGGCAGATCACAATGACCCCGTGGGCTCAGAGAAGGTTCTGGAAAGGAGACACACTGGACAGCTATTAGAAGACAGATGACAGCTTTCGAGAGTGTTCTTTAACATGCACAGGGCGCTCATGAACGTGAATCATGGCTTAACACCGACCTCCGACGGACGATGTCCTCTCTTTCTCATGAACGTGAATCATGGCTTAACACCGACCTCCGACGGACGATGTCCTCTCTTTCTCATGAACGTGAATCATGACTTAACACCGACCTCCGACGGACGATGTCCTCTCTTTCTCATGAACGTGAATCATGGCTTAACACCGACCTCCGACGGACGATGTCCTCTCTTTCTCATGAACGTGAATCATGGCTTAACACCGACCTCCGACGGACGATGTCCTCTCTTTCTCATGAACGTGAATCATGGCTTAATACCGACCTCCGACGGACGATGTCCTCTCTTTCTCATGAACGTGAATCATGACTTAACACCGACCTCCGACGGACGATGTCCTCTCTTTCTCATGAACGTGAATCATGACTTAACACCGACCTCCGACGGACGATGTCCTCTCTTTCTCATGAACGTGAATCATGGCTTAACACCGACCTCTCGACGGACGATGTCCTCTCTTTCTCATGAACGTGAATCATGGCTTAACACCGACCTCCGACGGACGATGTCCTCTCTTTCTCATGAACGTGAATCATGGCTTAATGCCGACCTCCGACGGACGATATCCTCTCTTTCTCATGAACGCGAATCATGGCTTAACACCGACCTCTCGACGGACGATGTCCTCTCTTTCTCATGAACGTGAATCATGGCTTAATACCGACCTCCGACGGACGATATCCTCTCTTTCTCATGAACGTGAATCATGGCTTAACACCGACCTCCGACGGACGATGTCCTCTCTTTCTCATGAACGTGAATCATGGCTTAATACCGACCTCCGACGGACGATGTCCTCTCTTTCTCATGAACGTGAATCATGGCTTAATACCGACCTCCGACGGACGATGCCCTCTCTTTCTCATGAACGTGAATCATGGCTTAATACCGACCTCCGACGGACGATATCCTCTCTTTCTCATGAACGTGAATCATGGCTTAACACCGACCTCCGACGGACGATGTCCTCTCTTTCTCATGAACGTGAATCATGGCTTAACACCGACCTCCGATGGACGATGTCCTCTCTTTCTCATGAACGTGAATCATGACTTAACACCGACCTCCGACGGACGATGTCCTCTCTTTCTCATGAACGTGAATCATGGCTTAACACCGACCTCCGACGGACGATGTCCTCTCTTTCTCATGAACGTGAATCATGGCTTAACACCGACCTCCGACGGACGATGTCCTCTCTTTCTCATGAACTTGAATCATGGCTTAACACCGACCTCCGACGGGCGATGTCCTCTCTTTCTAATGAACGTGAATCATGGCTTAACACCGACCTCCGACGGACGATGTCCTCTCTTTCGCCAAGGGAAGGGTTTGCGGAGATAAATCTCAACTTGTGAACTGCATATTACGAGCTTGACGCGCTGCCATCTGAACTAATCCCACCCCAAGCAGAAAGACAACACAAGGAAAGAATCATTCATGCTTTATCCCGGGCTCGAACCCAGGTCCCATCGATTAGTAGCCAAACGCGCTAATCACTCGGCCACATCAATCACTTTGGATCATATTGTTATAAATTAAACGGATGGAAGAAAAATAATATTTAACAATTATAATTCTAAAATAATGTAATTTATTACAAAAGTATGAATGAAAACATTTATATAAACTAAATTCAACCAGCACAAATCTTTATCAGTATAAAAATAAACCTTCAGAAGAACATAGCCCCTTATTACGCTTCCTACAAAGAGTTGCTTCCTCTACAGGGCGTTTCAAAACTCTCTGTACAAATTTCAATGGGAGATAGAGAACACCAAGACAAACCTTTCTATGAATGAATGTCCGTTGAACGTAACCTTTCGGTGCTAGAGGGCGCTGAGAGAGTTGGGTTGTTTTAACTCTGAGCGGCACTTTTTTGCACACCATGGGCTAAATGGCCAGGTCACATGGATCCCGAAGGCTCAAAGATGGTTGGGGGAGGGGACCCACTCGAATAGCTGTTGGGAGACAAATGGTAGCCTCCCGTAAAGGACATCCAGCGTGTTCTAACAACGCTACTGACCTAAGGGATCTGAGTTCGAGTCCCGGGTTAAGGCATGGATCTATGTGTCGTTTTTCTGCTGAGGCCCTGCCATCCTCTCAGATCCTTCTACTATGGCTTATAAACTGACAGGCTTTTGTCAGACCTCTGTGGCAAGCAGCTGCTTGAGGGGGTATTTATTTTTTTATTTAAATGGCTCGATGTGATGGTCATGGACGTTTTCTAATGTTGAGCTGCTTAGTGACTGTTACGCTAGTAGAAGTTAATTTCAAGGGATTATACAAAAAATCTAACTGATTTTTATCATGAAAAAGCAAAAAAAAAAAATGGAGAAATTTAAAATAAATTACAGCTCAGGTCTTATACGGGGCTCGAACTCAGGTCCCATTGAATTAATAGCCAAGCACGCTAACCACTTGGTACAGCATCATTAGAGTTCCTTAACGTTCCTCACCCTTATGGCGTTACGTAGATTATTCAGGACCCTTAATCGAAAGGTATTGTTTTATTTTCAAACATCAAACCAACTCTACTAGCTCATATATTCAGTTGAAATCACACCTAACAGCTATCCAGTATATCGCCTTCCTTTATCTAAGTGTTAGCCCTTGGGGGTCCTTGTGACCTGGACGTTTAGCCCATTGCAGGCACAAAACTGCGCTCAGAGGTACAGTCGCTCAAAAAAGTATCCGAACGCTATGGTTGATTGCAGAATTTAGAAAAAATATCTTGAGCGTGTACAGCAACTGTACACGCTCCAGTTACCGTTCACAGCCAACTGGAGCGTGTGCAGTTACTGCACACGCTCCAGTTTGCTGTGAACGGTAACTGCACACGCTCAATATTTCCATGAGTGAGCCCACACGATCTAGTATCAAAATAATATGACCACCTACAGTCGCAACAACCCCCACCCACCCACCCACCCTTAAACAATTATTAACGCATGATTTAAATGCTATTAATGAAAAAATGAAACTAATCCGAAGAAGTAAAATTTGCATGATGCTCATCCTTATGGAAACAGATTCTTTGCCAAGTTCGTTGTGTTCATTATCTGTGGAGAAACTGTTTCGACATTCTTGCGCTAAAGTGGACTCTGACAACAAGTGTTGAAACGTTTCCATGGGAACCGGACGGTCAGCGGTTTTGCATGCTATCCGCATGCCCATCGCACGAGGGAAGAGATCAGCCTGGAGGATGCTCGCGCAGTTCCATCTTTCAGAAGCTCGGAAGACAGATAAAGATTGCCTCATAACAGGCGTTCTTTTGCAAGTAATTTGTCGGCTTTCATTTTTTGCATTTTATGAGCAGCCAAGTTCTTAATCATCAGCTATGATTTAAATTTTAGATAGAAAAGAGATAATTTCGAAATTTATCTGAATAAGGAGTTTTTGTTTTATAAAGCTGTTACGTAGCTTTTGACGAAACAATTTACAATTGTATGCTGCAGTAAGATCAGGATTCAGTTTCGAAAATTGGTCGCATTAAAGAGGGGTTGGGTTGGGCTGTTTGACCTCTGAGCGGCACTTTTTCGCACACAATGGGCTAAATGGCCAGGTCACATGGACCCCGAAGGCTAAAAGAAGGTTGGGGGAGGTGACCCAGTGGAACAGCTCTTGGGAGAAAGCTGATAGCCTCCCGTCAAAGCCATCCAATGTGTTCTTTAACGTTGGATTGTGTTACATCTCAGCGGTACTTTTTTTGCACGCCATGTGCTAAATGGCCAGGTCACATGGGCCCCGAAGGCTCAAAGGAGGTTGGGGGAGGAGACCCAGTGGAACAGCTGTTGGGAGACAGATGATAGCCTCCCGTCAAAGCCATCCAGTGTGTTCTTTAACGTTGGATTGTGTTACATCTCAGCGGTACTTTTTTTGCACGCCATGTGCTAAATGGCCAGGTCACATGGGCCCCGAAGGCTCAAAGGAGGTTGGGGGAGGAGACCCAGTGGAACAGCTGTTGGGAGACAGCTGATAGCCTCCCATCAAAGCCATCCAGTGTGTTCTTTAACGTTGGATTGTGTTACATCTCAGCGGTACTTTTTTTGCACGCCATGTGCTAAATGGCCAGGTCACATGGGCCCCGAAGGCTCAAAGGAGGTTGGGGGAGGAGACCCAGTGGAACAGCTGTTGGGAGACAGATGATAGCCTCCCGTCAAAGCCATCCAGTGTGTTCTTTAACGTTGGATTGTTTTACCTCTGAGCGGCACTTTTTCGCACACAATGGGCTAAATGGCCAGGTCACATGGACCCTGAAGGCTCAAAGAAGGTTGGGGGAGGTGACCCAGTGGAACATCTGTTGGGAGACAGATGATAGCCTCCCGTCAAAGCCATCCAGTGTGTTCTTTAACGTTGGATTTTTTTACATCTGAGCGGCACTTTTTCGCACACAATGGGCTAAATGGTCAGGTCACATGGACCCTGAAGGCTCAAAGAAGGTTGGGGGAGGTGACCCAGTGGAACAGCTGTTGGGAGACAGATGATAGCCTCCCGTCAAAGCCATCCAGTGTGTTCTTTAACGTTGGATTGTTTTACATCTGAGCGGTACTTTTTTTGCACGCCATGGGCTAAATGGCCAGGTCACATGGACCCCGAAGGCTCAAAGAATGTTGGGGGAGGAGACCCAGTGGAACAGCTGTTGGGAGACAGATGATAGCCTCCCGTCAAAGCCATCCAGTGTGTTCTTTAACGTTGGATTTTTTTACATCTGAGCGGCACTTTTTCGCACACAATGGGCTAAATGGTCAGGTCACATGGACCCTGAAGGCTCAAAGAAGGTTGGGGGAGGTGACCCAGTGGAACAGCTGTTGGGAGACAGATGATAGCCTCCCGTCAAAGCCATCCAGTGTGTTCTATAAAGTTGGATTGTTTTACCTCTGAGCGGCACTTTTTCGCTCACAATGGGCTAAATGGCCAGGTCACATGGACCCCGAAGGCTCAAAGAATGTTGGGGGAGGAAACCCAGTGGAACAGCTGTTGGGAGACAGATGATAGCCTCCCGTCAAAGCCATCCAGTGTGTTCTTTAACGTTGGATTTTTTTACATCTGAGCGGCACTTTTTCGCACACAATGGGCTAAATGGTCAGGTCACATGGACCCTGAAGGCTCAAAGAAGGTTGGGGGAGGTGACCCAGTGGAACATCTGTTGGGAGACAGATGATAGCCTCCCGTCAAAGCCATCCAGTGTGTTCTTTAACGTTGGATTGTTTTACATCTGAGCGGCACTTTTTCGCACACAATGGGCTAAATGGTCAGGTCACATGGACCCTGAAGGCTCAAAGAAGGTTGGGGAAGGTGACCCAGTGGAACAGCTGTTAGGAGACAGATGATAGCCTCCCGTCAAAGCCATCCAGTGTGTTCTTTAACGTTGGATTGTTTTACATCTGAGCGGTACTTTTTTTGCACGCCATGGGCTAAATGGCCAGGTCACATGCACCCCGAAGGCTCAAAGAAGGTTGGGGGAGGAGACCCAGTGGAACAGCTGTTGGGAGACAGATGATAGCCTCCCGTCAAAGCCATCCAGTGTGTTCTTTAACGTTGGATTGTTTTACATCTGAGCGGCACTTTTTCGCACACAATGGGCTAAATGGTCAGGTCACATGGACCCTGAAGGCTCAAAGAAGGTTGGGGGAGGTGACCCAGTGGAACAGCTGTTGGGAGACAGATGATAGCCTCCCGTCAAAGCCATCCAGTGTGTTCTTTAACGTTGGATTGTTTTACATCTGAGCGGTACTTTTTTTGCACGCCATGGGCTAAATGGCCAGGTCACATGGACCCCGAAGGCTCAAAGAATGTTGGGGGAGGAGACCCAGTGAAACAGCTGTTGGGAGACAGATGATAGCCTCCCGTCAAAGCCATCCAGTGTGTTCTTTAACGTTGGATTTTTTTACATCTGAGCGGCACTTTTTCGCACACAATGGGCTAAATGGTCAGGTCACATGGACCCTGAAGGCTCAAAGAAGGTTGGGGGAGGTGACCCAGTGGAACAGCTGTTGGGAGACAGATGATAGCCTCCCGTCAAAGCCATCCAGTGTGTTCTTTAACGTTGGATTGTTTTACATCTGAGCGGTACTTTTTTTGCACGCCATGGGCTAAATGGCCAGGTCACATGGACCCCGAAGGCTCAAAGAATGTTGGGGGAGGAGACCCAGTGGAACAGCTGTTGGGAGACAGATGATAGCCTCCCATCAAAGCCATCCAGTGTGTTCTTTAACGTTGGATTTTTTTACATCTGAGCGGCACTTTTTCGCACACAATGGGCTAAATGGTCAGGTCACATGGACCCTGAAGGCTCAAAGAAGGTTTGGGGAGGAGACCCAGTGGAACAGCTGTTGGGAGACAGATGATAGCCTCCCGTCAAAGCCATCCAGTGTGTTCTTTAACGTTGGATTGTTTTACATCTGAGCGGTACTTTTTTTGCACGCCATGGGCTAAATGGCCAGGTCACAAGGACCCCGAAAGTCAGAGAAGGTTGGGGGAGGAGATCCACTGGAACAGCTGTTTCGAGACAGATGGCAACCTCCGTCAAGGCCATTCAGCGTGTTCTTTAACGTGCACAGGGTATGGTTCTCCCACATACGGACCACGGCTTAACGTCCTACCCGACGGACGACGGCCTTTACAAGCCCATCGGTGTCCCCTTCTGACTGTGGGCAGGGCGGGGAGTTTCGCGGAGAAAAATCTCAATGCTGACCCACCTGGGACTTGAAGTTGGGAACTGCAGATTACGAGCCTGGCGCGCTACCGACTGGTTTATAAACCGTCCAGCAACAAACTGAGGCCTATAAACCGTCTAAGTTTTAGGGAACTTAGTTTTTTTTAAGAGCTATAAAAGTGTCTTGAAAAATGGATAGTACGCGTATAAAACAACAAAATTTACTTGGATGAATCAATGTTATTAACGTTATTTATTACCTCACTTATTTGCTGATTTGCTTATGATTCATTTCTAGTAGAAAAGGGCCCCTAAAATCAGAGTTAGCTCCAGAATTGGCTGAACCAGCTCTCATAAAAGGTGACTTTTTATAATCGGCGAATCTAATTGATTTTCGAACTGCAAACAAATTTTATATTTAAATTTAATTTTTTTCAATTTTATGATCGAGGTAGTTGTTTGAAGGTTATGGCGGAATAACAGCAAGTGAAGGAATGAAATGAATGGTAGAAATGCCAAAGGTACAAAGGGATAGGGCAGGGGATTGGCTCAGTCGGTAACGCGCTAGGATCGTAATCTGTAGTTCCCAGGTTCGAGTGCCAGCTGGGTCAGCGTTGAGATTTATCTCCACCAATTTCTCCGCCCTGCCCTACGCCAGAGACACCGTTGTGCTTGGAAAGCCTGCCGTCCGTCGGATGGGACGTTAAGCCATGGTCCCGCACACGGGACCACGAACATTTAAGAACCCTATGAATATTAAAGAACACATTTGATGGGATGCTTTCATCTATTTCCTAACCGCTGCAAAAATCTCTTCCTTCTCTGAGCCCTTGGGTTTCTTGTGACCTGGACATTTAACCCATTGTGTGTGTGGGGAAAAAGTGCCGTTCAGAGGTATCCCAAGGGCTGGGTTGGGTTGTTTTACCTCTGAGCGGCACTTTTTTGCCCACCATGGGCTAAATGGCCAGGTCACATGGACCCCGAAGGCTCAGAGAAGGTTGGGGGAGGGGACCCACTGGAACAGCTGTTGGGAGACAGATGGTAGCCTCCCGTCAAGGCCATCCAGCGTGTTCTTTAACGTGCACAGGATGTGGCTCTCCCGCACACGGGGCCACGGCTTAAAGTCCCATCCGACGGACGGCGGTCTTTCCAAGCCCATCGGTGTCCCCTACTGACCGTGGGCAGGGCGGGGAATTTTGCGGAGATAAATCTCAACGCTGACCCAGCTGGGACTCGAACCTGGGAACTACAGATTACGAGCCTGGCGCGCTACCGACTGAGCCACCCCCGCCCCTATCCCAAGGGCGGTAGTTTTCTCAGTCAATAACGAGCCAGGCTCTAATGTTCCCAAGGTAGAGTCTCAACTATAGCTGCGTTAAGGTTTTATTTGCTGACTTCGATTCTTCCTTCTCTGATGGAAAGGCCGTCGTCCGTCGGATGGGACGTTAAGCCGTGGCCCCTTGTGCGGAGAGACATACCCTGTGCACGTTAACGAACACACTTGGATGGTCTTGACAAGAGGCTATCATCTATCATCTCCCAACAGCTGTTCCAGTGGGTCCCCTCCCCCAACCTTCTCTGAGGCTTTTGGGGTCGTTGTGACCTGGTCATTTAGCCCATGGTGTGCAAAAAAGTGCCGCTCAGAGGTAAACAACCCAACCCAACTTCCTCCTCTGAGAAAGGTGACACCTATGACCCTGGGGGGCGCGGGTGGCTCAGTCGGTAGCGCGCCAGGCTCGTAATCTGTAGTTCCCAGGTTCGAGTCCCAGCTGGGTCAGCGTTGAGATTTATCTCCGCAAAATTCAACGCCCTGCCCACGGTCAGTAGGGGACACCGATGGGCTTGGAAAGGCCGCCGTCCGTCGGATGGGACGTTAAGCCGTGGCCCCGTGTGCGGGAGAGCCATACCCTGTGCACTTTAAAGAACACGCTGGATGGCCTTGATGGGAGGCTACCATCTGTCTCCCAACAGCTGTTCCAGTGGGTCCCCTCCCCCAACCTTCTCTGAGCCTTCGGGGTCCATGTGACCTGGCCATTTAGCCCATGGTGTGCAAAAAAGTGCCGCTCAGAGGTAAAACAACCCAACCCAACCCTATGACCCTGGATATGCTACCGTTCGTCAAATGGGATTTAAGCCGTGTCTCCGTGCGTAGAGGAACCGTATACGGTGTGCATTCAAAAATAACCAGATGCGAATGCTTCGGTCGTCTTCTAACAGATGCTAAGTGATCCACCTTCCTATCCTTAGATAATATAAAAATACGACACTAACGACCAGCAAGAATATCTGTATTAACCCAGATTGTTATAATACAATCTTATTATACATTTTTAACACTTACCCCAATAAGCAATCACTAATGTTGGGGTATATCTTTCGGGTTTTGTTTTAAGTTTGCGGTCCGAGTTCGATACACGGTGTGGGTAAACGGTTTTTTTCGTCAGCTTTGCTTTTATTTGTTTTTTATTTTGCCTTCAACGTGTTAATGTTTGCAAATGTTCGATGTTACATAACCTACCAGTTTTTATTTTTCAGAAGGACTTGAAGACAGGAAACAGTTATCCTTGGAAAGAACTGCTTTACATTACGTCTTTGGAGTCGGAAGCGGAACAGCCCACGGTGCGCATGCGTACTACCGGCTATACTAGTTTGCACTAGGTAAACAAGATAACAGGAAACTAGATGCTTTTGATTCCAGATGCTTACGCAGTATCTTGGGTATTAGGTGGTTTAACTTTGTAACTAATGATGAGGTTAGGCAAAGGAGTCTGCAACCTCCTTTAAGCAGCATATTGTGCAGAGAGAGACTCCGCTGGTTTGGCCATGTTGCCCGTATGAATAATTATAGATTGGCGAATAGGGTTATGAACAGTGTGCCTAAAGGCCTCAGAAAGAAGGGGAGACCTAGGATGCGGTGGGCAGACAATGCCAAACAGGACCTTGTTAGAATTGGTGTGCAGTGGCCAGATGCAGCAGATGTAGCTCAGGATAGACTTGCTTGGAGAACTAAATTGCACGGTCTGGTTGGACCTCCGTAGCCCATGGCTGCTTGAGGATGATGATGATGATGAGCTGTCTCTAGTGGCGCTGAAAGCTCTGTGAATGCCATCCTGCAGCCTATGGGTATTTTTACATAGTTATATTTATGTTCGTACTCCAATCTGAGCCATTGTGACATGACTATAGTTTCCATTGTGTGCCATTTAGAGGTAAAACAACCCAACTCTATCTCATCTCTTTCCGAAAATAACAATATTGAGGGACCTGCAAGAAGTATTTCAGTCATTGTACGTAGCGTCACTTCCTGTCCCTCTGTCGACGTCACTTCCGTTGCTGTATTAACTCAACGCTGCTCACCACATGAAACTGACGGCGACTCTGACAAATGCAACTGTTTTTTTCCAATCATTAGCCGATTGGCTAGCGCGTTTGACTAATGATCGAAAGGACTTGGGTTCGGACCCCGTATAAAGTATGGTTGTTGCTTTCCTGCGTTGTCCTACTTCTGAGACCTCTTCTTATTCACATACTTTCTCTGATGATTACCATCCTAATAGGATCCTGTCCTATGGTTGATTATAGAATTCAGAAAAAATATCTGGCAGCGATTTTTTTTTTTTTTAGAAATTAGTGATCTGGCAACCTTCGTGTCACGTGACACGAAGGTTGCCAGATCACTAATTTCTAAAAAAAACGTTGCCAGATATTTTTTCTGAATTCTATAATCAACCATAGTGTTCGGATACTTTTTTGAGCGACTGTACCCTGTTCATTGTTTCAACTCTGATAAACTTTTATTTGCACACAATGGGCTAAATCAGAGTCGGACCTGGGGAGCAAAGGGGCCATGCCTCTCAGTAAGAATATAAAATAGATATTATTAAATTTGTGCATATTCCAGGCATTTTTAAAAGAATTTTTTTTTACTTCTAAAACCAAAACGAAAATATTGAAATGCCATGGAAAGTCAGTTTCTCCCCCTCCCCCCTCCTTTTTACATTTTTTCGTCTCGATTTTAATTACTTATCCTCTTCCCCTTTATTCTTTTATATATGCTGGGTGGGCTAAATGGCCAGGTCACAAGGACCCCCAAGAGTTCACGTTGAGGAAGGGGAGCCACTGAACAGCTGTTAGGAGATAAATGGTTGCTTTCTGTCAATGCCATCCAGCTTGTTCTTTAAACGTGCATAGGGTATGGCTCATCGGCACACAGGTCACGGGGGCGGTGGTGGCTCAGTCGGTAGCGCGCCAGGCTCGTAATCTGTAGTTCCCAGGTTCGAGTCCCAGCTGAGTCAGCGTTGAGATTTATCTCCGCAAAATTCCCCGCCCTGCCCACGGTCAGTAGGGGACACCGATGGGCTTGGAAAGGCCGCCATCCGTCGGATGGGACGTTAAGCCGTGGCCCCGCGTGCGGGAGAGCCATACCCTGTGCACGTTGAAGAACACGCTGGATGACCTTGACGTGAGGCTACCATCTGTCTCCCAACAGCTGTTCCAGTGGGTCCCCTCCTCCAACCTTCTCTGAGCCTTCGGGGTCCATGTGACCTGGCCATTTAGCCCATGGTGTGCAAAAAAGTGCCGCTCAGAGGTAAAACAACCCAACAACACAGATCACGGCTTCACACTCTTCTGGCTGAGTCGCAAACTTCTTGCAGCTTAGAATGGGAAATTGAAAAAAAAAATGCACAATTTAGACCAGGAAAAAGTAGCTTTTTTAACCCGAAAATGTTTTAGTTTTTTAACATTTTTTAAACAACTCACACACGCTACGGCTAAAAAGTTAATCGAATCTTGCATTGTGTTTGTCAAAACGATTAGCAAAAGCCCCTTATTTCCAGTTCTGTTGAAATTCTCAACTGAGATCAACAAAAGTAAAAAAAAAACACATAGCTTTGTTAAAAAATGCTCGCATTTCGGTTAAATAATTACAGTAAAAGAATGGCGCCCTTTTCAGAAACTCCGGTAACAAAACATTCAGAAAGAAAGAAAACGATTTTCGTGATATAGTGAAAGAGGTCACATCTGTAAATGCACGAAGAAAGGAACGAAAGAGAACGGAAGACATGATGCATTGAATGACAAAAGGGTTGGAGGGTTAAAAAAAGGAAAAACACACGCCTTCATTTTCGCCACTATTTTACTATTAACCGAGCTGTTATGGGAATCGGTGGTAAAGACGTCAAGATAAGAACCGCACAATGAAATGCCGAAAAGGGGGTTTAGCTACAACACACTCGGCAACTAATGATCAGAGTAATAATGAAGAATCCGGGTCACTCTCTTAAGCACGTGTGTGTGTGTGAATAGGTAGCGATTTAGGACATTTAGTGGACACCACTACTCCTTCAAATTGGAGCACACACACACCACATCTCTCAAGAGATTTTACTTCGAGGGTAGCATTCTGACTTTCTTTCCAATTTTCGAAAAGCGTGCTTGAGGTAAAAGAGTTTTGACGCCCACCATCCAATTCGGAGCTTTCTACTCAGAGTTTACAACAATCTCTGCTACTACCACGTCGTGTGCGTAAGGTCACACAGTTTACAAGGTGTGCTTAGCATTCGTCGTAAATGTTGGCCCTTTTTTTATACGTTGTACTTTGGATTAGTTGGAGAGACGCAGAAACTGGTGAACTTTATTCCTCAAAAGTTAATAAGAAAGAGATAATGTTATCTTGCGAAATTAAAGAATGTAATTAAGCGGAGATTGAAGGATATTCTTCCTCAGTTGTTATTCTCTTTCTGAAAGTCTTTTTATTTTTTGTCCCTATTTTTTTGGAGTGATTAAGGACGTAAGAGGTGTGTTTATCTTGCCTGACTTTGACCAAATGGAGCTGTGAGAAGGTCGCCAGTGTAATGTAGAGGCCATATCCTCAAAAGATCATTCAAGAAGGAAAAAGGCATTTTTGGTGAAAGTTAATAAAGAAGAAAAAGAGTTTGCGAAACTTAGCTAAGTAATTAAGAGGAAGCTCAGTTGTTTATTATTTTAGAGATGAATGATGTTTAGGTGTATAATTCATTCTATAACTGGGACAAATTTCAAAATTTCAAAATTTGTTACTGTGATTCTAATGGACATTTTACTTTTGTCTGATTTTTCTGTAATAACTCTCGTACAGTTGCATGAATCATTCAATATTTTATTAGTTTTTGTGGGGAAAAAAAGTTAATTCGCTGAGCTCAAAAATATCTAAATTAGTGATCCTCAGGCCTGGATCTAGAATAACAGATAAAGAGGGGGGGGGGGGAGAATAAGGAGAAGGGAAAGCTACGCA
The DNA here is from genome assembly GCA_038380435.1 of Ryuthela nishihirai. Taxonomy (NCBI): domain Eukaryota; kingdom Metazoa; phylum Arthropoda; class Arachnida; order Araneae; family Heptathelidae; genus Ryuthela; species Ryuthela nishihirai. The sequence continues at coordinate 19,795,944 of JAWZYU010000002.1, read as the reverse complement.
ATCGAGCTGGAAAAGTGTTAAAAGGTGGGGGGGGGGGGGCAAGATACTGGAAATCCATTAAAATGTAACATTTTATTCTTAGTTTTAGAATTTTTTTTTAAATTTTCATTAAAATGGGTGAAATATATACCAGTTTAATAATTTTTGGCCTCTGTTACCTTTACTCTGTTGCATTCCCCCCACCCCTTAAGATCCGATCCTGATGAAACAACAGCAAACATCTCACAAACAACAAACATCTTCAGTGGGCCAGGTTCAGTGGGCCAGCCTGAATTAGTCTAAAAGTAGAAATTATGCGGAAACTGAATTAACTTTTTCCGATAAAGTTTAATACATACTCAGTGGTGTGTTCTAAAAGTAATCGGAACGATATAAAGTGTTGTTGTTTTTTTATGAATGTTCAAAGATTTCAGGGGCGGGGGGTGCTCAGTCGGTAGCGCGCCAGGCTCGTAATCTGTAGTTCCCAGGTTCGAGTCCCAGCTGGGTCAGCGTTGAGATTTATCTCCGCAAAATTCCCCGCCCTGCCTACGGTCAGTAGGGGACACCGATGGGCTTGGAAAGGCCGCCGTCCGTCGGATGGGACGTTAAGCCGTGGTCCCGTGTGCGGGAGAGCCATACCCTGTGCACGTTAAAGAACACGCTGGATGGCCTTGACGGAAGGCTACCATCTGTCTTCCAACAGCTGTTCCAGTGGGTCCCCTCCCCCAACCTTCTCTGAGCCTTCGGGGTCCATGTGACCTGGCCATTTAGCCCATGGTGTGCAAAAAAGTGCCGCTCAGAGGTAAAACAACCCAACGTTAAAGAACACGCTGGATGGCCTTGACGGGAGGCTACCATCTGTCTCCCAACAGCTGTTCCAGTGGGTCCCCTCCCCCAACCTTCTCTGAGCCTTCGGGGTCCATGTGACCTGGCCATTTAGCCCATGGTGTGCAAAAAAGTGCCGCTCAGAGGTAAAACAACCCAACGTTAAAGAACACGCTGGATGGCCTTGACGGGAGGCTACCATCTGTGTCTCCCAACAGCTGTTCCAGTGGGTCCCCCTCCCCCAACCTTCTCTGAGCCTTCGGGGTCTATGTGACCTGGCCATTTAGCCCATGGTGTGCAAAAAAGTGCCGCTCAGAGGTAAAACAACCCAACTCAAAGATTTCAACGTAGAATGCATGTTTAAGCCATCCCGGAACTTGACTTCACCGATAACTCTTTTCCGCCTGTCCACCCGATATGCCCTGCTCGACTTCACCATTCTACCCGAATCCTACATTTCTCAGTTACCCCTTGCTTATCCTCAGTCGGAAAGCGATTCCTCTAGGCTTGAAAAGGCAATCCGTCCGTCGACTGAGATGTTAAGCGGTGATTCAGTATGCAAGGAAACCATTCTACACTTTAATAGTTTTTTGTGGGGAAAAAAAGTTAATTCGCGAGCCTGGATGGCTTGGCGAGAAGTTCCATCTATCTCCTATCGTAGATCCCTTTCCTGTACAGCTCTGAGCCCTTGGTGTGCTTGGGATCTGATCATTCCACGTGTGCTAAAAATAGCGCCAATCAGGAGTAACCGGCGGCCTTTTCGAAACCCATCAGTGCCCCCTTTCTCACCTAGGGCAGGGTGGGGATTTATCGGAAATATTTCTCAGCTCTGGCACAATTACGAATGGAACCTGAGAACTGCAGATTACGAGACTGGCCCTCTACCGATTGAGCCAACCGCCTCCCTCTTTAGTATTTGCTTTAAGTATGGGCTTGGATGATTTACTTCTGAGCGTCAATTTTTGCACACAGTGGGCTAAATGACCAGGTCACAAAGACTCAGAGGTCTCAAAGGAGATTAGGAGAGGAGACCCACTGGAGCAGCTGTTGGAAAACAAATGGTAGCCTCCCGTCTAGGCCATCCAGCGCGTTCTTTAACGTGCACAGGACAAAAAGTTCTTTAACGTGCACACAGGGCCACGGCTTAACATCTCATCCGACGGACTGTGGCCTTTCCAAGCCCATCGGTGTCCCCTACTGATCATGGGCAAAAGTTTTGCGGACATAAATCTTAGTGCTGGCCCAGCTGGAACTCGAACCCGCGAAATGCAGATTACGAGCCTGGCGCGCTACCGACTGAGCCATCCCCACTCCTACCTTAAGTATGGGTTGGGGTGTTTTACCTCTGAGCGGCACTTTTTTGCACACCATGGGCTAAATGGCCAGGTCACATGGACCCCGTAGGCTCAGAGAAGGTTGGGGGAGGGGACCTACTGGAACAGCTGTTGGGAGACAGATGGTAGTCTCCCGTCGGCGGGGAGTTTTGCGGAGATAAATCTCAACGCTGACCCAGCTGAAACTCGAACCTGGGAACTACAGATTACGAGCCTGGCGCGCTACCAACTGAACTACCCCGCCCCACCTTAAGTATGAACTAATTGTGTAAACGAGGAGAGAAATAGGAACAACAGTCTATTCAGCTGCAAAAGCAATAAATAAATGATTAATAAACAATAATTAAACATTTTGTTACGACACTTTTGTTGCGCTCTAGACATATGTTTCGTTTGAGCATAAGTTTCACTAAGCATTGGCAGTAGACTGATCGCTGACGCAATAACAGCACTTCTAAACGTCTGAAAATTTGGGCATTCGCATCAGTACATTCTAGATATACGATTGGATGAAAGCTTTTATGTCGCATTTCTTGAGACATCTGCCAGACAGCTCGTAAAGTCTGTCATAATTGGTTCCCATTCCCTGTCAATTCTAGTTGTTGGGGCTGAATCGGTTCATGTGTTCATCAGTAAATCAACCTAATGTAGTTCCTGATGAGAACAGTATCATGTTGTCGTTAAAGCTGTGTGGAGGTACTCTATTGTACAATAATAGGCATCCAGAAATAGAAAGTAAATAGAGTTTTCTGTGTATATTGTACAAGGTGATTCTTTAGGCATTCGTGCGATCGATAACACTGGTTTACAAGTTTTTTATAACATGAACAATTGTAGCTGCTTTTAACTATTTTTCAGGTGCTGATTTCAGATCTGGCCTTAAAAAAATGGCTAGCACGTCACGTTTTTATGCTTTTGGCCATTTTGACTCCTATTAAGATCTTTCCATGTCAACACCTCCAGGCAACTGGGAGGATACTAGATATTTTACTTTTTGTGGCTGGCAACACTGATTGCCAAGTGGGAGAAAACATTTATAACAGTAACCTAACCTCAGACCGCCATTCTTGTTGTTTTCATTGTAGGAGAAACACGTGCTGTACGTTGAAGAGTGAATTTTGGCGTTTAAATAGCACAAAGGCAGCTTCGCGGATGTGTTAATGTGCCAGATAAGTTTTGTTATGTGTGTGGAAATTATATTTTAAAATCCCAGGGTCGTTCTCTGACAAAGCTTGTGAAGAAAGCCTACGTTGAAGAGTGATTTTTGGCGAAGAGTGAAATTTGGTGATTGAAGATCAGGACAAAAAAAGGGCTCCACATGTGTGCTGCATTTGTGCTTTGTTGGCCTGAGTGAATGGTTGAAAGGTAAGATAAAATCCATGCCCTTTGCAGCTCCAATGGTTTGGCGTGAGCCAACTAGTCACTTGCATGATTGCTATTTTTGTTTAACTAAAGTGTCGGGCTTTTCAAAAATGAACAAAAGCAAAATACAATATCCAAATGTGCCCTCAGCCAGGCCAGTTCCTCATGGAGAAGATCTTCCTATACCAACATCTCCAACCAACTGGGAGGAGATGGATTCACATTCATCAGAGGAAGACTTTGGGGCACATACCGATCCTGATCCTATAAATACCCCTAAAAAGTTAGACGAGCCTCATCTGATTCAGCAAAATGAATTAAATGACCTTGTTAGAGACCTAGGACTTTCCAAACAACAAACTGAGTTTTAGGTTCAAGACTTAAAGAGTGGAATCTTCTGGCCAAGGGTAAAAGAGTTTCTCTGTTCAGAAAGAGAAATTTGGCTTTATCTGCTTATTACGAGATGCAAGATGGTTTGTGTTTCTGCACAGATATTTCAGGGCTGATGGAAGAAATTGGAAGAAGTCACGACCCTAAGGAATGTCGTCAATTTTTAGATTCTTCAAAATTCAGCTTAAAAGCTGTCCTTTTGCAAAAAAGAAAACAAAAACCTTCCATTCCAGTGACATACGCTATGGGAATGAAGAAAACTTATGAAAGCATGGAAAAAATACTCACTGCTATAAAATATGACCAGTTTAAGTGGGCAATATGTGGTGACCTAAAATTCAAAATCTCTCTTGCTCGGGCTTCAAGGAGGCTTCACAAAATTTTGCTGTTTTCTGTGTTTGTGGGACAGTAGTGCCAGAAAGGAACATTACAAAACAAAAGACTTGGCCCAAAAGAGATGTTTTTATTCCTGGAAAGAATAATGTGAAGTATAAGCCTCTAGTTGACTCCCCTGATGTTCTGCTCCCACCACTACACATCAGAGTGGGGATTATGAAAAACTTTGTAAAGGATATGGACCAAACTGGTAAAGGGTTTTTGCACTTGAAGGAAAAATTTCCAAAACTGAGTGATGTCAAACTCAAAGAAGGGATCTTTGTTTGTCCTCAGATCACATACAGGGGTCACAAAACAGCTCTCACCTGTCACGTTTGAGATTTCTTTGATTCGCGACCCGAAAAAAGTGAAGATTGTACACGTGGATCGTTTGTTTAAAGAAAATCTGCACAGACCATTTGAGGAATTTGTAGGTGAAGAGGAATCCAAAACCTTGCCCAGATTGCCAGAAAGGGAACTAATAATTAAGAATCGCATCGATCAAATTTGGGACGAAGTAGACAGAGCAGAGGATGAAGGATTTCACATCACAACGTATGGAGGACGACAGAGAAAACAACTGTAATGACGGAGGAACAATCAATCGAATCCTTACCTGTTAAGATACCACTAAAACTATTGCAAAGGGATGAGTATTGCAAAGGGATGCAAAGGGTATTGCAAAGGGATGAGGATTGCAAAGGGATGCAAAGGGTATTGCAAAGGGATGAGTATTCTAGAAATGACCAGAGTTCACAGACTATACCCAAAGTTGTAGAAACGGAGACACGACAAACGTAATTAACGTTTAACTCTCTTTGTTTAATAATTAAGGTTTAACGATCTTTGTTTAATAATTAAGGGTTAACTATCTTTATTTAATAACAAAGAACTAACTCTCTTTGTTTAATAATTAAGGGTTAAATATCTTTGTTTAATAATTAAGGATTAAATATCTTTGTTTAATAATTAAGGTTTAACTCTCTTTGTTTAATGATAAAAGTTTAACTATCTTTTCTTAAAAATAAAGGGTTAACTCTCTTTGTTTAATAATATAGGGTTAACTCTCTTTGTTTAATAATTAAGGGTTAACTATCTTTATTTAATAACGAAGGGCTAACTCTCTTTGTCTAATAATAAAGGTTTAACTATCTTTTCTTAAAAATAAACGATTAACTCTCTTTGTTTAATAATAAAGGGTTAACTATCTTTTCTTAAAAATAAACGGTTAACTCTTATTGTTTAAAAATAAACTCTCTTTGTTTAATAATTAAGGGTTAACTATCTTCATTTAATAGCGAAGGACTAACTCTCTTTGTTTAATAATTAAGGGTTAACTATATTTATTTAATAATAAAGGGTTAACTATCTTTATTTAATAACAAAGGGCTAACTCACTTTGTTTGATAATTTAGGGTTAACTCTCTTTGTTTAATAATAAAGGTTTAACTATCTTTTCTTAAAAATAAAGGATTAACTCTCTTTTTTAATAATTTAGGGTTAACTCTCTTTGTTTAATAATTAAGGTTTAATTCTCTTTTCTTAATAATTAAGGGTTAACCCTCTTTGTTTAATGATAAAGTGTGTTAAAGTTTTTTATTAATAATAAAGGGTGTTATGGTAAATCTCTTTGTTTAATAATTAAGGTTTAACTCTCTTTGCAAGATTATTAAGGCTTAATCTCTTGCTGTAAAACAACAGAATTAAGCTGTTGGAATATTTTCAGAATTCCAAAGGAAAATACTTTCCTGAAAATAGCGATCATATTCTTTTTTCCCTTCAACAGGCCTCGTTATCGCAAAAAACTTCTTTCTCCGAACACGATCTCGAAATACGGAGCGATAAACATGAACTCCTGCCCTTTCCGTCACTTCAGGTCAGCTCGTCCGCCATCCCCTCAACTTGCTTCCCCCTCCCCGCTTCTATAACGGTCGCCTTTCGCCAGCGATCACGCCGACTACGTCCCGTGACGTCACGCACGTGCGGTTACCTAGTTATCGCGAGTAACTGTTTCTAAAATCGCGGCTCTTTTTCTATATTCTTCCGCTTCGAATTCACGCATCTGTGGCCTGCCGGTCCGGGTTGCTCCATTCGGAGACTCGACGCGGGGCCGTCGGTGACCTGGGTCAGCTGAGACCATTGAGGAAGATCCGACTGCTCGCTTGATGATATTGGCCCGGACCCCTTTTGTGAAGCGTGGCAATTAACGGCATTTGCGGTAACATTTACAGTCGATTTCTGTGGCGATAAGAGAGACGCTTCGTCTGATGGATGCTCTGGGGTCAGGGTAAAAAGGATACGTCTGTAAACAGTTGAACAGATGAGCATCTGGTGTTTGTTCGTTTAGATGGCACACGCACTGGAAAAACTCTTTTTTAGGGGTGAAAATACTTGTTTACGAATAGAAGCAAAAGGGAAGAAAGTTAAACTGCAGTTTCTCATTTTAACTTTACCATAGTTAATTTCATTATAGTTTGCCATCTGCAGCAAATGGTGACATGTTATCAATACGTTTGTTGGATTTTGTTGAACTAAAAATTGGTCAGGCAGGCTGTGATTCAGTTGATCTGAATGGTTGCAATCTTGAGCAGGTGTCACAGTTTAATTATCTTGGGAGCTATGTAACAGATAATGGTGATGTGCGGCATGAGATTAACAGACGAATAGGGATTGCTGCCGGGACTTTTAAGAATCTATGGAGAGTGTGGAGAAATAGGCGTATACACCTAAAGACTAAAATTAGACTGTATAATAGTTTGGTTCTTTCTAGGGTTAGTTATGGTAGTGAAACTTGGACGCTGTGTAAACAAGATAACAGGAAACTAGATGCTTTTGATTCTAGATGCTTACGCAGTATCTTGGGTATTAGGTGGTTCAACTTTGTAACTAATGATGAGGTTAGGCAAAGGAGTCTGCAACCTCCTTTAAGCAGCATATTGTGCAGAGAGAGACTCCGCTGGTTTGGCCATGTTGCCCGTATGGATAATTATAGATTGGCGAATAAGGTTATGAACAGTGTGCCTAGAGGCCTCAGAAGGGGGGGAGACCTAGGATGCGGTGAGCAGACAATGTCAAAAAGAACCTTGTTTAGAATTGGTGTGCAGTGGCCAGATGCAGTAGATGTAGCTCAGGACAGACTTGCTTGGAGAACTAAATTTCACGGTCTGGTGACAATACTTGTTTACGAATATAGTAACAAGTATACTATATTGTTTACGAATATAGTAACCGTAGCCCATGGCTGTTTGAGGATGATGATGATGATGAGGTCACGAAAACCCTAATACGGAGAAAAAGGGAATGTAAGTACATTCTACAGCTAAAAGGGTTTTAATTTTGGCTGATATATTGAAACAAAATTTGATTGTTGGTTATAACTGCGATTTTCGTATAATTTACAAGAATTAACGGCAATGTTAAAAGTTTCATTTGGTGTGACTTCTGTAGGATTTCTGTTTTTGTTTTCCAGGCCACGCTAGCCATTATTCTCAGGTAGAATTACGAACAAACGGACAAACAGGATCTTCTTAAGGCAAGGGTCACAATGGGCAAGTGCCCAGGGGCCCCAAGATTCTAAATTTCGCCAAAGTTTGTGTTAATCCTCGCTTTACAGCATGTTTTTTTATGTTTAAATATTGATTTTGTTAAAAGTACCAAAAAATCTATAGGCTGAATTTTATTGACCGCTTACATTTTTATTCCCATAGGTTGGTGAGTAGGGGCCCCATTGCATTGCTTTGCCCTGGGGCCTACAATACCGTCAAGACGGCATTGCAGACAACTCCACTGAAGACAATCCAATAGGTTCTTCAACATGATCAGTTGCAACAATATCTTTACATCTGATTGGTGGATGAATTAATGTTTATCCTACTATGAGAACATCTTATGATGACTTAACCTTTCATATGGAGAACATCATTATGATGACTTAACCTTTCATCTGATGGGGTTAGTCCGTCTGGGGAGGGATGAGGGGGCTCAGTCGGTAGCGTACCAGGCTCGTAATCTGTAGTTTCCAGGTTCGAGTCCCAGCTGGGTCAGCGTTGAGATTTATCTCCGCAAAATTTCCCGCTCTGCCCACGGTCAGTAGGGGACACCGATGGGCTTGGAAAGGCCGCCGTCCGTCGGATGGGACGTTAAGCCGTGGCCCCGTGAAGAGCCATACCCTGTGCACGTTAAAGAACAGTTGGATGGCCTTGACGGGAGGCTACCATCTGTCTCCCAACAGCTGTTCCAGTGGGTCCCCTCCCCCAACCTTCTCTGAGCCTTCGGTGTCCTTGTGACCTGGCCATTTAGCCCATGGTGTGCAAAAAAGTGCCGCGCAGAGGTAAAACAACCCAACCCGTCTGGGGATTCCTTCTTCATGATCACGGGCTCCTTAATAAATAAATCTTTCATATCACGGGCTGCTATAATAAATAAATATCTATTCAAGAACCTACTTTCCACAGAGGTCTGACAGAAGCGTTGGATTGTTTTACCTCGGAGCGGCACTTTTTTTGTACACAATAGTCTAAATGGCCAGGTCACAAGGACCCCGAGGATTCAGAAAAGGTTGGGAGGAAAAAACCTACTGGATTGCTGTTAAAGACAGATAGTAGCCTCCCGTAAAGGCCATCCAGCGTGTTCTTTAACCTGTACAGGGCATGGCTTTCCCGCACACGGCGTCTCGGGCTTAATCCGATGGACGGCGGCCCCTTCAAGTCCATCGGTCACTCCTACTAATCAAGTCAGGGACGGCGGCCCCTTCAAGTCCATCAATCTCTCCTACTAATCAAGTCAGGGACGGCGGCCCCTTCAAGTCTATCGGTCACTCCTACTAATCAAGTCAGGGACTAATCAAGTCAGGTCACTCCTACTAATCAAGTCAGGGACGGCGGCCCCTTCAAGTCCATCGGTCACTCCTACTAATCAAGTCAGGGACGGCGGCCCCTTCAAGTCCATCGGTCACTCCTACTAATCAAGTCAGGGACGGTGGCCCCTTCAAGTCCATCGGTCACTCCTACTAATCAAGTAGGGACGGCGGCCCCTTCAAGTCCACCGGTCACTCCTACTAATCAAATCAGGACGGGGAGTTTTTCAGAGATAAATCACAAAGCTTGCCGAGCTGGGGTTCAAACCTCGGAATTGCCGATTAGGAGCCTGGCGCACTACCGAGGGTGCTGCCAACGCCCCAGTTGTCAATTTGGATAGCATCCAGTTTTCAGGTATTCTATTTAATTTTTAAGATTTTTTTCAGTAAATTTTACATTTTTAGCTTTTCGAAAATATTTTGTATGGTTAATTATTTTAGAAATTAAAGTTTTATGTTAAGGGTTTAAAAAAAAGAGTAAAAAAAGTAGAACGTATTCTCTTAAAAATACATTTCTAGTTGTAGGCCTTTCCAAAAGAAATATAGGAAATGAAAAAAAAGAATTAATTGAAACAGCTTTTAATATTTAAAAAAAAATAACATCTTTCTTTTTTACTTTCTAGATAACGGAAAACAATTGGACATGAATATTATTCATTTAGAAGAAGATAAAAGATCCGCATTTCATGAAATCAAAGCGATTCTTGTAAACAAAGAAGCAAAAAATTATTTTTTCGAACTGTCATTTTTCCAAATAAATGAAAATTATTTTTTGGAATTATTGACCAGTCCTTCCGTTGTAATATTTCTCAGATTTTGAATTTTTTGTAGAATTGTTCAATAATTATTTAGTTATCAAAAATAAATATTTCTTTTTTCGAAATAGAATTGTCTTTACATTTCACAATGGTTTTCGATTCTGTTGACTGTCATAGTTTGTAGTCGATCTTGTGATCATGTGGCATACTTGAAATATGAGTTAATGTAATGTTGGTCCTGTAAAGACGAATCCGAAGCCGGGTCTTGTCTGATGGACTTGGGTTCAAAACATCATAAACGGTTTTCGGCTGAAGAAGGCTCGGATCTCAGTTACAATTTAAGTTTCCATTTATTCTAGAAGATTTATAGGTACTGGACAGAAAAATAGAAACAGTTCTATGTTTTCTCAATCGAAAATGGGGTGGCTCAGTCGGTAGCGCGCCAGGCTCGTAATCTGTAGTTCCCAGGTTCGAGTCCCAGCTGGGTCAGCGTTGAGATTTATCTCCGCAAAATTCCCGCCCTGCCCAAGGTAATAGGGAACACCGATGGGCTTGGAAAGACCGCCGTCCGTCGGATGGGACGTTAAGCCGTGGCCCCGTGTGCACGTTAAAGAACACGCTGGATGGCCTTGACGGGAGGCTACCATCTGTCTCCCAACAGCTATTCCAGTGGGTCCCCTCCCCCAACCTTCTCTGAGCCTTCGGGGTCCATGTGACCTGGCCATTTAGCCCATCGTGTGCAAAAAAGTGCCGCTCAGAGGTAAAACAACCCAACTCAATCGAAAATCACATTCAGAATTCAATACTTTTTCAATTTTCACATTCTACCACCAAAATTTCAAATTTCTAGCGTAAACAAGTCGCACGTAATTTTCTTTTAAAATCTTTCACATTTAGAGGTGGAAATTAAAACTTTGGTGAGATTCGAAAACGCCAATCGTAATATTTCATCGATACTTATCCAACTCAAAAATTTATTTGTAATATTTTTTCTAAAAATAAAAAAGGAAATGTCTACTAACAGATAGACGGACAAAGTGAAAATATTGTCTTGCATTTTTTAAATGAGATAAAAATGAGTCCCATTCAGTCTTTGATATCGTTTAGCAGCCTTGTTAAGATATTTGATTGATAATGTTAAGCCTTTGTTAAACAGTCTTAGGTTGTTTTACCTCTAAGCGGCACTATTTTGCACACAATGGGCTAGATGTCCGGGTCACAAGGACCCCGAAGGCTCAGAGAAGGTTGGGGGGAGGGGACCCACTGGAACAGCTGTTGGGAGACAGATGCAAGTCTCCTGTCACAGCCATCCAATGTGTTCTTTAACGTCCACAATAGTACGACATCTTAACTCCCACCAGACGGACTATGGCCTTTCCAAGCCCCATCGGTGTCCCCTTTCTTACTGAGGACTGGAGATGGGGTTAGCGGAGATAAACCCCAATGTTGACCCAGGTGGCACTCGAACCTAGGACCAGGTAAAGAATTCACTGCATAGCTGTTAGAAAACAACCTCCTTTGCACGACATCCTGCGCCATGGACCACGACTTGACATCCCATCTAACAGATGCCATCTTTACCAACCCTCGGTGTTCCCAGTGGGAAAACTGGGTTTACCAAAGAAAATCCCAAAACAGGCATAACACAAACTCGACCTCTGAACAACGCCCAAAATTCCAGTAAAAAATCAAAAACCTTACTTCGTACAGTCAGTAAACCGTTAAAAATTGGAAGAATATACACCGAAGGGCCAAAACATTATGTCCAGTGTCTTTATGCAAATCGAAGTAACTTCAGGTAAATGACAGCGCGTGTGAAGGTCATGAAATGGTATAAATAACACCTGATACTGAGCTCTGTTAATCAGTGTTATTTTTGTTCTTCAGATGGGAAAGGCAGCGGACTTAAGTGAGTTGGACAAAGGCCAAATTGTAATGGCCACACGACTGGGTCAGAGCATTTCCGAGACGCCAAGGCTTGTGGGGTGCTCATGGTCAGCCATGGTTAGTACCTTCAAAAAGTGGTTCGAGGGAAAAACCACGAATTGCTGGCAAGGTGTAGGCCAACCACAACTCGTCGACGCTTGAGGGTTGGGTTGCTTTACCTCTGAGCGGCACTTTTTTGCACACCATGGGCTAGATGGCCAGGTCACATGGACCCCGAAGGCTCAGAGAAGGTTGGGGGAGGGGACCCACTGGAACAGCTGTTAGGAGACAGATGGTCGCCTCCTGTCAAGGCCATCCAGCGTGTTCTTCAACGTGCACAGGGTATGTCTCTTCCGCACACGGGGCCACGGCTTAACGACCCATCCGAAGGACGGCGGCCTTTCCAAACCCATCGGTGTTCCCTACTGACCGTGGGCAGGGCAGGGAATTTTGCGGAGATAAATCTCAACGACTAACCCAGCTAGGACTCGAACCTGGGAACTACAGATTACGAGCCTGGCGTGCTACCGACTGAGCCACCCCCGCCCCGACGACGCTTGAGGTATGAACCAACAGAAATGGATATTGTGGCACAATTCGCCGTAATTTGAATGCTGGTGACGGGAGTAATGTGTCACAACTCACAATACATTGAACCCTGCTGAAAATGAGGCTGCGTATCCTCAAGCCACTTTAAGGGCCTATGCTAACTTCGGTTCACCATCGAAAGTGCCTACAATGGGAACGTGAGCATCAAAACTGGACCTTAAATGATTGGAAGATCATCTGTTAATCGCGTCAAAAAATTAGACATTTATGATCACACATCTGAAATCAATGACACAAAGAGAACTTTTTAAATTAGAAACGTAATTTGTTTCATGGCTCATGTCACGTGATACGAAGGTTACCAGATCATTAATTTCTAAAAAAATCGTTGCCAGATATTTTTTCTGAATTCTGTAATCAACTATAGAGTTGGGATATTTTTTTAGCGACTGTAGGTGGTCATATTATTTTGATACTAGATCGTGTGGGCTCACTCAAATATTGAGCGTGTGCAGTTACCGTTCACAGCAAACTGAAGCGTGTGCAGTAACTGCACACGCTCCAGTTTGCTGTGAACGGTAACTGGAGCGTGTACAGTTGCTGTACACGCCTCCAGATATCTTTTCTGAATTCTGTAATCAACCATAGTGTTCGGATACTTTTTTGAGCGACTGTAGGTGGTCATATAATTTTGATACTAGATCGTGTGGGCTCACTCAAATATTGAGCGTGTGCAGTTACCGTTCAGAGCAAACTGGAGCGTGTGCAGTAACTGCACACGCTCCAGTTTGCTGTGAACGGTAACTGGAGCGTGTACAGTTGCTGTACACGCTCCAGATATTTTTCCTGAATTCTGTAACCACGTGATACGAAGGTTACCAGATCACTAATTTCTAAAAAAATCGTTGCCTGATATTTTTTCTGAATTCTGTAATCAACCATAGAGTTCGGATATTTTTTGAGCGACTGTACCTGGGAAATCACAGGCAAACTGCCACTTTCTGCACACCGATGACGTCACAGGTGTCCGCCCGTTCATTCCTTCCCCCAGAATTACGGTTATAATATAATTAGCACCTATAAAGCACCAAAAGAATATTTCATTATCTTCCAAAACGAAACAGTTGCATATTCACCCCCACCCCACACTGGGGTTAAGTGAGTAAATAGTTGCTGCCAACATAAATCTCTTGTCTCTCGCACTGCACCATCAAAATTTCAAATTTCTAAAATAAATAAATCGTTTTGCAACATTCGCTAAAAATTTCCCCATTTTCCAACCTTTTCCACCGCTAGAAGATGCTATTAGAACACTAAGGCGACTGGAAGTGTAATCTTAATATTAATCAAAACCTATCCAATCCAAAACAAGCATTTTTTTTATCTCTAAAAGCAAAAAATGTTGAATGTCGACAGTGGAAAAGTGAAACAATATCTCTATTGTTTTTGAACGAGCTAAATACTAACATTATTCAACTGATTGCATTCCTCTGCGCTCACTTCCATTCCATAAAGAAGTGACCGCAAAGTTTGAATCTATAAATACTCATCATTAGTAACGAAAAAAATCTGTAGAAATTCCTAAGTCCATCGTTCCTGCTTTTGGTACCAGTTCCCAGTCATCCCTACAAGTGAACCAACACCCCCCCCCCCCCCGCTGCTGTCCTCTTTTTAGCATCGTCGTATTCCTTAGGCACCAATCTCCATAAAACAAAAACCTTCCAGCCAAACCACGGTGCAAAGGAATGTGTCCAAATTCTGCATACTTGTATGGCAACACAGGTGTAGGTTACGGTCAAAGCGCCCCCTTCAGGACATCCTTGAGCAGCGAGCACCTTTTTCCCGTTAACCGGGACGTCGGCACAGACCTGTTACAAGGTCAGCCCTCGAAGAACATGAACCTGTCAGAGAAGCTCTGCTCATTAACCTTCTCTTCCATCCCTTGTACACCTTTGTTAGCCATTCTCGTTTCCCATCTGATGGTTCATCTCTTGATTTCCTCTCGCGCGTTTCTCATTGTCTGCAGACGTAATAATTGCGTGCACTTGGTTCTTATTTCTTCTGCCTGTTGATGATCTTCCATTTCTTCCATTGTGAGATCTCCCTTTGTTAGATTCCTTCCTCCCTTTGAACAACGGAGAATATAGATTTAGTTATGCTCTGATTCATTTTAGCTGACATGGATATGCTTCTTTTTTGGGGAACCCTAATTCTTGAGCTTAATCTTTCACGCGAAAGAAGATGCTTTTTTTTTGTTACCGGATGGGGTTGGGTTGTTTTACCTCAGAGAGGCACTTCTTTTTGCACACAGTGGACTAAATGGCCAAGTCACAACGACCCTAAGGCTGAGAGAAGGTTGGGGAACCCACTGGACAACTGTTGGGAGACAGATGGTAGCCTCCCGTTAAGCCCATCCAGCGTGTTCTTTAACGTGCACAGTGTATGGCTCTCCCGCAGACGGGCCACGGCTTAACGTCCCATCCGACGGACGGCAGACAATCTTTCCAAGCCCATCAGTGTCCCTATTGACAGGAGGGACACGAACCTGGGAACTGCAGATTACGAGCCTGGCGGGCTACCGGCTTAGACATCCCCCACCCCTTTTGTTAGCTGTGTTATACGACGGTGTACAGATAGAATAAATTCCGCATTATACAAAGGCTTTTTTGGGTTGGGTTAACTCTGAGCGTCACTTTTTTGCACACCATGGGCTAAATGGCCAGGTCACAAGGACCCCGAAGGCTCAGAGAAGGTTGGGGGAGGGGACCCACTGGAAAAGCTGTTGGGAGACAGATGTGTTGGGAGACAATCGGTGTCCCTTTCTCGCCGAGAGCAGGATGGGATTTAGCGGTGATAAATCTAAACGCTGATGGAGATGGAACTCGAACTTGAGAACTACAGATCACGAGACTGGCTCACTACCGCCTGAGTTTGCCTAGACATCTGGAGGGGCGGGGGGGGGGGGGGTGCTCAGTCGGTAGCGCTCCAGGCTCGTAATCTGTAGTTCCCAGGTTCGAGTCCCAACTGGGTCAGCATTGAGATTTATCTCCACAAAACTTCCCGCCCTGCCCACGGTCAGTAGGAGACACCGATGGGCTTGGAAAGGCCGTCGGATGGGACGTTAAGCCGTGGCCCCGTGTGTGGGAGAGCCATACCCTGTGTACGTTAAAGAACACGCTGGATGGCCTTGACGGGAGGTTACCATCTGTCTCCCAACAGCTGTTCCAGTGGGTCCCCTCCCTCAACCTTCTCTGATTCTTCGGGGTCCTTGTGACCTGGCCATTTAGCCCATGGTGTGGAAAAAAGTGCCGCTCAGAGGTGAAACAACCCAACCCCTTCCCTTAACCTTCTCTGATTCTTCGGGGTCCTTGTAACCTGGCCATTTAGCCCATGGTGGACAAAAAAGTGCCGCTCAGAGGTAAAACAACCCAACCCAAACCTAGACATCTGACTATTGGACTGGGTTTGATTGTGGCTTCTCATTAGGGAGCGAAAACGAAAAAATCTCTTAAGCTTAGAAAGAGGACCCGTGGAAAATTTTTCCGTTTAAACTTGAACCACTGAAGGCAAGAGTTGTAAAATATCTAAGAGGCAATTTTCGGTATCTCTAAGATTAGATAACGCAATAAACCGAACCTTAATAGTGAACTTAAATAACAGAGTAATTAAAAATCTTCTTTACACCTCAACGCTTACGATGAAATAAATTCTAGCGAGATAACATCGTAAGCGAAGGGTTATTTAATCTCTTCCGATTCTTTACGACATTTATCGAGCTGGCTTTGATTATTCAAGATAGCGTAATCTCTCCTAATAATCCACGCAATGATATCAAATCGTCCGTTTTATTACTTTGATGGCGTGGTTTAATCTGGTTGCTAAGTGTCTGATGGTGGAAAATTTTTATTAAAGCCTGTGGAGCAGCCCCCTCCCCGAAATCCCCCCCCCCCCCTCATACGATGATGTGGAAAACCGGCAACGCATAGCAACTAATAGAAACCTGGCTTTCGTACGGTGCAGTTACTGGAATTTGACACGGGAGATATTTTTTTCTTTTGATGTGTAACAGAAAGGATGGGTTTTGATCTCATTTCTTTTCGATTGATGTGATATTTTATGAACTTTTTTCATTTTTATCACCTGATGAATTACAGTATCACGGTGCTGGCCATCTACACCAATGGTGTTGATCATACGGTGTTGATCATCTACACCAGTTGTGTTCATCACATGGTGTTCATCATTTGTTCATCAGATGATGTTTATCATCTACACCAGTGGTGCTAATCATATGATGTTGATCAGCTACACCAGTAGTACTCATCATATGGTGTTGATCATCTACACCAGTGGTGCTCATCATATGGTGTTGATCATCTACACCAGTGGTGCTCATCATGTGGTGTTGATCATCTACACCAGTGGTGCTCATTATATAGTGTTGATCATCTGCACCAGTAGTACTCATCACATGTTGTTGAACTTCTGCACCAGTGGTGCTCATCGTACGATGTTGATCATCTACACCAGTGGTGTTCATCGTACGATGTTGATCATCTACACTAGTGGTGCTCATCATACGATGTTGATCATCTACACCAATGGTGCTCATCTTACGATGTTGATTAGCTACACCAGTGGTGCTCATCATATGGTGTTGATCATCTACACCAGTGGTGTTCATCGTACGATATTGATCATCTACACCAGTGGTGCTGACCATCCATAGCAGTGGCTCTTAATTTTTTTGTTGTTCCAGTCACTCTAAACGTTCAATGATTCATATAGAACCCTAAATGTTTATGATTTAGGCAGAACCCATACATAATCCACAGTTTATACAAACCCTTTTGCATTGCAGGATCTAAGCAGAATTCTTTAATATCTGTGGTTTACACAGAAACTCTCCATAGTTCATAATTTAAGAGTAACCTCTACGTCCAATTCCAACGGGGTATTTTTAGAAATTTGTGGTGCGTTTTGTTTGTCAAACTGATAATGGGAAAAAGCTATCCAATTTTCCATTAGCTTTATACTGTGGAAAATATTATGATTTCCATCAAGAGAGAGCATTAGAAAATAGTCTTTGGTAAGGCAGAACGTTACCTATATCCCTCTTAGAAGGTTAACAACGTGTATTTGATTTCTGAGCAACAGTTTTGTGTACACAATAGGTAAAATGGTTACATTACAAGGACCCCAAGGTCACCGAATTGGTGAAGGAAGAGAATTCATTGGACAGTCAATTAGCAGACTGAAGTTTCCCTACAAGGAAATGGAAATAGGGGAAGCAGGGTGCTTTATGGTTTAAGCTTTATGCTTTACGTGTCACATGGCCGAGTGGTTAGGGCGCTTTTCTACTGATCTAAGGGACCTGGGTTCGAGCCCCGGGTAAGGCATGGCTGTTTGTGTCGTTTTTCTGCTGAGGTCCTGCCATCCTCTCAGACCTTCTACTATGGCATATAAACTGACAGGCTCCTGTCAGACCTCTGTGGCAAGCAGCTGCTTGAGGGGGTATTTATTTATTTATTTTTATTTATTTACGTGTTTGAGATGGGTGTTTGGAAATTCCTGGCTTTTTGTTTTGTGGTTTCATATCCCACAAAATTTTCAGTCTTATTACTTTATCTAAGAAAAGAGTAGAAGAAAGAGCAATAGGTTGCAAATAAATTTTTAAGAAAAAGGAGGAAATGAGGAAAGTGTGCAAAGAAGAAAAAATTCCCAGTTAGTAGGTACGTAAAATTTTCAATTTCCAGTCGCCCTCCAGTAAAATAATAAAGGCATCGCGGAACATATTTCACTGGAAGTTTTTCAAGCCTCGATGAGAATGAACATTGGTAAAAGGTTTCAAGAATCAAACTTCCAGCAGCATAATATCAGAATCTCCATCTTCAGGACCAACAAAAAACATTCACCATCATTCCCATTTATTTTTCTTTCACATTAAAAAACACCAGCGGTATCGGTCTTGTTTCTACCCAGAAGGAACTTCTTTCTCATAAATCCAACAACACTCCCTTATCATTAAATTCATCCACATCCTCAGATGTCAACGTACATTTGTAAGTACTGTGGAGTGCTTTCCCCATCCAGCTGGGGCGGGGGTGGCTCAGTCGGTAGCGCGCCAGGCTCGTAATCTGCAGTTCCCAGGTTCGAGTCCCAGCTGGGTCAGCGTTGAGATTTATCTCCGCATAACTCCCCGCCCTGCCCACGGTCAGTAGGGGACACCGATGGGCTTGGAAAGGCCGCCGTCCGTCGGATGGGACGTTAAGCCGTGGCCCCGTGTGCGGGAGAGCCATACCCTGTGCACGTTAAAGAACACGCTGGATGGCCTTGACGGGAGACTACCATCTGTCTCCCAACAGCTGTTCCAGTGGGTCCCCTCCCCCAATCTTCTCTGAGCCTTCGGGGTCCATGTGACCTGGCCATTATAGCCTATGGTGTGCAAAAAAGTGCCGCTCAGAGGTAAAACAACCCAACCCAACCCCATCCAGCTGCTCTAGCAGACACACTCAATCCTTCACTAAAGCAGCAAAGGCATTAAGTTAATAGCTCACCCGTTACTTAACAGTATATCCAGATGTATCCTCGACGACGGTTCTTCTAAACTCTGCATTCCCTCGTCACACAATTCTTTCACGTGACTATTAACGAGAACTCTAAATGGCCGTGCGGAGTGGTGAGAGGTGCAGCTTTAAATTCACATTGTTCAGAGGGCAGTGATCTTTTCTCTTGAACACGTTGCTTCACCATCCTCACTTACTCTTCAACTTCTTCTTTATCTGCACTTCGCGTGCACATGTTTCGATAATAACCTCTTCGTGATGAATGACGGACTGTCTCTTTCTCTCTCTCTCAGCTGCCGTGGGGGGAGGGGGGTAACGAGTGATAGAAAGGGGATGAATGGACGCTTCGGAGAGAAAGAAGAAACAGGAGAGACCTGATGGCAAAAGATGATTTGCTCAAATTGACTGACTCTCCTGTCCAGGTCCTCCTCTCCTGCGTGTTAGCGTGTGCAAATTCGTGCCCACATGAGTGAGAGTTCCCTCACGGAGGAATTGACAGCCACCATAGAGGTTGGAGAACATGCATGGAGGAAACCAGTTCCTCTTTTAACGGTGCTCCTCCGTTCAGAAGTCATTAAGGATGGTTAGAATCATTTGTGAGAGGAGTGTTGCTGCTCTCATCCCCTTTTGCATCATTTCTGCATCATGTGTATTAACACCCACCCACACGGAGAAAGAATCTCATTCAGCAGACAGAGCATCCTGGAAAGGATGCTAATCCAAGCAAAGAGTTGGGCTCACTGAGAAAAGGAGCATCAGAGCCACCCAAACTTATTTTTTTTCTCGCAGCATTTTCACACATTGGTAATATTTTCGAGGTATCTTTAGGGGCGGGAGCTCAGTCGGGTTAGTTCAGTCGATAGTGCTCCAGGTTCGTAATCTGCAGTTCCCAGGTTCGAGTCCCATCTGTGCCAAAGTTGAGATGATCTCTTCGAAACACCCCGCCTTGCCCTCGGTCAATAGGGGACACTGATGTGTTTGGGAGGCCGTCGTCCGTCGGATGGGACGTTAAGCCATGGCTCCTGTGCAGGAGTGCCAAACCCTGTGTGCGTTAGCGTTAAGTCCATCAAAACCAAGTGCTCTTTAACGTCCACACCATACAGAGGGTTTTATCAAACTAATGGAAACACAGACGGCGACTTGGAGTACACGCAATGCGCCGTATGCATATCACAGGGACGACGTCACCCGCGATGTGAGGTTGGTTGGTTGGTTGGTTGGTTGTTTTACCTCTGAGCGGCACTTTTTTGCACACCATGGGCTAAATGCCCAGGTCACATGTACCCCGAAGGCTCAGAGAAAGTTGGGAGAAGGAACCCACTGGAACAGCTGTTTGGAGACAAATTGTAGCATCCCGTCAAGGCCATCCAGCGTGTTCTTTAACGTGCACAGGGTATGGCTCTCCCACACACGGGGCCACGGCTTAACTTCTCATCCGACGAACGGCGGCCTTTCCAAGCCCATCGGTGTCCCCTACTGACCGTGGGTAGGGCGAGGAATTTTTGTGGAGATAAATCTCAACGCTGACCCAGCTGGGACTCGAACCTGGGAACTACAGATTACGAGCCTGGCGCGCTACTGACTGAGCCACCCCCACCCCTCGATGTGAAGTATATGAAGGGAAGTGCGATGTCGGCTATCACGTAGCAGTGCCACAGGCGCAGGTAAAAAAGCTGTTGTGGTGTAATTGTCGACAACGTTAGATCTCAGTGACCTCCAAAAAGGCATGATCATTGGTGCGCGTCTTGCAGGAACTTCGGTAACCAAAATGACGGAAATCGTGAATACAGATCTCGTGATATAACACGAGGATCTGTATCGAAGACTATGACTACCTACCAAAAAGGACAAGGCGTTGTCTCCAAATTGCAAATTGTGGACGCCGTACGAAGTTGTCAGATAGGGATAGGCGAACGTTGGCACGGATTGTACAACGGAAGCACAACATCACGGCACCACAAATAGCAGCAGAGTTAAACATTAATCGGAATGATCCCGTTTCCATCATAACAGTTCTTCGGGAACTTCATCTTGCCGGTATTTATGACCGTACTGCAATCCACAAACCTCTGATTACCAACATCAATGCAACAAAACGTGTAAGGTGATGCAAAGCGCATTAAAACTGGGATGCTAAAGACGGGAACTTTATGAGGTTTCCGCATTATTGTTTGACTACTTCTCACAATATTCAGGAATTTGGGTTGTTTTACCTCTGAGCGGCACTTTTTTGCACACCATGGGCTAAATGGCCAGGTCACATGGACCCCGAAGGCTCAGAGAAGGTTGGGGGAGGGGACCCACTGGAACAGCTGTTTGGAGACAAATGGTAGCATCCCGTCAAGGCCATCCAGCGTGTCTTTAACGTGCACAGGGTATGGCTCTCCCGCACACGGGGCCACGGCTTAACGTCCCATCCGACGGACGGCGGCCTTTCCAAGCCCATCCGTGTCCCCTACTGACCGTGGGCAGGGCGAGGAATTTTTGTGGAGATAAATCTCAACGCTGACCCAGCTGGGACTCGAACCTGGGAACTACAGATTACGAGCCTGGCGCGCTACCCCTACTGAGCCACCCCCGCCCCTGATTAGGTAAAGGAAATCGAGTTTTTATGTCCATCTACTAAGACCAGGAAGTTCATTCCGACGAATGATCTTGGCCACTGTCGCTTTTATCCTGCCACGAACAAAGCCAGATTGGATATCTGAATGATTTTCGTTCCACAGGGAGCCAGATAATAGCCAAGAGATAGCCTCACCACCTTTCCACCTCTATCATCATCTCACAGTCTAAGTGAGAGGGGAGATTTTTCGTCTAACAATCTCCCTGGAAGCAGGATACTCTCTCGATAGCCATCAGACTTGCTAGATGAAACGGCCTTGGTTAGTTTGGCTCTTCCTTCCTGTCTGCAAGCGCAGTTAGGGATAGGTCACGCACAACACAAAAGGAATATACTCAGCTACACACTGATTTAAGTGGAAATCATGGAGATGTGACAGCATACAACAGCAAAGGATAAAGAAGAAAAAAACATCCGACGGATCGTTATGTCGAAATGGAAGAGATAGTAGAGCAGGCAGGAAGAAGAAACAAAATTAAAGTGAAAGTTTCCGGTAAGAGAGATCGTAAGTAGTTATGAGTCAAACTGTTTTTGTCATTCTGTGGTTTTGTGTGCACTTGACGCAATGGGTGATACAGGTGTACGATATTCATGTAAGCGTTGTGCATCCTGTTGTCTGTGTTGAGCAGAGTCGTGTCTCCTATTTAAGGTCATTGGTTTTCCTCACTGTTTTGACGGTGAGTGATTTACATGTTGGCCTTAGACCTTGTTTAGATTCTCTTAGTTGAATTTCAAACATTTCTTCGACGTATGGGTTGTTTTACCTCTGAATGGCGCTTTTTTGTCCACAGTGGGTTCAATCGCCAGGTCGCAATGACCCCGAGGACTCATAGAAGATTGTGGGGAGAGAGCGCACTAGACAGCTGCAGGAGATAGTGGCTTCCATCTTTCTCTTAACTGTTCTCCAGTTTTAATCCAGCAAATCCAGCGTGTTTTTAACGCGCACAGAGTATGGCTTTTCTGGACGCGGAGTCAAATTTTTACATCTCATCGGAGGGACGGGGGGCGGGGGTGGCTCAGTCGGTAGCACGCCAGGCTCGTAATCTGTAATTCCCAGGTTCGAGTCCCAGCTGGGTCAGCGTTGAGATTTATCTCCGCAAAATTCCTCGCCCTGCCCACGGTCAGTAGGGTACACCGATGGGCTTGGAAAGGCCGCCGTCCGTGGGATGGGACGTTAAGCCGTGGCCCCGTGTGTGGGAGAGCCATACACTCTGCACGTTAAAGAACACGCTGGATGGCCTTGACGGGAGGCTACCATCTGTCTCCCAACAGCTGTTCCAGTGGGTCCCCTCCCCCAACCTTCTCTGAGCCTTCAGGGTCCATGTGACCTGGCCATTTAGCCCATGGTGTGCAAAAAAGTGCCGCTCAGAGGTAAAACAACCCAACCCAATCCCTTCCCTCAACCTTCTCTGAGCCTTCGGGGTCCTTGCCACCTGGCCATTTGGCCCATTGTGTGCAAAAAAAAATTGCACTCAGAGGTAAAAACAAACGAACTGAGTTTTATGCATATTAAACTATATATATATATATCAATAAATCATTAATATGCATTATATATGTATTAGCAATTAAAAATATAATAATATTATTATACTCTTATTGCTTGTTTAATTAATTTATCATTTGTTACTAATTTCTTCGACATACACTTCGAGGAAAAACTTATTGAATCACTAGCTAGTCTTTTTTTTACGCCACGTGGCGTTGACTCATCCTCACACAAAATGTAACAGCCTGGTGATTGGGTGATGTCATTACATCAGGTGATATCCCACCCCCCTGCTCCTTACCTTCTCTCAACTGATGCTGATCTGGAAACACATTTCTCTTGCACAGGCGTTAATCAGGCTCGCAGCTGTTTATTTGTCATTCACATGCAGCATAACAGATGGTAGTAACATTTCTGTTTCCAATGAAATGCTGTTTAAAGAAAGCAGAAACCAAAGTCCTATAAATGCGCCAGAAACAAACATTTAATGATTTTTTTTTAAAGTTCAAGTTGATAACCTGCGAGGTATATTTTCGGTTCCAACTAATTAACCGAAGATCCTGAAGGAATACAGGACCGCACAATACTCAATTCGGTAATTGAGGGGCGGGGGTGGCTCAGTCGGTAGCGCGCCAGGCTCGTAATCTGTAGTTCCCAGGTTCGAGTCCCAGCTGGGTCAGCGTCCAGGTTGTTTTACCTCTGAGCGGCACTTTTTTGCACACCATGGGCTAAATGGCCAGGTCGCATGGACCCCGAAGCCTCAGAGAAGGTTGGGGGAGGGGACCCACTGGAACAGCTGTTGGGAGACAGATGGTAGCCTCCCGTCAAGGCCATCCAGCGTGTTCTTTAACGTGCACAGGGTATGGCTCTCCCACACACGGGGCCACGGCTTAACGTCCCATCCGACGGACGGCGGCCTTTCCAAGCCCATCGGTGTCCCCTACTGACCGTGGGCAGGGCGGGGAATTTTGCGGAGAAAAATCTCAACGCTGACCCAGCTGGGACTCGAACCTGGGAACTACAGATTACGAGCCTGGCGCGCAACCGACTGAGCCACCCCCGCCCCACTGCTCAGAGGTAAAACAACACAATCCTAACCTTCTGTGAGTCCTCGGGGTCCTTGTAACATGGCCATTTAGCCCATTGTGTGCGAAAAAGTGCCGCTCAGAGGTAAAACAACCCAATCCTAACCTTCTCTGAGTCGTCGGGGTCCTTGTGACATGGCCATTTAGCCCATTGTGTGCGAAGAAGTGCTGCTCAGAGGTAAAACAACACAATCCTAACCTTCTCTGAGTCCTCGGGGTCCTTGTGACATGGCCATTTAGTCCATTGTGTGCGAAAAAGTGCTGCTCAGAGATAAAACAACCCAACCCTAACCTTCTCTGAGTCCTCGGGGTCCTTGTGACATGGCCATTTAGCCCATTGTTTGCGAAAAAGTGGCGCTCAGAGGTAAAACAACACAATCGTAACCTTCTTTGAGTCCTCGGGGTCCTTGTAACATGGATATTTAGCCCATTGTGTGCGAAAAAGTGCTGCTCAGAGGTAAAACAACCCAATCCTAAACTTCTGTGAGTCCTCGGGGTCCTTGTAACATGGCCATTTAGCCCATTGTGTGCGAAAAAGTGCTGCTCAGAGGTAAAACAACCCAACCCTAACCTTCTCTGAGTCCTCGGGGTCCTTGTGACATGGCCATTTAGTCCATTGTGTGCGAAAAAGTGCTGCTCAGAGGTAAAACAACCCAACCCTAACCTTCTTTGAGTCCTCGGGGTCCTTGTAACATGGCCATTTAGCCCATTGTGTGCGAAAAAGTGCAGCTCAGAGGTAAAACAACCCAATCCTAACCTTCTCTGAGTCCTCGGGGTCCTTGTGACATGGCCATTTAGCCCATTGTGGGCGAAAAAGTGCTGCTCAGAGGTAAAACAACCCAACCCTAACCTTCTCTGAGTCCTCGGGCGGGGTTGGCTCAGTAGGTAGCGCGCCAGGCTCGTAATCTGTAGTTCCCAGGTTCGAGTCCCAGCTGGGTCAGCGTTGAGATTTATCTCCGCAAAAATTTCCCGCCCTGCCCACGGTCAATAGGGGATACCAATGGGCTTGGAAAGGCCGCCGTCCGTCGGATGGAACGTTAAGCTGTGGTCCCGTGTGTGGGAGATCCATACCCTGTGCACGTTAAAGAACACGCTGAATGGCCTTGACGGGAGGCTACCATCTGTCTCCCAACAGCTGTTCCAGTGGGTCCCCTCCCCCAACCTTCTCTGAGCCTTCGGGGTCCATGTGACCTGGCCATTTGGCCCATGGTGTGCAAAAAAGGGCCACTCAGAGGTAAAACAACCCAACCCAACCCAAACATCTGAGTCCTCGGGGTCCTTGTGACATGGCCATTTAGCCCATTGTGTGCGAAAAAGTGCTGCTCAGAGGTAAAACAACCCAATCCTAACCTTCTCTGAGTACTCGGGGTCCTTGTAACATGGCCATTTAGTCCATTGTGTGCGAAAAAGTGCTGCTCAGAGGTAAAACAACCCAACCCTAACCTTCTCTGAGTCCTCGGGGTCCTTGTGACATGGCCATTTAGCCCATTGTGGGCGAAAAAGTGCTGCTCAGAGGTAAAACAACCCAATCCTAACCTTCTCTGAGTACTCGGGGTCCTTGTAACATGGCCATTTAGTCCATTGTGTGCAAAAAAGTGCTGCTCAGAGGTAAAACAACCCAACCCTAACCTTCTCTGAGTCCTCGGGGTCCTTGTGACATGGCCATTTAGCCCATTGTGTGCGAAAAAGGGTCGTTCAAAAACAACCCAACCATTTAGCCTATTGCAGGTCAAATAATATGGCTCGCAGGTAAAGCAACCGAACAAAACATGATGTCAAAAAATTTGGGAAACACTAGTGTACACAATTCAGTCTTGAAGATTTTAATACAATTTATGTTCAGAATGGGATTCAGAAATTCACCCTCCCTCTTATTCTTCTTTACGCCCCCATGAGATTTACTTCGATTGTCCCACGAGTTCTTGTTTGATCCCTCCCTGGAAATATCAACATCCTGTCTGGGACCACCCAGACATGTCAATCATCACAATTTCTAAGAAAAGGTGTTGGGCTTGGTGGCAATTGGCACGTGACAAAGAGGGAGAAGTTACGAGAGAGAAAAAATTAACTTAAAAAATTAACTTGGTAGAGGATGCATGTGCGAAAAAATCTACAGAGATTCTTCCCGGCCTTATAATACCGGTTACGCGGCAGTTGTTCTACGAGTCGAGCAAATGCGATGATGACGACACATGCTTGTGAGGTTAGGAAGGTGGTTCATGTTGTGAGACAAGCAATTCAAGTTGTCAAGACTCTACCATGCAATATTTAAACTGACAGGGAACTAAGCAATTGATAAAACCATTGATAATGCTGTGTATAGTCATTAAATCAATGTTCATTACAACTTTAGCGGGAGGGGGTGGCTCAGTCGGTAGCGCGCCAGGCTCGTAATCTGTAGTTCCCAGGTTCGAGTCCCAGCTGGGTCAGCGTTGAGATTTATCTCCGCAAAATTTCCTGCCCACGGTCAGTAGGGGACACCGATGGGCTTGGAATGGCCGCCGTCCGTCGGATGGAACGTTAAGCCGTGGCCCCGTGTGTGTGAGAGACATACCCTGTGCACGTTGAAGAACACGTTGGATGGCCTTGACGGGAGGCTACCATCTGTCTCCCAACAGCTGTTCCAGTGGGTCCCCTCCCCCAACCTTCTCTGAGCCTACGGGGTCCATGTGATCTGGCCATTTAGCCCATGGTGTACAAAAATGTGCCGCTCAGAGGTAAAACAACCCAAATCCTTTACCTAATGGTTGTTATCAATTTCATCATGTAGCTTACGTTTAAATGCCACGTTGCGGGATCAGGGGTGCTAATGTGCCCCGAAAAAATTAGCGAAATTTAACCTTTTCCCGAAAATGCTAAGAATTTTACATAAAAAATTTCATTTAATTTTTAATAAACTTAGATATATTTTTTTTTAATTTTGCGAAAAATTATTCTTTGTCTTTTGAAACCTTAATTTGTAAAACTAAATAATACAAGATTATGAAAAAAATTTTTTAAAGAAACGTTATCTGTATTTTATTTTACATTTCATTGTTTTTTATGTTTTATTGACCTGTCCGTGAAAATGCTAAGAATTTTGCATAAAATTTTTTTTAATTTTTAACAAACTTAGCTATGGTTTTTCTCTAATTTTGCAGAAAAAGTGTTCTATTTTTGTCTCTTGTTCTCTTAATTTGTGAAGCTCAGTAGTATAGTAGATTATGGACATTTTTCTAAACTAAATTTTATTTTAATAATGGTTAACTACATTTCTATCTAAGTTCTTATTGATGCGCATCAATTTAATATTATTAGATTTATAAACAATTTCTTATGACGTCATTTAATACGTTGTGTTACTTGCACGAGAAATAATTTCAAATTAGCGTTGTGGCGCAACTATACTGCTCACAAAAAATAGGGGATATTTCAAAGTGAATATGAGGCGATAATATATCCCCTAATTTTTGTGAGCAGTATATTTCAGAAAAATGTTTCAGTCAAACACAGAGCTAGAATGATGACTCAGCATGACAGTGAAATAGGATTAAAATATGGGACAATATTATTAGACAGAATATATTAGATATTTTTTAGATGCCGAAAAAAAGTTTAAAAAACGATTAATTTTAGACTGACTTCACAATTTGATTTCTCTACAGGTTCACCGAAGAATAGAGAAACTTCTATTTAGGAGAAAGAGTGTTTTTGATGACGAAGACCAGACAAGAGTGTTTTGATGACGAAGACCAGACACGAATGTTTTGATGACGAAGAAATTAAGTGTCATGCAAAATCAAAAATTTGGAAGTGATGATATAGAAAATTAAATATTGTTCAGTTTTGTCCTGCAGAGTCATTTTGCTTTAAAGCAAAAATGCATCCATAAATATGCTTGGTCGTCCGTAATAAATTTCTCCAAGATTGGCAACATTGGATAACATGTTGGTAACACACACTATGCACAGAGACACAGCGTAGTGGTATTTCTACTTGCTTAAATTATAAGCTAATATACAGATGGTTGTTGGGTTGTTTTACCTCTGAGCGGCACTCTTTTGCACACCATGGGCTAAATGGCCAGGCCACAAGGACCCCGAAGGCTCAAAGAAGGTTGGGGGAGGGGACCCACTGGAACAGCTGTTGGGAGACAGATGGTAGCCTCCCGTCAAGGCCATCCAGTGTGTTCTTTAACGTGCACAGGGTATGGCTCTCCCGCACACGGAGCAACGGCTTAACGTCCTATCCGACGGACGACGGCCTTTCCAAGCCCATCGGTGTCCCCTACTGACCGTGGGCAGGGCTTAGAATTTTTGCGGAGTTGGGTTGGGTTGTTTTACCTCTGAGCGGCACTTTTTTGCACACTATGGGCTAAATGGCCAGGTCACACGGACCCCGAAGGCTCAGAGAAGGTTGGGGGAGGGGACCCACTGGAACAGCTGTTGGGAGACAGATGGTAGCCTCCCGTCAAGGCCATCCAGCGTGTTCTTTAACGTGCACAGGGTATGGCTCTCCCGCACACGGGGCCACGGCTTAACGTCCCATCCGACGGACGGCGGCCTTTCCAAGCCCATCGGTGTCCCCTACTGACCGTGGGCAGGGCGGGGAATTTTGCGGAGATAAATCTCAACGCTGACCCAGCTGGGACTCGAACCTGGGAACTACAGATTACGAGCCTGGCGCACTACCGACTGAGCCACCCCCGCCCCTAATATACAGATGGGCATCTGTGCTAAATATCACAGAAATGCTCAAATAAATACAGTAGAGTCGATATTTCGGAGTCAAATTAACTAAGATGTTGTTGAAAATAACATATGCCCTAAAATAATATGTGACAAGAGGAAACGGCTGCTGAAATAAGAGGCGAGAGTAAAAGGTTTCACGCAGCAGAAT
The DNA here is from genome assembly GCA_038380435.1 of Ryuthela nishihirai. Classification (NCBI taxonomy): domain Eukaryota; kingdom Metazoa; phylum Arthropoda; class Arachnida; order Araneae; family Heptathelidae; genus Ryuthela; species Ryuthela nishihirai. The sequence goes on along the minus strand of JAWZYU010000002.1, from coordinate 19,766,953 downwards.
GTTTTCAGCCCAATTTACCCAAAGGCGAATGAAGGGGGAAAAAGCAGACTTCATTACTATCCTATTTTAAATGAATACATCCATGAAATTTTTGTACATGAAATGACCCTAAGGAAAAGGTTTGGGTTGTTTTACCTCTGAGCGGCACTTTTTTACACACCATGGGCTAAATGGCCAGGTCACATGGACCCCGAAGGCTCAGAGAAGGTTGGGGGAGGTGACCCACTGGAACAGCTCTTTGGAGGCAGATGGTAGCCTCCCGTCAAGGCCATCCAGCGTGTTCTTTAACGTGCACAGGGTATGGCTCTCCCGCACACGGGGCCACGGCTTAACGCCCCATCCGACGGACGGCGGCCTTTCCAAGCCCATCGGTGTCCCTTACTGACTGTGGGCAGGGTGGGAAATTTTGCGGAGATAAATCTCAACGCTGACCCAGCTGGGACTCGAACCTGGGAACTACAGATTAGGAGCGTGGCGCGCTACCCACTGAGCCACCCCCGCCTTCACAGCTATGGGAAGTGAAAGAAATGACAAAGAGAGCTGTACCTATAGCCTCAAAGCAAACAATTGACGAGGAACCAAATATAAGAATTATCATCATTTAATACAGATTTCGGCATTTTGAATGGAAAGCCCCATTCAAAAACTCCCTAATTTTAAAAATAAACTTTTTATAAAAAAAAAAAGTTACTAGAGATAAATGAAAGATCATACTCAGATCTCTCTAAATCTCAATTTTTTTTTCAACAATGTTCGTTTTAATATTTAAAGAGTTATTGAAGCTGGAAAGCCGTCCCATGGCCGAGTGATTAGCGCGCTTGGCTACTAGATCTAAGGGACCTGGGTTCGAGCCCCGGGTAAGGCATGGATGTGTGTGTCGTTTTTCTGCTGAGGTCCTGCCATCCTCTCAGATCTTCTACTGTGGCATATAAACTGTCAGACCTCTGTGGCAAGCAGCTGCTTGAGGGGTATTTATTATTATTATTATTTGAAGCTGGAAAATTTAACAGCAGATGCCGCTGTTACACACTTCCTCAACTTTTTTCCTCCCAAATTGAAAACTGAAAAAAAAAATCGATACACAAAAAGTTAAATGTTGCATTTTATGTTACTGAAAGATTTATTATAACAGTTGTTTTTGATCTTTTGAAATAAAAGTTATAGTTAAATGATTCAGCTTCCATAATTCTTTAAACATTAAACGAATATTTCTGAAAATAGACATTTAGAGAGATTTACGTGAGATCTTAAATTTATTCCCAAAACATTTTTACATTAAAAAAACTTCTCTTTAAAGATATGAAGCTTTGAATGTGGCTGGTTATTTTTTATAATACATGTAGTGTACATTGCTAAGAGTGCAAATTGAACGACTTATACATAGATTTGAGTTGGGTTGTTTTACCTCTGAGCCGCACTTTTTTGCACACCATGGGCTAAATGGCCAGGTCACATGGACCCCGAAGGCTCAGAGAAGGATGGGGGAGGGGACCCACTGGAACAGCTGTTGGGAGACAGATGGTAGCCTCCCGTCAAGGCCATCCAGCGTGTTCTTTAACGTGCACAGGGTATGGCTCTCCCGCACACGGGGCCACAGTTTAACGTCCCATCCGACGGACGGCGGCCTTTCCAAGTCCATCGGTGTCCCCTACTGACTGTGGGCAGGGAGTTTTGCGGAGATAAGTCTCAACCTGGGAACTGCAGATTATGAGTCTGGCGCGCTACCAATTGAGCCAACCCTGGCCACTGTGCAATTAGGTGACAGGATCGACAATGTACCTCCCTTTCTAAAAGGCGACGCTGCACAATCAGATTGTTACCTCGTTAAGTCTTTAAACGACGAATCCGACTTGGAAGCGAATTAAAAATGAGGAAGAAGAGAATGACTTGAAAAGTTTCAAATCATTTCTTGAATTCTAGTCTGAAAACGAACGAATGGGAATTGCAGATGATGATAAAAGTTACGCCTACCCACAAGTTACGGTCCATTTGTAACGTAATATGTAGCAGTAAAGAATCACAGGATTTGTCTTGTAGACATGGAACTCATGAAATAATAAGCTTCAAAAAAATCGGTTTCGCCATGAGTGGGATCAGAATTCACGTTTTCTGGAAACATGCCAGTTATGCTAACCACTACCCATCAATGGCTAACTTTTTTTTCAGCTTTTGTGACCATATAAACTTTTCGGATTTTATGCAAGAAGGAAATTATTCCAAAATTATTGACCATTTGACGAATATAACGCAGTAATATTCTGTCTGGTCCGCTCTTAATCCTTTAATTGAAAAATGTCCCTCCATTGATCTATGAGAGGTATTGGAAAAGATACAATACCTCTCTTAGATCATAGGGGCGGGGGTGGCTCGTAATCTGTAGTTCCCAGGTTCGAGTCCCAGCTGGGTCAACGTTGAGATTTATCTCCGCAAAATTCCCCGCCCCGCCCACGGTCAGAAGGGGACACCGATGGGCTTGGAAAGGCCGCCGTCCGTCGGATGGGACGTTAAGCCGTGGCCCCGTGTGCGGGAGAGCCATACCCTGTGCACGTTAAAGAACACGCTGGATGGCCTTGACGGGAGGCTACCATCTGTCTCCCAACAGCTGTTCCAGTGGGTCCCCTCCCCCAACCTTCTCTGAGCTTTCGGGGTCCATGTGACCTGGCCATTTAGCCCATGGTGTGCAAAAAAGTGCCGCTCAGAGGTAAAACAACCCAAAATCTCTTAGATCATATGAGAGGATATTCTAGAGCGGTGGTTACCAAACTTTTTTTGTTCCGCGAGCCCCTTTCAATCAAAAAATGCGTTGCTAACTCCCAGGGTAATAATGAGTAAAAAAAAAGCTCCAAATTAAAATTTACATTACATTAATAATAAAATATAAAATTTTTCTTCCTTTCCCGGGTAAGGGATGGACGTATGTGTCGTTTTTCTGCTGAGGTCCTGCCATCCTCTCAGACCTTCTACTATGGCATATAAACTGACAGGCACCTGTCAGACCTCTGTGGCAATCAGCTGCTTGAGGGGGTATTTATTTTTTTTATTTTTAATTATGAAACCTCTAAAATTTAGGATCGCTGCAGAAACAAACCTATAGTGCTTCAAGCGTGCACATGCTTGATGTTAGAGAGGAAAAATATATTTGTAACATACTTAGACAATTCTTTACTGCTTAAGGCGCTATTACAGAATTTTTAGCGCAAACCACCAAATGGGAACCACTACTCTAGAAAAAAGTAGGGCATCCCTCAATAACTTTAGGAGATTAGAGAGCATGGTCCCTTTCTCTCCGAGGTTAAAATGAAAAAAAAAAAAACTCAACGTAGGCAAGGTGCAAATTAGAATTTATTGTGCCCTCAACCTTGCCTCAACCCTAGCCCGAAAAAAAATATACACTGGCTTCCATAAATTAAGGAAAATCCCTATGTTAAGTCAATGGGAAGCTAACTTCGAAGCTCTATAACCTTTAAAATAAGTTTTTTTGTTTCGAAAAATGTGATAGCAGATAAAGATCTCAATCAAATAAATCAATATCTTGATTTTCAACAATATTCGTTCAGTATTTAATGAATTATGGAAGTTTGAATATTTAGCGATAAGAATACCAGCCACAAAAATTGACTTCAGAAGTTAAATAAAACTTAATAATAAGTATTGTATCAAAGTGTTTGATAAAATAAGTTTGCATTTTAGAATTTTGTGTAAAGAATTCTTTCACTGTTCTTCAGTATTGTATAAGTTTCTTAAGACTGGCATGGCTGTTGTTAAATATTGAAACTTCCATAACTCATTAAATACTGAATGAATATTGTTGAAAATGGAGATATTGATTTATTTGATTCAGATCTTTATCTGTAATCACATTTTTTTTAAAACAAAAAAAAACTTATTTGAGAAGTTATAGAGATTTGACGTTAGCATCCCATTGACTCAACACAGGGATTTTCCTTAATTTCAGGGGGCGCGCCAGGCTCGTAATCTGTAGTTTCCAGGTTCGAGTCCCAGCTGGGTCAGCGTTGAGATTTATCTCCGCAAAATTCCCTGCCCACGGTCAGTAGGGGACACCGATGGGCTTGGAAAGGCCCGCCCAAGGTCAGGATGGGACGTTAATCCGTTGCCCCGTGTATGGGAGAGCCATACCCTGTGCACGTTAAAGAACACGCTGGATGGCTTTGACTGGAGGCTACCATCTGTCTCCCAACAGGTGTTCCAGTGGGTCCCCTCCCCCAACCTTCTCTGAGCCTTCGGGCAGGCCCGGACTTAGAGACCCAGGGCCCCTAGGCACTTGACATTTGGGCCCCCCCCCCACCATCTCGAAGCTATTTTGGAAATTTAGCAAATTAAATGCACTAGTACAGAACATATAATTTTTAATCGACTTTAATGACTTTAATAAACATCAGAATAATACAGTCTATGTTACTATAGTTACGTTATTCTATAAAATTTATAGAATCATACGACGAACTTTCTTCTGTGCAAAAGAACGAATGACGTCATCATAGTCAATTGACTGCATTATTTCTGACTCTATGTACATTACAGAGAGTGAATTGAGCCTGTTCTCTCCTATGTTAGATCTTAAGTAATTCTTTACTCTCTTTAGCGCTGAAAACGACCGTTCTGCTGAACACGGCTTACAATGACAAACCAACACAAGCAAACGCTGCGCACTTGAATACTGCGCAGTGTACGGAATGCGAGAGCATTCCGTACACTGCGCAGTATTCAAGTCATATCAACATAGGAGAGAACAGGCTCAATTCACTCTCTGTAATGTACATAGAGTCAGAAATAATGCAGTCAATTGACTATGATGACGTCATTCGTTCTTTTGCACAGAAGAAAGTTCGTCGTGTGATTCTATGTGTGCCTAAGCGCAGTGTACGGAATGCGAGAGCATTCCGTACACTGCGCTTAGGCACGTATGTTTTGGCCCATTTTATCTTACCCCCTCCACCCGAGTTGTTTACTCTCCTGTCTCTAGTCTTCTTGCATCGACATCTAGAATGGACTGCCTGCGCGTGGCCTGGCAATGCTAAGCGTGGATACTGCAGGCGAGAGAGAGTTGTAAACGAAGAGGCCTAATTCTAGCTTTGTTGCGCGCAGGGCTGTTAAGTTATATTATGAGCGCCCTGTTTTGGCAAAATGTAGTAAAAATATTTATTATAATATTATTTTCGATAAAGCTTTTTGATAAGGCAAACCAGGCTTTTGAGCTTATGTAAAGGTTCCGCCACCGGGGCCCCTAGGCTGCCTGGGCCCCTAGGCCGGAGACTTGTAGGCCTAGGCAGAAATCCGGCACTGCCTTCGGGGTCCATGTGACCTGGCCATTTAGCCCATGGTGTGCAAAAAAGTGCCGCTCAGAGGTAAAACAACCCAACCCTTCCTTACTTTGTGGAAGCCAGTGTAATATGAAAGTACAAACCACTGCAACGGCATAACGAGGCAAATCAAAAAATTCCTTTTTAAGTTATCTCTCTGGGCGATTAACTTTCGCGATAATTCGAATCTTAAGACCACACTTAAAACTGTTTAGGACAGATATTCGCGATTCAGATTACGATGAGATAACATCGTAAAAGAAATTCTCTTTAAAAAATCTTCCGATTCTCAGCTGTGCACGAGGCCATTTTCGAACTGCTTTTGATTGCTGTAGATAGCGTTATCTCATCATCATCCGGCGAGAGATGAAAGGATCATCAAATCGCTCATCTCGGGGTCTCGATAGTGTGATTTAATCTTCTGGTTGATAGGGCTTGATGGGAACTCTGGGAAAAGTATTTATTTAAGTCGTAAAAAAAAGAGATAAAAGAGAATTGCTCTCTAGCTGCTGAACGTCACTAAAAGAAAAAGTGCAACAATCAAACAATGTTTACATTTTTAATCTGCGTGAATAAGGGTTGAGGGAAGAGATAAATCTCGGAGGGCAGGGAGGGGGGATGCCATGTAATATGAGCAAAAAATAAGAAGTAAAATAATAAAAAATAATGAGCAAAAAATAAGAAGTAAAATAATAAAAAATAATGAGCAAAAAATAAGAGGTAAAATAATAAAAAATAATAAGCAAAAATGATTAGATTTATGTATATATCAGGAATTTCTCAAGGTTTTTTTTTAAAAAACTTCTAAAATCGAGGGAGAAATTTTATACCACAATGAAAAACCGGTCTCTTACTCCACCCCCATTACTCTTTTCTGCTCGATTGAGTTATCCCCCCCCTCCCCTTTTTTTGTATATCCAGTCCGATGCAGTCTGAAACTTTAGAAGACGTATTTGCACGTGCATTTCTATTTTTGCGGGTACAGTCGCTCAAAAAAGTATCCGAACACTATGGTTGATTACAGAATTCAGAAAAAATGTCTGGAGCGTGTACAGCAACTGTACACGCTCCAGTTACCGTTCACAGCAAACTGGAGCGTGTGCGTTATTGCACACGCTCCAGTTTGCTGTGAACGGTAGGTAACTGCACACGCTCAATATTTCCGTGAGTGAGCCCACACGATCTAGTATCAAAATAATATGACCACCTACAGTCGCTCAAAAAAGTATCCGAACACATGGTTGATTACAGAATTCAGAAAAAATATCTGGCAACGATTTTTTTTTTGAAATTAATGATCTGGCAACCTTCGTGTCACGTGACACGAAGGTTGCCAGATCACTTTTTTGAGCGATTTTTTTTTGATACTTTTTTGAGCGACTGTACTATCGTGATGAAATTATTATTATGTAGTAGTATTTTAGTTCATATGATGTTTAACAGTACAGAGAAGATTTTGAGATTTCCCATCGCTCGTGAGATCTCAACACAGAAACAATTTCAATTGCAACCATTAGCCGTCGCACAGGAACAAAATACGTAAAAAAGGAAAACAACTCAGGAACAAAATACGTAAAAAAGGAAAACAACTCAGGAACAAAATACATAAATAGGGAAAAACAACTCAGGAACAAAATACGTAAAAAAGGAAAACAACTCAGGAACAAAATACGTAAAAAAGGAAAACAACTCAGGAACAAAATACGTAAAAAAGGAAAACAACTCAGGAACAAAATACATAAATAGGGAAAAACAACTCAGGAACAAAATACGTAAAAAAGGAAAACAACTCAGGAACAAAATACGTAAAAAAGGAAAACAACTCAGGAACAAAATACGTAAAAAAGGAAAACAACTCAGGAACAAAATACGTAAAAAAGGAAAACAACTCAGGAACAAAAAATTCCTAATAATTCAGAAAGTGTGACATTGAAAAAGGAAGTAACATTCAATATCTACGTTATATATAGACAGTTGAAATAATTCAATGCAAGAAAAGTTTCCACATCATCAAGTTTCAAAATGTAATTCTTTAGAAAACAAATGATAATTCGTGATGTTTTTCATGCTGACCTGGAGAGAGTTGGGTTGGGTTGTTTTACCTCTGAGCGGCACTTTTTTGCACACCATGGGCTAAATGGCCAGGTCACATGGACCCCGAAGGCTCAGAGAAGGTTGGGGGAGGGGACCCACTGGAACAGCTGTTGGGAGACAGATGGTAGCCTCCCGTCAAGGCCATCCAGCGAGTTCTTTAACGTTGGGTTGTTTTACCTCTGAGCGGCACTTTTTTGCACACCATGGGCTAAATGGCCAGGTCACATGGACCCCGAAAGCTCAGAGAAGGTTGGGGGAGGGGACCCACTGGAATAGCTGTTGGGAGACAGATGGTAGCCTCCCGTCAAGGCCATCCAGTGTGTTCTTTAACGTGCACATGGTATGGCTCTCCCGCACACGGGGCCACGGCTTAACGTCCCATCCGACGGACGGCGGCCTTTCCAAGCCCATCGGTGTCCCCTACTGACAGTGGGCAGGGCGGGGAATTTTGCGGAGATAAATTTCGACGCTGACCCAGCTGGGACTCGAACCTGGGAACTACAGATTACGAGCCTGGCGCGCCACCGACTGAGCCACCCCCGCCCCGACCTGGAGAGAGGAAAGGAATTTCGGTGCTAGCTACAAATCATAGTGCGTAAAAATTTCGTTATGTAATGCAGGAAGTTCATAATTTATGTTTTCATCCGTCTTAATTGTTAATTTTTCGTATCAACTTTAATACTTTCATTTCTAAACTAAAAGTATTTAGTAATTTCGAAAAAATAATTATATCGTGAAGGCAAAATTCCTACTTCTCGAAACAGAGGTAATGAAGGTTGCGTTTTTGGGCTTTTGATTAGTAAACGACTTTTGATTTAGTAAAAGTAGGAATGGTAACACTTAATATATGTGTATGTAATTTCTTTTTGAAACAGTCAAATTGTTTTCATCTCTCATATCCTGTGGTAAAGAATTGAAAACATTTGGTGCCAAATAAGCGAAGTGCCTCTGGAGAACATTCATCTTTGCCGACTTTTTTTTTTATTTGCGACATATAAGAATCCTAGAAGCTACTCCTAGCTTTTACAGGCCTTCTCATACAAGGACATGCCCTACTAAGACCAAAGTCACTGGTGACTACTGCCTTAGTTAGAGCTAACACAACACACAAAGTTTGCCTTGCTGGAACAGTCGCTAGCTGCCTAACCACTATGCCAGTTAAGAACGAGTGAAAGGAGGTTTCTACAAATGAAAGGAGTATTTCAAACATTACTCCTTTCACTCGTAAACTGCATTGTTCATCTAAGAGTTACAGTAATTGTTGAGAAATTTCCTTTGAGGACTGGGTGAAATATTTACGCATTTGGATCGATGCATGCCATATTTGGAACGCGCATGTAACGTGGGTTAAAACGAAGGTCATCAGTGACTAACCCCGTTTATATCTTGTTAGACTAGTTAGTTAGATATGAGAGATGAAAACAATTTGACTGTCTTCAAAAAGAAATTACATACACATATATTATATATTAAGTGTTACCAATCCTACTTTTTACAGTCAATCGTTTAAATCTTTTATTTATAATTAATGAGTACCCTTTTTTTTATTATTACCTTTCCTAGCACTAAAAATTGCTTAAAATACATGCCCCTCCATGATTTTATGCCATATGTTAATTGAGAACGGATTAATGCATAATATAGTCTAACGAGATATAAACGGGGTTAGTCACTGATGACCTTCGTTTTAACCCACGTTACATGCAGTTCCAAATATGGCATGCATCGATCCAAATGCATAAATATTTCACCCAGTCCTCAAAGGAAGTTTCTCGACAATTACTGTAACTCTTAGATGAACAATGCAGTTTACGAGTGAAAGGAGTAATGTTTGAAATACTCCTTTCATTCGTAGAAACCTCCTTTCACTCGTCCTTAACTGGCATAGTGGTTAGGCAGCTAGCGACTGTTCCAGCAAGGCAAACTTTGTGTGTTGTGTTAGCTCTAACTAAGGCAGTGGTCAGCAGTGACTTTGGTCTTAGTAGGGCATGTCCTTGTATGAGAAGGCCTGTAAAAGCTAGGAGTAGCTTCTAGGATTCTTCTCTGTCTTATATGTCGCAAATAAAAAAAAAAAAGTCGGCAAAGATGAATGTTCTCCAGAGGCACTTCGCTTATTTGGCACCAAATGTTTTCAATTCTTTACCACAGGATATGAGAGATGAAAACAATTTGACTGTTTTCAAAAAGAAATTACATACACATATATTAAGTGTTACCAACCCTACTTTTACGGTCAATCGATGAAATCTTTTATTTATAATTAATGAGTACCCTTTCTCTTATTATTGATGTATCAAGTTATATTAAGAATTGATTGCTATTCCCATTATTGGTTGCCTAGTGAAGGGGTTCTCAACGTGGGGTACGCGGTAAAATTTTTTAGGGAACGCCGTGAGAGATCAAAAGTCTAAATGTAAGTTAAACACAAAATTTAATATGTATATATATATAAATGCTTTATTTTATTCCCATTGTTATACTATAACTATAGTTTTATCTATCTATACAAGGGGTACGCCAGTTACATACACATTTCCAGGGGGTACGTGAAGCATAAAAGGTTGAGAACCACTGATATATATGTTTTATATTATTCCCATTGTTATACTATAAATAGTTTTATCCATCTATACAAGGGGTAAGCCAGTTACATACACATTTCCAGGGGGTACGTGAAGCAGAAAAGGTTGAGAACCACTGATATATATGTTTTATTTTATTCCCATTGTTATACTATAACTATAGTTTTATCTATCTATACAAGTGGTACGCCAGTTACATACACATTTCCAGGGGGTACGTGAAGCATAAAAGGTTGAGAACCACTGATATATATGTTTTATTTTATTCCCATTGTTATACTATAACTATAGTTTTATCCATCTATACAACGGGTACGCCAGTTACATACAGATTTCCAGGGGGTACGTGAAGCAGAAAAGGTTGAGAACCACTGATATATATGTTTTATTTTATTCTATTCCCATTGTTATACTATAATTATAGTTTTATCCATCTATACAAGGGGTACGCCAGTTACATACACATTTCCAGGGGGTACCTGAAGCATAAAAGGTTGAGAACCACTGATATATATATGTTTTATTTTATTCCCATTGTTATACTATAACTATAGTTTTATCCATCTATACAAGGGGTACGCCAGTTACATACACATTTCCAGGGGGTACGTGAAGCATAAAAGGTTGAGAACCACTGATATATATGTTTTATTTTATTCCCATTGTTATACTATAACTATAGTTTTATCTATCTATACAAGTGGTACGCCAGTTACATACACATTTCCAGGGGGTACGTGAAGCATAAAAGGTTGAGAACCACTGATATATATGTTTTATTTTATTCCCATTGTTATACTATAACTATAGTTTTATCCATCTATACAACGGGTACGCCAGTTACATACAGATTTCCAGGGGGTACGTGAAGCAGAAAAGGTTGAGAACCACTGATATATATGTTTTATTTTATTCTATTCCCATTGTTATACTATAACTATAGTTTTATCCATCTATACAAGGGGTACGCCAGTTACATACACATTTCCAGGGGGTACGTGAAGCATAAAAGGTTGAGAACCACTGATATATATGTTTTATTTTATTCCCATTGTTATACTATAACTATAGTTTTATCTATCTATACAAGGGGTACGCCAGTTACATACACATTTCCAGGGGGTACGTGAAGCATAAAAGGTTGAGAACCACTGATATATATGTTTTATTTTATTCCCATTGTTATACTATAACTATAGTTTTATCTATCTATACAAGGGGTACGCTAGTTACATACACATTTCCAGGGGGTACGTGAAGCATAAAAGGTTGAGAACCACTGATATATATGTTTTATTTTATTCCCATTGTTATACTATAACTATAGTTTTATCTATCTATACAAGTGGTACGCCAGTTACATACACATTTCCAGGGGGTACGTGAAGCATAAAAGGTTGAGAACCACTGATATATATGTTTTATTTTATTCCCATTGTTATACTATAACTATAGTTTTATCCATCTATACAACGGGTACGCCAGTTACATACAGATTTCCAGGGGGTACGTGAAGCAGAAAAGGTTGAGAACCACTGATATATATGTTTTATTTTATTCTATTCCCATTGTTATACTATAACTATAGTTTTATCTATCTATACAAGGGGTACGCCAGTTACATACACATTTCCAGGGGGTACGTGAAGCATAAAAGGTTGAGAACCACTGATATATATGTTTTATTTTATTCCCATTGTTATACTATAACTATAGTTTTATCTATCTATACAAGGGGTACGCCAGTTACATACACATTTCCAGTGGGTACGTGAAGCATTAAAGGTTGAGAACCACTGATATATATGTCTTATTTTATTCCCATTGTTATACTATAACTTTAGTTTTATCCATCTATACAAGGGGTACGCCAGTTACATAGACATTTCCAGGGGGTACGTGAAGCATAAAAGGTTGAGAACCACTGATATATATGTTTTATTTTATTCCCATTGTTATACTATAACTATAGTTTTATCTATCTATATAAGGGGTACGCCAGTTACATACACATTTCCAGGGGGTACGTGAAGCATAAAAGGTTGAGAACCACTGATATATATGTTTTATTTTATTCCCATTGTTATACTATAACTATAGTTTTATCTATCTATACAAGGGGTACGCCAGTTACATACACATTTCCAGGGGGTACTTGAAGCATAAAAGTTTGAGAAACACTGATATATATGTTTTATATTATTCCCATTGTCATACTATAACTATAGTTTTATCCATGTATACAAGGGGTACGCCAGTTACATACACATTTCCAGGGGGTACTTGAAGCATAAAAGGTTGAGAACCACTGATATATATATTTTATATTATTCCCATTGTCATACTATAACTATAGTTTTATCCATCTATACAAGGGGTACGCCAGTTACATACACATTTCCGGGGAGTACGTGAAGCATAAAAGGTTGAACATCACTGAACCTAGAGTTTTAATATGATGTTGATAATTAAAGCGGAACCTAGATGGGCATTTTAGCCCCTTGGTTTCGGCATGTGATAACTAAAATTATGTGTCTCTTTAGTTATTTTTCTTGTTCTATTTTTGTTGATTTTGTTTTATTTGCGTTTACACCAGTTATTGTTACATGTATGAAATTTTGTTTATATATATATGAATTGTGAATGGAAATAAATACTATTTCAATTTAATGCTTTGCGAAATATCTATAACAAAACTATTTTTCTGAAAGTAGAAATAACCTGCATTTGTCTTTTCCAGATTTATTGTTAAAAAATTATTTGTGGACCAGTTTTTAATTCATTCTAGATCACTATTTGCTTGCTTGAAAATAGTTGAAGAATCAGAAACGATAACCGTCAGACAAGTATCGTCAGCAAAAATAGTTAATTGACCTATCAGATTAACAGAATCTAAATCGTTAACGTAAACAAAAATTTATAAATCTCGAAATTCGTTCACATCTGGTTAGCACGCTTGGCTACTGATCTAAGGGACCTGGGTTCGAGCCCCGGGTAAGGCATGGATGTGTGTGTTGTTTTTCTGCTGAGGTCCTGCCATCCTCTCAGATCTTCTACTGTGGCATGTAAACTGACAGGCTCTTGTCAAACCTCTGTGGGTAGCAGCTGCTTGAGGAGGTATTTTTTTTTATTCGATGGGAGACGCAGTTGGGTTGTTTTATCTCCGAGTGGAGATTTTGTGCACAAAATAAGATAAATGGCCAGGTCACAAGGACTCCAAAGACTCAGAGTTCCAAAGGAGACTCACTGGATAGCTATTAGGACACAAGTGAAAATTTCCTTTCTAGGCCATCCAGCGTGTTCTTTAAACGTGCGCAAGATTATGTCTCTCCTAAACATGGGGTCAAGGCTGACGGTGGACGGTGGCCTTTACAAAACCATTGGTATCCCTTTCTAACCGAACGCATGGGTTGGAAGAAAATAAATCTCAATGCAGGCAAAATTAGTCTTGGATCTCTGGTGGAGTCTATGGAATCTATGGCAGGCTCAGACCTAGAAAAAAATAGGTTGGGGATGGGGGGGAAGCGGTTGTCGGAGTGACTGAATTTTCGTTCCAATATTAAATTTTGCTCTCTGTTTCAGTGTCTTTAAGACATTTGGGAGAAAATATATGTAATATACGTAATTTTAATATTTTTTCTCCTCTATTTCTTTTTTTAAGTGGTTGGACATGTCCCCCCACTTCTACATTTAGGCCTCTGTTTGTACTTGGATGAAGCACAAACACAGTACAAAGTACAGGATGCTGTACAAAGAGCACTTGGATGGCTTTGACAGGAGGTTCTTCTCAGTCTTCTAAAAGGTGGCCAGTGGATCCCGTTCCCCTATCCAGCTTTCAGGTCCTTGTGACCTGACCATTTTTTTTTTATAAAAGTGCCACTCAAAGGTAAAACAATCGAACCTTAACGCACCATAGTTTTATTTTACGATTGCCAACAGTTTGACTTTCAAGAGAGACTGTAGTTCTCAATTTCCAGTGTTACCTGGGCCAGCAGCGTTGAGATTTATTTCCTCTCATCCCCTACCTTACCCTCGGTCGGAATGGGGACAACTGTGGGCTTGGAAAGGAAGCCGTCCGTCGGATGGAACGTTTGAGACGTGGCTCGGTGTGAGGCGGAGCCACACCCTATGCAACTTAAAGAATACCCTGGATGGCTTCGACGGGTGTTTACCACCTGTCTCTTAACAGCTGTCTAGTTGGTCTCCTCCCAATCTTCTCTGAGCCTTCGGGGTCCTTGTGACTTGTCCATTTAGATCATTGTGGACAAAAAAGTGCATCGATATCTTGTGACTGTGTACTGCTCGGATGTCTTGTCCTTCTTTATTTTGGAGTGAATGAGAATCTAAGCACCTGGCGGCGGGAAACTTACTTCTTACATGCGGCGACAGCATCAGGTTTGGACCGTACAGTCTAAACCTGGCACCGTCGGATTTTTAACTATTTTTTAGAAGCTGAAGAAGCCTCCCCAAGGATAATACTTTTCATCTGATGACGCCGTCAAAGAGGAAGTCACACTTCCTTCTGCCTGCTGGGCTTCGATAAGCTCATCAACTATTACGACATGGGTCTCAAGAGTTCTGGTGACTTTGAAGGAAAATAATACACGTGTCTGGGGGCATTTCCTGTATATTGTCTCCTGCGAAATTACCTGCCATCCGCAGAAATTAAATATTCTCCCTTACCCTCTTGCATTCACTCAACGGGAGGGACAAAACTGCTTCCCGGGGCATAGTCTGCTTGATTTATTATCCAATACATCTTTACCCCATCATTAGTTTCATTCTTTGCTTAGAGGCTTCCTCATCGCAAACATAACTTATAAAGTATGGATGTCACTATCTTTCACATTTTGGGAAGCAGAACCATAAACAGAGGGAACAGTAAACGGAAAAAATAGGAAAGCAACAGGAAGTGGCCCTAGAAAAAGAAATAAGCATTTAGAGTTCAAAATTAAGAGATGACTGAGTCGCTCATGAGAAGACACAAGTTTGTGTTAATTCAGCAAATTCACGAGGTAGCAGAAATCTGAGAAAATTCCATCAGAAAGCATCCACAACACCAAATGTTTCCTGTATTTACTTGTTTCATTCCCCTGGTGACTGGAGCGGGGGTGGCTCAGTCGGTAGCGCGCCAGGCTCGTAATTTGTAGTTCCTAGGTTCGAGTCCCAGCTGGATCAGCGTTGAGATTTATCTCCGCAAAATTCCCCGCCCTGCCCACGGTCAGTAGGGGACACCGATGGGCTTGGAAAGGCCGCCGCCCGTCGGATGGGACGTTAAGCCGTGGTCCGTGTGCGGGAGAGCTATACCCTGTGCACGTTAAAGAACACGCTGGATGGCCTTGACGGGAGGCTACCATCTGTCTCCCAACAGCTGTTCTAATGGGTCCCCCTCCCCCAACCTTCTCTGAGCCTTCGGGGTCCATGTGACCTGGCCATTTAGCCCATGGTGTGCAAAAAAGTGCCGCTCAGAGGTAACCCAACCCCTGGTGATTTTTATTTACTAATCATTACCATGCGCTTCCGATTCCCATGGGAGTGAAGGCTATATTGATGAAACTCACGCTTTTTATTAATTTTATTTTACCGTTTTTCAAAATGTCGATTTGCAAAAAATCCCCAGTAGGAATTACTATACGATTAAAATGCTTGTGACTTTTCACTCTAATAACACGTAGATAAAATGTATTAAAGAAGTTAGTATGCGATGAACATGTATTTCATTTTAATCTTTAAAAAATCTTTTTTTTTAATCTTTTAAAAAAAATTTTTAGGGTTACAAAAAAAAGAATATCGAGAAGAGGGTTGCATACGACCCATGTGCCATCAGCTGGCCATCACTGTTTTAAATCAATGCGATAGTTGTGTTGAGAAAATTATCTCGTAACTCGAATCTCCCCCCCCCCTCGCGCCTACTATAGTCACAATGTTATGTATACTAAATGGAGGCTGCTTTTCCCGTGCATTTGCTTAAATTCGACTTTCAGCATGCAAGTATTTTAAATCTAATTATTTTCAATTTCTCACGATGTAAAAACAATAAATGAAATTAACCAATCGAAATATGAGAATTTTAAGTTATGAAACTGGTGAATTATGGAATAAGTTAATTTACGTATTATAATATGAGGTGTGATAATCAATTATGCTCTAATCCAGTTGTAGAAGACGTTAATCGTTTTAGGTATTTGGGATTATTTATTGTTAGTAAGCTTATATTGAAATTGCATATAAAAACTTAATATAGAACTTGAATATTATGATCCAGAAATATGTTTTATGACAAGCTTTCTGAATTTGGCAATGTTAAAAAAAATTATATTTTTTGGATAAAATATTACTTGAATATATATATATGTGATATTATTTCATGGGGTGGATTTTAATGAATGAAATCTGAAACCTGTTGAAAAACTTCAAAATAATGTGTTGAGATTCATGCTCTAAAAACGAAAGTTGTATTAAAAAATGCGAAGTTGTTTTAGAAATGCTTTAAAAACGAAAATAGTATTCATAAGTTATTACAGTTGATTACAGATTTAGCAAGTTGTAAAATTATGCATTTGACGCTTATTAAAAAAAAAACACCCCTCAAGCAGCTGCTTGAGGTTATATGCCATAGCCTGTCAGTTTATATTCCATAGTAGAAGGTCTGTGAGGATGGCAGGATCTCAGCAAAAAAACAACGTGAACATCCATGCCTTAACCCGGAGCTCGAACCCAGGTCCCTTAGATCAGTAGCCAAGCGTAATAACCACTCGACCATGGGACGGCTTGACGTATATTAAAATGCGAAGGATTTCATAAATAATACTAGACTTTGAACAACGAACTTTAAACATCGTAGCTCCCAGGAAAAATAGTTTTTGTAAACATTATTTCTACATGGCTCCGAAAATATTTCATTGTTCTACCTAATGACGTAAAAATTAGAGAAATGTATGTTTTTAAAATATTAATTATGAAATGGGCAATGAAACAGAATGATGTAGAAAAAGGGCCGCTCAGAGGTAAAGCAACCCTTTATTTACCTCTTAGAAAAAAAATATTTATGAATTGCTTTCTGTGTTATTATTAAATTATTATATGTCCAAAATGTACCAAAAGTGTGAAATAAACTTTGTTTTGAAACGAATAATTTTATTCAAGAACTTTAAACGAAAATGGAATAAATTGTTTATTGACTGAGAGTCCCGAATGAAGTTGGGTTGGGTTGTTTTACCTCTGAGCGGCACTTTTTTGCACACCATGGGCTAAATGGCCAGGTCACAAGGACCCCGAAGGCTCAGGGAAGGTTGGGGGAGGGGACCCACTGGAACAGCTGTTAGGAGACAGATGGTAGCCTGCCGTCAAGGCCATACAGCGTGTTCTTTAACGTGCACAGGGTATGGCTCTCCCGCACGGACCACGGCTTAACGTCCCATCCGACGGACGGCAGCCTTTCCAAGCCCATCGGTGTCCCCTACTGACCGTGGGCAGGGCGGGGAATTTTGCGGAGATAAATCTCAACGCTGACCCAGCTGGGACTCGAATCTGGGAACTACAGATTACGAGCCTGGCGCGCTACCGACTGAGCCACCCCCGCCCCGCCCCGCCCGAATGAAGTAGATTGCTGTGAAACCCCTTAGTTCATGTCTTTTGTATCACTTTTCAAGATTGGTCCAAGAAAAGCTGGTTAGTGCATGTGTTATTCGCTGATTTTACATCAGGCATAACGATTCATTTTTTTTTTAATTAATTTCTTACTGGATTGAGATTTTTGTTTTCCTCCAACACAAACGGAACAGACTAACAGGGTGGACACGTCAGGAGTGGGCGGAAGTCGCAGCTGCACCGAGGGCCCCACACACGGAACACCCAGCGCCAGATCTCATGACATTCGATATCACACGGCACAGCGTCCCCTGGGTGGATGGCAGGCGGAATCACATTTTCTTCTCTTGCAGTGAAGGTTCGGCTGGGGTGGTCTGGGGGTGCGAAGGTCTGCTAACAGCTTTAGTGCCGATTTCACACGAGAAGCTGTGTTCGCCCCCGTAGCAAATGCAGATGCAGAGCTGGCCAACCTTGTCCAGTGTTGTAGTAACGAACGAGGGATCCCGTTTTTCCCAGTCGATGATGTCAACCTCACAGACCCCCTGGGGAGAATTTATCACTCGTAAGTTCCTCTGCAGATGCTATGGATGGTTTGCACATACCATTTTCGTGGGAAATCAAGGGAGAAGAGACGTGGGAAAAGTGTAGCGAGGAGCAGAGAGGACTGAGATTTTGGAGAGAGCAGTTGGACCCGATAATTGGAACAGGGCAGACAGCACTGAGATTTTGGAGAGAGCAGTTGGACTCTAGATTTGGAACAGAGCAGACAGCACGGAGATTTTAGAGAGAGCAGTTGGACGGGACGGCCAGAGCTCGGGGAGGGCCCGATTCAGTATCGGATATTGGAATCAGTGGAAATGAGTGCAGGACTTTGAATAAACAGCCGTGTGCTTGGATGCGTTAATGCAAGGACTTCCCATGAATGAGTGGCTCCCTAAAATGAGAAGCAGAGAGACGAGAATTTGCTTCCGAAGTGCCTACCAGTGAAGGACACCCTCTCCTTCCCAACATTCCTAGGATGATGCAGTAGACCGCCTCTCTTCGCCGCAGCCAAATTACCCCACATCGGAGGTGAAGGTCAACAGAGGCCCATCTCCCTATCATCCACAGTGCGATGGAGATGTCATCGGCTAAAGCGACGAACTAAGGAGATGATCCCCACCCGATGCTGGAGTGACGACGACCTGGCCGTAATCCGATGAAGCTGACGGAGGAGCAGAGCACTTAGAACGGTACGATTATCCTTCCTTTATTTGCTTACCTTTCCTTTCACTAGAAGTTGCTATGCTTAATTTTAAAGTTAATTGTAAAGGGGTTCCATAGTCCGTTTAATTCTTTAAGTTCTTTTTTTAAGTTCACGATAGATGATTGATTCTTAGAAGATTAATTGTTTTGCCTGTACTGTTAGATATTTTGTTTCAATAAATATTGTTATTCTTTTGTTTCCATAAACCTGAGTTGTGCATCATCATTGGATTTCCTTAATAAAAACGTCTTCCCGTAAGGAGACGACCTGGGATTTTCGCGGCCCGCATTGTGTAATTAAGGGCATAATCCGTAATTGGGCAATGTGGGAAACACAACGCCACAGATTTAAATTTGCATATTTCTACTTAGAAAGTGAATAGTGCTTGCAACCGCGAGGTGCGCACAACACATGTCATCTTCTCTGTCTGTGTAAAGTTCCTCGCAGCAAAGTAATTCCTGCTGTAAAGGAATTAAAAACATTATTTTAAACGTATTTACGTTATAAATGAATTACGATAAAGGAATATCAAAAAATTTGTTTCAACGAAAGTTGAAAGCGAACAAAAGTATGTTTGTTATGCTACCACTATGTGGGTTCGAATCCCACTCATGGCAAAACCAATTTTTTTTTCAGCTTATTATTTCATGAGTTCCATGTCTACAGAACATATCCTGTGATTCTTTACTACGAAAACAAAAGTGGTTTTTTTTTATTATTGAAACCCACGTGATTTTAATTTCATTGACCAATTTCTGCATTGTGAATTCATCATTGTGAACTGCAGAATTCACAGTGATGAATTATTTATACTCATCATTGTGAATTCTGCAGTTCCTAAGTTCGAGTCCCAGCTCGGCCACTGTTGAGATTTATCTCCGCAAATCTTCCCTTCCTGCCTTCTGTCAATAAGGGACACCGATTTGCTAGGAAAGGCCACTGTCTGTCGTATGGAATATTAAACCGTAGCTCCATATGAAGGAACCCTGTGCACGTTTAAAGAATACTCTTCAGGCCTTGAAGGGAGACTACCAACTGTCTTCCAATAGCTGTTCAGGAGTCCTCTCCTCCAAACTTGTCTGAGCCTTCTGGGTCTTTGTGACCTGGCCATTTAGCCTATTGTGTGCAAAACGGAGTCTAGATTCCATTGGTTTAGACTCCGTTTTGCACACAATAAGCTAAATGGCCAGGTCACAAAGACCACGAGGGCTCAGAGAAGTGTGGGGGAGGGGACCCCTGGACAGTTATTGGAAGGATTGGTTTGGTCATGTCCAGAGGAGGGGACCCTGGACAATTATTGGAAGCCGTTGGTTTGGTCATGTTGCTTGTATGGATAATTACTTAGCGAATAGGGTTATGAACAGTGTGCCTAGAGGCCTCAGAGAGAGGGGGAGACCTAGGATGCGGTGGGCAGACGATGTCAAACAGGACCTGGTTAGAATTGGTGTGCAGTGGCCAGATGCAGCAGATGTTGCTCAGGACAGATATGCTCGGAGAACTAAATTGCATGGTGTTTTGCGGGACAGGAGCATAAATGAATCCAACCTTAGTAGAGGACGATCAATTAGCCTCTTAATTACATTCACCATTACCTAGGTGTTCGGGGCGGGGGTGGCTCAGTCGGTAGCGTGCCAGGCTCGTAATCTGTAGTTCCCAGGTTCGAGTCCCAGCTGGGTCAGCGTTGAGATTTATCTCCGCAAAATTCCCCGCCCTGCCCACGGTCAGTAGGGGACACTGATGCGCTTGGAAAGGCCGCTGTCCATCGGATGGGACGTTAAGCCGTGGCCACGTGTGCGGGAGAGCTATACCCTGCACGATAAAGAACAAGCTGGATGGCCTTGACGGGAGGCTACCATCTGTCTCCCAACAGCTGTTCCAGTGGGTCCCCTCCCCCAACCTTCTCTGAGCCTTCGGGGTCCATGTGACCTGGCCATTTAGCCCATGGTGTGAAAAAAAGTGCCGCTCAGAGGTAAAACAACCCAACCCAACCTAGGTGAAATCACAGGTTAGCGGATTGTTACGCCCGTACCGACATATGGCTCAGACTTGCTGCGCTAAGTTAAGTGTAGAAAGATGACCAACAATTCAAGCACGAGAGTAGTGAACGGACGACACAGTTTATTTACATTCACATACAATCATGTGCTGGGGATGCGCTCGATTCCGTGGGCCTTCGCTGCGTTGAAGATCAGAATGATTCGGCTCCTTAGATGTTCTTTGGACTTCCTCCAAGCAGCCTAAATTTAATCTGAATGCTGCTTTGCCACTGCAAGCGTTCATACAATGAGGTGGAAATCTGAGCTTTGCAGAAATCGCTTTACCGACCTCAAACTCAAACTCGGTGAGAAGATATTTAATTCTTGCCTGTTACCTGGTTCACACAGAATGTTCCTCGGTTCACACAGAACCGAACCCT
The DNA here is from genome assembly GCA_038380435.1 of Ryuthela nishihirai. Taxonomy (NCBI): domain Eukaryota; kingdom Metazoa; phylum Arthropoda; class Arachnida; order Araneae; family Heptathelidae; genus Ryuthela; species Ryuthela nishihirai. The sequence goes on along the minus strand of JAWZYU010000002.1, from coordinate 19,745,704 downwards.
CTCCTTAAGGGTTTTTGAGAGAAAGCAGCGTCACCTTGACGCGCATCAAACGTCCTTCCAATTTGACAATGACGCTGATTGATTGGGGCGGGGGTGGCTCAGTCGTTAGCGCGCCAGGCTCGTAATCTGTAGTTCCCAGGTTCGAGTCGCAGCTGGGTCAGCGTTGAGATTTATCTCCTCAAAATTCCCCGCCCTGCCCACGGTCAGTAGGGGACACCGATGGGCTTGGAAAGACCGCCGTCCGTCGGATGGGACGTTAAGCCGTGGCCCCGTGTGCGGGAGAGCCATACCCTGTGCACGTTAAAGAACCCGCTGGATGGCCTTGACGGGAGGCTACCATCTGTCTCCCAACAGCTATTCCAGTGGGTCCCCTCCCCCAACCTTCTCTGGGCCTTCGGGGTCCATGTGACCTGGCCATTTAGCCCATGGTGTGCAAAAAAGTGCCGCTCAGAGGTAAAACAACCCAACCCAACGATGCTGATTGCTCCTCATTGTTTACGCACTCATTCTCTCACTAGCGCAGAGCCTCAGGCTAGTCGTAAAAGTGCTTTCGCCGCAGTGAGCATATGCAGCCAGCCAGCTCAGACCCGAATAACAACTCGTGAGTCACATCCCCATCTCAGCACTTCCAAAAATATAACAACAACAACAACAACAAAAATACAATAATAAATAAATTAGAGGGACATGACAACGGTCTGGTTAGATCTCCGTAGCCCACGGTTGCTTGAGAATGATGATGTGCAAAAAAGTGCCGATCAAAAATAAAAAAAAACAAACCCATCATTTGTAAAAACGTCATACACGTCATTGAAATTAAATCTAACGATATTAAAAAACAAATACACTAAAATAAAATGTATCAATAATAAAATTTATTTTATATTTAGTGTATGTATCTGCAACTCCCGTGCTACCTTGAAACGTCTCCGCCAGTCAGGGTCATTATCATCAAATTGGATCGTATCGATATCAATGTGTTTAAAAATCACTTTTGAGATCTTGACACAGAGCGTTTTAGGATGGATCTCGTAATCGATTCGATTAATTATAATTCCATTCACTTCAGTCATTTACAAATACTTTTTTTGTGTGTAAGACAAATAGTTTAATTAAACTTTTCACTAAAAATGTAACGAATACTTTCAGGGTAAAGGGGCCAGATCGCAGGTGGAGGTCTGGCATTTAAACTCCTTCCTCCTCAAATGCAAATATATATTGCTTTTCATTTAGAATGGGTTGTTTTATCTCCGAACAACACTTTCTTACAAGCAGGAACGTACCAGGGGGGGGGGGGGTCTAGGGGTTCCGTACCCTCCCCAAAAAATATGATTGTCTTATAAAAAATCTCAAACTTGTCTACCTAGTTTTAAATTCAAAGCAGTCGTCTTTGTATAGTTAAACTTTAACCCCATAGTAGATTAGTCCGACACTTAAAATATATTTAAAAAACAACTATAAAAATTTATTCCATATAGAATACCTTTTCAATCTTTCCTGTCCGGAGCAATTATTTAGTAACGGACCTATCCCCCCACCCCACCCCCAAAAAAACCCTACTAAATTCTCTAACCCTTCTGAAACTGAATTCTCGACCTCCCCCCCCCCCCCAATAACTTGGTATTTCCTGGTTACAAGGATCCGGAGAACTCAGAGAAGGTTGGGGGGATGGGATTCACAGAAAGGTGTTAGGATACAGATGGTATACTCTTGTCAAAGCCATCCAGTTTGTTCTTTAATGTGCAGAGGGTATGGGCTCTCCTGCACACGGACCCCGGCTTAACGTCCCATTCGTAAGAGAAGCGGCGTTTCCAAGACCATCGATTCGTGTAAGTCGAGGAACACTGTAGTTAATCATTTCTTAATTTTCAGAATTATAAAAGAAGCATTGCTTCCATCGGCGCTTACGCCACCTTCTTTGGGGGCGGGTGTGGCTCAGTCGGTAGCGCGCCAGGCTCGAGTCCCAGCTGGGTCAGCGTTGAGATTTATCTCCGCAAAATTTCCCCGCCCTACCCACGGTCAGTAGGGGACACCGATGGGCTTGGAAAGGCCGCCGTCCGTCGGATGGGACGTTAAGCCTTGGCTCCGTGTGCGGGAGAGCCATACCCTGTGCACGTTAAAGAACACGCTGGATGGCCTTGACGGGAGGCTACCATTTGTCTCCCAACACCTGTCCCAGTGGGTCCCCTCCCCCAACCTTCTCTGAGCCTTCGGGGTCCTTGTGGCCTGGCCATTTAGCCCATGGTGTGCAAAAAAGTGCCGCTCAGAGGTAAAACAATCCAATCCAAAGCCACCTTCTTCGAATAGCACTTGATTCAGTGGTTTTATTCATATTGCTAACAACAACATGAGCTATTCATTTCATCACCACCTCTCCAAATCTGAAATAGTCTCGTTTTCTGACTTCCTGCAATCTGTTATCTCCTCCACTACTCATCGAGTTATCGCTTCACCTCAATCATCGGTTTTTTATCTACCAGTTGGGGGAGAACGTCATTACAAGTCAATCATGTGATCGCAGTTGCTATGGAGACGAGCAATCACTTTCTCAAAGCGACGGAGACGCGCGCTTGAAAGCGATAACAGAAAATAGATGATGTTGCCAAACAAGGATGTCATAATCAGAATCAGTTTCCCGATCGTAGACTTTATTTTGCAATCCATCTGATGCTTCCTTGATATCTGGGACCGATTATCAGCTGAATATTGTTTCTTATGACAATTTTATTACGTCTTTAATCGTGGGGGCGTAGGAGGAGAAGTTGCTCAGCCGATAGCGATCCAGGATCGTGATCTGCAGTTGTTAGGTTCGAGCTCTGTGTTAAGATTTCAGGTACATTTTCACTGACAGCAACAAAAATAAAAGTTGTTAATTTAATATTTGGAAGCATACGCATGCGTCAGTTACCGTAATATTAAAAGTTCATTTTCTTCTAAAAGGCGGGGCGGGGGTGGCTCAGTCGGTAGCGCGCCAGGCTCGTAATCTGTAGTTCCCAGGTTCGAGTCCCAGCTGGGTCAGCGTTGAGATTTATCTCCGCAAAATTCCCCGCCCTGCCCACGGTCAGTAGGGGACACCGATGGGCTTGGAAAGGCCGCCGTCCGTCGGATGGGACGTTAAGCCGTGGCACCGTGTGCGGGAGAGCCATACCTGTGCACGTTAAAGAACACGCTGGATGGCCTTGACGGGAGGCTACCATCTGTCTCCCAACAGCTGTTCCAGTGGGTCTCCTCCCCCAACCTTCTCTGAGCTTTCGGGGTTCTTGTGACCTGGCCATTTAGCCCATGGTGTGCAAAAAGTGCCGCTCAGAGGTAAAACAATCTAACGTTAAAGAACACGCTGGATGGCCTTGACGGGAGGCTACCATCTGTCTCCCAACAGCTGTTCCAGTGGGTCTCCTCCCCCAACCTTCTCTGAGCTTTCGGGGTCCATGTGACCTGGCCATTTAGCCCATGGTGTGCAAAAAGTGCCGCTCAGAGGTAAAACAACCCAACCCTTCTAAAAGGCTGATTAAAGAATCATTGGGAACAAATTGCAAATTGGGACGAATCTGTGGGGGGCCCGAATCTAGATATAAACTAGAACGATTGAGGGGTCAAATGACTGGAATAAACAAAACGATCTTAAGAGCAGTTCTGGATTTTTTTTTCTTTTACACTCACCAAATAATGAAATAAATCTCTCTCTCTCTCCCCCATTCTATTTAAATAGTCTTGGAAAGGCCGATGTCCATCGAATAGGACATTAACTGTGGTTCGTGTTTAGGAGAGCTATACGTGTGTAGAGTGTATATACCTCTCCTAAACACGAACCACAGTTAATATCCTATTCGATGGACGTCGGCCTTTCCAAGATTATTTTATTCCCCGCCCTGCCCACGATCAGTTGGGGACACCGATGGGTTTGGAAAGGCCGCCGTCCGTCGGATGAGACGTTAAGCCGTGGTCCCGTGTGTGGGAGAGCCATACCCTGTGCACGTTAAAGAACACGCTGGATGGCCTAGACGGGAGGCTACCATCTGTCTCCCAACAGCTGTTCCAGTCTGTCCCCTCCCCGAACCTTCTCTGAGCCTTCGGGGTCCATGTGACCTGGCCATTTAGCCCGTGGTGTGCAAAAAAGAGCCCCTCAGAGGTAAAACAACCCAACCCAAATCCAAGATTATTTAAATAGAATGGGAGAGAGAGAGAGATTTATTTCATTATTTGGCTATTCATTTCCCTATTTATGTTCAAAAACAAGCAGGATGATCTTTAATAGAGGCTTCCAGTTGTCTCCTGGCAGCTGTCCAGTGGATCTCCTTCTCAACATTTTTTAAATCTTTTAGTGTCCTTGTGACCTGGTCATTTAGCCAGTTGCATACAGAAAACCACTGCTCAGAGAAAAGCAACCGTACCCTGGTCCGTAGCGGCCATACTTGTAATGTGCAGTTCCTCAGTTCGAGTCTCACCATGTCCCTTTTCCCTCGGTCAGAAAGGGAACCCTAATGGGCTTCGAAATGTCTGTCAGATATTAAGTTCAGCCGTGGCCACGTATACAGGATATCTACACCGAGTGCGCTTCAAAGAACACACTGATGGCCTTGACCGGAGGCTTCCATCTCTCCGATGGGTTCCCCTCCTCGAATAATCTGAGACTTGGGATCCTTGGGACCTGGTCATTTATCTCACTCTGTTTACAAACGAAGGAGGTACAAAATGCAGCATAATGATTTGCATGTTATCTTTTTATATTTCTTGATTTAAAGTCGAAAGTATTTTTCTACTTTTAATTGTATCAAATAACATATCATATTTGACAATATTAAATACAAGCCTGTGCTTGAATTGTAACTTGGTAAGAGCCCAGAATTTGTAAACAGCGGCCGAATCTCAGAGTAGGGGGGGCGGGGGGGGCTCAGTCGGTAGCGCGTAAGGCTCGTGATCTGTAGTTCCCAGGTTCGAGTCCCAGCTGGGTCAGCGTTGAGATTTATCTCCGCAAAAATTCCCCGCCCTGCCCACGGTCAGTAGGGGACACTGATGGGCTTGGAAAAGCCGCCGTCCGTCGGATGGGACGTTAAGCCGTGGCCCCGTGTGCGGGAGAGCCATACCCTGTGCACGCTAAAGAACACGCTGGATGGCCTTGACGGGAGGCTACCATCTGTCTCCCAACAGCTGTTCAAGTGAGTCCCCTCCCCCAACCTTCTCTGAGGCTTCGGGGTCCATGTGACCTGGCCATTTAGCCCATGGTGTGCAAAAAAGTGCCGCTCAGAGGTAAAACAACTCAACCCAACTCAGAGTAGGGATCTAGATATATCGGAAACTGCAGGACTGTTCCTCAGAGCATCAATTTGTCTCAGATCCCCACTCTCATCCTTCAAAGGTCGAGCGAAAATTCATTCCCATTGATCGTTATTGTCTCTTATATATTTAGCTAAAAGGTATTTGCTATAAAAATATTCTGTATTTATTCTAACTCTAAATACAGTACATGATAATATTAAATGGTTGCCCTGTGCTAGAATTGTAGCCGGACACAAGCAAGAAATTGTAAAATGTAGCCAGAGCTATTTATCCAACATTTAAGGTAATCAAAAAAAATGCATCTACTAAGCCATCATTCAGCTGATGGAGATGAATTTCTCAGATTCTTTTAACACATTGCTGCTTTGAAGCGGAATGTTTTTATTATTTTCTCAATGACATCAGCGACATTTGAATAGAAGAGTGGCTCTCCGTCGCACTATTAAAAGCAGCGCCTCGCAATGAAAGAGGAGGAGGAGACGACGCTGCTATGGAAACGCAGTGCCTCGCAACGAGTGTTATGATGCAGGTGAGTCAGCAAAGAGCGACAAAAAAACAATTCGGTGATGTCATCATGCGAGTTAAAGGTTGCAATTTCAGTATTTACCTGACAACACCGGCGTCAGGTGGCACGGTAAAAATCCTGCGTGCAACAGCGAACTGGGAATTCTTTTGTGTTTGGGATCCGCGAACGATTTTTTCCTTCGTTTGTCGGTTTTTAAGAACCTCCCAGAGGAAAAGCGGCGCTCAGGTGATTTTCAAAAGGGTCTTGGTCGCGAGAGCGCTTTTGACAAAAGTAGTCACGCTCTCGTGAAAATAACGAGCGTTTACTTTTGTTATGTTAAACACGACCAAGACTCGTGTGTTCAACACTTCAGATTGTTAGCCCAACACGGATCACGTGAGATCCAGCAAATTGGGGGTAATTAGGAACAAGACGGATAAGAAAGATATTTTGCACTCTCTGTCTGCAAAGTCTCTGACAGATAGAGAAGAATGAGCTGAAACGTTTACGAAGCAATGGGAGGGGGGGGAGTGCAAAAATAAAAGTAATCTCTTTTAGCTCCATCTATAGGGTGGTTGAATGGTTAGAGCGCTCTGGCATGTATCTAGAGAGGTGCGGGTTGATTGTGTCACACAGTTGATGCAAATTGGATGGTGGTACAGTCTCTCTGCAAATTGGATGGCAGCACAGTCCCGCTGCGAACAGTCCTTACCACTTCATCCCAAAGATGCTCGATAGGGTTTAGATCTAGGGACTATGAAGGCCAATGAAGCAAGGATTGGGTTGTTTTACCTCTAAGCGGCACTTTTTTGCACACCATGGGCTAAATGGCTAGGTCACAAGGACCCCGAAGGCTCAGAGAAGGTTGGGGGAGAGGACCCACTGGAACAGCTGTTGGGAGACAGATGGTAGCCTCCCGTCAAGGCCATCCAGCGTGTTCTTTAACGTGCACAGGGTATGGCTCTCCCGCACACGGGGCCACGGCTTAACGTCCCATCCGACGGACGGCGGCCTTTCCAAGCCCATCGGTGTCCCCTACTGACCGTGGGCAGAGCGGGGAATTTTGCGGAGATAAATCTCAACGCTGACCCAGCTGGGACTCGAACCTGGGAACTGCAGATTACGAGCCTGGCGCGCTACCGACTGAGCCACCCCTGCCCCACGTGACAGGGAGAAAAGCTATAATTGCCCCAATGATGGCAAAAAGAACCGGAAAATTTTAAACGAATATTGCAAATGACGTATTTATGGTAGAAGTTTTTGTAGCGGAATGCGACGGTCATGAAAATTCCACTGGCAGTAATAATGAGTTGACCGTTTACTTCCAGGATAGGTGGCAAATGCAACTGCTTTTTTAAGAGATGGTTGCAAAACTCTTTTTCCGTTGGATTGACACTAATTAAATATAATTCTCATTTCAAACAGGTAGTTTTAATTTACATCGTTGTAGGTCCCTAAATATTTGAAACGGCAAAACTTTTAACTAATGTTTCAAATGATCCGTTTATGATAGAGGTTTGATGCTTCGGTGATAAAGAATATATAATGCAATGAATATGGAGCGTGTGCAGGTACCGTTCACAGCAAACTGGAGCGGTTGCGGTTAATGTTCACAGCACATTGGATCGTGTGAGCTCACAAAAACCTGGATCGTGTGGGCTCACTCACGGAAATATTGAGCGTGTGCAGTTACCGTTCACAGCAAACTGGAGCGGTTGCGGTTAATGTTCACAGCACATTGGATCGTGTGAGCTCATAAAGACCTGGATCGTGTGGGCTCACTCACGGAAATGTTGAGCGTGTGCAGTTACCGTTCACAGCAAACTGGAGCGGTTGCGGTTAATGTTCACAGCACATTGGATCGTGTGGGCTCACTCACGGAAATATTGAGCGTGTGCAGTTACCGTTCACAGCAAACTGGAGCGGTTGCGGTTAATGTTCACAGCACATTGGATCGTGTGAGCTCACAAAGACCTGGATCGTGTGGGCTCACTCACGGAAATATTGAGCGTGTGCAGTTACCGTTCACAGCAAACTGGAGCGGTTGCGGTTAATGTTCACAGCACATTGGATCGTGTGAGCTCATAAAGACCTGGATCGTGTGGACTCACTCACGGAAATATTGAGCGTGTGCAGTTACCGTTCACAGCAAACTGAAGCGTGTGCAGTTACCGTTCACAGCAAACTGGAGCGTGTGCAGTAACTGCACACGCTCCAGTTTGCTGTGAACGGTAACTGGAGCGTGTACAGTTGCTGTATATACAGCAACTGTACACGATACAGATATTTTTCCTGAATTCTGTAATCAACCATAGTGTTCGGATACCTTTTTGAGCGACTGTACTAATGAAACATTATAATTCTCATTTCAAACAGGTAGTTTTAATTTACATCGTTGTAGGTCCCTAAATATTTGAAACGGCAAAACTTTTAACGAATGTTTCAAATGATCTGATTATGATAGAGGTTTGATGTTTCGGTGATAAAGTGTCAAGAGATATTTATTGACGCTAATAATCTACCCACTTTTCTCAGAGGGGGTGTGAGAAAAACAACTTTTTAAATTGAAGGATAACAGATAAATACTTTTTTCTGTTGTAGAGATACGAAAAAAAAAAGAGTTCTGTTTGCATTTTTACCCATCATCCATTAGTTCGAATTAAAACTTTTAAGGAGCTAAAAAGTATACAAACTCATTTTCTTTGAAAACGAGATTACCATATGCGCCAAAGGCGATATTCATTCTTCTAGGGCAAGGTATGGATATCTGAAATAACATATAACCGTTTAAGAGTACCAGATATAGTAGTGGTATTAATGGTACTAGTAGAAATCAAGTACAATAACCACTACACCAGATAGGGTCTATATGTAGGCATTTTATTTGGGGTGGCTCAGTCGGTAGCGCACCAGGCTCGCAATCTGAAGGTTCCAGGTTCGAGTCCCAGCTGGGTCAGCGTTGAGATTTATCTCCACAAAATTCCCTATCCTGCTCACAGTCAGTAGGGGACAACGATGGGCTTGGAATGGCCGTCCGTCCGTCGGATGAAACGTTAAGCCGTGAATCCGTGTGTTTGAGAGCCATACCCTGTGTACGAACACGCTGGATCGCCTTGACGGGATGCTACCATATCTGTCTCCCAACAGCAGTTCCAGTGAGTCCCGTCCCCCAACCTTCTCTAAGCTTTCGGGGTCCTTATGACCTGGACATTTATAGTTCATGATGTGCAAAAAACTGTCGCTCAGAGGTAAAACAACCCAACCCATTCTTCTAGATTCAGGGTAATTTCATGTTTCTAATGGGGGGAAAAACATTCAGTTTTTTCAACAACTTTCCTTTAAAAAAAAGTATTTTTAAGATTCCGCTAAGAGGGATACAATTTTTATTTTTTCAACCTAATTTCACGCTTTCAATGGGACAGAAACTATTGAATTTTTTTGTTAGATGATTGAATGTTTTCAATAAGGAAGGACGCAATTCACTTTTTTCTGTGCAATTTTAAGTTTCTAATTGAGGAGGAGGTCATTTGCCTTTTAAAATTAAAGTACAATTTCAGGTTTGCAATGGAGGAGACTACCATTTACTTTTATTCAAATTAATTGAGTTTCAATGGAGGAGACGATGATTAACTTTAAAAAAAAATGATTTCAAGTATTTAAATAAGGAGGTGACGATTACTATTTTAAATATAATATTCTGCTTTTAGTGGGGGGGGGGGGGGGGGTGATCATTTGCTTTATTGAATTGATTGCCATTACTTCACAACAACGGAGAAGACTTTACTTTTTTCAGTGAGAGAGAGAGAAGACCAATCACTTTCTTCAGTGAAATCTTAAGTTTCCAGTGGGAGGAATTATCATTGACTTCTTTAAAATAAATTGCAAATTTTCAATGAGGGAATAATTCAAATTTACTGTTTAAATTCTACTTCAAGTTTCCAATGGGGGAAAAGATTATTTACTTTTTAAAATTAATTGCAAGTTTGCAATGAGGGAGTAGACACTTTCCTACTTAAATTCTACTTTGGATAGTCATATTGGGGAAAAGATTATTTACCTTTTAAAATTAATTGAAAGTTTCCAATGAGGAGTAGACACCTTTCTCCTTAAATTCTACTTTCAAGTTTCCAATGGGGGAAAAGATTATTTACTTTTTAAAATTAATTGCAAGTTTGCAATGAGGGAATAGACACTTCTTAAATTCTACTTTCAAGTTTCCCATGGGGAAGAAGATTATTTACCTTTCAAAATTAATTGCAAGTTTACAATGAGGGAATAGACACTTCTTAAATTCTACTTTCAAGTTTCCCATGGGGGAGAATATTATTTATCTTTCAAAATTAATTGCAAGTTTACAATGAGGGAAATGACACTTCTTAAATTCTACTTTCAAGTTTCCCATTGGGGAGAAGATTATTTACCTTTCAAAATTAATTGCAAGTTTACAATGCGGGAATAGACACTTCTTAAATTCTACTTTCAAGTTTCCGATGGGGGAGAAGATAATTTACCTTTTAAAATTAATTGCAAGTTTACAATGCGGGAATAGACACTTCTTAAATTCTACTTTCAAGTTTCCCATGGGGAAGAAGATAATTTACCTTTTAAAATTAATTGAAAGTTTGCAATGAGGGAATAGACACTTCTTAAATTCTACTTTCAAGTTTCCGATGGGGGAGAAGATGATTTACCTTTTAAAATTAATTGCAAGTTTGCAATGAGGGAATAGACACTTCTTAAATTCTACTTTCAAGTTTCCCATGGGGAAGAAGATTATTTACCTTTCAAAATTAATTGCAAGTTTACAATGCGGGAATAGACACTTCTTAAATTCTACTTTCAAGTTTCCGATGGGGGAGAAGATAATTTACCTTTTAAAATTAATTGCAAGTTTACAATGCGGGAATAGACACTTCTTAAATTCTACTTTCAAGTTTCCCATGGGGGAGAAGATAATTTACCTTTTAAAATTAATTGAAAGTTTGCAATGAGGGAATAGACACTTCTTAAATTCTACTTTCAAGTTTCCGATGGGGGAGAAGATGATTTACCTTTTAAAATTAATTGCAAGTTTACAATGCGGGAATAGACACTTCTTAAATTCTACTTTCAAGTTTCCGATGGGGGAGAATTAATTTACCTTTTAAAATTAATTGCAAGTTTACAATGAGGGAATAGACACTTCTTAAATTCTACTTTCAAATTTCCGATGGGGGAGAAGATTATTTAACTTTCAAAATTAATTGCAAGTTTACAATGCGGGAATAGACACTTCTTAAATTCTACTTTCAAGTTTCCCATGGGGGAGAATATTATTTATCTTTCAAAATTAATTGCAAGTTTACAATGAGGGAAATGACACTTCTTAAATTCTACTTTCAAGTTTCCCATGGGGAAGAAGATTATTTACCTTTCAAAATTAATTGCAAGTTTACAATAAGGGAATAGACACTTCTTAAATTCTACTTTCAAGTTTCCCATGGGGGAGAATATTATTTACTTTTTAAAATTAATTGCAAGTTTGCAATGCGGGAATAGACACTTCTTAAATTCTACTTTCAAGTTTCCCATGGGGGAGAATATTATTTATCTTTCAAAATTAATTGCAAGTTTACAATGAGGGAAATGACACTTCTTAAATTCTACTTTCAAGTTTCCCATGGGGAAGAAGATTATTTACCTTTCAAAATTAATTGCAAGTTTACAATAAGGGAATAGACACTTCTTAAATTCTACTTTCAAATTTCCCATGGGGGAGAATATTATTTACTTTTTAAAATTAATTGCAAGTTTGCAATGAGGGAATAGACACTTCTTAAATTCTACTTTCAAGTTTCCCATGGGGAAGAAGATTATTTACCTTTCAAAATTAATTGCAAGTTTACAATAAGGGAATAGACACTTCTTAAATTCTACTTTCAAGTTTCCCATGGGGGAGAATATTATTTACTTTTTAAAATTAATTGCAAGTTTGCAATGAGGGAATAGACACTTCTTAAATTCTACTTTCAAGTTTCCCATGGGGAAGAAGATTATTTACCTTTCAAAATTAATTGCAAGTTTACAATGAGGGAATAGACACTTCTTAAATTCTACTTTCAAATTTCCGATGGGGGAGAAGATTATTTAACTTTCAAAATTAATTGCAAGTTTACAATGCGGGAATAGACACTTCTTAAATTCTACTTTCAAGTTTCCCATGGGGGAGAATATTATTTATCTTTCAAAATTAATTGCAAGTTTACAATGAGGGAAATGACACTTCTTAAATTCTACTTTCAAGTTTCCCATGGGGAAGAAGATTATTTACCTTTCAAAATTAATTGCAAGTTTACAATAAGGGAATAGACACTTCTTAAATTCTACTTTCAAATTTCCCATGGGGGAGAATATTATTTACTTTTTAAAATTAATTGCATGTTTGCAATGAGAGATAAGACCATTTGCTTTTGCTTTTTCAGAGCAATTTTAAGTTCCCACTGAGGAGAGAGATCATTTACTCTTTTAAAATGAATTGTAAGTTTTCAGTGTAGAAGGAAATCATTTGCGTTTTAAATCGCATTTCAAGTTTCCAATGGGGAAGGAAAGAATTGTCCCCTTTTGGTTGGGGTCATAAGAGATCACGATCTGCTGATAACGGCTCAGGGTCGCTCTTCGAACCAATTCTATTTCTACTTCCTACTCTTTTCTTCTTCTTTTGGCTTGCAAACTTCCTTTCCGTGTTCGATTGGATAGCGCGCTTGGCTACTGATCAGAGAGACTTGGTTTCGAGTCCAGGGTAAAGCATAAATGTTTGTGTTGTCTTTGAGCTGAGGTCTCGCCTTCCTCACAGATCTTTGCTATGGCGTATTAAACTGACAAGACTCTTGTCAGACCTTTTCTTCTTAGAAAGACACTTTTCAACTTAACTTAGAAAGACACACTTTACAGAGAATATCTACTCTGTGAAGTGTAAACTTAGAAAGACAGAAGTGTGCCTTTCTAAGTTTCTGTTGAAGAAAAGTGTCTACTCTGTTGGAAGAAGCATCTTGAGGGAATATCGAAATTTTTTTTATTAACCTTTTTCGAGTGTCTACTCCAGCGACTGCATTCATTTCAGAAAATTTCATCAGTTCTTAATCATCTTCATAGTCCTTAGTTTCGTTGTTAACTTTGCATATTAACAGATCATTACTAAGAAAGCAGTGTTTCCCTCCAAGATTAGGAATTATTAATCATCTTTAATTTCAGGTGTAGTGACACAACTTGAAAATATCCTTTGTCATCCTGTTGCTGCGAAGTTTTGAGAATTGTGTAAATAATATGTAACCAGATTTTATTCATAAAAATTAATGGACTTTCGTTGCCCTACAGTGTGGAACTTAATTATAAAAAGGAGTTTTTTTCATTTATAAGCGCTATTATATTTACATGAACACTAGAGGAACCTTTTTTAAGTCATTCCATTTTGACTTCACTGTGCCACAGAAGCAGACAACCTGCTATTTCCAGCAAATATGATTCGCAAGCCCTGGGACTACCAGATACTCTACTTGAAGCTCTCCTACTTCTTCCTCTGAATATCAACTCAACTTCTTGTTTCCATTTTTTATCACCTTTATAGGTTGCCCTAGGCCTTCAAGTCTTCGAACTAAATACACAGCACTTAAGTAATTCTATTGTCTCGTTAATTTGAATTACCATGGGATAAGATCACCGATTCGATAGATACGGACCAAACACAAGATCTACCTAAGCATGTTCTGCATCCGATTCCCAAGTTCTTTCTGTAACTTCGAATGGAATGGCCACACATAAAGCAGTTTCACAGGTTTAGAGTTATCAGCATCCCAAAATTTATCAGCGTCTTGACACAAAAATAATTGCTAACAGCGAGATGGCTTCACAGGAACCCCTCCCCCCTCCCCAATTTTTCTGAGGCCATTTACAGTTGCTGGTAATGTTTATTTTAAGACGTCAGAAATATTGCTGTGAAGACGTTGTATCTAATGTATCTAATGGTTTTGTTTCGAGACGAGAAATAGTTTGTTATGAGGACATTCGGTGTTGTTGGTAATGGTTTTGTTTAAAGAAGACAGAAAATTTGCTGTGAAGTCACCTCCATTGTTCCTAATTGTATTAGGGGCGGGGGTGGCTCAGTCGGTAGCGCGCCAGGCTCGTAATCTGTAGTTCCCAGGTTCGAGTCCCAGCTGGGTCAGCGTTGAGATTTATCTCCGCAAAATTCCCCGCCCTGCCCACGGTCAGTAGGGAACACCGATGGGCTTGGAAAGGCCGCCGTCCGTCGGATGGGACGTTAAGCAGTGGCCCCGTGTGTGGGAGAGCCATACTCTGTGCACGTTTAAGAACACGCTGGATGGCCTTGACGGGAGGCTACCATCTGTCTCCCAACAGCTGTTCCAGTGGGTCCCCTCCTCCAACCTTCTCTCTGAGCCTTCGGGGTCCATGTGACCTGGCCATTTAGCCCATGGTGTGCAAAAAAGTGCCGCTCAGAGGTAAACAACCCAACCTAATTGTATTAAGAAAATCAGAACATTTTGAGACGCCCATAAAGTTAAACCTCTGAAATCGCTTTCTGTGTGTCCGTCCCCTTACTCTGTCAAAGGAGCTTCCCAAATTATTTCAAAAGGACGATGTCCCTTATATTGTCAAGTTGAGTTTTCAATAGCTATCTTCTCCATATTCCTAATCTTCAGCCCACTTCTACTGTATAGCCTCTACTTACACAGATTAATCTTATTTTCATCTAAAGCATGTTCCAATTTCTTTTCTCTTCACAAAAGGACAGCTATTTTGGGTCTTCTATCGGCAGGGTTCACTATTTTGTCCCCTAGAGACGACCGCTCCGAACACCTCCACCTAATTCCCTACGTCATAATACATGAGCTATTTCTAACGCTAACTTGACGAATAAAATTACCTCCTTCGCCATTGTCGCAACAAGCCACTTAACATTGTTTCTTCCATTGTCCAAAGACAGCTTTCGTGACAACCTAAGACACAACAGACTTCAACCCCCTTCCCTCTCTTATCATCCCCTCCCCAATCGACTTATATGGCAACTGTAATGACCAGATACAATCAAGAAGGCCAGAAGCAGACAGTTTTGTGTGGGTCGGTTCTTTGGTCGGTTTCACTGTCGCTCGTTCTCTGTTTGCATTCGCGTGAGCATGCGTAATCAGATACGACGTCATACGTCAACCCGTTGTGAGGTCATCTAGAGGACCTTTTGCTCATTACAGAGGGAGCCGTTTCTGTGGTTCGTGTGGGACGGCAGCTCTATGGTCATTGAGCTCTGGGAAAACAGTAACTGAAACTGCTATTTGCAAGAAAATATGATTCCCAAATGCCTGCAGCGACCGTAATGTTATTTCAGCGTCTTTCTTGTAAGTCGTAAAAGACTTTTCTTAGAATATAAGCAGCTTAGAAATAGAGAACTCTTAAAAGCAATTTTTTTTTAGCAGCGGTGAGAGAAAAATCACTAAAATAAAATATGTTTTTAGTGTTTTAAACATTAGCTCGTTTCGGGGAAAAAAATAGTTAGGGAAAAAGTAGTTTCAGTAAAGTAGTTTCGGGGAAAAAGTAGTCGTCCCGTGGCCGAGTGGTTAGCGCGCTTGGCTCCTGATCTAAGGAACTCTGGGTTCGATCCCCGGGTAAGGCATGGATGTATGTGTCGTTTTTCTGCTGAGGTCCTGCCATCCTCTCAGATCTTCTACTGTGACATATAAACTGACAGGCTCCTGTCAGAACTCTGTGGCAAGCAGCTGCTTCAGGGGGTATTTATTACCTTTTTTTGGCTGTTCGTCTGAAGATATTGAACTTTTTTGGTTTCATAGATAAACGAAAAATTCCTTTTGGTTTCGGTAGATAACGACGAAATATGATTATTCGGACATCGAATATCCCAAAAGCTTTAATGACGCCCTCTAGCTGTGGAAAAAGTTCGAAAATCGGTAAACTTTAAACTCTCGATACCAGAATTTTAACTTATAGAAGTAGAAAAAATATTTCCACTTAAACATGCTTTAATTTTGACCAAATAAAAAAGCATATATAAAACTTATGTTTAACATCAATCCATAATAACGTAGAAACCGTCCCAAAATTTCCGAATTTCTTAAAACATCAGAAGGCAGTAAAAAGGAAGATAAAAGAATTATGATTTCTGTGCACTTTGTCATGATAAACACAAGCAATGAAGGACACCTGTTAAATGTAGCAAAACAGTTCTGGTTGCGTGTCAGACACAATTAATTTCAATGTTATTGTATACGTACAGTTTCTACTATATCCACTGATGACACCGAATTCCAGTCCATTCCTGTATGCTAACGACTGGTCAACACTTTGCTGACATTGTTGCGTGTCAGGCACAATTAATTTCAATGTTATTGTACACGTACAGTTTCTAATATATCCACTGATGACACCGAATTCCAGCCCATTCCTGTATGCTAACGATTGGTCAACACTTTGCTGACATTGTTGCGTGTCAGGCACAATTAATTTCAATGTTATTGTACACGTACAGTTTCTAATATATCCACTGATGACACCGAATTCCAGCCCATTCCTGTATGCTAACGATTGGTCAACACTTTGCTGACATTGTTGCGTGTCAGGCACAATTAATTTCAACGTTATTGTACACGTACAGTTTCTACTATATCCACTGATGACACCGAATTCCAGTCCATTACTGTATGCTAACGACTGGTCAACACTTTGCTAACATTGTTGCGTGTCAGGCACAATTAATTTCATTGTTATTGTACATGTATAGTTTCTACTATATCCATTGATGACACCGAATTCCAGTCCATTCCTGTATGCTACGACTGGTCAACACTTTGCTAACGTTGTTGCGTGTCAGGCACAATTAATTTCAATGTTATTGTACACGTACAGTTTCTGCTATATCCACTGATGACACCGAATTCCAGTCCATTCCTGTATGCTAACGATTGGTCAACACTTTGCTGACATTGTTGCGTGTCAGGCACAATTAATTTCAATGTTATTGTATACGTATAGTTTCTAATATATTCGCTGATGACACCGAATTCCAGTCCATTCCTGTATGCTAACGACTGGTCAACACTTTGCTAACGTTGTTGCGTGTCAGACACAATTAATTTCAATGTTATTGTACACGTACAGTTCTACTATATCCACTGATGACACCGAATTCCAGTCCATTCCTGTATGCTAACGATTGGTCAACACTTTGCTGATATTGTTTCGTGTCAGGCACAATTAATTTCAATGTTATTGTACACGTACAGTTTCTAATATATCCACTGATGACACCGAATTCCAGTCCATTCCTGTATGCTAACGACTGGTCAACACTTTGCTAACGTTGTTGCGTGTCAGGCACAATTAATTTCAATGTTATTGTACACGTACTCTTTCTACTATATCCACTGATGACACCGAATTCCAGTCCATTCTTGTATGCTAACGATTGGTCAACACTTTGCTAACATTGTTGCGTGTCAGGCACAATTAATTTCAATGTTATTGTACACGTAGAGTTTCTACTATATCCACTGATGACAACGAATTCCAGTCCATTCCTGTATGCTAACGACTGGTCAACACTTTGCTAACGTTGCAAGAACACAGTCACTGCTTCCTGTGTTTCAAGAGTTGGGAGGATTTACCTCTGAACAGGGCCCTAATAACGGCGAGGCGAGTGAGGAGGCACTAGCTCGGTGGCAGAGAAAGACAAGATGATGGGGCACAGAAAACGACAAGATGGGGACGCAGAGAAAGAGGAGATGAAGGGGCATAGAGAAATATAAGATGAATGGGCACAGAGAACGACAAGATGGAGACGCAGAGAAAGAGAAGATGAAGGGGCATAGAGAAATATAAGATGATGGGGCACAGAGAACGACAAGATGGGGACGCAGAGAAAGACAAGATGAAGGGGCATAGAGAAATATAAGATGATGGGGCACAGAGAACGACAAGATGGGGACGCAGAGAAAGAGAAGATGAAGGGGCATAGAGAAATATAAGATGATGGGACACAGAGAACGACAAGATGGGGACGCAGAGAAAGAGAGATGAAGGGGCATAGAGAAATATAAGATGATGGGGCACAGAGAACGACAAGATGGGGACGCAGAGAAAGACAAGATGAAGGGGCATAGAGAAATATAAGATGATGGGACACAGAGAACGACAAGATGGGGACGCAGAGAAAGACAAGATGAAGGGGCATAGAGAAATATAAGATGATGGGGCACAGAGAACGACAAGATGGGGACGCAGAGAAAGACAAGATGAAGGGGCATAGAGAAATATAAGATGATGGGGCACAGAGAACGACAAGATGGGGACGCAGAGAAAGAGAAGATGAAGGGGCATAGAGAAATATAAGATGATGGGGCACAGAGAACGACAAGATGGGGACGCAGAGAAAGACAAGATGAAGGGGCATAGAGAAATATAAGATGATGGGACACAGAGAACGACAAGATGGGGACGCAGAGAAAGAGGAGATGAAGGGGCATAGAGAAATATAAGATGATGGGGCACAGAGAACGACAAGATGGGGACGCAGAGAAAGAGAAGATGAAGGGGCATAGAGAAATATAAGATGATGGGGCACAGAGAACGACAAGATGGGGACGCAGAGAAAGACAAGATGAAGGGGCATAGAGAAATATAAGATGATGGGACACAGAGAACGACAAGATGGGGACGCAGAGAAAGAGAAGATGAAGGGGCATAGAGAAATATAAGATGATGGGGCACAGAGAACGACAAGATGGGGACGCAGAGAAAGACAAGATGAAGGGGCATAGAGAAATATAAGATGATGGGGCACAGAGAACGACAAGATGGGGACGCAGAGAAAGGGAAGATGAAGGGGCATAGAGAAATATAAGATGATGGGGCACAGAGAACGACAAGATGGGGACGCAGAGAAAGACAAGATGAAGGGGCATAGAGAAATATAAGATGATGGGACACAGAGAACGACAAGATGGGGACGCAGAGAAAGAGGAGATGAAGGGGCATAGAGAAATATAAGATGATGGGGCACAGAGAACGACAAGATGGGGACGCAGAGAAAGAGAAGATGAAGGGGCATAGAGAAATATAAGATGATGGGGCACAGAGAACGACAAGATGGGGACGCAGAGAAAGACAAGATGAAGGGGAATAGAGAAATATAAGATGATGGGACACAGAGAACGACAAGATGGGGACGCAGAGAAAGAGGAGATGAAGGGGCATAGAGAAATATAAGATGATGGGGCACAGAGAACGACAAGATGGGGACGCAGAGAAAGACAAGTTAAAGAGGCATACAGAGAGACAAGATGAGCGGCGCAGTAAAAGACTGCTATAAACTAGATTGGGGTGCAATTTTCTATTCTTGCCTCGGACGCAAAAAGAGCTGGTATGGTTCTTCGTCTGAGAGGCACAAAATAGGTTAAATGGTCAGGTCACAAGGGCCCTAAGGTATCAGAGAAGATTAAGGGAAGGATACCCACTGGATAGCTTTTAGGAGGCAAATGGTAAGTTCCCATCAAGGCCATGCAGAATGTTCTTTAACGTGCACAGGGTATGACTCTCCCGAACACGACTTTACGTACCATCCGATGGACGGCTGCCTTTCTAAACCCATCGATGTCCCCTACTGACTGAAGGAAGTAATTTATCGGAGATAAATCACAACGCTGCCCCAGGTTAAAGTGCAAAAGTTAGAAAGTGAAAAACTTCATTCTCTTTCAAAGCAAGCATCTCATATAAAAATATCCCCGTAAGCAACTGCTTGCCACAGAGGTGTGACTGTTAATACGCCATAGTAGAAGGTCTGTGAGAAAGGCAAGACCTCGGCAGAAAGACAACACAAGCATCGATGCCTTCCTTACCCAGGCGATCTTTGAGCAGTAGCCAAGAGCTCTAACCACTCGGCCACGCGACGGTTATCTCGTGTTCACCAGAGGTAAATGTAATTCATCTAGGTCAGTGGTTCCCAACCTCTTTACACCAGAGGACCACATTCCCAAATCACGTCTGAGTTGCGGACATCCACTACACATTTAACAGTTTAGTGACGGCTTCACGTCTTTCATTGTCATCAATATGTTTACTTTTTAAAATATCCAACAGTTTAATTTGCTTACTCATTTTCATTGGAAGGGATAAAAAAATAACGTAAAAAAGAGTCCCTACTAAAACCATCCAAAATAACCAAAGTCTACTCATTCGCAAGACGGACTGGATTTTAACAAATATTATCACGTGATAGATGTGTTGTGATTGGTCTCCCCATTCTCACACATGCAGCCTTTCGGTCCCATCTTCTCTATGGATGTTTGTGTCGTTTTCTGCTGAGGTCCTGCCATCCTCATAGACCTTCTACTGTGGCATATAAACTGACAGGCTCATGTCAGACCTCTGTGGCAAGCAGCTGCTTGAGGGGGTATTTATTTATATTATTATGTTCAGTAGTCGGGAGCAGTGATTGAGATTTAAAGATGAAAAATTTTATATTATTGGCACCGCAGTCACGGACCACAGGTTTTGAAACACTGCTCTAGTTGACAATAGATTTATATCTACAATCAATAAATCATTTTTATTGCAACAAATGGAATTTCGTTCCCATTTATGGTTAGAAAAGTTTTATGGTCGTAAATAATTATATTACCTCTCAAGCCACGTACTTGCCACAGAAGTCTGATGGTGTAATACATTTAGAGGAGATCTGTGAGGAAGGTGAAACTTTAGCAGAGGGACAACATAAAAGAGGAAATATGCCTGATACTGCAGTCAAGTTCGGGTGCAGTCGCTCAAAAAAGTGTCCGAACACCATGGTTGATTACAGAATTCAGAAAAAATATCTGGCAACGATTTTTTTAGAAATTAGTGATCTGTCAACCTTCGTGTCACGTGATTACAGATTTCAGGAAAAATATCTGGAGCGTGTACAGCAACTGTACACGCTCCAGTTACCGTTCACAGCAAACTGGAGCGTGTGCAGTAACTGCACACGCTCCAGTTTGCAGTGAACGGTAACTGCACACGCTCAATATTTCCGTGAGTGAGCCCACACGATCTAGTATCAAAATAATATGACCACCTACAGTCGCTCAAAAAAGTATCCGAACGCTATGGTTGATTACAGAATTCAGAAAAAATATCTGACAACGATTTTTTTTAGAAATTAAGATATTTTTTCCGAATTTTGTAATCAACCATTAAGTGTTCGGATACTTTTTTGAGCCACTGTACTGTAGGTAAACAGTTTTTGACATCAGTTAGAGGAGGTCTTGCTCGGTGGGCGAGAGTTGAATCAGTTGTAAGCTCCAGGTTTTATTTATAGTGTGTTGGAGGATGAATGGTTTAGAGATCATCTCGACTTATTTGGAAAAAACGAAAGGCACTGTTTCATAGATTTTTCATTAATTACGACAAATTTTGCTGATTGTAGTTCCTAAAGCAATAAATTCTTCTTCAAGCAGCTGCATTCCGCAGACATCTGCCAGTATAATATGCCCTATACAAGGTCTGTGAGATAGGCGAGACCTTAACAGAAAGACAAAATAATTAAACAAGCATCCATGCTTTACCTGGGGCTTGAACCCAGGTCTCATTGATCTGTAGTCAGACACGATGGTATGCAAATGGCACACAGCAGATCCGCAAAATTCCCCGCCCTGCCCACGGTCAGTAGAGGACACCGATTTGCTTGGAAAGGCCGCCGTCCGTCGGATGGGACGTTAAGCCATGGCCCCGTGTGCGAGAGAGACATACCCTGTGCACGTTAAAGAACACGCTGGATGGCCTTGATGGGAGGCTACCATCTGTCTCCCAACAGCTGTTCCAGTGGGTCCCCTCCCCCAACCTTCTCTGAGCCTTCGGGGTCCATGTGACCTGGCCATTTAGCCCACGGTGTGCAAAAAAGTGCCGCTCAGAGGTAAAACAACCCAACCCAACCCACACAGCAGATAAATACTAGACTACCGAAACTGCTGCAATTCTACCAAGCATTATAGAACTTTTAATGATTTTTTTTAATAATAAAAAACTGCTTCTCGTACCTTGAAATTTTGTGATTCGTTAGAGTCAAAAACGAAACCTTTTCCCATTTACAATTGCGCAATATCTGATTGCAATTCGCACAACATCGTGCCAGCTGCATTTTTAATTAAAATGAAGACCGAAAAGAACTCTCTTTGTTTTTTCTAAATTTTCCGGAATGAGAAGACTTTTGTCGTTTTCGTCCTTCCACTTTGGAACCACTACTGGTTGCCAAAAAATTTGTTCCATAAAATGTCTTTAAAGGGGAGAGGAGGTGATTTTCGAAGTAGGGTTCTTTTTAGAATATTTTGCAATAATTTTTAGAATTAGCTATCTTCAGGTTTGCACCACTTCATTGTTTTTTTGGACCATTTCCCATCGCTACGGTTAGTGCTGAGCGTTCTTTTTCGAAGTTGAAAATAGTTAAAAACTATTTAAGAAGTAGCATGGCCCAAGAGAGGTTACACGGTTTGACTTGAAGTATTTTGATTCGAAGATGGACTTTGAGGAAATAATTGATAACTTTGTATAGATGAAGTCTGGAAAGAAAGACTTTTGTGCAAATTTTACTTTTCTTTAGCCATATGCCTCTTCAATAAGTTTGAGTTTGCACGGTACTGGTTTAAAGGGAAACACAGCAGATACAATTTAAATTGCAACCCTCGATAATATTAATGAAATATGGAAATTATTTAGTTATGAGGATTCTTTAATTATACGAAATTCAAAACTTCCTCGCTTAAAAGATTATTATTCTGATAATCCAAATTTGGAAAATCAAATGACCAAATGCATCATGCCTCTTGATCGTTATTTGATGAGGTATTTTAACCTGTCTGATCGACGTTTTGTGCACCCACTATAGTATACCTAACGCATTCAATAGATTCGTTAATGTGATCCAACTTTTTCACCATTCTTCTTCAGGCTTTAAGGGGAGGGGGAGATCACCCCGATCGTACCCCTTCCCCCTGCACATACGACCTTCCCCCTGCATACACGAAATATTAATAAAAAATTACTTCATCTGGTTGCTTTACACCACAGTTAGGTAACCGAGTACGTAACAGATTTAAAGTTTTTTTTTCGAACAGAGCAAGCTTGACTACTGATCTAAGGGACCTGGGTTCGAGCCCCGGATTAGGCATAGATGTGTGTGCCGTTTTTCTGCTGAGGTCCTGCCATCCTCTCAGATCTCCTACTGTGGCATATAAACTGACAGGCTCCTGTCAGACCTCTGTGGCAAGCAGCTGCTTGAGGGGGTATTTATTTTTTTATTTCTTGCTATATGACATTATATTGTGGACCTCT
The DNA here is from genome assembly GCA_038380435.1 of Ryuthela nishihirai. NCBI lineage: Eukaryota > Metazoa > Arthropoda > Arachnida > Araneae > Heptathelidae > Ryuthela > Ryuthela nishihirai. Next base: position 19,722,564 of record JAWZYU010000002.1, on the reverse strand, counting down.
TCCATAAAACTCATTCAGAATTGAACGAATTATATATAATTCGTGACAACAATAATACTCTTTGTAAGAGGCTCGACCAACTAGGGCGAAGAGGATGTGCTAGTGGGGCAGACCTCAAGGACATCGGGGAGGGAAGGGGGTGAAAAATGTGCCCCCTGCTGCGTTCAGGAAGTGTCGGCCTCGCGCACAAGATGTGGACATTCCCATTGGCCGACGGACCCTTGCATGCCCGGTGGACATTCCCATTGGCCGACGGACCCTTGCATGCCCGGTGGACATCACGTGACGGCACTTGGCGGGAGTTTCAACGCAGAAAGATTTCAGAGGGAGAGAGATTTGGGGCAGGGCTCTGGGGACGTAATGTCTGGCTTCCTAGGAGTGGTTCCTTTGTGAACCTGAAGACTTGGTGTAGCCAAAGAATGGTGTAGCCTTGTTTCAGTAGAGTGAAATTCAGTAGAGTGAATTCTTGTATTCAGCAGGAATTTAAAATTTATCGTAATAATTTTGAGGATTTGAAGGAATTAAAGGACTAACACTGCGGCGAGTTGGCCTATCTATCCTAAATTTTCTCAGACTCGTCACAGAAATGTGAGAGATATTTTGATGAACTCTGTGAATATGTTCAGTTAAAAGATCCTGAGAGTTTGAATCCTCCTCAATGCGGCTGTTCACGATGTCATTACTGTAACATCAACATTCCTCAAAACGGCTGCTACGCTCTAACTGCTGTAATTTCAGCTTTCTCGAGTACGGCTATCCACAGTTCAAGTTTATTATCATAGAAATTCTACATTATAATTAATCAACATATTGTTACGACAGATGAATGTGCTACAGTGAATTTATGATGAACGTATCGTGAACGCTCGCGTATGCTTCTGCGTGAGAATTATGTAACCAACGAACTGGAATACAGAATCGATCTGAAAAAAAAAATAGAAAAGATAGAATTGTAAATGTTGAAGTTGTGGATATCTGAAAGGAGGGATAATTAGTTTCAGTATGTACATGATGGGTGTAAAAAGTGAAGAAGCATTTTATATGGTGAGTGCGGGGAAGGTTGATTAGTTTATTGGTGGGGCGGGGGTGGCTCAGGTCGGTAGCGCGCCAGGCTCGTAATCTTTAGTTCCTAGGTTCGAGTCCCAGCTGGGTCAGCGTTGAGATTTATCTCCGCAAAATTTCCCCGCCCTGCCCACGGTCAGTAAGGGACACCGATAGACTTGAAAAGGCCACCGTCCGTCGGATGGGACGTTAAGCCGTGGCCCCGAGTACGGGAGAGCCATACCCTGTGCACGTTAAAGAACACGCTGGATGGCCTTGACGGGAGGCTGCCATGTCTCCCAACAGCTGTTCCAGTGGGTCCCCTCCCCCAACCTTCTCTGAGCCTTCGGGGTCCATGTGACCTGGCCATTTAGCCCATGGTGTGCAAAAAAGTGCCGCTAAGAGGTAAAACAATCCAATCCAATGATTAGTTTATTGGTGTGGATCGTGTTGGTAGAATTGAGATAATGATTCTTCTGAAAGTTTATCTTTGCATTGTTATAAAGTTTCGTGCCGGTTGACTTTGTTTATAAATAATTTCATTCAGGCTTTTGTAATAAATTACATTGCATTGTAATTTTTATTGACATATTTTCACTTTAACAATCCTCAGTGCTCATCCATTTTAATTTGCAACAGTATAAACAACCCAAAAGCCAAAGCTTGACTAAGTTGTTGTAGTGCAATTACATTGACAATTTAAATTAAATAAAATAAAAATAAATACCCCCTCAAGCAGCTGCTTGCCACAGGAGCCTGTCAGTTTATATGCCACATTAGGAGATCTGAGAGGATGGCATGACATCAGCAGAAAACGACACTTACATCCATACCTAAATCCGGAGGCTCGAACCCAGGTCCCTTAGATCAGTAGCCAAGCGTGCTAACCACTCGGCCACGGGACAATACAATAAATAAATTTAAAATCAGTTTTACGAATGGAAAAAGATAATTAAATAAAAGACAATAATGGTAATTAACCAACAGATGAATAAATTAGTTAACACTACAATGATCAGTATAACAGCAACAATCTATAATTGACATGAAACATCAGAAATATTAGGCAATATACAAAGTGTAAGAGAGTAGGTAAAAAAAATCAAAAACGATAATTTCTTTGTTATCCACGAACTGTAAATACCTATATGTTCAATATCACTTATAGCCAAGTTATACCTGGGTTCGAGCCCCGGATTAGGCATGGATGTGTGTGTCGTTTTTCTGCTGAGGTCCTGCCAACCTCTCAGATCTCCTACTGTGGCATATAAACTGAAAGGCTCCTGTCAGACCTCTGTGGCAAGCAGCTGCTTGAGGGTTTTTTTTTTTTATACTTCTTTAATTTCTTTTTATACAAAAGCAATCGACCGTTATTGATTTCTTACATCAAGAAGTAAATGATTTAAATATCTTAGGAGCTAAAAATAAGTTATGCAGTTTGTGTGTTCCTTTCTAAAAAGGGTAATTTCATACTTCTTTCCTTTTGATCGCAGACAATAATGATTTTAGAAACAACTGAGCTTAGCACCTAGTTAGCAAGAATAATTTGTTAAATTAGGAAATTTGAGGGCGCATTTCGTGCTACTTGTCCGGGGGGGGGAGCAAAAATTGTTGGTTACTGATCATTGTTGGTTACTGATCTGCATTGAGATTCACATTCTAGATGTACATGGGTTGAGTTGTTTTACCTCTGAGCTGCACTTTTTTGCACACCATGGGCTAAATGACCAGGTCACATGGACCCCGAAGGATCAGAGAAGGTTGGGGGAGGGGACCTACTGGAAGAGCTGTTGGGAGAGAGATGGTAGCCTCCCGTCAAGGCCATCCAGCGTGTTCTTTAACGTGCACAGGGTATGGCTCTCCCGCACACGGGGCCACGGCTTAACGTCCCATCCGACGGACGGCAGCCTTTTCAAGACCATCGGTGTCCCCTACTGACCGTGGGCAGGCCGGGGAATTTTGCGGAGATAAATCTCAACGCTGACCCAGCTGGGACTCGAACCTGGGAACTACAGATTACGAGCCTGGCGCGCTACCGACTGAGCCACACCCGCCCCGTTCTAGATGTACATTAAATATGAATGGCTACTCTAGAATACCTTAAGGCAGGGCTTCTCAAACTATGGGTCGCGAGCAGTTCGGAAGGGGGTTGCAAAGCTGACAGTTTTACATTTTCCGGTATTTTTAGTGAAAAAAAATCGAAATTTTATGAAAAGTGTTTTGTGACAAGCGTCTTGTGTTAAACGCAAAAAGGACAATTTTGTTTCCTTCTGTCGTATCTAAATAAAATGAAATCATTAGATTTAACTATGAAGATCCTACAGCGTGGAAAGGGGTCGCTTAAATTTATTACAATTCTAATCGCAGAGTGTCAAAAAGTTTAAGAATGCCTGCCTTAAGGCATTAGAATCGGATCTGGATTGAATGCACATAAAGTGTTAGAGGAACGCCTAGAAAGCCTTGGAAACACACATATATATCATATAAATGCAAATTAGACATATATCTACCTTTACAACAGATGTTGAAAGTGATTTCCTGTAATCTGAATGCAGGTTCGTACCCGTTTCATGACATTTGCAGCCACCTTTCGTAATGTTTGTTTTTTTATGTTTAAAATCTCTATTTCAATGTTAGCCTTCAAGTCTTTAAATGTATGGGGGTTGTTTTGAAACACTACACTTTTGACATATCCCCAAAGGAAAAAATCTGGAGTAATAAGATCTGGGGATCTTGGTGGCCACAAATTTTTTGAAATCAAATGATCACCAAAAAATTCCTGCATCTTTACTATTGTGTCATTTGCAGTATGGGTGGTCGCGCCATCTTGTTGAAACCAGCACTTTTGTTCATTCACATCTAATAATGCAATAAACTGTTGGATGAGGTGACGATAAACACACTAGTTACAGTTGAGCCAAAAAATAAAGGCCCTATCACACGACGACGGGAAATTGCACCCCAAAAACCAATTTTCCGTGTGTGTAATGGTCGTTCGTGAAAAGTGTGAGGATTTTCACTGCTCCATATTCGACTGTTTTGACTGTTCACACACTTATCCAAGTGAAACCAAGCCTGGTCACTGAAATAAACGTGGTCCAACACCTCAATTCCATTTTCATCAAAAAAGAACGAAACCAACGACAGTACCGTAAACGTTTTTCGTGTTCTGGTTCTTTCAGTTCATGAATGACACCAATGCGGTAGGTATGAAATTTTAACTTCTTCGTAGCCCTGAAAACAACAGCTGGTGACAGTCCAACCTGTGAAGATAACTTTCTAAGAGTTTTTCTGGGTGAGCGAGTTAAACGCTGAGACACATCATCAAGAACTTCGGCAGTTAACGGTGATGGCCAGCCTGGGCTCTTTCGATCCTGTACAAACCAAGTGTTAATAAATCTTTCAATCAAATGAGATATTGTCGACTTGTTTGGAACTGCAGACTGAGGAAACTTCAACTCAAACTCATCTCTCACACGTTTGGGAGATTTGTACACAATAAGTCTCAACAATAAATACACGTTCGTTTTTGGAAAACGACATAGCTGACACAACACAAAGGAATGAATGCTTTGAGTAGTGAGACTAGCGCGTGACAAGGTCATTTCAACTGCAAAAGGCTGTTAACCTTAAGTACAGCAATGCCAACTGACCAATATTATGGCATAAAATGTACATGTGCGTAAGTTCTACTCTCTTATATTTTGGGTTGCATCCTTTTTGGAACACCCTGTATATATGACATGGACCGGATCTAAGGATGGAGGGGGGGGGGGCTTTGAGAATGCTAGTAAGGGTAATGGAGACAAAACTTTAACATACTTATATATATATATTACTTATATATATATATTTAAGGAATTAAAGGTACAATGAATGATAAAGGGTATTTGCGGGCAGATCTGGATATTCTTAAGATATTTGAGGCATGCCCTTGAGGTATTGGAAACACATCTACAAAGAAGGATTTATTGTATTAGAAGCATACCTGGATATCTTAGGTCATTGGAAGCACATTTAGAACGATAAATAGTATCAGAATCATGTACGGTTGACCTTAAGTACTATATATACACGTGGATGGTCCTAACGAATTAAAAACACATCAGAGTACTTTTGTATTAGAAACACACTTGAATATCCAAGAATTATTCTTATATTAAGTTATAATAATCAAGTTCTGAAGAAAGGTGGGGTGTCCCCCTTTACCCCCCCCCCCCCTAGCTCCTGTCAGACCTCTGTGGCAAGCAGCTGCTTGAGGGGGTATTTATTTTTTTTATTTTAAATCCGGCCCTGATAATATAATAAAATGTAAGGTATTATCATATCAGTGTATTAGAGGCGCATTTGGACCAAACGAAGGAAAATAAAGTCCACAATGGGCAGAATCTTTTAGTCCATTTTTAAGTGGTTCAAACATGTCCGTTTGCTTGTTGACATGACGCCGCTTTAGAAATTGCAAGAAAATGAGTTGCCCGCTCAACAAATATCGTTTCCTAATTGAATATGTTTCATTAATTGTATTAAATAATAATGAATATTATTTAAATGCTTATATTACAGTCATTTCTGTTTGCAATTTAACCCTATTGTTGGGATTAACCCTAAACGTGTGGTCTATAGATCTTAAATACATGTGGCCCGTGGGTCTGTTGATATTGCTCTGGAGGTAAGTTTTAAGATATCAGAGGAACATACGAATATCTTTAAAGAGATTTTTTATACAAGACTCAACTAGTATCACACCAGTACACTTTTTCTAATTTTGGTAGACTCGAATGTTCTGATTTTATTGAGTCAAAACCTCAAACGCTTCAGACTTAAAACAGAAACCGCAATCTTCCAAGAATTCCGCTTAACAATACCGACGCTCTTGTTTTTTTCCCTCCTGTTTTCCTCGCATGACGCGCCCTGCGTGACGTAAACAAAGGCCGTTCACTCCTTGCTTGTAGCTGCTGCTGCTCAGCTTTTGCCCATTGCTTTTGCTAGCGGCCAATGCACCTGAAGCTCAGGCGAGCACTTAACACTGATTATTGTGGGGATGCATTTGTGATTCGAGCTTCCGACCGGTAAACGTGGGCAGGAATTAGAGAGGCATTTGCAGATTCCCTTTTTCAACACAGCCAGAGTTAGGAAGCCGAAAAATATAATGTTCTAATAACAGCGGTTTTTTTTTTTTATTGTGGTTTGAATGTTTTGTTGACAGAATGCATAACAAATTAGGTTTTCGCTGTGTACACTGAGTTTTTTTGGGGGGTGGAGCGGAGGGGGGGGGTTATATTTGCTTTCGTTTTTTAGAATAGAGGGAAATGTAAGGAAAGAAATGGCACTAGGGGAAAAAGAAAGGGATTCCAGGAATAAATAAGAAGTGATAAACAGGGCTCTTGGGAATTCGAACACGCTTCGTAAAGCATGCATTTGGTGTGGGAAATGCTTCAAAACATACCCGTTCAATTCAAAACTTAATGAAATGCGACTAAGAAAAAAACTATTTTTTAAAGAGCCCTAGTAATTTTTTTCTACTTAAAAAACGGAAAAATATATATATATATTGAGTAACGAAATGGAAATAAAATCTAATTTTAAGGAATCAAGGAAATATCTTGATTAAGAAACAAAAATATATATTTCAAATGAGTAAAACGAATTGGGAAAAAACGATTGATAACTACACCTACAAATGTTTGATCAAATAATTGGAAGAACCAAATTCAGTGTATTGATCATTTGGTTTTTTATGAGTCGTAAGTTTTTTTTTTTTGCAATGAGCTGCAAGCGGCTCATGAGCCAGGGATTGAAAATTTCTTTTTTTTTTAAAATCATCCAAGGCAAAAAAAAAAGGAAGATAACTTTGAGATGAAATATGACGAAAGACTATGAAGATTTGAAATGGTTCTCGATTTATTTGAGAAAGAATTATTCCTGATGAGTTTAATTATTAAATCTATAATCGATATCGAAAATTAGTTTTCGTTTTAGTTTTCCTTCCGATTGTGATACAGATTGAATTATGTCTCTTTTGATGAGACTTTATTTTTTGCAGATAATGCGAGAAAATGTGTCATAACAGTTGACAAGTTGGTATAAGCACGGTAAAAAAAAAGTTGAAATTGCAAAAAGTCTCTGATTTCGGCATACAACTACTACTTACCTTGCCACCAATATGTGAGAACGGAAATTTCGGATTTAGAACTGCAAAGTGCTAATAAATAAAAAATTTCCGGGCTTTTCTTTCTGACACTCAATGTGTGATAAACGATTTTTATTATTTCTAAAAACAATCTTTTATGGAATGGTCCATATATTACATAATGCTGTTATAATGGAATTTTCCTCCTCGATATCGGCCCTATGTTTATTTTTTATATTATAAAATCAAACACTTAAAACGTATTTACTGCTACGCTAATAGCACTCCGGGTTGGTTGGGTTGTTTAACCTCTGAGCGGCACTTTTTTGCACACCATGGGCTAAATGGCCAGGTCACATGGACCCCGAAGGCTCAGAGAAGGTTGGGGGAGGGGACCCACTGGAACAACTGTTGGGAGACAGATGGTAGCCTCCCGTCAACGCCATCCAGTGTGTTCTTTAACGTGCACTGGGTATGACTCTCCCATACACGGGGCCACGGCGAAACGTCCCATCCGACGGACGGCGGCCTTTCTAAGCCCATCGGTGTCCCCTACTGACCGTGGGCAGAGCGGGGAATTTTGCGGAGATAAGTCTCAACGCTGACCCAGCTGGGACTCGAACCTGGGAACTGCAGATTACGAGCCTGACGCGCTACCGACTGAGCCACCCCCGCCCTAGCACTCCGGACTTCACTTTTTTTTCTGCAAACGAAATGACGATTTGACAATAGCTGGGATTTCATTCAAAAAAGTTACTAAGCAGTTTAGTTTGCCTTCTGTTGTTTTTAAAACTTTAAATTTGTATTTTTGGTGGTAGATTGTGATGCATTGACAGCACGGATTAAATGTAGTTTATTATTCGATTTAACACATAAATAGAAAATTCGCTTTTGCTGGATAGGTACTAATGAAATATATTGATCGTGGGCAGGGCGGGGATAGGGACACAAATGGGCTTGTAAAGACCGCCGTCCGTCGGATGGGACGTTAAGCCGTGGCCCTCATGTGCAGGAGAGCATACCCTGTGCACGTTAAAGAACACGCTGGATGGCCTTGACGGGAGGCTACTATCTGTCTCCTAACAGTTGTCCCAGTGGGTCCCCTCCTCTAACCTTCTCTGAGACTTCGGGGTCCTTGTGACCTGCCCATTGTGGGCAAAAAAAGCGCCGCTCAGAAGTTAAACAACCCAACAACCCTGTATTCGCAATTGCATTCATTAATGAACCACTCGGCCTAAATATTTCTATCGTGAAACAATATTTTTGCCCCAGAATTCCTTCTGATGCACTTGCGTGAGGAGTCAAGTAACTGATATGAATGTATTGAGCACCATGAACACTTGACGAGTTGGAATAAGAAACCATTAAAATTTAAAATTTCTAAACATATATAGATATTTTTACTAAATTTGATTTTAAAATTTAGGGATTTTCAGTGGTATAAATTTGGAATATTGTTCTATTGGGAAATATTAGTATATTATTAGTATCTATGTGATTCAAAAAGATTTTTTCGTTTTATCCTTTTAAGTTAAACCGTTTTTGAATGTAAATAATCAGAAATATGATAGTATCAAACAATTGCTCTTGTTCTTCTAAAACGTGGCAAAATAAAAACTCATTCCTCGAACAGGTGCTCAGTGAGCCTCATTTCCTTTTCCAACTCCGAGCCTTTAAGGGGATGGCTCAGTCGGTAGCGCGCCAGGCTCGTAATCTGTAGTTCCCAGGTTCGAGTCCCAGCTGGGTCAGCGTTAAGATTTATCTCCGCAAAATTCCCCGCCCTGCCCACGGTCAGTAGGGGACACCGATGGGCTTGGAAAGGCCGCCGTCCGTCAGATGGGACGTTAAGCCGTGGCCCCGTGTGCGGGAGAGCCATACCCTGTGCACGTTAAAGAACACGCTGGATGGCCTTGACGGGAGGCTACCATCTGTCTCCCAACAGCTGTTCCAGTGGGTCCCCTTCACCAACCTTCTCTGAGCCTACGGGGTCCTTGTGACTTGGCCATTTAGCCCATGGTGTGCAAAAAAGTGCCGCTCAGAGTAAAACAACCCAAACCTAGGTACTTTAGACGAAGGAGATGGCATTGCCCACGTCTCGTTCTTATTTTTTCGGACCTTCTTTAAAAGAGGAATAAATTTTTGCGAAGTGGGAAGGTAACGCGAGGAAGACATAACGAACATTACGATTTATGCCAAAACGTTTGCGACGTGGGGAATGCCATCTACTGCGTACTTTAAATGGTTTCAGGTCCGAGTAATCTCGGATTGGGTTGGGTTGTTTTCCCTCTGAGCGGCACTTTTTTGCACACCATGGGCTAAATGGCCAGGCCACATGGACCCCGAAGGCTCAGAGAAGGTTGGGGGAGGGGACCCACTGGAACAGCTGTTGGGAGACAGATGGTAGCCTCCCGTCAAGGCCATCCAGCGTGTTCTTTAACGTGCACAGGGTATGGCTCTCCTACACACGGAGCCACAGCTTAACGTCCCATCCGACGGACGGCGGCCTTTCCAAGCCCAACAGTGTCCCCTACTGACCGTGTGCAGGGCGGGTAGTAATCTCGGGTAATTCTGCTAGTTTTGTAGAGTAAAGACAAGAGGTAAAACAACCTATTATGGTAATTTTGAAACTTCATCAATTGCATGATGTTTTCGAGTATAGAGACAGAAAAACATGCTCGTTTAGAAAGGGGAAAAATGTTGCGCCCGTTTGGGACGACTAAAGTGATAAATCCACTTGAGCTAGAGAAAAGAAAAATACATCTGAGGTGACGAAATAAGATAAATATACTCAGATGACAAAAAGAAATTCCCACTTGGCAAAATAAAATAAATGCACTGAGATGACAGAAAATATAAATATCCTCAGGTGATAAAATAGATACACCCATCTCTCAATTTACACTGTAGGTGCACAAATCACCGTGTAAATCGAAACCAACAGTTTATGGAAAAAAGAGGGAATATGTTCCGAAAAAAATCCTTGTTATGACTAAAGCGTACATTGGAAGTTTTATTTATAGATATTTATCATAAATTTCAGTTTAGCAGTAATAATAAACAATGAAAAAATAAAAATAAATACACCCTCAAGTAGGTGCTTGCCACAAGAGGTCTGACAGGAGCCTGTCAGTTTATATGTCATAGTAGAAGGTCTGTGAGGATGGCAGGACCTTAGCAGAAAAACGACACATACATCCATGCCTTACCCGGGGCTCGAACCAAGGTCCCTTAGATCAGTAGCCAAGCGCGCTAAGCACTCGGCCATAGGACGGCACAAAGTAACATTATTTGTACTTTATATGCACTAATTGAGATAAGCATAAATTAATTTCTCATACATTTCTCTTTGAGTCATATATATATATACAATATTCGATCGTAAAAGTTTTGCCTTCTGATCTGAGGAAGTGTCGTTTATGAAGATCTATGTCTTGACCTCTGCCTCCTATATTTGATTTTAGATAAATTCCTGTTTGGGAAGTGGTTGGGAAGTGGTTGGCTCGTAATCTGCTGTCCCAGGTTCGAGTCCCAACTGTGATTACAGTAAGCTTTTCACGATAATCCGCTTTCGATGAGAAAGGATGACACCGATGGGCTTGAAGAAGATGTCGTCCGTTGTAAGCACTTTAAGTTGTTGCCCTATGTGTAGGAGAACAGAAAAAATAATAAAGTTGACCTCCAAGGAGACTTTTCAGATCGAAGAAACCGCTGGTCACTTCCAAAGACAAATTAAATTTTTTTCAACCCAACCCTTCGTCATAGGAAGTGAAATGAGCAATCAACAGAGGCTCATAACGAAGCTGCTCACGAAAAAGTCTTAATTATTGCACTTTCGAAACGCTTTTTATTCAGAGGGGTCGTTTTGACTCTAGGTATGTTGGGATGATTCAAATCTGCCTGATTACCTGGTAATGGGGGGGGGGGAGAGAGGGAGGAAGAAGAATGAACAAATGATGTGTCAGATGATGTTGATGTTTAGCTACCAAGCACAGAGAGATCTCCCCTAACGTAATTTGCTCCGGTGTGTGTGAGTACTTTAGTTTGTTGTTCATCTAAACCAGTATATATTACGACGTGTACTCTTATCTCACCCACCTATTGTTTCGCGCCAACGCTTTGGTTCTTTCCCAAGTTCCGCACGGATCATCACTTGACCTGTCGGCGTTGATCATTTCCGCATCTACTAACCTCATTGTAAGGTGATGGACCATTCCTGGTGCTCCTTGTCTTCACATCTTGGTACCTATTAGTCTTGGCATGTGTTGCAACGAGATAACACGACTCACTGAGATCTCTTTCCTGATCTCTTAGAGATGTCTTGCGTGTGCGTGTTCGTTTAAGCGCTCGCATTATATTTCAAATATGATCCTGGGGAAGGAGAAGCTAATTGATGGCCAGAGGCTGAACGGAGAGACCTGAGTGATGATCTTGAAGTGCGGAAATGTAGTCGTCGTCTCTCTTTCCTGTTGAGGAGACTTTAAAACACGAGGGAGGTTATTTAAGGGTGATTAGTCAGAGGATAATAATACAAGAGAAGAGAATTATGGACATGGGGGTCGATAAAGAAGAAAAGAACAGGTGAACATTGAAATGGAGAATGAAATAGCGTGAGAAAAAAAAAGGTGGAAAAAAGGTTGGGTTGTTTTACCTCTGAGCGGCACTTTTTTGCACACACCGGGGCTGAATGACCAAGTCACAAGGACCCCGAGGGCTCAGAGAAGGTTGGGGGAAGGGGACCCACTGGACAGGAGACAGATGATCGCTTCCTGTCAAGGCCATCAAGGGTGTTTTTTAACATTCACATTAACGTCGCAAGTTAGAGCTAACAGTAACAAACAAACGATCATGACATACCAGGGATTCGAACCCGGATTCTTGCAGTTGCAGTGGCACTACGAACCAACGCGATACCACTGCGCCACAGAGGATGAAAAAAAAATTAATCCCAAGCACAGCAGTTGGGTCTCGAAACTGGGAAAAAGAGATTACGAACCTGGGGCGATACCGACTGAGCCAACTCATTAATGTAGGTAGCTTCGCATTTATATAGCATACGTTCCGTCGTCAAAAGCATCATTATGATTTATTGCTGACAGAATGTATAATTTTATGTAATAATAATAAATAGGTTAAAATCAATCTAATAGACCCAAAAATTCATATCTTAAAAGCTTAATCCTACCATAATCTCATGGAGGCAGACGCAGAGAATATCCATCCCTACTCGTGCCTACGTATCTCTCTAATGTACTGCAGCAGTCTAGAAATTGATGTCAGTACTAGAAAAAGATAAAGAAATGGACGACTTAAAAGTTTAATGACTTTCAAAACGCATATGACTTAAGAAGAGTAATTGACGAAGCATTGTATGAAATGTGTGGAAGTCTTAATCCTCCCATCCTGATGAAGGGAAAAGGTTGCGATCCATCACCATGACTTATTCTTTAAGTGATGTCATGAGTTCTTAAGATGCTCAGAAATCTTTCGCTCTTTATTTCTTCAACTTCTCTTATTGACTTTGATACGACAAAGAGGATCTTAGGGTAAAGAGCAATAATAACGAGCCAATTGTCTCCAAATGCTGAAAATAACAACCTCCTACTTCGTTTTCAAAGCGATTTTATTTCAATACTAAACTAAAATACTAGTACAAAAAATACTAGTACTAAAAACACAGATGATGACACTTTAAGCTGAATGAGATAAAAAAAAAGATAAGCCAATAATTTACCTGAGTTATTATTTAAAGAGGATGAATCCCTTCTTTGATACTTATTGATGACTACACATTGTTTGTCTTTATGGAAAATAATCGCTTGTGATTCGATGTAATCTCAGTAGGATTCATGCAACGTTTAACTTCAGTTAAATTAGCTGCGATTTTTTGCATTCAATCGAATTTTAAGTGTCGGCCCTTCCCTTTAAATGCAGAGGAAAAATTAAAGTTTTAACGGTTTACGAGCATTTCTACGTTAATTTCTGGGATATGCTTTTTTCTATTGAGACATCATTTAAAATGCTTCAATGACCTCATCAGGTAACGATGCATGATGTCTCCTCGATCCTGATTACATCTGATTAGAAAAGAAAAAAAATGTTTACAAACGTTAAACACAACAATTATAGAATAATACGTAGGTGGTTCAAGATTGACCTGGGCTTTTTTTTTTTTGTACAAAAGAAACGAATAAGCTATTAGGGGTAGTCCAGAAATTGCATGGGTACTACAGTCGGTAGGGCAGCAGGCTCACAATCTGCAGTTCCCAAATTCGAGTCGCAACTGAGCCATCATTGAGATTTATATCGGCTAAACATGTCACTCTACCATCAGTGAGAAAGGGGACGCCGATGGGCTTGGAAAAGCAACCGTCTGCTGGATGGGAGTTTGCTGAATCCAGTTCTCTGTTTAGGGTATCCAGTTCTCTGAATCCAGTTCTCTGTTTAAGGTATCCAGTTCTCTGAATCCAGTTCTCTGTTTAGGGTTTGTTGAATCCAGTTCTCTGTTTACGCAGGGGTTTGGCTGTCCGTGTGCAGGACAGCCAGACCCCTGCGTAAGTTAAAGAACGATGGTCTTAATGTGAGGCTTCCATCTCCCTCCTAACAGCTGAAACAGTACGTATCTTTCTTCTAGTCGTCTCTGAACGCTTGGAGGTCCTTGTGACCTGGCCATTCATCCTGTTCAAAAAAACAGTGCCTCTCGGTGATAAAATAACTCAACCGTTGCCAAAAATTCCCCTTTTTCCCCTTTCAATCATTTAATGCAATTCTTTGCTGCTAATAAAAATAACCACACTGATCGTGCAAAAAAATATTCATCAGTAACCTTTAGTGGATGCGGTCACCTTCAAAGCACCCTTCTCCTGATTTTACAATCCATTTTTAAAAGTCCCCTTAATACTGCTCAGTAGGGGGAAAGTGGGGGTTCTGGAACAGAGGCGGATCAATGTTAATCCTATGGCATCCGTGTGTTTCAAAGCGGACGCGGGCCTTTTTTCTTCACACATACAGCCAATATTTCCCCTCAATATTTTACATAATTTCAAAAATTTGTTTTTAAATCAGATATTTCTTTTCTTTTCACCGTTTTCCTTTTAATTAATTTAAAAAAATTTTTTTTTACCCAATAGCATTGTTCCTTTTCGTTTCTGCAGGACAGTCTTTTATTCCAGTTTCTGCGGGATAGTCCTTCCTGTATAAATACGACATCCATCAGTAAGATTCCTCATTCTGTTATCAAACGTTGACAGTGACGGTTCTCTGCGTCTCCGTGATTTTTCCAACTGTTAGAAGCCAATAGTAATAGTTCTCGACGTCGTTGTATAGTATAAATCAGCTATTTTACAACTCACTGCTATAAAATCTATCAATGTGATATACGTGAGAAGTCTTTCACACTCAAGACAAATCTCATTCGTCATATGAGAAATCACGATGGAAATAACCTGTTTAAGTGCTCTGAATGCGAATCGACATTCTCAAGGAGAGATGACATCCGACGTCACGAGTTATCCCACACCTCCAGAAAAACCTACAAATGTGAAGAGTGCGCAATGGAGTTTGGAAGAAAAGACAATCTTTTACGACATCAAAGAAAGCCACACAATAATAAGCGAAAACGTTCTGAAGATGAAAGGATTCCCCAAAAGAAACAAAAACCAGACCCTGAAGACCCCTGTCAGTTTACAGAAGAAATGAAAAGGACCCTGTCAACACATAAACTGATGGCAACGGATGAAACATCTGTTGACCTCACCTTTTTCCTTGAATCCTCGCGGGAGTCACTCCTAACTCATCTGAAAGAAGAATTGACCTCGAAAGGTAGCATTAAATGGTACCTTGTGCAAGTGCGCTTCAGGCGAAAAGTCTCCCCTTCTAGCTTCGAACACTGTACCCCGTTTTTCCGAAGTAACTGTGTTACAAGTCTTCCTACATCATCCCTAAACAGAGAACTGGATTCAGCGTTTAAGAAGATAAAGATCTCATTTGAAGAATTTGAAGGAGCACATAGTGGATGGACACTGGATGCCATCCACTATGGATATTTCACCTGGATGCCATCCACGCTGAAATGAACATTGGAAAATATATCCCTCTTGCAGGATCTAGTTATATCCATACTCCAAGAGAATTACTGTAAAAACACGCTATTGTCAATGTATGTAACTCTGACCAAAAATGTTTTGTCTGGTCTGTTTTAGCCTCTTTGTATCCTGTCACAAATAATCCGCAGCGCCTTAACAACTATATACATTTAGAAGAAAAATTAAACACATCTGGCTTAATTTTCCCTGTTACAATAAATCAAATATCTAAATTCGAAAAAATGAACAATATTTCTGTTAATGTTTTTGGATATGAGAAAGAGGTGTTCCCACTCTACATCACACCATTCAGATTTAAAGCGCATATAAATCTCCTTCTGTTATCGGATGATGAAAAGCAGCATTTTTGCGCCATTAAAAAATATGAGTAGACTTCTCAGTCCTCTCACTAAACATAAATGTCAGGCTTTCTACTGTGATTACTGCCTTCACCGTTTCGCAAATGAATCGCTCTTGAAGGATCATATCCCCTATTGTCAAGAACATGGACCCCAGAGAGTAGAATTTCCAACTGAAGAAGAAAAATGGCTGAAATTCACAAATTTCAAGTTTCAACAACCCGTTCCATACCTGATTTACGCCGACTTTGAATCATTCCTAGTGAAAGTGGACACTTGTATGCCTAACCCTGCAAAATCTCACACTACTATCACGGCAAATCATAAACCCTGTGGATTTGCATATCTTGTTATTGGGCGTGACGGCTGCAGCTATAAACCTCCAGTAATTTATAGAGGTCCTAATGTACTAGAAGAATTTTTAGAACGTTTGCTTAAAGAAGAAGAAAACATTAAAAATTTACTGTCGATGATAAAGCCAATGCAACTCTCAAATTACGAAGAGGAAACATTTCGCAACGCTACTGATTGTCATATTTGTAAGCGTGCCCTAGGAGCAGATCGTGTGAGAGATCACGATCATATAACAGGTAGATTCCGAGGAGCTGCCCATAATTCCTGTAATCAGAACTTTAAGTTAACCAATAGGATTCCAGTTATCTTTCACAACCTAAAAGAATATGACAGCCACCTTATTATTCAAGGAATCGGCAGAATCAAAAATAAGAAGATTAATTGCATTCCCAATAACATGGAAACATACATAGCCTTCTCCCTGGGGACATTGCATTTTATAGACTTCTATCAGTTTTTAAGCACATCCCTTGAGAAGCTAGTAAATAATTTATCACCAGATGAGTTCCATATTTTAAAGGACCACGTTGAACCCGAAAGGCTACATCTGGTTTTGAGAAAAGGAGTTTACCCCTATGATTATATCGACAACAGTGAAAAGTTTGAAGAAACAGTATTACCACCACGTGAAGCATTTTACAACCAACTCACAGAAGAAGCGCTAGGGAAGAAGACTACATCCATGCAATGAGTATGGAATACATTCAACATAAAAAATCTAGGCCAGTATCATGACTTGTACCTGAAGACAGACGTGCTCCTCTTAGCTGACGTTTTCGAAAGTTTCAGAAAACTATGCATCAGATACTATGAAATCGATCCCTGCCATGTTTACACAACTCCTGGATTAGCCTGGCAAGCATGCTTAAAAATGACAAATGTAAATCTTGAGTTGATAACTGACCCTACAATGTACCTTTTCCTGGAAAAAGGCATACGAGGAGGAATTTCTGTAATATGCAATCGTTTTAGTACTGCAAACAACAAGTATTTGGACACCTATGATCCTCAGTTACCCTCTAAATACATTATGTACTATGATGACAACAATCTTTATGGATGGGCAATGTCACAATGTCTCCCTCAAAGCGATTTTCGATGGCTTAATAAAGAAGAAATAGAATATCTAAATATTACGACAATTGCTGATGATGCGAATAAAGGATACCTATTGGAAGTTGATTTAGATTATCCAGTTTCTCTACACGACAAGCATAATGATTATCCACTAGCCCCTGAGAAACTTCAGATTACCAGCAGCATGCTATCACCATATTGTCAAGAGGTTGCCCAAAGCCTTGGAATAAATACAAGCCAATCAGTCGTGAAATTAGCCCCAAATCTAAATTCTAAAGAAAAATATGTCCTTCATTACCGTAATGTGAAACAATATTAAGCCTTCGGTATGTAGCTGAAGAAAATACATCGCGTTTTAGAATTTAATCAGTCTTGCTGGCTAAAACCATATATAGAATTTAATACAGATCAGCGGATTCTCCGGGATTCTCCAGCCTGGATTCTCCGGGAAAAGGTTTTTCAAATTTTGGAAGTGAGGGGGGGGAGTGAGAAGGGTGGGTGCTCCAATACTGGGAATTGTTATTCTTTTTCTGGTTAAAAAATGGCTTCACCAATGGAGTTGAGTGGGAAGGCTCATTGCCATTATGCAAAAAACCATTTGCTTTGCCTTTCTCCTTCTTCAATAAGGCTTGGGTTGTTGGGTTGTTTTACCTCTGAGCGGCACTTTTTTGCACACCATGGGCTAAATGGCCAGGTCACATGGACCCCGAAGGCTCAGAGAAGGTTGGGGGAGGGGACCCACTGAAACAGCTGTTGGGAGACAGATGGTAGCCTCCCGTCAAGGCCATCCAGCGTGTTCTTTAACGTGCACAGGGTATGGCTCTCCCGCACACGGGGCCACGGCTTAACGTCCCATCCGACGGACGGCGGCCTTTCCAAGCCCATCGGTGTCCCCTACTGACCGTGGGCAGGGCGGGGAATTTTTGCAGAGATAAATCTCAACGCTGACCCAGCTGGGACTCGAACCTGGGAACTACAGATTACGAGCCTGGCGCGCTACCGACTGAGCCACCCCCGCCCCCTTCAATAAGGCATTTTTTGTTTTTGGCCAAAATACAACTGCCAGTGATGGAACATTCAACCTACTCATCCGTTCTCTCACTATGCGCCTTTTTCATGTCCCCAAAAACCGAAAAACTCCCTGGAAAGAGAATCCCTCCCTGATGTGGATGAATTGAAGACGTTAAGAGTAATGTGACAGAAGTAATGAGAGGACTCTCTGAATATAATTTCCAGCAATATTTACAGACATGGCAGAGACGCTGGAATGTGTGAAGGGATACTTTGAAAGATATCCCATCCACTAAATATTAGCGATAAAATATTTCTGACAAAATTGCTCTGTTCGCTTTATTGTATAACCTCATTCGTTTTAAATACGCTCAAATTCATGTTATGTGTTTGTCCTTGTCTATGCATATTTTCGACATCTGTTTTTGCATCGAACGGATAATCTTGGCATTCGGTGTCGTTATTATTGTGCTCCCAATAGACGACATTTCCATTAAGTTCCTCTTCCTTGACAAGGAACATCAAACCATTTGTATAAGTGACTCCTGTCACACTTTCATAAAACCTCAAACAACCAAACCAAACCTGTCACATTTCTTTGGCAAGCAGCTGCTTGAAGAGCACTTTAAAAAAATTATTTGTACATTGGCTTTTGATAACTTTTTAGAAAATAAAGTATTGTTATTTTTCTTTGTGGTGATATTTTCGAAGCGTTTCCCCCGGATCCCCCTACCATGGCATATAAACTGACAGTCTCCTGTCAGACCTCTGTGGCAAGCAGCTGCTTGAGGGGGTATTTATTTATCCCCCCCTTCCTGAAAATCTTCCAAATTTCGAAGACCAAAATTTTCCGCTCCACTGGAGTTTTCCGTTCTCACATTTCGAAGGTCATTTCTAATAAGAGATTTCAAAAGTCCATAATAGGCTTTTCAACGTCACAGATTCTAATTTTATGACCTGTGGTCATTTTTCTTCGGATCCCGGTCCTATGAACGACTTCTCCTCTTCCCCCTCAAAAAAGCGTCACCCCCTTCAAAACTTCTAATAAAACAGAAACATTACAGCTCCACCCTTCTCGCATTTCGAAGATTGTGGCTAATAAGAGAAAACTAAAGTCCAAAATTGGGGTTTTGACGTCACAGATTCCAATCGCATGACCTGCAGTCATTTTCCTTCATATCCCCATCCTGCGAACGGCTGCTCCGCTTTCCCCTCGAAAACGCGTCACCGCCGCCGCCGCAACCCTCTTCCAATCCACATCATTCAATTTCCGAAGATTACACAACACGTCTCTTGCATTGTGCGCGAACAGTTGCAAGGACAAGGTTATGGAGAAGCCAACGCGATAAGCATTTTCTTTTTCGCTTGCCTGCCAGCCAGCCAGCCTTTCAAGTCTGCAGCTTCCTGTGAAACTTCCAGAATCCCCTCCCCTCAGTGTCCGTGAAGAACTGCCAGCATGACTTGCCACGAAGTATTACGCACCGCTTCGGCCACACGAGACAACGCCAGCTACCGGAAAGCAGAGGAGCTAGGCAGCCAAAGCAGCAAGCACCCAGACACACAGCGAGGAGCGCATCGCCGATAGCCAATCAACGACCACTGACGTCACGCCAGGTGTACAGGTAGAAAGGAACAAGAGCGGCGGTCCCACTCCTGCGAAGCAAGACAACAACAGGTTGGAAGCGTCCAACTCATTTCCCTGGATGACTCTGAGGAGACAGAACCTCTCGTAAAAAAGTTATTCTTTGCTGCAAGTGACGGTGTAAATGTGTGCTCGTGTGTAATTCTCTCTTTGTTTGTGGATTTGCGATATCTACGTGTTCTTATTGCGCGTGCGTTTGTTTGCTCAGTGGTATCTGTTATCGTCGGAGGGGAGTTTAAAAAGCGCCAACTCTCCGCTAAAATGGCTTCAAGAACAGTGACCACCATCAGCTCCGTTGGCGGGCACTGCAACGAGACTTAGAGCATCCAACGGCTGTTTAATTCTTTTTCTGCCTACCGTGGAAAGAAGAAGTTTCGATTAACTGTGGAAATCCCCATTTTTCGTTTCAACGTCTTCGTCTTGTTGTTGTGTGTACAGTCGTGGTGTGCTAGGCACCGACGGGCACGTACAGCGAGGCCGACAAGCTTCGCATTCATCGCCCGAAGGAGTTCGGACAGAGTTCCGTGCTAACCCGCAAAGCTGTTTCCGCACACGGGCCTCTAACCTACATTCCCACGTATAGGAAAAGAGCTGTTCTTTCTCCCTGTGTGTGTGTTTGCGTCGAGGTGCATTTCCCAACAGTTGCTTCGTCGGTTGACTGCTGTTTGCGACTGGAAGTGATCAATTCGAGATGTCAGTTACCATCCCTTTCACCACTTCTAACGTGAAGCTCAAACTCAGCAAATTCTGGAATAAACGTTCAGTGACAATAACGGAATACGATCCGACTTACAAAGTGGTCTACCTCGGCAACGTCATCACTCAGTGGGCAAAAGGTGACGGCTGTATCGACAAACCCCTGTCCACGCTTTGGAAGAACTATTGTGCCAACGTGAAGCACGAGATCACGATGAAGATGACCGTGAGCAATTCGGGATTGAAAGCGGTCACCAAAGAGCACGGGTTGACAGAATACTGGGCGAACCGCATCACCTTTTGCGGAGCTCCGACGCAGTATCCTCGAGTGTTTTGCTGGGTGTACAGACACGAGGGAAGGAGGATGAAACAGGAACTCAGGTGCCACGCAGTGCTCTGCGACAAAGAAGACAAAGCACGTGCGATGGCCACTCAGCTCAATCAGAGACTGGCTCTTGCACTGCAAGAATTCCGTCGGGAAAAACTGAGCAAACAAAAAGCGAGGTTATCCCTTGCCAATTCGTGCTACGACAACCCGACCGTCCCCCGGCGGAAGCTGTTGCTTAGTACCGGCTCCACAAACTTCAGACCCCCCCTCGAGAGGTCGAAGAGCGCTCCCAAACTCACCTCCATCGACGAGACCGAAGAGGAGATCGAAGAAGAATCTCTGAATCTGGACGACGACGACGATGAATTCGACGATGATTTCATCAGCGGTTCTGTGATATCCGAGGTCGAATCCTCGTCGGACATTGTGCCAGACGATGTAGACTCCCTCTCTGACCACTACCTGACCAATGGCCAAGAGACTGACTCTTTTGACTCCGATTCTGTCGACGACCTTCCCAATCCAAGGCTCAGGAAGCCTCTGAAATTGATTGATGAAAAGGTAGATGAAGAAGACAGTGTTTCTGATGAGTCCGGTTACTCGGAGGAAAAAGACTCTTTCAAAGAAAGCATCACTTCCTACAGGATGTAGGTGCGCAGCAGTGAACTCTTTTATCGCGTTGTAATTACCTCACAACCTATTCACCAACTATCTATTGTCAACATTATGTAATATAGCCTCCACCAGTCACCAAAGATCATTAATAAAATTGTACAGGTTTTTAAAAAAAAGAAATCTCTTATTTTTTATTATTTCATTGACTCCATTTTATGTAGTTCAGATGGCCAGTATGGAAGATCGACGCACATGAAGAAAGGAATAACACATAAGGGTGAATAATTTATTGTTTATTTGCTAAAATTACATATTTCACTATTATTAGCAATAGAGTTCATGATATTAATTAGAAGAATTTTTCAAAAAGGTCTTAGTCATCTCTGTATAGTGTGCTTAAAAGTTACTTTTTAAAAATGTGCGTTTTAGCTGTAAAATATTTAGTAGGCTAAGTGTTTGCTGTGTAATGTACTCAGACATATAAATTACAAGAATTTGCATTACTAACTCAGTAACATTTGAGTATTAATAATTCGTTATTGGGTATACTCAAGAAGAGGAACTTGAATATTATCTAATGTGAAAAAAGGCTAGAAATATTGACTAATAATCATTCACTTCAGTGTCCATGACATTTGAAAATTAAGGAGTTATAATTCTGAAAATATTATTTTTATGGAAAAGTCACTGGAATAAATATATATAAAATAAATATCTCAAAATTTATCTTAACTTAATTAAAACTGTTGAATCAAAAGTTCGTTAGAACAAGTGTATAATTAAATATCTGTAGTCTTTTTTGCGTTCTGAGTAATATAAAATAAAAAATAAATACCCCCTCAAGCAGCTGCTTGCTACAGTGGTCTGATAGGAGCCTGTCAGTTTATATGCCACAGTAGAAGGTCTGAGAGGATGGCAGGACCTCAGCAGAAAAACGACACATACATCCACGCCTTACCCGGGGCTCGAACCCAGATCCCTTAGAACACTAGACAAGCCGCTAACTCTTTAAATATTGGATTTTTTTTTTGTATAATCAAAATTAGAGAGATTTAACTGAGAGCTACAGTTTATTTCCAGTGACATATTTTCATATAAAAAGCTTATTTTAAGTCTGGGTGCTTTGATTTTGTTTTTTCTATTGACAAATATTGTTAGTGGGCGTACATTTGAAAATAGTTAGAAGCAATATTTTTATGAAAAAAGTCACGATTCTACATCTGAAATAAGAATTATTTTCACTACAACGAATTCATTCTTTTTTTTGGGGGGGGGAGAGAGTTGTGATTATTTGAAATTATATCACTTACAGCTTGGTCATGAACAGTTCACACACTATTATTAGAGATAAAAATCTATCAGCAGTTTATTTGAAGTATGAACTAGATTGCAAATAATGTAGAGTTTAAATTTCTGTAATATTATTTTAACTTTTTTTATTCCAATTTCTCGTACAGGAAGGTGTAAATTTATTTTTTACCAATGGAATTTGCAGTGGCTTGCTAAAATTATATGGGCAAAATTGTTTTGTGCAGAACTTATATCACACATTTAAATAGACATCATCCTAACAAATATTTAATATGTTGCTTCGATAATTGCTGATAAGAAAGAAAACAACAAACTACCAGTTGAAAGAAAGTTAAGTAAAATACAGGGTGTTTTAAAAGTAGGTTTACAACTTTGAAAGGATCTGTACATTTATTAGTAAATGGTAAATTTCTATAGAATAATGCGGTACTAGAACTGTGATAAAACAGGTTAAAGCTTTGCACGTTCCATCCCCATGTCACATACAAGCAAAGTTCTCTTCAAAATAATTGTGCAGTCTCTTAGAGCTGTAAAGCTACTTTTAAAACAACCTGTAGATCTAAGGGACCTGGGTTCGAGCCCCGGGTTAAGGCATGGATGTGTGTGTCGTTTTTCTGCTGAGGTCCTGCCATCCTCACAGATCTTCTACTATGGCATATAAACTGACAGGCTCCTGTCAGACCTCTGTGGCAAGCAGCTGCTTGAGGGGGTATTTATTTTTTTTACTATAGTTATTTATTTGAGGGAAAATTTTTAAAATCCACATCTTTATAAATTTTATTCAAAATTATTATTTATGCTATAACTGGATTTTATTTAACGTTTACACTTCCAAATTTGCTTTAATGATAGTTATATATAAACTCATGTATATCAGTATCTTTATCAGAAACAGGCATATTATATTAATAGCGAGTAAGATTCAGAGTTCAGTAACTTCTTAAACTTTTTTAAAAAAAGGGACTGAACAAAAAATTAAAAGATCTTAATCAAATCTATCGAAATCACGATTTTCATCAAGTACTATTATTCGATATTTAACAATAGTTTATCTTGTCCAGAAAAAAAAACATTCAGAATTAGAGAAAATGTTTATTTGAACATATGCAAGAAATTTGATTAAATAAAGTAAGATTATTACTTCTGTTATAAATCTATCTGAATGGACTTTCCAAGTGAATTATTTCAACTAGTATTGTTGATGATAAATATTCCAAGACTTTGAAAATAAACTTATTGTGAAAAGAAAAGAAATATGTCACTTCAGATAAAGGTTTTGTTTAATATATAAAAATGATGGACTGGAGATATCTAATCCGTAACTTTTCAAACATCAATCGAATAGTGTTTAAAATCGAAATTAGATAAATTTAATTAAGATGAGCTATATGTATATAGTATTATTTTTTTCATAGAAAAAAAAAAGCTCATTTTGAGAAATTTAATGAGCTTTTGTATGTAAAAGGTTGCATTTTAGATTTTTGATTGCAATCTTAAAGGTCAAAATCCGTGTAGTTTGAGGCATAGATTTCACGAGAACTCCATCAAAATTAAAGCATTTTCTTTCCATAAATTACACTTCTTCCTCTAAAATTTTCAAAAGATATAATGTTTATTCTAAATTTTTGTGCTGTTCAATTTATCACTTAGAATATTATTTTTTGAAATTAATATTTCCCAAGTAACTGAAATCATAATATTTTTCTTTAAAAAAAAGTCTTTGCAAAATATTCTGATTCTTTCACGAACGTAATATTTTTGAATAAAAATATAAGATGATTATGAATTTAATAAATGCGTTATCTACTTGAACATAGCATGCAGTAATATGATATTGGATCAGAAACTGAGCTCTGAATAAGTAATTTGAAGTGATTTAGGTTAAAATGTAAGAAAGTACGTTCTCTTATTTTCACTAAAATAATAACTACAATATAATAATAAATGCAGGAAAAAGATATTCCCTCGCAGAAATAAAAAACTAACTATAAAATATGAATCGATTGCAATAAAATTCACCTGACTAAATTTGCTGATATAATCGCAATTTAAAAGTGAAAATAATTTGTTATCAGGAAGTTTTTGCTCAAAGTTGATGGAGAGTTATCAGTTAATTCTGTGTTTAATTAGCTACTCAGTTACACAATTTTAACCAACCACGTTGTAATTGTCAAACTATGATTGATATTATTCAAGAGGTCTTTAATTTTTGTTTAACTAATCGCCAATATGAGGTAATTAATATTTTTTTAATTGTATAGAGCTCTAACATCTCATTGAAGATCTTTCATGCTTATGCCGATGGAAAGTTAACTTCAAATCTCTATAAATAAATAAAATAAATACCCTCTCAAGCAGCTGCTTGCCACAGAGGTCTGACAGGAGCCTGTCAGTTTATATGCCAGAGTAGAAGGTCTGTGAGGATGGCAGGACCTCTATAATATGGTAAAAAATTTAACTAAACGTTAGAACACGTAGTCAAAGAAACTTGAAACCCTAAAAACAAAATTGATGACTATTAAAAGAATTATTTAGACAACCTTCTAGCATATACACTTATTAAGCATTTGGAGAAATACATATTATAGTTTTAATTTCTGTAGTAAAATATAAAAATGGAATTACTGTTGTTACATATTCAAATCTCCATAAATCTTAAATACTGAAGAATATTGCAGAAAAATCGAGATCTAGTAAGATTTGATTAAGATCTTTAAATCACCAGTATTCACATTTAGTCACACATTTCCATTAAAAGCTTATTTTATTTTTCCGTTAAAAGAAGTTGTAAACTTCGAAAGTCAGTTTCTCATTGACCTAACATGGAAATTCTCTAACAATTTGAAAAGCTCTGTGTATAGAATGTTAAAAGGCGTATTTAAAGAATTCAGTAAAATTTCGCGAAATCATCATATATCTCAAATTTAAATTGCTAACTGGGTGGCATAAATTGACCAATTAAAGGCAAGATTTTGGATATACAGTACGCAAGCAGAAGTAATGACACTAAAAGTTATATTAATGGAATCCAGCTTTTTAAACAAGCATTTTCGAAGAAAATTATCGGGCAGCCTGATGATAAGAATAAGGTATAATTAAACCTACCTTTCTAAATTTTTGAACGTTAAACATTAATTGTCCGGCATTTGGTGTTAAGAATGATAAAACATTAAAAAATGGTTTCACTTTTAGTAACAATTTTTTTTTCAAAATTAAAAAAAAAATCAAGTAATCATTACAAAAGCTTATAAAAATTAGAATTCTTTATTAAATAATGTAAGCGTACATATATTTAGCAATTAAGTTACCACAGGCTACAGTAATTCAATTAGATTAACTTAGTTCTCCAAATATACTTATTCTAAGCATCAGAATTATTGATGTTTTAATTAATTTTTAAAACAAAACTACATTTAATGAAACTGATACTAAATTTTCCAGCTTCTATAATTTTAACCTGTATTGTCAAAAAGAAGCGCTGTTTGATTGAAAGGTCAAGCCGATATTTTTCACAAATATCTTTTTCGAAATTATAGCGCTTAGAACTTTGCATTGACATAGCTGGACTTATTTTACAAAACTGTATTAGAAGTCTTAATTTTTTCGTCGTTATCAAAATACACAAAAAGTGTACTTGGAAAAGCAAATGGAATCTTATTCATTTGATTCCGAAACAACAATAGATTCAGGCTCCACAAAATCTTTTGCAATTCTATCAGCAGAACGTTCTTTCTTTCCGCTTGTTCGTTTGATATTAAAAGAAATAATTTTTTTATTTGAAAACAACAAAAAAGTGAAATCTTTTTAACTGTACGATATACAAATCGAATGAATATTCGTCCATGTTAGGTTAATAGAAACTCAGATACAGAAACTCAATTTCTCCAATAAACTTTTCTAAGGTCATTATAGAGAAATTTCATACTAGAGTTTCTATGTTACACAAATTGGAAATCCGAATTTGGAACTCTATATCTTGAAAAATAAATTTTTATCCGAATGAGAATGAAAGTAAGCATCTTAAGTTTCAGAAATATTCGTTCAGTATTTAAAGAGTTGCGAAATCTGAAATATTTACCATCAAAAGTTGGCAATCATAAGAATTTATATCAAAAACTAATCAAAACGCACAAAAAAATTGTTAGATATTTTACTACAATAATTGCGTATTCAGAATTTTGCCTAATAATTATTTCAGTTTTCGGCAATTTTCGCAAAGTTCTTTACGCAGCAGTAAATGCAGTTGTAAAAAATTTCAGCTGACAAAACTCTTTAGATATTGAACGATCAAATACCAAAAAAGTGACAAAATGTCTTTGAACATATCTTTGTTTTTGCACATTTTTGACTTGTTCATACTGATTTTTAACCAAAGAATTATTAATTATATATGATTTTTATGCTTTATTCCGATTGATACTAATGTTGAATTCAAAACTGCTTTTAGCTTTTTTTTTGCTATCTGAAACTGTTTTTGAGATTTAATTACCGGAAAGCAATCAAGTAGAAATTGCAATGTGGAATGGTAAGCGTATTAATTAACAAGATTTCGTGAAATATTTAATTTTATATTTATTTTAATCATTACAGCAGTTGTTACACATGTTAATGAGAATATTAAAAGCTTTAAAAATCAATATTTTTAACAGGCCAGTCCTGTGCTTTAACGATTCCTTTACATCTCTTTGGCAGAGAATACCTTAATTTCAGAAATGATTCTTTTATAACAGTAGGGTTAAAAGAAGTAGTAACAGTAGGGTTAAAAGCTTCAGTCAAGCCGTCCCGTGGCTGAGTGGTTAGCACGCTTGGCTACTGATCTAAGGGACCTGGGTTCGAGCCCCGGATTAGGCATGGATGTGTGTGTCGTTTTTCTGCTGAGGTCTTGCCATCCTCTCAGATCTCCTACTGTGGCATATAAACTGACAGGCTCCTGTCAGACCTCTGTGGCAAGCAGCTGCTTGAGGGGGTATTTATTTTTTAAAGCTTCAGTTAACTCAGGCTAATATGAAAACTTCTTGGAAATGTCATAGCTAATTTTGTACCATTTAAGTCTCGATAGGATTGAAATCAAGAGACTGTTCAGACATTCTATCCTTCCAATTGTGTTTTCTGTTGTTAACCATTTCTGAACAACCTTCGCACGGTAACAAAGAAGAACGTCATCGTCCTGAAACATCCAAGGTTCATCTCCAAGGAAATCCCTGACTGTTGGTAACAATTTCGATTCACTCTTTTGATGTAGTCCTTTGCTTCCACTGTTCCTCCCTCTAAGACTCTCTAAAATTAATTGATGCCTGCCCCGCCAAATACGGCACTACAGGCTAATCGGAGCTACTCTAAAATTTGCTTCCCCCACGAACCCACCCTGTCCGCTGGAAGAACACCATCATTTTTCTTTTACATCTTTCTCTTTATTAACAAAAAACATATGTACAAAATATACACATAGGGTACTACTTAGTACCCTTTACAAATAATAAACAAAATATATAACTTTTTCATTTAAATATAACACTTGACTTTTGAAGTTTTCGGACTTCGAACTTCTTCATCTTGACACTTATATCTTCTTAACATTATAATCTTCTCATCATCACCGTAGGAGGGGAGTTTTATCCCCTCCCATTAGTCTTCAGAATCAGTTTTCTTATCTTTTAATTTTTTTCCTTTGACGTATGACTCATCCTTTTTAATATCTTCTTTTCACAGTAGGAGGAGAACTCAGTCCCCTCCCACGGTAGGAGGAGACTATAGGGACTATAGTATATAATAATATACTATAGGGAGGGACTGGCTAGTCCCCTCCCTATAGTCTATTATTATAAAGTTCTGAGTATTATCGTAAACATGTCTCATTATATCTCTAACTTGAGATCTTAAATCCGTTAATTCCCAAAGAGGATTTAATCTATCACGACCAAGTCTCACTAAATTATTTCCTCTTATATTTAGTAACCGAGGACAATCAAAAATGTAGTGAAGTGCTCCCCCTTCTCGGGAGCCACAAACACATGAGCACTTTTTTTTATATTAAATCTATTATAATACTTTGGGAAGTTGCCATGATCTGTAAAGACTTGATTTGAGTAAAAGTCTATCGAGATTCTTTTAAGAGAAACGTTCTTTAAGAATCTGTACGTGTATCTTCCCGTTGCATCCTCTTGCTCCCATCTAGATTGCCATATCTTGATACTTTTTTGTCTTAATCGCGTCTTAAGACGATCTTTAGAAATAGGTACTTCAACATCAACTTCTATCTTTCTGCATGCTCTTTTTGCATGGTCATCTGCCAGCTCGTTTCCTGGACAACCTTGATGACTTTTAACCCAATGGAAATTTATCTTCCTGCCTTCTTCAAGTTCTGTTATGATATTCTTAATTCTATCTACTGTTGGATTTTTGTGTTTTATTTTCTGCAGCGCATATAGTGCAGACTGACTGTTTGGATTTTTGTGTTTTATTTTCTGCAGCGCATATAGTGCAGACTGACTGTCTGAGTACAAGTCCGCTTCTTGATCTGAACTAATGGTAGCAAACCATTCTACAGCCTTCAATATGGCGAAGACTTCAGCTTGAAAAACAGTCGCTGAGTCTGACAGTCTATATTCATTTTGAATTATTGAACTTGCACCTTTGTAGATGCACATGGATGCTCCAGTGTGCTCTTCCATTCTGAACCCATCTGTATATATTCTTGTGTCGTTATTTGAATCCTCTGGCGGGATCTTGTCCCACCTTATTTGAGTTTGTTTAGCTGGGTGTGTTACCCATTTAGTGATTTGGTTTTCAATATGATCACTTTCAATTAACTCTTCCCTTGTTTTACCTTTGAGCGGCACTTTTTTGCACACCATGGGCTAAATGGCCAGGTCACATGGACCCCGAAGGCTCAGAGAAGGTTGGGGAAGGGGCCCACTGGAACAGCTATTGGGAGACAGATGGTAGCCTCCCGTCAAGGCCATCCAGCGTGTTCTTTAAAGTGCACAGGGTATGGCTCTCTTGCACACGGGGCCACGGCTTAACGTCCCATCCGACGGACGGCGGCCTTTCCAAGTCCATCGGTGTCCCCTACTGACCGTGGGCAGGACGGGGAATTTTGCGGAGATAAATCTCAACGCTGACCCAGCTGGGACTCGAACCTGGGAACTACAGATTACGAGCCTGGCGAGCTACCGACTGAGCCATCCCCGCCCCGAACTGTTTTAGACAAGTGCATACTGTTCCTCCCTGACAAAACAATCAATCTATTACCATGACTTTGGTTGGATGCTTCACAGTAACTTTGAGACACTGAGGGCTAAATTCTTCACGAACGCCGTCTTCTTCCTTGGGCACCCACCACCTTAATTTGCAGTAAGGCAAAACTGACTTTCATCACTAATGATTATTCTTTACAGTCCTCTGCAGTGAACAGTGCATGCTTCTTTGCCCGTTGTAACAATCTCTTATGCTGAAAATCTGTCAATAGAGGATTTGTTCGAACTTTGCGACATCACAATCCGGTTTCTCGGAGTGTCTTACAGTTCGTGAGAACATCTGACGTTTGCTGCCAATGTACATTTTTTGAAAAGTTTGGAAATGGGCTTTTTCTTCGAAAGTGCAATCCTATGCCGCATCCTATCAATACACAAAGTTGTTTTCCTAGGTCTATAAGTTCATTCTCTATCAGCAACAAATCTTGTGTCGGAATATCTTTTCAATGTTCTCAGAAGAGTAGAAAATCCATATGACATTTTATCTGCGATTTGACGCAAAGAATTACATTCTACTTTTCGATGTATTATTCTCTTACTGTGAGACAAAAGTTAATAATTTCCCATAACTGTTCTTTATTAACACTTCACAAAATGTTGAATGCAATATGAAACAGCCCACGTTCAAAAATTCAGTTTAAAGTGCGCTGAAACACGTACCAAAGCCAACAATCCCAATTTTACAGAGCGCTTGATTGGCTGTAACGAAAGCCTGTTTAATTCTAGTATCACTTTGTTCAATTCCAATTTCAAGTTGTTGTTGTTGTTGTTGTTTTACCTCTGAGCGGCACTTTTTTGCACACCATGGGCTAAATGGCCAGGTCACATGGACCCCGAAGGCTCAGAGAAGGTTGGGGAAGGGGACCCACTGGAACAGCTGTTGGGAGATAGATGGTAGCCTCCCGTCAAGGCCATCCAGCGTGTTCTTTAACGTGCACAGGGTATGTCTCTCCCACACACGGGGCCACGGCTTAACGTCCCATCCGACGGACGGCGGTCTTTCCAAGCCCATCGGTGTCCCCTATTGACCGTGGGCAAGGCGGGGAATTTTGCGGAGATAAATCTCAACGCTGACCCAGCTGGGACTCGAACCTGGGAACTACAGATTACGAGCCTGGCGCGCTACCGACTGAGCCATCCCCGCCACAAAAATAAATACCCCTCAAGCAGCTGCTTGCCACAGAGGTCTGACAGGAGCCTGTCAGTTTATATGCCCAATTTCAAGAGTACATACCTCAGATTTATTATCACCTTTTGCTTATAACAATATGTTTTTAACTATTCTGAAGATCTATTCCAAATGCTTGAAAACAGTAAAAAGATATTATATCAGCCAAAAATGGTTCAGAATAAATAATAAAAGTTATATAAAGTTGATAATTTAGTGGGCATAAATTGAATGAACACCCTCCCCCCCAAAAATAATAATAATAAAAAAAACACGTAAAACACATAGATATCTTCGGGACTTTTTGACTTTAGAGTAAGCAGCGAATATTGTTAATATTCAAGATTTAGATAGACTTGATTTACATTATTATTTTAATTTCAATCTCCTTATCATAAAAAGTCTATGTTTTAAGATATATCACATGGGAATTATCCAATATTTTGTCCAGGAATTGTATTTAAAACTTAATGAGAAATATTATAGTGTTGAAAATTACAGATAATTACATTGGTTCTATTTTTATCAACAGGTGATTTTCAGAAGAAGATAATTAATGAACTGTAATAAAGAATATTAATTTTAATTATATTAATTTATTTATAAAAATTAAAACTAAGACTAAACTTTTTGCAGTTCGCAGACTTCAGTTTGCAAATACTGGTGAATACAGAAATCGTCTAATTCAGGGAAACGTTTCCATAGTTACTATCTCCAGCTCTTGTTAATGTGCTTGATAGAGTCTGACTTCATTCGCTACTGTCGATTAAAATCCCTAACGACCTCACTCCTGGAGAATGGGCAGCAAAATCACTGAAATTATTTTATAGTCATTTTACTACTAAAGGTACATTAATAAATAGCTTTCATAGAATATTCATTATTTCCGAAAACTTAGAAATAATTCTATCCTTGCTCATACTCCACCTTATTTTTGAAACGTTTTTTAAAATAGTTTTCTCTTGTTTAACCTCTTTATACAGTAGTGTGCAAACATCATGTGCACATATGATTTCGCATGAAACTATAGTTTTCAACACTATTTTCAAAATGTTTCTATACTTATTTTTTAGAATATTACAATAAACACAAAATTAACTTCTGTTTAGTAATCAATATATTTTTTGACGTAATATTTTTTGTAGAAGGGAGAGCAATACCCTGTGCACGTTAAAGAACACGCTGGATGGCCTTGACGGGAGGCTACCATCTGTCTCCCAACAGCTGTTCCAGTGGGTCCCCTCCCCCAACCTTCTCTGAGCCTTCGGGATCTATGTGACCTGGCCATTTAGCCCATTGTGTGCAAAAAAGTTCCGCTCAGAGGTAATTCAACCCAACCCTTGATGTACAAGTAAAACAATTATTATTTGCATAAAAATATCTCCCGAAAAATCCCTGCTGAGAATTGACTGAAAAATGGGGCAAGAATTAAAATACTAATTATCCATGACATGACAAAGAACGCCTGATAGTGGAAGGTAGAAATTTTAAAATTTTGAAATGGAAGACATCTTGTGAATTGCGAAAAACCAACGCTAAAAAAATGCTTTAGATGTGTCTAGAAACAAACTTAGTGGGTTGGGTTGTTTTACCTCTGAGCGGCACTTTTTTGCACACCATGGGCTAAATGGCCAGGTCACATGGACCCCGAAGGCTCAGAGAAGGTTGGGGGAGGGGACCCACTGGAACAGCTGTTGGGAGACAGATGGTATCCTCCCGTCAAGGTCATCCAGCGTGTTCTTTAACGTGCACAGGGTATGGCTCTCCCACACACGGGGCCATGGCTTAACGTCCCATCCGACGAACGGCGGCCTTTCCAAGCCCATCGGTGTCCCCTACTGACCGTGGGCAGGGCGGGGAATTTTGCGGAGATAAATCTCAACGCTGACCCAGCTGGACTCGAGCCTGGCGCGCTACCGACTGAGCCACCCCCGCCCCATGAACTTAGTGGAGGCAATAAAATATTCTCTTGACAATGGAGGCAGAATATTAGCAATTTATTTTATTATGGGATATCCTTGAGTATTATTCATTTTTAGAATAATTAAGCACTGAATATTTATCGAAAATTCCGTTTAAGAGAGACTTGGCACACTTTCCCCATGCTTTTATTAACTTAAAAATGAACTGTTGTTACTAAACATATTTAAAATCATGACTCGATATAGACAAGATAACTTCTGAACTGTCGAAAAAAAATAATCTGGGAAACAGAATCTGAAACATATACAAAAATTGTAAACATTAGAAAATTTAAATATAGGAGACAATGCAAATATATCCCTGACTTTTAATTTATTATTTTCAAATTTTGATATCAAATTCATTATCATCCTAGGCACATTAAAAATTCTCGATAAAATTGAATTTCGTAATAAAATTCTAATTTTACTAATTACTTTTATTGCAAAAAAGAAAAAACCTTGGAATATAATGAACGTTTTTTTCTCGAAAAGGAAGAGAAAAAAACATACAGTTTTCACTGAAGCTGGATGTCCTCCATTTTTTTCGCTTTTAACGTAAAAAAAAAAATCTATTCTAAGCAATTAATCCACGCTTTACAACACTAAAGCTTTAGAGAACACAGAATAAACGTAGAGATTAAAATAATGCCGAAATAATTTTATCTGTGATTTCTTTCTTCAGCCAAAACTCGTGCATAGGTTTAGCACTCGTGCATAGTTTTAGTTTCGACGACTGTTCCTCTTGGGCAAACAGAAGTCAGTCGTGACCGTTTTTCAAAGTTATCATTCATGCAGCAGCTGCTCTTTAACCAAAACAAGAAAGGTCTCAGACGCCAGTTTTTCGTTTACAGAGCATGGTAAAGAATTGCAGTCTAGGTCTGTGCTTGCGGTAGTTCCGCCATTGTTAACGAAGTGCCGCTACATTTGAACAAGAGAAAATTCGGCATTCACTCAGGTTGGGTTGTTTAACCTCTGAGCGGCACTTTTTTTGCACACCATGGGCTAAATGGCAAGTCACAAGGACACCGAAGGCTCAGAGAAGGTTGGGGGAGGGGACCCACTGGAACAGCTGTTGGGAGACAGATGGTAGCCTCCCGTCAAGGCCATCCAGCGTGTTCTTTAACGTGCACAGGGTATGGTTCTCCCGCACACGGGGCCACGGCTTAACGTCCCATCCGACGGACGGCGGCCTTTCCAAGCCCATCGGTGTCCCCTACTGACCGTGGGCAGGGCGCGGAATTTTGCGGAGATAAATCTCAACGCTGACCCGGCTGGGACTCGAACCTGGGAACTACAGATTACGAGCCTGGCGCGCTACCGACTGAGCCACCCCCGCCCCCATTATAATTAGTAATTTGTTCGAAATTTTTTTTTTTACTTAACTCTCAGTTATTTTTGTTACTCCTTTGGTTTTACTGCCTTAAATTTTCGTTGCCAAAATATGAAATTGAATTAATACCATAGATTTTAACCGTTTACGAATATTCATTTTTTGTTCATTTTTTTGTCATTATTTGGCAGTATTCACTAAAAAATTAACGAGAGAAAAACCACGAGATTGATGACGTGTCATTCTGTGCTTGTATATTCCAGTTCGCGAGGAAAAACGCATTGATGCAAAATTCGTATAAGCTGGGGGAAAATGTAATTGCGCAGCCAAGATGTCACAATAAAATTTATATTTTTCATTTATAAGTACTTTGCAATATTATCTGCGCAATACTTAGAATTCTACTTGTACAGTCGCTCAAAAAATATCTTGCAATGTTAGCGCAATAAATAACTTCTTGTACTGCGAGAATAAATCTAATTTCTTCCTTTGTACAGTTTAGCAATGTGCACATATTGTTCGAATAGCAGCGCTGGAAATAAGGTTTACGAAGAACTTTATAGTACTTCGCAGGCACGGATCGGGTATCCGGCCCGGGGTATCTCCGCAAAACTCCCCGCCCTGCCCTCGGTCTGTAGGGGATACCGATGGGCTTGGAAAGGCTGCCGTTCATTGGATCTAACGTTAAGCCGTGTCACCGTGTGTGGGAGAGCCATACCCTGTGCATGTTAAAGAATACTCCTTAAGGGGAACTACCTTCTGCCTCCTAGGGGCGGGGGTGACTCAGTCGGTAGCGAGCCAGGCTCGTAATCTGTAATTCCCAGGTGGGTCAGCGTTGAGATTTATCTCCGCAAAATTCCCCGCCCTGTCCACGATCAGTAGGGGACACCGATGGCCTTGGAAAGGTTGCCGTCCGTCGGATGAGACGTTAAGCCGTGGTCCCATGTTCGGGAGAGCCATACCCTGTGCACGTTAAAGAACACGCTGGGTGACCTTGACGGGAGGCTTACCATCTGTCTCCCAACAGCTGTTCCAGTGGCTCCCATCCCCCAACCTTCTCTCAGCCTTCGGGGTCTATGTGATCTGGTCATTTAGCCCATGGTGTGCAAAAAAAGTGCCGCTCAGAGCTAAAACAACCAAAAAAATACGGCTGGTGCTTAGTAACAGTCCTGTAGGGAAGCGTCTTCTCAAAAACCTGAAGTAACATATACACTATATCAAGAACATAACTAACTGAAGGAATCGGGGTGGGATGGGAGGTGGTTCCCACGAAAATATATCCTTCTCTCTCACTTTAAAGCCCCCCATACCTTACCTTACACAATAACAAAAATTAAATTAATATTGAATATGATATGATAATAATTGAAGCCACTCCAAAATTTAGATCGTAATTACTTTATCTCTAGGTTGAACATTAGAGAACCAAACTTTCGTGAGATAGATTCAAAAAAACTTTTCCTAATAACTCTACTTTTTTGTATCCTATAGTATTTAGCGAATTCTTAATTTATGAGAAGCGTTATTTCTAATTCTTTCAATTTCAAATTATTCTTTTAGAATTCGTTTGAAACAGTTGCTGAAATAATTGAAGGGAGTGGAATAAATTGTTTATTTTTTCCCTCTAATTACTAAAAAACGCATCATCCCTTTTTTTGATAAAAATGCCATATTTAATCATCCAACCCTGTATCGAAATCGAATAAAGTAAGCAAAGATTAAGTTGATTTCCTAAAGAAAAAAAAAGCAAATTAATACAGAAGGAAACAAATGGAAATTTTAGAAAGTGGTTCGTAGAACTTGCATAAGTTGGGTTGTGTTGTTTTACCTCTGAGCGGCACTTTTTTTGCACACCATGGGCTAAATGGCCAGATCACATGGACCCCGAAGGCTCAGGGGAAGGTTGGGGGAGGGAACCCACTGGAACAGCTGTTGGGAGACAGATGGTAGCCTCCCGTCAAGGCCATTCCAGCGTGTTCTTTAACGCGCACAGGGTATGGCTCTCCCACACACGGGGCCACGGCTTAACGTCCCATCCGACGGACGACGGCCTTTCCAAGCTCATCGGTGTCCCCTACTGACCGTGGGCAGGGAATTTTGCGGAGATAAATCTCAACGCTGACTCTTTTTTTTGGACTCGAACCTGGGAACTACAGATTACGAGCCTGGCGCGCTACCGACTGAGCCACCCCAATACAGTAGGAAACAAATGGAAATTTAAGAAAGTGGTTCATAGAACTTGCATAATGACTACTCGAATGAACAAATGAAATAAATTTCATGGATGAAAAGTTTTTGCCCTTCTGCCAATGATCCCTCATTAACGCTGAAAGAGTAGGTGATGACCGCTTGAAGATCAGCCCACTTTTGGGAGTGGTAGGAATAACGATGACTTTGTCTAAGTGACGAATATTCTCACCAGGGAATTTCTCGATGGGAGCACACACTGTAATGATGACTGAAGGAGGGAGATCGCCCATCAAAACAGGCGGATCATTCGTAATTTTTGCACAATCACCCATTAGGCAATATTTACTTATTCATTGCATGTACGAACTCCTCTAGAATAATGATTTTCTGATGTGTGGTGTGTGTTTTTTTCACGCCTTAAGTTGTACCACCCGGGTTTTGTTTGAAGTAACTGATATTGTGCTGTTGGGCAGAACTGCAAGAAGGTGAAGATGGGTGGATGATCAACCGTCTTTGGCGCCACAGTAGGGGTCAGGTCACATGAAAAGCAGCTTCAACAGTTAAGTGTTATTGCTGTGAGGCTACCACCGTTGTTGGGTTGGGTTGTTTTACCTCTGAGCGGCACTTTTTTGCACACGATGGGCTAAATGGCCAGGTCACATGGACCCCGAAGGCTCAGAGAAGGTTGGGAGAAGGAACCCACTGGAACAGCTGTTGGGAGACAGATGGTAGCCTCCCGTCAAGGCCATCCAGCGTGTTCTTTAACGTGCACAGGGTATGGCTCTCTCGCACACGGGGCCACGGCTTAACGTCCCATCCGACGGACGGCGGCCTTTCCAAGCCCATCGGTGTCCCCTACTGACCGTGGCAGGGCGGGGAATTTTGCGGAGATAAATCTCAACGCTGACCCAGCTGGGACTCGAACCTGGGAACTACAGATTACGAGCCTGGAGCGCTACCGACTGAGCCACCCCCGCCCCACTACCGTTGTTGGAAACGGTTTGAAGACGTCAGAGAAGTTAAAAAAAGCTAAACTGTTCAAAACGCTTTCTGTGTGGTCATACTTTAAGAGAGGCTTTCGGTTGGATTATTTTACCTCTGAGCTGCACTTTTTTTGCGCACAATAAGTGGCCAGGTCCCAAGGACCTCAAAGTTTAGAAAAGTTTGGAAAAGAAGTCCACTAAAAAGCTGTTAGGAGGCAGATGGAAACTTCCTGTCAAGGTCATTCAACGTGTTCGTTAACGTACACAGGGTACGGCTCTCACGTATTCGGGGTCACGGTTTAACGACTCATCTCACCGATGTCTGTCTTTCCAA
The DNA here is from genome assembly GCA_038380435.1 of Ryuthela nishihirai. Taxonomy (NCBI): domain Eukaryota; kingdom Metazoa; phylum Arthropoda; class Arachnida; order Araneae; family Heptathelidae; genus Ryuthela; species Ryuthela nishihirai. Next base: position 19,684,697 of record JAWZYU010000002.1, on the reverse strand, counting down.
GCCCATCGGTGTCCCCTTTCTCACTGACGACAAGTACGGGTTTTGCGGAAATAAATCTCAACGCTCCATTGCACAGTTGGGACTCGAACTTGCGAAATGCAGATTACTGAGCCTGACGCGCTGCCGACAGAGGCAACCCAGGCCCCAATGGCTTCTTGAGAAGTATCCTCTAGATTAGGGGTTCTCAACGTGGATTAGGCGGTAAAATATTTGGGGGTACGCCGTGAGAGCTCAAAAGTCGTTAGATCTAGTAACAAAGTAAAAGTAACCATTGTTATAATATAACTATAGATTTATCTATCTATATAAGGGTATGCCAGTTACATACACATTTCCAGGGGGTACGTGAAGCATAAAAGTTTGAGAATCACTGATATAGATTATCAGAATCTCCAGTTCTCGAAGGCCTATTCTTCACTGGCTAGTAGCATTCATCCAAATGCGAATTTCGGATTTAAGAAATAAACAAACAGACTTTTTAAATAAATAAATCTCATACTTCACATTATACACGACTCTTCTAGTGACGCTAAACGTGACAATATCATTAAAATACAAAACTTTTTTAAAATATCGCACATTAACTACACATTTAGAAATCGAATTACCAATGAATTAAAAATCGATATTCTTTCAAAATTTATCAGTCTCGGTTTGAAATTATATCAGGTCACAGTCCTAGCCGTGCCTGTGTTGAGATTTTCTCCGCTAGTTCCTGCAGTGAGTAAGAGGATGGAAAAAATACCCCATTCCTTGGATGAAACTCTAAACCGTGGTCCCATGTGTATGAGAACCAGTATTGTTTTTGTAAAAAAAAGGATGCCGGTATTCATACCTTAATAGCGAATCAGTGATTGTCTCTTGAAACATTATTTTGTTTGAGCGGATGTGTGTAAACACTGCTGCGAAAATAAAAGGTGCCGATGAATGCCATCAAAAGAAAAAAACACTCATGAGAACCATATCTTGCTCAAGAATACTCAAGAACACTCCATTGAGATCCCCTTTTGTAACATTCTCTCAACCTTTGGAGTCTGTGTGACCTGGCAGATTAGCTGATGGTGTGCAAAAGAAATGATTTTCAAAGATAACACAACCTAATCATTCGCTGATAAAGACCAGAAGCGAAACCAGAAGCGAAACGTACATTTGACTCATCGATGGTCCTCTTAGACTATTGGCTGATTGAGGGCCCCTACGCCCCATTAAATTTTCGTGAATGTTTTGTGATGTACAGTCGCTCAAAAAAGTATCCGAACATTATGGTTGATTACAGAATTCAGAAAAAATATATGGCAGCAATTTTTTCAGAAATCAGTGATCTGGCAACCTTTGTTTCACGTGACACGGGCACGACCATCCTGCTGAGGATTCGATTCCAAGGACAAATGATCATTCTGTTGAGGATTCGATTCCAAAGGACAAACGACCATCCTGTTGAGGATTCTATTCCAAGGGACAAACGACCATCCTGCTGAGGATTCGATTGGAAGGACAAATGATCGTTCTGTTGATGATTCGATTAGAAAAGACAAATGACCATCCTGCTGAGAATTCGATTCCAAGGACAAATGATCATTCTGTTGAGGATTCGATTCCAAAGGACAAACGACCATCCTGCTGAGGATTCGATTCCAAGGACAAATGATCATTCTGTTGAGGATTCGATTCCAAAGGACAAACGACCATCCTGCTGAGGATTCGATTCAAGGACAAATGATCATTCTGTTGAGGATTAGATTCCAAAGGACAAACGACCATCCTGTTGAGGATTCTATTCCAAGGGACAAACGACCATCCTGCTGAGGATTCGATTGGAAGAACAAATGATCGTTCTGTTGATGATTCGATTAGAAAAGACAAATGACCATCCTGCTGAGAATTCGATTCCAAGGACAAATGATCATTCTGTTGAGGATTCGATTACAAAGGACAAACGACCATCCTGTTGAGGATTCTATTCCAAGGGACAAACGACCATCCTGCTGAGGATTCGATTGGAAGGACAAATGATCGTTCTGTTGATGATTCGATTAGAAAAGACAAGTGACCATCCTGCTGAGAATTCGATTCCAAGGACAAATGATCATTCTGTTGAGGATTCGATTACAAAGGACAAACGACCATCCTGTTGAGGATTCGATTCCAAGGGACAAACGACCATCCTGCTGAGGATTCGATTGGAAGGACAAATGATCGTTCTGTTGAGGATTCGATTCCAAAGGGCAAATGACCATCCTGTTGAGGATTCGATTCCAAAGACAAATGATCATCTTGCTGAGGATTCGATTATTAGGACAAATGTTCATTCTGTTGAGGATTCCACTCCAAGGACAAATGATCATTCTGTTGAGGATTCGATTACAAAGACAAATGATGATCCTGCACAAATCGATTCCAAGGAAAAATGATCATTCTTTTGAGGATTCGATTCCAAAAGACAAACGACCATCCTGTTGAGGATTCTATTCTAAGGGACAAACGAGCATCCTGCTGAGGATTCGATTAGAAAGGAAAAACGACCATCCTGCTGAGGATTCGATTCCAAGGACAAATGATCATTCTGTTGAGGATTCGATTCCAAAGGACAAACGACCATCCTGCTGAGGATTCGATTCCAAAGACAAATGATCATCCTGCTGAGGATTCGATTCCAAGGACAAATGATCATTCTGTTGAGGATTAGATTACAAAGGACAAACGACCATCCTGCTGAGGATTCGATTCCAAAGGACAAACGACCATCCTGTTGAGGATTCTATTCCAAGGGACAAACGACCATCCTGCTGAGGATTCGATTGGAAGGACAAATGATCATTCTGTTGATAATTCAATTAGAAAAGACCAATGACCATCCTGCTGAGAATTCGATTCCAAGGACAAATGATCATTCTGTTGAGGATTCGATTACAAAGGACAAACGACCATCCTGTTGAGGATTCGATTCCAAGGACAAATGATCGTTCTGTTGAGGATTCGATTCCAAAGGACAAATGATCGTTCTGTTGATGATTCGATTAGAAAGGAAAACGACCATCCTGCTGTGGATTCGATTCCAAGGAAAAATGATCATTCTGTTGAGGATTCGATTCCAAAGGACAAACGACCATCCTGTTGAGGATTCGATTCAAAGGACAAATGATCATTCTGTTGAGGATTCGATTCCAAGGACAAATGATCATTCTGTTGAGGATTCGATTACAAAGGACAAACGACCATCCTGTTGAGGATTCTATTCCAAGGGACAAACGACCATCCTGCTGAGGATTCGATTGGAAGGACAAATCATCGTTCTGTTGAGGATTCGATTAGAAAGGAGAAACGACCATCCTGCTGAGGATTCGATTCCAAGGACAAATGATCATTCTGTTGAGGATTCGATTCCAAAGGACAAACGACCATCCTGTTGTGGATTCGATTCCAAAGACGAATGATCATCCTGCTGAGGATTCGATTCCAAGGACAAATGATCATTCTGTTGAGGATTCGATTACAAAGGACAAACGACCATCCTGCTGAGGATTCGATTCCAAGGACAAATGATCATTCTGTTGAGGATTCGATTACAAAGGACAAACGACCATCCTGCTAGGATTCGATTCCAAGGACAAATGATCATTCTGTTGAGGATTCGATTACAAAGGACAAACGACCATCCTGCTGAGGATTAGATTCCAAAGGACAAACGACCATCCTGTTGAGTATTCGATTCCAAAGAAAAATGATCATCCTGCTGAGGATTTGATTCCAAGGACAAATGATCATTCTGTTGAGGATTCGATTCCAAAGGACAAACGACCATCCTGCTGAGGATTCGATTCCAAGGACAAATGATCATTCTGTTGAGGATTCGATTCCAAAAGACAAACGACCATCCTGTTGAGGATTCTATTCCAAGGGACAAAAGAGCATCCTGCTGAGGATTCGATTGGAAGGACAAATGATCGTTCTGTTGATGATTCGATTAGAAAAGACAAGTGACCATCCTGCTGAGAATTCGATTCCAAGGACAAATGATCATTCTGTTGAGGATTCGATTACAAAGGACAAACGACCATCCTGTTGAGGATTCGATTCCAAAGACAAATGATCATCTTGCTGAGGATTCGATTCCAAGGACAAATGATCATTCTGTTGAGGATTCCACTCCAAGGACAAATGATCATTCTGTTGAGGATTCGATTACAAAGACAAATGATCATCCTGCACAAATCGATTCCAAGGAAAAATGATCATTCTTTTGAGGATTCGATTCCAAAAGACAAACGACCATCCTGTTGAGGATTCTATTCTAAGGGACAAACGAGCATCCTGCTGAGGATTCGATTAGAAAGGAAAAACGACCATCCTGCTGAGGATTCGATTCCAAGGACAAATGATCATTCTGATGAGGATTCGATTCCAAAGAACAAACGACCATCCTGCTGAGGATTCGATTCCAAAGACAAATGATCATCCTGCTGAGGATTCGATTCCAAGGACAAATGATCATTCTGTTGAGGATTAGATTACAAAGGACAAACGACCATCCTGCTGAGGATTCGATTCCAAAGGACAAACGACCATCCTGTTGAGGATTCTATTCCAAGGGACAAACGACCATCCTGCTGAGGATTCGATTGGAAGGACAAATGATCGTTCTGTTGATAATTCAATTAGAAAAGACAAATGACCATCCTGCTGAGAATTCGATTCCAAGGACAAATGATCATTCTGTTGAGGATTCGATTACAAAGGACAAACGACCATCCTGTTGAGGATTCGATTCCAAGGACAAATGATCGTTCTGTTGAGGATTCGATTGGAAGGACAAATGATCATTCTGTTGAGGATTCGATTACAAAGGACAAACGACCATCCTGTTGAGGATTCTATTCCAAGGGACAAACGACCATCCTGCTGAGGATTCGATTGGAAGGACAAATGATCGTTCTGTTGATGATTCCATTAGAAAGGACAAATGATCGTTCTGTTGATGATTCGATTAGAAAGGACAAACGACCATCCTGCTGTGGATTCGATTCCAAGGACAAATGATCATTCTGTTGAGGATTCGATTCCAAAGGACAAATGACCATCCTGTTGAGGATTCGATTGGAAGGACAAATGATCGTTCTGTTGATGATTCGATTAGAAAGGACAAACGACCATCCTGCTGAGGATTCGATTCCAAGGACAAATGATCATTCTGTTGAGGATTCGATTACAAAGGACAAACGACCATCCTGCTGAGGATTCGATTCCAAGGACAAATGATCATTCCGTTGAGGATTCGATTACAAAGGACAAACGACCATCCTGCTGAGGATTCGATTCCAAGGACAAATGATCATTCTGTTGAGGATTCGATTACAAAGGACAAACGACCATCCTGCTGAGGATTCGATTCCAAAGGACAAACGACCATCCTGTTGAGTATTCGATTCCAAAGACAAATGATCATCCTGCTGAGGATTTGATTCCAAGGACAAATGATCATTCTGTTGAGGATTCGATTCCAAAGGACAAACGACCATCCTGCTGAGGATTCGATTCCAAGGACAAATGATCATTCTGTTGAGGATTCGATTCCAAAAGACAAACGACCATCCTGTTGAGGATTCTATTCCAAGGGACAAAAGAGCATCCTGCTGAGGATTCGATTGGAAGGACAAATGATCGTTCTGTTGATGAGTATTCGATTCCAAGGACAAATGATCATTCTGTTGAGGATTCGATTCCAAAGGGCAAACGACCATCCTGCTGAGGATTCGATTCCAAAGACAAATGATCATTCTGTTGGGGATTCGATTCCAAAAGACAAACGACCATCCTGTTGAGGATTCGATTCCAAAGGACAAACGACCATCTTACTGAGGATTCGATTGGAAGGACAAATGATGGTTCTGTTGATCATTCGATTAGAAAGGACAAACGACCATCCTGCTGAGGATTCGATTCCAAGGACAAATGATCATTCTGTTGAGGATTCGATTACAAAGGACAAACGACCATCCTGCTGAGGATTCGATTCCAAAGAACAAACGACCATCCTGTTGAGGATTCGATTGGAAGGACAAATGATCGTTCTGTTGATGATTCGATTAGAAAGGACAAACGATCATCCTGCTGAGGATTCGATTCCAAAGGACAAACGACCATCCTGCTGAGGATTCGATTGGAAGGACAAATGATCGTTCTGTTGATGATTCCATTAGAAAGGACAAACGACCATCATGCTGAGGATTCGATTCCAAGGACAAATGATCATTCTGTTGAGGATTCGATTACAAAGGACAAACGACCATCCTGCTGAGGATTCGATTCCAAAGGACAAACGACCATCCTGCTGAGGATTCGATTGGAAGGACAAATGATCGTTCTGTTGATGATTCGATTAGAAAGGACAAACGACCATCCTGCTGAGGATTCGATTCCCAGGACAAATGATCATTCTGTTGAGGATTCGATTACAAAGGACAAACGACCATCCTGCTGAGGATTCGATTCCAAAGGACCAACGACCATCCTGTTGAGGATTCAATTCCAAAGGACAAACGACCATCCTGCTGAGGATTCGATTCCAAGGACAAATGATCATTCTGTTCAGGATTCGATTCCAAAAGACAAACGACCATCCTGTTGAGGATTCTATTCCAAGGGACAAACGAGCATCCTGCTGAGGATTCGATTAGAAAGGACAAACGACCATCCTGCTGAGGATTCGATTCCAAGGACAAATGATCATTCTGTTCAGGATTCGATTCCAAAAGACAAACGACCATCCTGTTGAGGATTCTATTCCAAAGGACAAACGAGCATCCTGCTGAGGATTCGATTAGAAAGGACAAACGACCATCCTGCTGAGGATTCGATTCCTTGGACAAATGATCATTCTGTTGAGGATTCGATTGCAAAGGACAAACGACCATCCTGCTGAGGATTCGATTACAAAGGACAAACGACCATCCTGTTGAGGATTCGATTACAAAGGACAAACGACCATCCTGTTGAGGATTCGATTCCAAAGACAAATGATCATCCTGCTGAGGATTTGATTCCAAGGACAAATGATCATTCTGTTGAGGATTCGATTCCAAAGGACAAACGACCTTCCTCCTGAAGATTCGATTCCAAGGACAAATGATCATTCTGTTGAGGATTCGATTCCAAAAGACAAACGACCATCCTGTTAAGGATTCTATTCCAAAGGACAAACGACCATCCTGCTGAGGATTCGATTGGATGGACAAATGATCGTTCTGTTGAGGATTCGATTAGAAAGGACAAACGACCATCCTGCTGTGGATTCGATTCCAAGGACAAATGATCATTCTGTTGAGGATTCGATTCCAAAGGACAAACGACCATCCTGTTGTGGATTCGATTCCAAAGACAAATGATCATCCTGGTGAGGACTGGATTCCAAGGACAAATGATCATTCTGCTGAGGATTCGATTCCAAAGGACAAACGACCATCCTGCTGAGGATTCGATTACAAAGGACAAACGACCATCCTGTTGAGGATTCTATTTCAAAGGACAAACGACCATCCTGCTGAGGATTCGATTCCAAGGACAAATGATCGTTCTGTTGAGGATTCGATTAGAAAGGACAAACGACCATCCTGCTGAGGATTCGATTCCAAGGACAAATGATCATTCTGTTGAGGATTCGATTCCAAAGGACAAACGACCATCCTGCTGAGGATTCGATTCCAAGGACAAATGATCATTCTGTTGAGGATTCGATTCCAAGGAAAAATGATCATTCTGTTGAGGATTCGATTCCAAAGGAAAAACGACCATCCTGTTCAGGATTCTATTCCAAGGGACAAACGACCATCCTGCTGAGGATTCGATTGGAAGGACAATGACCATTCTGCTGAGGATTCGATTACAAAGGACAAACGACCATCCTGCTGAGGATTCGATTCCAAGGACAAATGATCATTCTTTTGAGGATTCGATTCCAAAGGACAAACGATCATCCTGTTGGAGATTCGATTCCAAATGACAAGGATTATCCTGTTGAGGATTCGATTCGAAAGGACAAACGATCATCCTGTTGGGTTTTCGATTCCAAATGACAAAGGATCATCCTGTTGAGGATTCGATTCCAAATGACAAAGGTTCATGCTGTTGAGGATTCGATTCCAAATGACAAAGGTTCATCCTGTTGAGGATTCGATTCCAAATGACAAAGGTTCATCCTGTTGAGGATTCGATTCCAAATGACAAACGATCATCCTATTTTCCCGTGCCTCATCTTCGTCAATGTTTATATCGTGACTGCAAAACCCTGATAATATTTGAGGGTTGTGTTAGGTTATTTTACTTATCTCTTAGCGCAAAATTTTTGCACACAATTGGCTAAATGGCAAGGTCACGTAGACCCCATGGAATGAAAGAAGTTGGGAGAAGGGGACCCACTGGACAGATATTTCAAGACATATATATGGTAGGCTCTTGTCAGGGCAATCCAGCGTTTTCTTTAACGTACACAGAGTATGGCGCTCCTGCACACGAGACCACGGCTTAAGATCCCATCAGAAGGCCGAATCCCTCTTCCAAGCCCATGGGTATGGGTGTCACTTTTCTATCCGAGAGTAGGTGGGAGCTTAGCCAGATGAATTACAACGCACACCCAGTTGGGACTCCAAAATTTGTGAGTCAATAGTTCTTTCATATATATGGACAAAGGATCTTGTTTTCCGATTCTCTTTCTTCTATTCGAAAGACCAAAATTAGGGATAACAATCTCGAAATCTGTTTAATTCCCGACATTACCTGTTTAGGCCTGATGGCAATAAATGCTGATTTGGGTTCACAACCAATCAGTCAACCGAGCGAAATTGCTCTACTAATAAGTTGACCCTCACACTATTATTATTCAAGTCCCTTGCTCATGGGGGCGGGGGTGGCTCAGTCGGTAGCGCGACAAGCTCGTAATCTGTAGTTCCCAGGTTCGAGTCCCAGCTGGGTCAGCGTTGAGATTTATCTCCGCAAAAATTCCCCGCCCTGCCTACGGTCAGTAGGGGACACCGATGGACTTGGAAAGGACGTCGTCTCTCGGATGGGACGTTAAGCCGTGGCCCCGTGTGCGGGAGAGCCATACCCTGTGCACGTTAAAGAACACGCTGGATGGCCTTGACGGGAGGCTACCATCTGTCTCCCAACAGCTGTTCCAGTGGGACACCTCCCCCAACCTTCTCTGAGCCTTCGGGGTCCATGTGACCTGGCCATTTAGCCCATGGTGTGCAAAAAAGTGCCGCTCAGAGATAAAAACAACCCAAAACAACAACAACCCTTGCTCATGTCAAGGAAATTTGGTTGTACGAATTTATAAGTAATGATCAACTTCCTGAAAGCAATCGCCATTCACGTCTCTGAACTGACATTTAATAAGATGTCATGGTGGTTGGAACATAGGGCTGACATTCACGTCGGCTGCATAACAACGAGATCCTTCCGTTGTGTTGATCGTCATTAAGTTCTGGTGCCTAACCGATTGCACGTGACCCTGATTTAAAGAGGAACGTAACAAGAAAAGTTACCTTGCCTTGAAACAGTGATTCGGCGTTAAATCAACCAAAAACTAAAAGAATAAACGTGTAGAGTCTGGCGAATATATGGTTCTCGCTTTCAGAGAGAATGAAATTTTTTATTTTTCGCATTTAGTACTCTGTAGCAGTGGAAATTCGTACTGAAAAATGATTGCGAAAATAAAAGTAGTAATATTTTATTAGCACTATGAAAGGCAGATTTTCTCATTTATCTCTTAAAATAAAAGGCTTTGGGTTGGGTTGTTTTACCTCTGAACGGCACTTTTTTGCACACCATGGGCTAAATGGCCAGGTCACATGGACCCCGAAGGCTCAGAGTAGGTGGGGGGAGGGGACCCACTGGAACAGCTGTTGGGAGACAGATGGTAGCCTCCCGTCAAGGCCTGGGAGCTGTTGGGAGACAGATGGTAGCCTCCCGTCAAGGCCTGGGAGCTGTTGGGAGACAGATGGTAGCCTCCCGTCAAGGCCATCCAGCGTGTTCTTTAACGTGCACAGGGTATGGCTCTCCCGCACACGGAGCCACGCCTTAACGTCCCATCCGACGAACGGCGACATTTCCAAGCCCATCGGTGTCCCCTACTGACCGTGGGCAGGGCGGGGAATTTTGCGGAGATAAATCTCAACGCTGACCCAGCTGGGACTCGAACCTGGGAACTACAGATTACGAGCCTGGCGCGCTACCGACTGAGAAACCCCCGTCCCCAAAATAAAAGGCAGTTTTCTGTTTTTGTTGGCAGTAAGGAGAGGAATGATTGCTACAAATTTAAACCTCTTCAACTTGACATTCTACCAAAAAAATTTCAAATTTCTGTCATAAATTGATCGTTTGCACTATTTATTATCGGCATTTTTCCACCTTTTTTCACCGCTAGAGAGCGCTATTAAAGCTAGTAGGAAATTCAGAAAGTACGAATCTTAAAATTTCATCAATATCCTACAAGCCCAAAGAGAATTTTTAAATTATCTTTAAAAACTAAACAAAAAAAAGTTAAATATGTACAGTCGCTTAAAAAAGTATTCGAACGCTATGGTTGATTGCAGAAGTCATAAAAAATATCTGGCAACGATTATACGCTCAACATTCTGTTTAGTATTAAGAAGAACAGTTATGGGAAAGATGTACATTTTTGACTCAAGATCAGAGATATGATATAATACCTCTAAAGAAGGGGCGAGGGTGGCTCAGTCGGTAGCGCGCCAGGCTCGTAATCTGTAGTTCCCAGGTTCGAGTCCCAGCTGGGTCAGCGTTGAGATTTATCTCCGCAAAATTTCCCCGCCCTGCCCACGGTCAGTAGGGGACACCGATGGGTTTGGAAAGGCCGGAAGGGACGTTCGGATGGGACGTTAAGCCGTGGCCCCTGTGCGGGAGAGCCATACCCTGTGCACGTTAAAGAACACACTGGATGGCCTTGACGGGAGGCTACCATCTGTCTCCCAACAGCCTTCCAGTGGGTCCCTTCCCCCAACCTTCTCTGAGCCTTCGGGGTCCATGTGACCTGGCCATTTAGCCCATGGTGTGCAAAAAAGTGCCGCTCAGAGGTAAAACAACCCAACCCGACGATGAGCTTGGAAAGGCCGCCGTCCGTCGGATGGGACGTTAAGCCGTGGACCAGTGTGTGGGAGAGCCATACCCTGTGCACATTAAAGAACACGCTGGATGGCTTTGACGGGAGGCTACCATCTGTCTCCCAACAGCTGTTCCAGTGGGTCCCCTCCCCCAACCTTCTCTGAGCCTTCGGGGTCCATGTGACCTGGCCATTTAGCCCATGGTGTGCAAAAAAGTGCCGCTCAGAGGTAAAACAACCCAACCCGTCTCGATTGCGTCAGTAAACTCCCCCCCACCTCTCTTTATTTTTTCGAGATCGGGACCTGCACAAAAGTAACCCAACCTGTGATGTTTCGTATTTCGAAATATCCATAAGATAATAAGTTTATTTTTTCGAAAAGAAAAAGACAGAACCGAAACAATCCAACGGTGACGTCAGCAGCATCTCTTACCCAATGGCCATTGTCACGAGCATGTGTACCAAGAGCGGACTTAACTGCGGTTTATTGCTGCTTGGCAAGAACTGTAACTTCCGCCTCAGCAATAACCGTGAGAATAATCGCTAATACAAGAGAAAAGGCGAAGGGAATCTCTAGGAAGTGGGAGAGATTTCGAAACAGGGAAAGGAACGAAATACAAATCGCTTGGGTTGGGTTGTTTTACCTCTGAGCGGCACTTTTTTGCACACCATGGGCTAAATGGTCAGTCACATGGACCCCGAAGGCTCTGAGAAGGTTGGGGGAGGAGACCCACTGGAACAGCCGTTGGGAGACAGATGGTAGCCTCCCGTCACGGCCATCCAGCGTGTTCTTTAACGTGCACAGGGTATGGCTCTCCCGCACACGGGGCCACGGCTTAACGTCCCATCCGACGGACGGCGGCCTTTCCAAGCCCATCGGTGTCCCCTACTGACCGTGGGCGGGGAATTTTGCGGAGATAAATCTCAACGCTGACCCAACTGGGACTCGAACCTGGGAACTACAGATTACGAGCCTGGCGCGCTACCGACTGAGCCACCCCCGCCCCACATATCTCTTGGGGGTGGGGGTGGGGGGAGAAAGAAGTTCAAAATGTGTTACATTTGTGGTGGAATTAAGAGATTTCAGAAATGCCTTTGTCGTTTTTTTATCCATTGAAAATTCTGCTGCAGTGCTTCAGACGTAAGGAGCTAATGTGGCGGAAGATGTGTCCTTCAAGAAACCGTTTTCAGTGGAAAGGCAAGAAGCCATCATGTGGAACTGAAGATTGGCTACAACACAGGATGCGAAGACTTGCATCAGAGCGGATGCGGAAGTTTTAATCGACAGTGCGTTCCACATAATGGAAGACTGACAAGACATTGATAACCTCCATTTCGGCTTCATTTTCTACTCTTGTTAACAGAAATAATTGCTACTTTAATGAGACGATAATGGAATTTCACTATTGTTTACCGGTTCGAATGAGTTGTTGAATGTTTGGGTCTTTATGTGGTGCCCAAGGTAGAGGAAAAAAAATTCGCAACTCAATTATATGTACAGATACTAGACAGAAATATTTCCATCTTCTGTCCAGCATTCCCTGACAATGTCTATAGTCACATTGCAAGCTGATTAACTTCCTAAATAGGGGCGGGGGTGGCTCAGTCGGTAGCGCGTCAGGCTCGTAATCTGTAGTTCCCAGGTTCGAGTCCCAGCTGGGTCAGCGTTGAGATTTATCTCAGCAAAATTCCCCGCCCTGCCCACGGTCAGTAGGGGACACTGATGGGTTTGGAAAGACCGCCGTCCGTCGGATGGGACGTTAAGCCGTGGCACCGTGTGCGGGAGAGCCATACCCTGTGCACGTTAAAGACTGAAGGTGAATTAAAAAACTCAATTAAATCAATGCAAATAATATTTTTCAGCAATATTTATTCAACATTAAAAGGTTATGCAAATTTCAATATTTAGAAACAACATGATTTGTCTGATTAGATAATTAAATTCAACAAAATAATCTTACATTTTTTGAAGCTTATAATGAGCAATTCTTTCGAAATGGACAGTTTTGTGTAAGTTTTTTATGTAGTGTTGAGTTGTTTTACCTCTGAGAGGCACTTTTTCGCACACAATGGACTAAACGGACAGGTCACAAGGGCCTCAAGGGCTCAGAGATGGTTGACAGCTCTTAGGAGACAGATAGAAGCCTTCCGTCAAGGCCATCCAGCGAGTTCTTTAATGTGCAGATGGATAGGGCTCTCCATTATCGAAGATAGGCTGCAATTCTTAGGCTCGATTGGGGCCGGAGTGGATCAGTCGTTAGCGTGCCAGGCTCGTAATCTGTAGTTCCCAGGTTCGAGTCCCAGCTGGGTCAGCGTTGAGATTTATCTCCGCAAAATTCCCCGCCCTGCCCACGGTCAGTAGGGGACACCGATGGGCTAGGAAAGGCCGCCGTCCGTCGAATGAGACTTTAAGCCGTGGCTCCATGTGCGGAAGAGCCATACCCTGTGCACGTTAAAGAACACGCTGGATGGTCTTGACGGGAGGCTACCATCTGTCTCCCAACAGCTATTCCAGTGGGTCCCCTCCCCCAACCTTCTATGAGCCTTCGGGGTCCATGTGACCTGGCCATTTAGCCCATGGTGTGCAAAAAAAAGTGCCGCTCAGAGGTAAAACAACCCAAACCAATCCTTAGGCTCGATTAGCCAGCCCCCCCCCCCCGTGAAAAGGCGAGTCATACCCTGTGAACGTTAAAGAACACCTTAGATGGCCGTGACGGGAGGCTACCATCTGTCTCCTAAATGCTGTCTAGCGAGTCCCTTTTCCTAAATCTTCGCTGAGCCTTTGAGGTCCTTGTGACCTGACCATTTAGCCAATTGTGTTTCAAAAAAAAAAAACTGCCAATCATAGGTAAAACAACCCAACCCTCCATGCATTCACTGACTTCTTAAATGTAAACGGCAGTCAGTGATCAGAAAAGGATTAAAGATATCTGGGTCCTGGGTGGTTGTCGATCCTATCCAATTTCTCCCATATTGATTATACGATTAAATATAAGCATTGAAAATACAATTTGTCATAGAAACTTCAGTTAACCGTATTTGGTGGGGCAGGGGTGGCTCAGTCGGTAGCGAGCCAGGCTCGTAATCTGTAGTTCCCAGGTTCGAGTCCCAGCTGGGTTAGCGTTGAGATTTATCTCCGCAAAATTCCCTGCCCACGGTCAGTAGGGGACACCGATGGGCTTGGAATGGCCGCCGTCCGTCGGATGGGACGTTAAACCGTGGCCCCGTGTGCGGGAGAGCCATACCCTGTGCACGTTAAAGAACACGCTGGATGGCTTTGACGGAAGGCTACCATCTGTCTCCCAACAGCTGTTCCAGTGGGTCCTTTCCCCCAACCTTCTCTGAGCCTTCGGGGTCCATGTGACCTGGCCATTTAGCCCATGGTGTTCAAAAAAGTGCCGCTCAGAGGTAAAACAACCCAACGTTAAAGAACACGCTGGATGGCCTTGACGGGAGGCTACCATCTGTCTCCCAACAGCTGTCCCAGTGGGTCCCCTCCCCCAATCTTCTCTGAGCCTTCGGGGTCCATGTGACCTGGCCATTTAGCCCATGGTGTTCAAAAAAGTGCCGCTCAGAGGTAAAATAACCCAACCCTAACCGTATTTGAAATCACTGAAGCTTGAAGCGTGACCAGAAAGGATATTTAAGTGATCAGGAATATCCGTATTTCCCTTTTCCGTTAGTGATATTGATGAATATCGATTCATTACTCTCACGATAACGACACACAACTAGGGATTTTAGGAAAATCAAGAAAGAACACGCAAATCTCGTTTTGCTATTTTTTATTCTTCCGAGCTGTAGAGCGGAAGCCATTTCCCACGCTTCAGTCTCATTGACTATTTCAAACGTTCCCTGGCCGCTAGCTTCGCTTCACGTGAGTGCACTTTCAGAGACAACGAGATCTGACTCTCGGTAAACAATAACAGAGAAATGCATCATGTGACGTTGCCTGTGGAGATGGCCACACATAAAGCGATTTCAGTGGTTTAGTGTTGTTAGCGTAAATGAACTTTCTAGAGTCATAAAAGCAATCTATTGCCACCTACACTAAATAGGCAAATCACTGTGAATTATTATCGTGCACAAAGTATCGCGAAACATGCCAATGTATACGAAATGTTTTTACTGACATGAGTATTTTAACCTCACTAAGAAGTCCTATAAAGGACATAAAGCGCGACATGGGAAAGAAGTTTGATCTGACTGACTTCGAAAGGGGGAGACATTGTTGGATAGTGATGGGCAGAAGCATCCGTAATAAAAAAATAAAATAAATACCCCCTCAAGCAGCTGCTTGCCACAGTGACAGGAGCCTGTCAGTTTATATGCCATAGTAGAAGGTCTGAGAGGATGGCAGGACCTCAGCAGAAAAACAACACACATCCATGCCTTACCCGGGGCTCGAACCCAGGTCCCGTAGATCACAAGCCAAGCGTGCTAACCACTCGGCTTGTTTCACCTCTGAGCGGCACTTTTTTGCACACCATGGGCTAAATGGGCAGGTGGTAAGGACCCCGAAGGCTCAGAGAATGTTGGGGGAGGGGACCCACTAGAGCAGCTGTTGGGAAACAGATGGTAGCCTCCCGTCAAGGCCATCCAGCGTGTTCTTTAACGTGCGCATGGTATGGCTCTCCCGCACATGGAGCCACGGCTTAACGTCCCATCCGACGGACGGCGGCCTTTCCAAGTCCATCGGTGTTCCCTACTGACCGTGGGCAGGGCGGGGAATTTTGCGGAGATAAATCTCAACGCTAACCCATCTGGGACTCGAACCTGGGAACTACAGATTACGAGCCTGGCGCGCTACCGACTGAGCCACCCTCGCCCCAAAAAACACAGGGTACAATATCCCAAGTGTATGAAGAATGGGTTGTTTTACCTCTGAGCGGCACTATTTTTTCCACACAATGGGCTAAATGGCTGCGTCACAAGGACTCCGAAAACTCAGAAAAGGTTGGGAGAGGGGACCCACTGGATAGCTGTTGGGAGATATATGGTAGCCTCCCGTCAAGGCCATCCAGCAGCAGGCCCAGTATGCAGGGTATGGCTCCCCCGCACACTGGGCCTAGGCTTAACGTACCATCCGACGGATGGCGGCCTTTCCAAGCACATCAGTGTCCCCCCCCCCCCCTACTGACCGAGGGCAGAGTGGAGCGTTTTGCGGAGACAAATCTCAACGCTGGCTCAGGTGGGATTCCAAACAGGGAACTACAGATTACGAGTGTGGCGCGCTACCGACTGAGCCATTCTTGCCCTGTATGGAGAATGGCAACGATTACAAAAAACGTCCGCCTATCGTGCAAATGCGGGAGGGAAAAAGCTGTATTTGGTCCAGGCACTTAGAATAATGTTTTCCCACCGGTGTTCTCTTAAGCAGTCTTCTGGAGTTCCGGGAAAATTCTGGATTCCCGAGCTAAGAAGAATGTTATTCAATTGCCAAAAATAATCTATATATGTTTTACGTCAATTATCAACCATTATTTGGCCTTAAATAATCTGAAGATAAGAAAATTTCTGATTTAGATTATGCTGATGATTTAGCCCTTTTGGCAAATGATGTTGATGAGATGAACTCTTTCATTCGAGCTGTTGATGAAACTGGTAGTAGAGTAGGTTTGGTTATAAACAGAGAGAAAATTAAAGTGATGAAAATTGGTCAGGCAGGCTGTGATTCAGTTAATCTGAAATCTTGAGCACGTATCACAGTTTAATTATCTTGGGAGCTATGTAACAGATAATGGTGATGTACGGCATGAGATTAACAGACGAATAGGGATTACTGCCGGGACTTTTAAGAATCTATGGAGATTGTGGAGAAATAGGCGTATACACCTAAAGACTAAAATTAGACTGTATAATAGTTTGGTTCTTTCTAGGGTTAGTTATGATAGTAAAACGTGGACACTTTCTAAACATGATAACAGGAAATTTGATGCTTTTGATTCTAGATGCTTACACAGTATCTGGAATATTAGGTGGTTCAACTTTGCAACTAATGATGAGGTTAGGCAAAGGAGTTTGCAACCTGCTTTAAGCAGCATATTGTGCAGAGAGAGACTCCGTTGGTTTGGCCATGTTGCCCGTATGGCTAATTATAGATTAGCGAATAGGGTTATGAACAGTGTGCCTGGAGGCCTCAGAAGGAGGGGGAGACCTAGGATGCGGTGGGCAGACAATGTCAAACAGGACCTTGTTAGAATTGGTGTGCAGTGGCCAGATGCAGCAGATGTAGCCTAGGACAGATATGCTCGGAGAACTAAATTGCACAATCTGGTTGCAACTCCGTAACCCATGGTTGCTTGGGGATGATGATGATCAACCACACATTTATATGAAACATCTTTTTCATCTTTTACGAATAAAAATGAAAAAAAAATCGTACCTTATCTTTGGAAGAAGAAATGCTAATTTCTTTATCCAAAATTTGCCGAAAAATCATAACCTGTACAAGGAAAGAATACGCTCAGGTTTCACTCTGAATAATTAATATTTAATATTCTGTTCAAAGAACTTTATGGTGCAATGAATAATTATAACAAATTTAGAAATCATTTTTAACTTTTATTTCTTTTCCTTTTGGGAGGCCCTCCCCCCCCCCCCCTCCCAAAACAAGGCAGAGTTGTTTTTACCTATGAGTGGAAATTTTGCACACAATGGGCTAAGCGTCCATGTCACAAGAACCCCTAGGGCGTGGGGTTCTTGTGACCGAATAGGGGGAGGGGACCCACTGGACAGCTGTTAGGAGGCAGATGGTAGCCTCCCGTCAAAGCTATCCAACTTGTTCTTTAACGTGTACTGGATATGGCCGTATACGGTCACGGATTAACTCCTCATCCGATGGACTGCGGCTTTTCTAAACCTCTTGCAGCGGCGGGGGTGGCTCAGTCGGTAGCGCGCCAGGCTCGTAATCTGTAGTTCCCAGGTTCGAGTCCCAGCTGGGTCAGCGTTGAGATTTATCTCCGCAAAACTCCCCGCCCTGCCCATGGTCAGTAGGGGACACCGATGGGCTTGGAAAGGCCGCCGTCCGTCGGATGGGACGTTAAGCCGTGGCCCCGTGTGCGGGAGAGCCATACCCTGTGCACGTTAAAGAACACGCTGAATGGCCTTGACGGGAGACTACCATCTGTCTCCCAACAGCTGTTCCAGTGGGTCCCCTCCCCCAACCTTCTCTGAGCCTTCGGGGTCCATGTGACCTGGCCATTTAAGCCCATGGTGTGCAAAAAAGTGCCGCTCAGAGGTAAAAGAACCCAACGTTAAAGAACACGCTGAATGGCCTTGACGGGAGGCTACCATCTGTCTCCCAACAGCTGTTCCAGTGGGTCCCCTCCCCTAACCTTCTCTGAGCCTTCGGGGTCCATGTGACCTGGCCATTTAGCCCATGGTGTGCAAAAAAGTGCCGCTCAGATTAAAAACAACCCAACAACTAAACCTCTTGGTGTACCCTATTGACCGAGCATAGAGTGGGGGAAAAAAACCCTACTTTTTTTTAAATACATATATTTAGGTTACGTAGGTCTTGGCAATATTGTTCAGGGGTTCCGCCACTATTAAAAAGTTGGAATATACTGACATCGAAGAATATACATCGCTTCTGGCTAATAATATATTGTACTCGTTTTCGAAAAGATTAGGGTTTCTAATTTCTGGGCAATTTTAAAATCTCGAGGATCGGGAATTAGATATTCGAAATCTCGAGCATTCCCAAAAAATTTAATTGTATATAAAATAATTGTTATTTTCTTTTATTAGTTTCAAATCCTTTATTAAAATAACTAAAATAATAATTACTAACGAAACAGCTTATTGATTGAGCAGCAAAATTGTAATTATAAAACAAATATTTGCATGTTTTTTATAAAACAATGCGAAAATTATTATTATTAAACAAAACCAGTCCCTGTTTTATGTTTCATTTTTTTTATACAACAATTTAAGTTAATACAACTATTTAAGTATTGTGTTAAAAGTGATACTTCAAAAAGCATAAGGCACCGATCGTTTCATCTAATAATCTTATTTTTTGTTTTGAAACCAAAGTTCCTTAGGTCGAGAAATATCATTCATGTTGTTCTGATGTTAGTCTTGGCGTTAAAAGAGCGTCCAAAAGCAGTTTAAACTTTGTACGGCATTTCATAGAACCTGTGACGTATGTATTATAATTAAGGGCATGTATGGTACACAGATGATATTTGGAAATAATGTTTAATAAAGAAAATTACTAGTAAATTTCTGGAGGGAAAAAACACTTCTGAAGAAGAGAGCATTTTGGAAATCGTATATTTTTCCAGAAGAAACTTGAAAGAAAATGAAGCATTTCACGTTCCGACTTTTTCTCACGCCAAAAAAGAAACTGAAAAGAAAATGAAGCATTCATTTCCGATTTTTGTTCCCGCCAGGAAGATTTGCATATTTTGGCGGCAGCCGAAATTTCAGCCATGTGGATTTGAAATTTCTGCACAAAATAGATCATTTGCAATATTTTCGAATTCTAAAGTTTCATTGATACATACATACCTAGCCCCCCCCCCCCCCCCCAATAGGGGACCACCTTGTCGTGGTGGGGGCGCCTAGGGGCCAGCAACCCGGTCGAAGGCTGTGACGACCGGGGTGGCTCCACCGGTTGGACACAGCCAAGACCAACCGAGGTTGACGATGCCGCTGACCGGTTCCGTGTCCGGTTGGACGGTGACGGTGTCTGAGACCTCACCTCTCAGGTGCTCTGGGTGAGCAGTTCGAGGGCTCTTCTGAAAAGATTTGTGCCCTAGTAGGTCGAGCCCTCACCAAAGTCTGGGCCTTACTAAGAGTCTCCACCCCGGGAGCCGAGAGAACTTGGATCTATATATCCTTGTTCATGGCTAACCGGGGAACAGATTAAAGTTAGGTTTCTTCCGGTGGTTAGCTTTCCATTTATAGGACTGCTGCCATGTGAGGTCGGGGTTGAGTTGCGTCTATATGGCGTATTCCTTGCCCCCGGCTCTAGATAGCACGGCTCTTCATAACTGGTAGTGCTTTCAGGCGGAATCGGGAATTGTCGTGGTTGCATAGATCGCAACAAATAGAACGATACATACCTAGCCCAAAAATGAATTGTTTTTTATCTGTAAAAGCAAAATATGTTGAATGTGTACAGAGACACAAGTGGCAAAGTAAAACAATAGCTCGTATCCTTTTTTGAAAATATAAAAATATTTCCTCAAGCATCTGCTTGCCACAGAGGGCTGACAGGAACCTGTCAGTTTATATGCAAAAGAGATAGTCTGTGAGGATGGCGAGACCTCAACAGAAAGACAACACAGATGTCCATGGCTTACCTGGGGCTTGAACCCAGGTCTCTTTGATCAGTTGTCAAGCGCTCTAATCAACGAACTAAAAATGGCTATGCAGCCACAGTGAACTGCAGATTGTGCACTTAGGTGACTCTAAAGCAGGCCCTATTTCAGAGGTGGGCAAATAGCGACCCGCGGGCCACATTCGGCCCGCTAAGAGTTTTTTGTGGCCCGCCTAGACAGTCAGAAAAATCCGCCTTGAACCGAGATTTCCTTCCCGTGCGCGACCGAAGATTCGTCTCGTATTTTCCACTAGGACGGCCACGTCAATACGCATGCGCAGTGTAGATACGAAAACAATTGCCCACCCCTGCCCTATTTTCATTCACAGTTTTGTTTTAAGTTGCTAGAAAGTGAGTGGCGTTGATAACGATCGATCAGTCATCAAAAGGGTTGAGTTGTTTTACTTCTGAGTGACACTTTTTTCGCACACAATGGGTTAAATGGCCAGATAACATATAAAACACCAAAAATGGTTCTTTTTTTTATTTATCTGTCAAAACGAAACAGTTCTTTTTCACCAGTTCCGTCTACACGTGTAGGGTTAATTGGGCAATTCGTTTTAATTTTTAGACTGGTACATTTTTAGTAAACTCAAGGTACGTGTAATTTCAGGTGTTAATTTAAATGTTCAAGTGACAAGATCTCCATCAAAGCTGTATAAATCTCCATTTTCAATTATATTCGTTCGGTATTTCGAGAGAACCGAAGGATCCCGTGGGCTCAGAGAGGGTTAGAGGAAGGGTACCCACTGGTCAGCTTTTAGGAGACAGATGGTAACCTCCTGTCGAGGCCGTCCAGCGAGTTCTTTATCGTGCACAGGGTATGGCTCACATGTACAAAAGGGTCTCTGCTTATCTGCTGAATGACGGCCTTTCCAAGCCAGTCGGTGTCCTCCTTCTGACCGAGGACAGGACGGAGAATTTTAAGGACATAAATCTCGAAGCTTTCCCTCAAGGCTGTGACTCGAACTTGGGAACTGCCGATTACGAGCCTGACGCACTGCCTGGCGAGCCACCATCCCTCCTCCCTCCCACATCCCGATCTAGATTCTGTCTGCTCTAATCCATTCTATTTAAAGTTGCGTTCCTGAATAGAAAGTTCATCACGAACACTTTATCGGCTATTCAAACCTAGTTAAGTATACCCTTCTAAAAAATTGACCCCTTAAGCAGCTATTTACCAGAGAGGTAAAGCAGGAGTCTCTCAATGAAAAGAAACATCCATGCCTTAACCGGATTTCAATCTAATTCCTTTTGATCAGGGGACGGGGGTGGCTCAGTCGGTAGCGCGCCAGGCTCGTAATCTGTAGTTCCCAGGTTCGAGTCCCAGCTGGGTCAGCGTTGAGATTTATCTCCGCAAAATTCCCCGCCCTGCCCACGGTCAGTAGGGGACACCGATGGGCTTAGAAAGGCCGCCGTCCGTCGGATGGGACGTTAAGCCGTGGCCCCGTGTACGGGAGAGCCATACCCTGTGCACGCTAAAGAACACGCTGGATGGCCTTGACGGGAGACTACCATCTGTCTCCCAACAGCAGTTCCAGTGGGTCCCCTCCCCCAACCTTCTCTGAGCCTTCGGGGTCCATGTGACCTGGCCATTTAGCCCATGGTGTGCAAAAAAGTGCCGCTCAGAGGTAAAACAACCCAACACAACCCAGTGGGTCCCATTCCCTAATCTTCTCTGAACCCTTGAGGTCCTTGTGACCTAGCCATTTAGCCCATGGTGTACAAAAAAGTGCCGCTCAGAGGTAAAACAACTCAACACAACTCAGCAACGGGGGCCGTCTAATGGCATCGCCTGACTCGAAAGCTGAGAGAATTTAGCAAATTCGAATTTTTTTTCCTACCTCTCGTGTCAAGGGAACGTTAGCGTGTACCTTTCAACGCACAAATGTCACGGCATTTTCGAAATGGTAACGGCAAAAGAAATCACGGCAACTACTGTGCTAATTAGCGATCCTATTAGCCAGCTAAGTCAATGGCACAATCTGTCTTTTTCTGTTTCTTCTCCCTCATTTCCATTTTTGCCTTCCTTCTTCGTTAGGGCGTCGTGATGGATTGGGATCCAAAAGAGAGCAAAAAATAGCTCGACAAATTGAGGACAGAAGCTGTCGCAGTTCATAAAAAAGAGTGCGCACACAATCTGACACTCTAAGGAGCGGCAATAGAGTTGGGTTGTGTTGTTTTACCTCTGAGCGGCACTTTTTGCACACCATGGGCTAAATGGCCAGGTCACATGGACCCCGAAGGCTCAGAGAAGGTTGGGGGAGGGGACCCACTGCAACAGCTGTTGGGAGACAGATGGTAGCCTCCCGTCAAGGCCATCCAGCGTGTTCTTTAACGTGCACAGGGTATGGCTCTCCCGCACACGGGGCCACGGCTTAACGTCCCATCCGACGGACGGCGGCCTTTCCAAGCCCATCGCTGTCCCCTACTGACCGTGGGCAGGGGGGGGGGAATTTTGCGGAGATAAATCTCAAAGCTAATCCAGCTGGGACTCGAACCTGGGAATTACAGATTACGAGCCTGGCGCGCTACCGACTGAGCCACCCCCGCCCCTAAAGTATAAAGGCGAAAAGAGTAATAAAGGATTGGATTGTTTTACCTCTGAGTGGCACTTTTTTGCACACCATGGGCTAAATGGCCAGGCCACAAGGACTCCGAAGGCTCAGAGAAGGTTTGGGGAGGGGACCCACTGGAACAGCTGTTGGGAGACAGAGGGTAGTTCCCCGTCAATGCCATCCAACGTGTTCTTTAGCGTGCACAGGGTATGGCTCTCCCGCACACGGGCCACGGCTTAACGTCCCATCCGACGGACGGCGGCCTTTCCAAGCCCATCGGTGTCCCCTACTGACAGTGGGCAAGGCGGGGAATTTTGCGGAGATAAATCTCAAAGCTGATCCAGCTGGGACTCGAACCTGGGAACTACAGATTACGAGCGTGGCGCGAACCGACTAAGCCACCCCCGCCCTGGCAATTGAGTAATGCCGCGAACCTGTGACTAAACAATGTTCGATAGGTTCGTCAACTAATTGGCTGAGCATAATTGGCTTCACTATTTAGATGAAGCGCAAGAAAATAGTCTTTATTCTCTTTTGGGTCTTTTCAATACCTCATTACACTCAAACCAGTCGCTTTCAACTTGATCTGCCATGTAAGAAATTCCGCATTTTTCACCGTTTTATGAATTCATCAGAGCATAAACGGGAGTAAGAAAAAAAAAAGATGATGCAACCTTTTTTTTTCTCATTTTTTTCTTTATTTTGTGAACCGTTTTTCTATCTCTTTCCCTCGAAATCGTGTGAAAACATTTATTATTATTATCACACGCAGTAGCAGGTTTCTCGAAGTCTGCGTTCGATCCGAGCGCTAATGATATATATTTTTTTACAGCTCTCTTTTTGCACGAAAATGCGCTTTTCGTGAGAAAATGAATTCTGCTTTCTGTCCTTTTTTTTTTGACGTTAACTTTCTCATTGCAGCTTGCATGGTTGACTATTAACCTTCCATTAATAGATGATTTTTTTTTAAATTTTTTTAAAGATATTTATCACGGCAAAACGGCCATATTTAAATCTCTACCGCTTGACTTGGATATGAAATCAAATATTCACTCGGCATCCATTTTGATCGAAAACAGTGTTTCATTTTTTTTATCCGTGTCGTTCATGTAGTTAAATAAGCTTTCTGTGACAAAACATGAATAAAGTTATTATTGTAATTTATTCCATACAGTGGGTTACAGCAAACCCAAGGTACAGGTAATTTTAGACGTTAATTTAAACGTTCAAGTGGCAAGATCTACATCAAAGCTATATATAAATCTTCATTTTCAATTATATCGTTTGGTATTTCAAGAGTTATTGAAGTTGAAATATTTAAGTTGGGTTTTTATTTTTGTGCCTTACTTTTTTGCACACAGCGGGCTAAATGGTCAGGTCACACAAGGATCCCGAAGGCTTAGAGAAGGTTTGGGGAGGGGACCCATTGGAACAGCAGTTGGAAGACAGGTGATAGCCTCCCGTCAAGGCCATTCAGTGTTCTTTAACGTGCACAGGGGCGGGGGTGGCTCAGTCTGTAGCGCACCAGGCTCGTAATCTGTAGTTCCCAGGTTCGAGTCCCAGCTGGGTCAGTGTTGAGATTTATCTCCGCTAAATTCTCTGCCCACGGTCAGTAGGGGACACCGATGGGCTTGGAAAGGCCGCCGTTCATCGGATGGGACGTTAAGCCGTGGCCCCCGTGTGCGGGAGAGCCATACCCTGTGCACGTTAAAGAACACGCTGGATGACCTTGACGGGAGGCTACCATTTGTCTCCCAACAGCTGTTCCAGTGGATCCCCTCTCCCAACCTTCTCTGAGCCTTCGGGGTCCATGTGACCTGGCCATTTAGCCCATGATGTGCAAAAAAGTGCCGCTCAGAGGTAAACAATCCAATCCTGTCAGACCTCTGTAGCAACCAACTACTTGAGAGATAATTTATTTTCGCTTTATAACATCAGCTTTTTTATGCTCATACATTAACCTCTTCTTTCTTTGTTTCGTTTCCGTTCACTGAATTCTTAACATATTTTTTTTTCGTTGTTCTATAATTTTTTTTTTTCACAACTACTCATTTCTGTTCGGAATTCATTTGCTTTCCAGTTCCAGTTTAAGTAGATCAGAAATAAGTTGCTTAACGATAACAGAAATGACTGTAATTTCAGAAGTTTATGAGCCAAAAAAGACGTGACGACTTTGTTCTCCACATTGCATTCAATTTTAAAGGGAAAATTATATCTAGCTCTTTAGTTTTGAGGTCGCATAGTGAGTGGTAAGTTTCGCAGGCAAAAACAAGAGTTAAAATTATGGAGAAACCCATTTTTCTGTCGTGAATAGAGGTAAAACCAGTAGAGTCGATAGCAAGATTTGTAGGTGAGAGGGTTGGGTTGTTTTACCTCTGAGCGGCACTTTTTTGCACACCATGGGCTAAATGGCCAGGTCACATGGACCCCGAAGGCTCGGAGAAGGTTGGGGGAGGGGACCCACTGGAACAGCTGTTGGGAGACAGATGGTAGCTTCCCGTCAAGGCCATCTAGCGTGTTCTTTAACGTGCACAGGGTATGGCTCTCCAGCACACGGGGCTACGGCTTAACGTCCCATCCGACGGCGGCCTTTCCAAGCCCATCGGTGTCCCCTACTGACTGTGGGCAGGGCGGGGAATTTTGCGGAGATAAATCTCAACGCTGACCCAGCTGCGACTCGAACCTGGGAACTACAGATTACGAGCCTGGCGCGCTACCGACTGAGCCACCCCCGCCCCTGTAGGTGAGAGGGAACAGAATGACTTTTTACGTTATAGGTGATGTTGACATACGTATTCTTATCGTTTTTCGTAGTTTAAAATGTGAGGGGGAGGGGGTAGGGCTGGCATCTCTTATATGTCCTGTTGCAAAGCAACATGGATCTAATTTGATAGCATTTTTTTAAACTCTTAAATATTTAACATTAGCTAGAATTGAGTTGTTTCACCTCTGAGAAATACTTTTTTTTTTGCACACAGTGGTGTAAATGGACAAGTCACGAGGACCCTAAGGGGTTAGAGAAGGTTGGGGAAGGGAATCCACTGGACAGGAGACAGATGGTAGCCTACTGTCAAAGGTACCCACAGCTTTCTTTAACGTGCACAGGGTATGACTCGCCTACATAAGGGACAACGGCTTGACGTTTCATTCGACGGACGGGGTCTTTTCGAGGTTCATTGTGTCCCCTTTCTAGGGTGTTCCCCTTTCTAGGGACACAATGAACCTCGAAAAGAGAAAAAAAAAGAGTTAGAGTAGATAAATTTCAACGCTGGCACAGTTGAGGACTCCATCATGGGAATTGCTGATTATGAACCTGTTCTTCTCCAACAAGGGAGGGGGTGGCTCAGTCGGTAGCGCGCCAGGCTCGTAATCTGTAGTTCCCAGGTTCGAGTCCCAGCTGGGTGAGCGTTGAGATTTATCTCCGCAAAATTCCCCGCCCTGCCCACGGTCAGTAGGGGACGCCGATGGGCTTGGAAAGGCCGCCGTCCGTCGGATGGGACGTTAAGCCGTGGCCCCGTGTGCGGGAGAGCCATACCCTGTGCACGTTAAAGAACACGCTGGATGGCCTTGACGGGAGGCTACCATCTGTCTCCCAACAGCTGTTCCAGTGGGTCCTCTCCCCCAGCCTTCTCTGAGCCTTCGGGGTCCATGTGACCTGGCCATTTAGCCCATGGTGTGCAAAAACGTGCCGCTCGGAGGTAAAACAACCCAACCCCAACACAAAAGGAATTTTTCTTTTTTTAAAATAAATATTCATTTTCTACACTCCTGGAGATAAATGAATGCTGTTAACGTAAAACCCTAGGTCAGCATATTTTACCACACACGTTTTCAAATTTCTTACATAAATAGAGCTTTTATTTTTATATTTTTGAACTGTCGTTAGGGAAGTGTTTGATAGCACAAACTGCAAAACGGATGAAATAAGTTTAAAACGACGAAATACGTGATTTTTGAAGACCTTTTCCAAACATCTTTATTGATCAAGGATTTAGAGCAGCATACATTTTATTTTCCTCCTACGTACTGACGCATTTGTCGCCGCTTTTTTACCTATTGTTTTTGGTTCGTCAGTCGGTTTGTTCTTCAGTTCGTCAATAAGAGGTTGTTCCACCATACCTTACCAACCAATTATCAAGTAATGGTCAACCATTACTTGACCAATCTGAACGAGTTGTGCATCAAATGAAAGCTTCTAACATACAGTCGCTCGAATAAATATCCGAACTCTATGGTTGATCACAGAATTCAGAAAAAAATCAGGCAACGATTTTTTTAGAAATTAGTGATCTGGCAACTTTCTCGACATGAAGGAAGCCAGAATTGAAGAAGCGGTCTTTCCAAGCCCATCGGTGTCCCCTACTGACCAAGGGCAGACAAAAATATCAACGCTGACACAAGTAGGACTCGAACCTGACAATTGTGTTTGTCATTACCGGTTCCATCCAATTATTCCCCTCCATTTCCCCCCAAACATATTTAACTATATAAATTAAACTAAATTCACCCTTTAATGAGGGGCGGGGGTGGCTCAGTCGGTAGCGCGCCAGGCTCGTAATCTGTAGTTCCCAGGTTCGAGTTCCAGCTGGGTCAGCGTTGAGATTTATCTCCGCAAAATTTCCCGCCCTGCCCACGGTCAGTAGGGGACACCGATGGGCTTGGAAAGGCCGCCGTCCGTCGGATGGGACGTTAAGCCGTGGCCCCGTGTGCGGGAGAGCCATACCGTGTGCACGTTAAAGAACACGCTGGATGGCCTTGACGGGAGGCTACCATCTGTCTCCCAACAGCTGTTCCAGTGGGTCCCCTCCCCCAACCTTCTCTGAGCCTTCGGGGTCCATGTGACCTGGCCATTTAGCCCATGGTGTGCAAAAAAGTGCCGCTCAGAGGTAAAACAACCCAACCCTTTAATGACCCATTCATTAGTTTAAATCACGTTAAGTTAAACTGAACTTATGCTCACTACGTGAAACCATAAATAACAGTCAACTTCGAGAAAAAGCATTTATAAGACTAATTGGTGATCTGCCCTCTGCAACATTCGGTGCCTTGTCTGAGTGTTTATTCTATGTTTAGCATGCACATGAGGCGTGCATCTTTCAGAACCACGCTCCACGTGAGCATGACGTAGCTAGGGCTGAGATGTATCACATTATTGGCTTCGCTTGTTCCTTGTTCGGCGTGGCCACGTGTGTCGAACTCACGTGAACGAAGGTGGCCCTGTCCTCTTAAAGCACTCTATCTGGATGGGCATCGCCTCTTTACTGTTGACAAGGAGGCCACACAGGGGGTGATGAAAAATCGACCAATTACTGCTTCGGTTTCTCTTTTTCGCTTCTTGAAGCAGAACCGAAATTAGTGAAAGGGATTTCTTGCAAGATTAATGGAAAGCTCCCCAAAGAAAGAGTGGGATGGTAGAAATTAAGAATTCTTTGTTTGTTCGTGCA
This sequence comes from Ryuthela nishihirai, assembly GCA_038380435.1. Taxonomy (NCBI): domain Eukaryota; kingdom Metazoa; phylum Arthropoda; class Arachnida; order Araneae; family Heptathelidae; genus Ryuthela; species Ryuthela nishihirai. Next base: position 19,656,254 of record JAWZYU010000002.1, on the reverse strand, counting down.
CGGAGAGGGCGGATTGAAGTGTTTAACTGCTGAAAAACCTGAGTTCACTGATGAAATATGGATGGCTGTGTTATCTTTTTTGTTGAATTTTTGCTATTTTTGCTCATCTTCTTTTATGACGTAGCCGTCCCGTGGCCGAGTGGTTAGCACGCTTGGCTACTGATCTAAGGGACCTGGGTTCGAGCCCGGATTAGGCATGGATGTGTGTGTCGTTTTTCTGCTGAGGTCCTGCCATCCTCTCAGATCTCCTACTGTGGCATATAAACTGACAGGCTCCTGTCAGACCTCTGTGGCAAGCAGCTGCTTGAGGGGGTATTTACTTTATGTACATTGGATCGTGTGAGCTCACAAAAACCTGGATCGTGTGGGCCCACTCACAGAAATATTGAGCGTGTGCAGTTACCGTTCACAGCAAACTGGAGCGTGTGCAGTAACTGCACACGCTCCAGTTTGCTGTGAACGGTAACTGGAGCGTGTACAGTTGCTGTACACGTTCCTGAGGTCCTGCCATCCTCTCAGATCTCCTACTGTGGCATATAAACTGACAGGCTCCTGTCAGACCTCTGTGGCAAGCAGCTGCTTGAGGGGGTATTTATTATAGTGACAGATAGGGCATTTTCAGGAATATTTCTTTTTTGAAATTCTTGCATAACTTTTGTTGTTTTCCCTTATTTTTATCTTTACTTATTTTTCTTACGATTATTTGTTTATTTCCTTTACGGGTTAGATTGTGTTTTCTCAGAGCGGCATTTTTTTTTTGTTTTGCTAGAATGAGCTAAATGGTCAGGTCATAAGAACCCCAAGGGTTCGAGGAAAGTCGGGGAAGAATCCACAGCACTGCATTAGGAGGCAGATGAATGAGTCTCATCAAGGCCATTCAGCTTGTTCTTTAAAGTGAACAGTGTGTGCAGTTCTCTATTGCATGGGGGGACCACGGTATAGCGCCCACTCCGAGGAACGGCGACCTGTCCAAGCCCATCGATGTCCCCCCTCCCTCCAGTTCTAACCGGAGTAGATGGAGGTTTAGCGAAGATAAATCTCATATGGACTCGAACCTGGGAACTGAAGATTACAAGCCAGGCGTATTAACCAACTGAACAGACACCCATCCTTGTCTTAGTGGCTACGTAATGAGTGTGATTGGCTGAGGAGTAAAGAGATCCTGGATAAGACTGTATGTTTATGCTGTGGTCTTACTTTCTTCACAGATCTTCTCTATGATGAAGGGCGGGATCTTGGGTCGGGGGGGGGGGGGGGGAGTATAAGGATTTGGGTTGGGGTGTTTTACCTCTGAGCGGCACTTTTTTGCACACCATGGGCTAAATGGCCAGGTCACATGGACCCCGAAGGCTCAGAGAAGGTTGGGGGAGGGGACCCACTGGAACAGCTGTTGGGAGACAGATGGTAGCCTCCCGTCAAGGCCATCCAGCGTGTTCTTTAACGTTGGGTTGTTTTACCTCTGAGCGGCACTTTTTTGCACACCATGGGCTAAATGGCCAGGTCACATGGACCCCGAAGGCTCAGAGAAGGTTGGGGGAGGGGATCCACTGGAACAGCTGTTGGGAGACAGATGGTAGCCTCCCGTCAAGGCCATCCAGCGTGTTCTTTAACGTGCACAGGGTATGGCTCTCCTCGCACACGGGGCCACGGCTTAACTTCCCATCCGACGGACGGCTTTCCGACGGCTTTCCAAGCCCATCGGTGTCTCCTACTGACCGTGGGCAGGGCGGGGAATTTTGCGGGGATAAATCTCAACGCTGACCCAGCTGGGACTCCAACCTGGGAACTACAGATTACGAGCCTGGCGCGCTACCGACTGAGCCACCCCCCGCCCCCAGGAGTTTAAAGAGGCCATGCCCCTCTTTCAAGAATGTGATTAAGCAGAACATAGTTAAAATAAGTTATTAAACAAGTCTCTCCAGTCCTTTTTGACTCTTAAATTATCACGTCTTTCTGAACCGTAATCATGAACAGTAAGTAGGAGGAAGTTCTTCACCTTCCACTTTTAAACGCTTGCCAATCTCTATTTCATCATCTTAGGAACGTACAGATAGTAAAATGAAGTTTATTCAGATTACTTCATACATAACCCTTAATCTCAAGAAATAAATACGCCTTTTTTTCCCTTTGTAATTAATTCTGAAACATGCGTGTCATTTACGACGAATCCAACACCATTTCGTCCTCTGTGCGTGTGACCTACATTTCCGCCTGTTTCATTAACCTTTGGTTGTGTTCTTGTATTTAATCCATTTAACGAAGTGGAGAATAAAAAGGTAATCAGTAAGTAGCAGTGATGTCATTTAATTGACAATAGCACAAAAAAAATCAAATGGGAATGGTCTCGGCAAAGGAGACATGCTTTATGATGTTAAAGAACACCAAAACAGTCTTTCGTTTGCACTGTTCGTTCCGTAACACAAACACGCATACCTTTGATACAATGAATCACGTGCATTGTTCGAAGAAAGTAAAATCTATATTGTGATAAACCTCCAGTTGAAAACGAGAGGCGTTATTAGCAATTCGTTGCAGGAAAAGTGCAAATGATAATACACAGTCGGGTGTACGCCTATATTAGTTCAAGCCAACACTTTGGTACAAACTGGAGCATTGCGTTGATTAAGAGGGGTGAACACGCGGCTTATACCGGTGGAATTTGGGTTGAGTTGTTTTATTTTTGAGTGACAATTTTTTTGCATACAATGGGCTAAAATGACCAGGTCACAAGGACCCCGAAGGCTTAGGTTGCACAGGTACTAATGAAATATTAAGATTCCCATGTTAACGAATATTACCAAAAATTTGCATTTCGCAGTAAGAGGGTACCTTGAAAAATGGCGATAGTAGAAAATATAAAGGATATTAGAAAGATTCTAATCTAGGGTCGGATTCTTACAAAGGGTATTAGAACGATTCTAACCTGGGGTCGGATCCTTACAAAGGATATTAGAAAGATTCTAATCTGGGGCCGGATTCTTACAAAGGATATTAGAAAGATTCTAATCTGGGGCCGGATTCTTACAAAGGATATTAGAAAGATTCTAATCTGGGGCCGGATTCTTACAAAGGATATTAGAAAGATTCTAATCTGGGGCCGGATTCTTACAAAGGATATTAGAAAGATTCTAATCTGGGGCCGGATTCTTAAAAAGGATATTAGAAAGATTCTAATCTGGGGCCGGATTCTTACAAAGGATATTAGAAAGATTCTTATCTGGGGACGGATTCTTACAAAGAATATTAGAAAGATTCTAATCTGGGGACGGATTCTTACAAAAGATATTAGAAAGATTCAAATCTGGGGACGGATTCTTACAAAAAATATTAGAAAGATTCTAATCTGGGGCCGGATTCTTACAAAGAATATTAGAAAGATTCTAATCTACGGACGGATTCTTACAAAGGGTATTAGAAAGATTCTAATATGGGGCCGGATTCTTACAAAGGATATTAGAAAGATTCTTATCTGGGGACGGATTCTTACAAAGAATATTAGAAAGATTCTAATCTAGGGACGGATTCTTACAAAGGGTATTAGAACGATTCTAATCTGGGGCCGGATTCTTACAAAGGATATTAGAAAGATTCTTATCTGGGGACGGATTCTTACAAAGAATATTAGAAAGATTCTAATCTGGGGACGGATTCTTACAAAGGATATTAGAAAGATTCTAATCTGGGGCCGGATTCTTACAAAGGATATTAGAAAGATTCTTATCTGGGGACGGATTCTTACAAAGAATATTAGAAAGATTCTAATCTGGGGACGGATTCTTACAAAAGATATTAGAAAGATTCAAATCTGGGGACGGATTCTTACAAAGGATATTAGAAAGATTCTAATCTGGGGACGGATTCTTACAAAGAATATTAGAAAGATTCTAATCTGGGGCCGGATCCTTACAAAAGATATTAGAAAGATTCAAATCTGGGGAGGGATTCTTACAAAGAATATTAGAAAGATTCTAATCTGGGGCCGGATTCTTACAAAGGATATTAGAAAGATTCTTATCTGGGTACGGATTCTTACAAAGGATATTAGAAAGATTCTAATATGGGGGACGGATTCTTACAAAGGCTATTAGAAAGATTCTAATCTGGGGCCGGATTCTTACAAAGGATATTAGAAAGATTCTTATCTGGGGACGGATTCTTACAAAGAATATTAGAAAGATTCTAATCTGGGGCCGGATTCTTACAAAAGATATTAGAAAGATTCAAATCTGGGGACGGATTCTTACAAAGAATATTAGAAAGATTCTAATCTGGGGCCGGATTCTTACAAAGAATATTAGAAAGATTGTAATCTGGGGCCGGATCCTTACAAAAGATATTAGAAAGATTCAAATCTGAGGACCGATTCTTACAAAGAATATTAGAAAGATTCTAATCTGGGGCCGGATTCTTACAAAGGATATTAGAAAGATTCTAATCTGGGGACGGATTCTTACAAAGGATATTAGAAAGGTTCTAATCTGTGGCCGGATTCTTACAAATGATATCAGAAAGAGTATAATCTGGGGACGGATTCTTACGAAGGATATTAGAAAGATCCTAATCTAGGGTCGGATTCTTACAAAGTATATTTGAAAGATTCTAAGAAATGAGAAAGGATATTAGAAAGATTCATATCTGGGATGGATCCTTACAAAGGATATTAGAAAGATTCTAATCTGGGGACAGATTCTTACAAAGGATATTAGAAAGATTCTAATCTGGGGACCGATTCTTACAAAGGATATTGAGAAGATTATAATCTGGGGATGTTCTTTAACGTGCACAGGGTATGGCTCTCCCGCACACGGGGCCACGGCTTAACGTCCCATCCGACGGACGGCGGCCTTTCCAAGCCCCTCGATGTCCCTTTCTGACCGTGGGCAGAGCTGGAAATTTTGCGGAGATAAATCTAAACGTTGACCCAGCTTGGACTCGAACCTGGGAACTACAGATTACGAGCCTGGCGCGCTACCGACTGAGCCACCCGCGCCCCACGAACGACAGGTAATATGATTAATGACAAAACCCAGATCTTCCGCAATAATGCACCGTAGCGGCTGAACAGTACTCTAGAAATAAAGTTTAAAAAACAAATACCCCTTCAAGCAGCTGCTTGCCACAGAGGTCTGATAGGAGCCTATCAGTTTATATGCCATAATAGAAGATCTGAGAAGATGGCAGGCCCTCAGCAGAAAAACGACATAAACAGCTATGTCCTACCCGGGGCTCGAACCTAGGTCCCTTAGATCAGTAGCCAAGCGCACTAACTAATCGGCCATGCGACGGCTAATAAAAAAGTCTTTGGTTAAAGTTTAGTCTTTGGTAAAAGTTTAGTCTTTGGCAAAACCTATTATAATATTCGTCCTGGGTCGCCACAAACAAGGATATTGAGAATCCAAGTTGACTCGGCGTCCGTGACGGGAACTATGAACGACAGTTGCGAATGGAGTAGTACGCTAATGGTAGAAAACATTGAATGAAAACCTTATCTATGGGAAAAGTTATCAATGGACATAGCGCCAAACCTTTGACGTGGGTGTAACTAGTAGTTCATAAAAAAATAATAATAAATAAATACCCCCTCTGTGGCAAGCAGTTGCTTGCCACAGAGGTCTGACAGGAGCATGTCAGTTATACCAATGTTTCCCAAAGTGGGCCATACCGCCCCTGGGGGCGCTGGAACGATCCAGAGGGTCAGTAGTAGCCTCGGGTGCAATTGGGGGCGGTGGAAGTATAAAGAAAGAAGGGAAGATAAGAAACTTTTGAAAAACCGTCCGTGGCCGATTGGTTAGCACGCTTGGCTACTAATCTAAGGGGCCTGGGTTCGAGCCCCGGGTAAGGCATGGATGTGTGTGTTGTTTTTCTGCTGAGGTCCTGCCATCCTCTCAGATCTCCTACTGTGGCATATAAACTGACAGGCTCCTGTCAGACCTCTGTGGCAAGCAGCTGCTTGAGGGGGTATTTATTTATTTTTTTATTTACATGTTTCATCTGTTGTGTAACATAGAGTTAAAGTCGTAGTGATTACTTTATTTTCCCAATAAACACATAAAATTATCCTTCGTTATCTTAATCGTTGCATCTTTATTTACTATGTTGTAGGACGTAGGTAGAAATATAGATGCATAAAAGAACGCAAATTTGTCACTGCATCTTTCTGTTTGTTCGCTTAAAGAACTTAGATTTCCAGGGGGCACTGAGTAATTTTTTCTCTGAAAAGGGGGCGGTAGGCCAAATAAGTTTGGGAACCTCTGGTTTATACGTTCATAATTTATGGAGTTCATAAGTGTAAACATTTTGAAATAAAAGAATATTTTGTAAAGTATGTTCTTTGCTTTGGATTGTTGTGTCAGTAATATTAGTGCTGAAAGTTGAATAAAATATACGGGGCGGAGGTGGCTCAGTCGGTAGCGCGCCAGGCTCGTAATCTGTAGTTCCCAGGTTCGAGTCCCAGCTGGGTCAGCGTTGAGATTTATCTTCGCAAAATTCCCCGCCCTGCCCACGGTCAGTAGGGGACACTGATGGGCTTGGAAAGGCCGCCGTCCGTCGGATGGGACGTTAAGCCGTGGCCCCGTGTGCGGGAGAGACATACCCTGTGCACGTTAAAGAACACGCTAGATGGCCTTGACGGGAGGCTACCATCTGTCTCCCAACAGCTGTTTCAGTGGGTCCCCTCCCCCAACCTTCTCTGAACCTTCGGGGTCCATGTGACCTGACCATTTAGCCCATGGTGTGCAAAAAAGTGCCGCTCAGAGGTAAAACAACCCAAAAACAACCCTGAATAAAATATATCTATCTTCAAACGCCTTCTTTGTTCCCTTCAGATTCTACTGCACAGCACTGAGTTCAATGAATGCTTGCATGAATTACATTAGAGATTACCGACTCATTCGCTACATTGTAGCTATCGTAAAGAAATAAGAGAACGACCACGATTCTTCAGTTCAAAGGAACGAGTTAGATAAGCTCTGATATATATATGACAGGCACATTGCCAGCAGAAGCTAATCAGGATTCACACCTGTCCATCAGTGTGTGTACACAGCACTTTACTCAGAGGTGAATGGTAAAGTGAGGTAGAGTGCGCTTCTGTTTTTTCAACCAAGGCCTCAACGGTCGCGTTTATGGGTAAACGAGACGAAAGAATTATACCTCGAACGATAAGCGTCATTTAAAAATAGGTTAGCGAGACCCAATGTCAATAACTTGGCAGAGATTCTAATCTGTGATCCAGAGATTATGCGAGACTTAACTACGTTGTTTGGTTCTTGATTTTTCTGTTGTTGCACTGCTATGTGATGAAGGATGAGGACAACAAGAAAGGAAATTAGAGGAGAGATTTGACAGTTTTAGTTTGATTGGTAATGCTGATGTGTTGATCACGATTTTTTGTCGTGGGCGATGGAGCTTGACTTATGGATAAGGATTTCTAGTGCGTTGGCGACTTCAGGTTTTGGGGCTAACAATGTAGGTCTTGAGAAGCAAACACTTCACGGATTTGTTTTTAAATCTATTTTTTAAGATTCTTATCAGTTTTAAATTTTTCATTGATACATCAACTGTACCGATCAAATACAGTCGCTCAAGAAAGTATCCAAACACTACGGTTGATTACAGAATTCAGAAAAAATATCTGGCAACGATTTTTTTAGAAATTAGTGATCTGGCAACCTTTCTGTAATCAACCGTAGTGTTCGAATGCTTTTTTGAGCGACTGCACATCCAAGTATTTTTTTCCTTATCTCGTGGTTGTTGTTTTTTTGGAACTAATGGCATTGGTCGAGGACAGTTAGGTCTCGCGCAATTTCATTTATTTATCATAAAATTCTAATTTTGGGATACTTGAAGTGTTATTATGTCCTTACCATTCAGTCTAATGTACGACGGGATTTTGGGGGCAAGGGGACAATGCCTTCCCCCTTTCAGAATGCCAGTAACGGTAATGGACGCCAAAACTTATTAAACTTCTTCATATTTCACACATTTTTGGAGAAATTTTTCTAAACCTCTAAAACGGAGGGATAAATGGTTCACTGTAATGGAAATTCAATCCTCCCCCCCCCCCCCTACACACACACACTACGTTTAGCTTTTTTCAGCACGAGTGCATCGGGTACGCCCCCCCCCCCCTCCCCTTTATTTTGTAGATCTGGGCCTGGTGTAATGGTTGTATTCAATAAAACAGAAGTCTAAAAATTAATCTGCCTAACACAGCAGAAAGCTATCGTAAACGTAACCAGACGAAATTATGGGCAAGTGGTAAAATGAACACTTTTTATCTTTTTTAACAGCTCAATATTACAAGGGATTGAAATAATCACAAAAGTTTAAAGTTGAAGAAAACATGGAATTATTGGCCTTTTGTGCTACTTACTGATTGAGTAACCCCGGCCCTTTTCGGGGCGGGGGTGGCTCAGTCGGTAGCGCGCCAGGCTCGTAATCTATAGTTCCCAGGTTCGAGTCCCAGCTGGGTCAGCGTTGAGATTTATCTCCGCAAAATTTCCCCGCCCTGCCCACGGTCAGTAGGGGACACCGATGGGCTTGAAAAGGCCGCCGTCCGCCGGATGGGACGTTAAGCCGTGGCCCGTGTGCGGGAGAGCCATACACTGTGCACGTTAAAGAACACGCTGGATGGCCTTGACGGCAGGCTACCATCTATCTCCCAACAGCTGTTCCAGTGGGTCCCCTCCCCCAACCTTCTCTGAGCATTCGGGGTCCTTGTAGCCTGGCCATTTAGCCAATGGTGTGCAAAAAGTGCCGCTCAGAGGTAAAACAATCCGGCCCTTTTCAAACGAGGCAACGAGCTGAGCCCCCTTTCTCGACAAGGGAAGTGTAGTAATGGTGATCTCCACCCCACGTTAAAGCATAGGCCAATCTGTACTCTATAGTAGGGGTTCTCAACGTGGGGTACGCGGTAAAATTTTTTGGGGTACGCCATGAGAGCTCAAAAGTCGCTAGATCTAGTAACAAAGTCAATAGGTTGGCAACACTGCTACTGATTAATTTCTGAGATCTATACAAGGGGTACGCCAGTTGCATACACATTTCCAGGGGGTACGTGAAGCATAAAAGGTTGAGAACCACTGCTCTATAGGATTAGGGCAGTATCCAAAGGCCATATCCCTACGTTAAGGCAACGTCCAATATTTTTATGTCCAACCTCTCAACCCTAGTCCATCCCGTCTTCTGTCAATCAAATTCTTGCCTTGACCTCCGTAGAAAAACTTGGTAGAAAACATTCCTTTAACTTCCCAACCCTACTCACTTCTATGGATCCTGCCTATAAAATGAAGGACACCTTATTCTGTTCTTCTACTAATGGTCCTTCACTCTAGCCATCACTTGCAATCCTCTTATGTCCTAGTGGTTTCTATTACGTTCTTCTTTAAATATCTCTGCTTTATTCCTCATTTAATCCGATGGGCTTGGAAAGGCCGCCGTCCGTCGGATGGGACGCTAAGCCGTGGCCCCGTGTGCGGGAGAGCCATACCCTGTGCACGTTAAAGAACACGCTGGATGGCCTTGACGGGAGGCTACCATCTGTCTCCTAAGAGCTGTTCCAGTGGGTCCCCTTCCCCAACCTACTCTGAGCCTTCGGGGTCCGTGTGACCTGGCCATTTAGCCCATGGTGTGCAAAAGAGGTGCCGCTCAGAGGTAAAACAACCCAACCCTCTCATAGCGAGTCTTTTTGCAAGAACTAAAATGTAGAAATGAGAAAATGTTTCAAAAACGAGTATTTATTATATTGTTACGACAGATGAACGTGCAACAATGAATTTATGATGAACGCGTCATGAACGCTCGCGTATGTTTCAGCGTGAGAATTACGTCACCAACGACATCGACTTGATCGAAAGAATAATAAAAAGTTGTTATGAAGCGCAAAAGGAAATGTAGTTAGTCTAAGTTTTTATCTGACAAAATTTCCCCGCCCTGCCCACGGTCAGTAGGGGACACCGATGGGCTTGGAAAGGCCGCCGTCCGTCGGATGGGACGTTAAGCCGTGGCCCCGTGTGCGGGAGAGCTATACCCTGTGCACGCTAAATAACACGCTGGATGGCCTTGACGGGAGGCTACCATCTGTCTCCCAACAGCTGTTTCCAGTCCTCTCCCAACCTTCTCTGAGCCTTCGGGGTCCATGTGACCTGGCCATTTAGCCCATGGTGTGCAAAAAAAGTGCCGCTCAGAGGTAAAACAACCCAACCCAGCTGAGATCTATACAAGGGGTACGCCAGTTGCATACACATTTCCAGGGGGTACGTAAAGCATAAAAGGTTGAGAACCACTGCAATATAGGATTGGGGCAGTATCCAAAGGCCATATGCCTACGTTAAGGCAACGTCCAATATTTTTATGTCCAACCTCTCAACCCTAGTCCATCCCGTCTTCTGTCAATCAAATTCTTGCCTTGACCTCGGTAGAAAAACTTGATAGAAAACACTCCTTTAACTTCCCAACCCTACTCACTTCTATGGATCCTGCCTATAAAATGAAGGACACCTTATTCTGGTCCTTCTACTAAGGGTCCTTCACTCTAGCCATCACTTGCAATCCTCTTATGTCCTAGTGGTTTCTATTACATTCTTCTTTAAATACCTCTGCTTTAATTCCTCGTTTAATCTTTCTTCCTCTTTTTTCATGCTCTTTCTGATATGAACTAAGAAATAATGAATCGACTGACTGGAACCTGGAAACAGGTTACGAGGTTTCCAGATGAGGAAAGGTTGTCTCATTGCAAAATGAGCGGATCCTCTCATCCACAATCGGTTTGTGGTCTCTGCTCTAAAGGATATACAGATAAAATACTGTAATGGTATGTATGTCATGCCTTACTCTTATCAGTGTCATATCTCCTAGATTTTTTTTTTTTTTTGGGGGGGGGGGGGGCTCAGTCGGTAGCGCGCCAGGCTCGTAATCTGTAGTTCCCAGGTTCGAGTCCCAGCTGGGTCAGCGTTGAGATTTATCTCCGCAAAATTCCCCGCCCTGCCACGGTGAGTAGGGGACACTGATGGGCTTGGGAAGGCCGCCGTCCGTCGGATGGGACGTTAAGCCGTGGCCCCGTGTGCGGAAGAGTCATACCCTGTGCACGTTAAAGAACACGCTGGGTGGCCTTGACGGGGGGCTACCATCTGTCTCCCAACAGCTGTTCCAGTGGGTCCCCTCCCCCAACCTTCTCTGAGCCTTCGGGGTCCCTGTGACCTGGCCATTTAGCCCATGGTGTGCAAAAAAGTGCCGCTCAGAGGTAAAACAACCCAACCTCGATTTTTTTTGCCCTATCAAATTCTGTTCGCCATCGGTGACTTGTGGATTTGCCCCTGGGTAGCTTGAGACACATTTCCCACATAACCTACCAAAATATTAGAGAATTTCCATGTTTTGTCAATGGGAATATTATTTCGAAGGAATGTGATTGAAGATAAAGATCATAATCAAATCCATTTGAATCCCGCTCTTAAATAGTACTCGTTAAGTATTTAGAGAGTTATGGAAGGTAGAATATTTTAGAATAGTCCGGTGGTTAGCACGCTTGGCTACTGATCTAAGGGACATGGGTTCAAGCCCCAGATAAGGCATGGGTGTGTGTGTATTGTTTTTCTGCTGAGGTCCTGCCATCCTCACAGATCTGCTATGGAATATAAACTGACCGGTTCCTGTCAGACCTCTGTGGCAAGCAGCTGCTTGAGGGGGTATTTATTTATTTATTTTTTTACTTTTAATGCGTTTAAACATTTATCGCATGAAATGTTTAAAAACTGAATAATAAGTATTGTTTTAAACCATTTAATGAAATAAATATACGTATTAGAAGTTTACGCAATGATTATTTCAACTTAGACAATTATGAATGGTTTTCATAAAACAAGTTAATTTATTGTCAGATATTTCATCTTTCGTAAATCTTTAAATACTGAACCAATATATATGTAAATAAAGATTTAAACAGATTTGATTATGATCTTTAATTTATCTTCAGTCACATTTTTTCATTAAAGGCATATTTTAGAAGTTATAGAGCTTCGAAATCGGATTCCCACTGACCTAACATGAAATATTGTCTAATATTTTGGAAGGGCAGTGTATTTTCCTATTCTTCCATAAGTTATCTACGCAGATTTAAATTTCGAGAATTCATTCTATTGCAATGAAATGAAAAAAAGCGACGATAAATTTAATGGCTAATCGGACAGTGGTGGACTTCGACTAACTGGTAATATCGATGCGTCGAGTAATCCTTCTGATCTCTGAGAACCAAGAGAAGAGCTTGATGCCCAAAACAACCATTTGGAGAAAGAAAAAAAATATTCAGCGACGTAGATCACCAATTTCACGCCTTATTAAATATAGATAACAATGGAAATGGTTTGTCCTGGTTTGTGAGAAATCCAATTTCCGGTAAATTATGTAAAAAATTTGAGATTTGTAAAAAAAGAAAGGAAAAATTGCTGACATTTACGAGTTTTGCTGATGGTCAGAGACATTTTAGTCACGAATATCTTTTGATGAACTCACAGCAAGATGGATTGAACTCCAAAAAGCTATAAATCATTCTCAACGTGACTTCTCTTGCTGATATAAGTCGTGCAAATCAATAATCTCTCTTTTGATAGAGATGTGAGCCACTTAGTTTCCATGGTAACAGACTGAAAATAAATAAATTCCCCCTCAAGCAGCTGCTTGCCACAGGGGTCTGACAGGAGCCTGCCAGTTTATACGCCATAGTCGAAGGTCTGAGAGGATGGCGGGACCTCAGCAAAAAAACGACACATACATTCATGCCTTACCCGGGCTCGAACCCAGGTCCTTTAGATCAGTAGCCAAATTCTCCGAAAAATATTCTCCGAAAAATACGAGAAAACTAAAAAATATTAACTTAAAAATAGTTTATTAAAAAAAATCAGCATCTTACATGAACATTAGTTGTTCTCTCCGCCATTCTCAAATATCTGCAAACCAAAGACGGAGAATGAACATTAGTTCATTCTCCGCCATTCTCAAATATCTGCAAACCAAAGCTTTAGCCCATTCTTGCTTTCCCTCCCCTAATGTTCTGACGTAATAATTGAACATCCCCCCTTTACTCTTTATTTAAAGGTTTTTCGTCAAAATGGATAAAAACTGTAAAAAATAAACCTTTATTTTTGTAAATATATATATTATAATAAAAAAAACATCTGTATATGACCTTCCCGTGGTCGAGTGGTTGCTCTTGGCTACTGATCTAAGAGACCTGGGTTCGAGCCCCGGGTAAGGCATGGATGTTTGTACTGTCTTTCTGCTGAGGTCCCGCCATCCTCACAGACCTACTATGGCGTATTAAACTAACAGGCTCCTGTGGCAAGCAGCTGCTTGTAGAGGTATTTATTTTTATATGACAGGTGCGATGCATGTCTTTATTCTTGAGATGAATCTTGTGTTGGGTTGTTTTACCTCTGAGGGGCACTTTTTTGCACACAATGGACTAAATGGCCAGGTCACAAAAGACTCCAAAGGCTCAGAGAAGTTTCGGGGAGGGGATCCACTGGAACAGCTGTTAGGAGGCAAATGATAGCCTCCCGTCAAGGCCACCCAGCATGTTTTTTAACGTGCACAGGGTATGGCTCTTCCGTACACGGATCGTTCACTAACATAAATGCAATATTTGAAATTCGTGTAACAACATTTAAATTTTTTCTCACTTTGGGGGGTGGAGGAAATGTTTAGGAAAAATGACAGCAGCTTCTGCTGTTAAATATTCCAGTTTCGATAACTTCTTAAATAATTAACAAATATTCTTGGAAATCGATCTTTAGAGAAATATTATTCAGAGCTTCAATTTATGTCTAATGACTTTTTTCGAAGAAAAGTATATTTTCAAAGTTAGGGAGCTTCGAATGTGGCTTTTCATTAATATAACATGGAAGTGTCGTTACTTTTGACAATATAGTAAGTATGTATATGCTTACTGCATAAAAAGGGGCGGGAGTGGCTCAGTCGGTAGCGCGCCAGGCTCGTAATCTGTAGTTCCCAGGTTCGAGTCCCAACTGAGTCAGCGTTGAGATTTATCTCCGCAAAAATTCCCCGCCCTGCCCACGGTTAATAGGGGACACCGATGGGCTTGGAAAGGCCGCCGTCCGTCGGATGGGACGTTAAGCCGTGGCCCCGTATGCGGGAGAGCCATACCCTGTGCACGTTAAAGAACACGCTGGATGGCCTTGACGGGAGGCTACCATCTGTCTCCCAACAGCTGTTCCAGTGGGTCCCTCCCCCAACCTTCTCTGAGCCTTCGGAGTCCATGTGACCTGGCCATTTAGCCCATGGTGTGCAAAAAAGTGCCGCTCAGAGGTAAAACAACCCAACCAACTGCATAAAAATCACCAAGTTCACGGTCGATTTAAACGGCGCGTAGTTGCACCCCAACCATTTTAGCTAAAAGGAAGCGTAATTCCAAACCTACTTCCTTCATAACCTTATTTAAGGAAACGTGAAAACTCCACTTCCTTCGTTGAACTGGTTTAACAAATGGCGCATAACCAGCAGATCCTAAATTCGAGTCCAGGAGGTGCATAGTATACCTTTTTCCCCCTCCCTACTTCCTTGTTTCTGATTAATATCCTGACCAGACCAGGATCTGCAAAAAATGGGGAAGATGGGGGGGTGTCAAAAAACCGGATTTCCATTGCAGTGTAACATTCCCCATTCGTTTTAGACGTTTAAAAAATTTCTTAAAAAATGCGTAAAATATGCAGAAGTTTTAATTTTCGGTTTCCATTGCATTTGTTGACATTCTGAAGCGGGGGGATGCGCTTTATCACCCACTCTTCCTCCCTCCCTATATCCAGCCCTGATTCTGGCTATACAACTATGAGTTTCTACGATTGTGTTTGATTAATTTATTTATTTTATTTTATTTCAATTTCAGCATTTTGGAGCTAGGAAACTTTATTTTAGAGCCAGTGGGTTGATATGGAAATTATCTACAGCTTAAAAAAATGATATACTACATCCTAAATATCCAACCACCCCACCCCCCGCGTCGAGGTCAGACATAATTTGGGTTGTTTTACCTCTGAGCAGCACTTTTTTGCACACCATGGGCTAAATGGCCTGGTCACATGGACCCCGAAGGCTCAGAGAAGGTTGGGGGAGGAAACCCACTGGAACAGCTGTTGGGAGACAGATGGTAGCCTCCCGTCAAGGCCATCCAGCGTGTTCTTTAACGTGCACAGGGTATGGCTCTCCCGCACACGGGGCCACGGCTTAACGTCCCATCCGACGGACTGCGGCCTTTCCAAGCCCATCGGTGTCCCCTACTGACCGTGGGCAGGGCGGGGAGTTTTGCGGAGATAAATCTCAACGCTGACCCAGCTGGGACTCGAACTGGGAACTACAGATTACGAACCTGGCGCGCTACCGACTGAGCCCCCCCCCGCCCCCCAGGTCAGACAGAAGCCTAACAAATAATTTATAAAGATCAGGTCTGAACGTAGCAAAAAGAAAACAAAGCAACGGGGGGTGGGAATAGCGGCAAGGGATCAGAGTTCAATGGAATTCGGGGGAGAGGGAGGGGTGAAACCTAGTTGGAATGAACTGGTATGCCGTTCCGGAATAAAAAAATTTCTTCCGTTTTAGAGATCTTTAAGAAATTTCTTAAAATATATGGGTGGCATTATATATATTTCTTTTTTCGTCTCCGTTCCGGTTACTTACATTCTCAGAAGAGGGGGGGGGGGCATGTCTCCTTCCTTCCTCCTAGATCCGTCCCTGAAGAAGAGTGTGTGTTTGCTCAACACTCCTATAGCAGAAGGCCGGTGGACGAAATTATTACGTCAGCATAGGTAGTCCTATAGTCCAGACATTTCACATTTATTTATTTGTATTATGATTAGTGGTGCATTTTTATACTATTCTTTACACTAATGTTTATTGATAAATATATCTTATTTAGAAGGAAAATTATTCGCATTTATTTTAGCAATTATCATAATGTTAATAAAGACAAAAATTTTCTGAATAAAGCATATTTATAAATCACCATTGCTACAAAGTAATAATACTTGTTATTGGTGTACAGTCGCTCAAAAAATATCCGAACACCATGGTTGATTACAAAATTCAGAAAAAATATCTGGCAACGATTTTTTTTTTAGAAATTAGTGATCTGGCAACCTTCGTGTCACGTAAATACGGAATTCAGGAAAAATATCTGGCGTGTACAGCAACTGTACACGCTCCAGTTACCGTTCACAGTAAACTGGAGCGTGTGCAGTTACTGCACACACTCCAGTTTGCTGTATCAAAATCTGTATTAAATCCAGTAGTATCAAAATAATATGACCACCTACAGTCGCTCAAAAAAGTATCCGAACACTATGGTTGATTACAGAATTCAGAAAAAATATCTAGCAACGATTTTTTTTTAGAAATCAGTGATCTAACAACCTCCGTGTCACGTGACACGAATTTCTAAAAAAAAAATCGTTGCAAGATATTTTTTCTGAATTCTGTAATCAACCATAGTGTTCGGATACTTTTTTGAGCGACTGTACTTTTATAGCCGTCCCGTGGCCGAGTGGTTAGCGCGCTTGGTTTCTGATCTACGGGACCTGGGTTCGAGCCCCGGGTAAGGCATGGATGTTCGTGTTGTTTTTCTGCTGAGGTCCTGCCATCCTCTCAGATCTTCTACTATGGCATATAAACTGACAGGCTCCTGTCAGACCTCTGTGGCAAGCAGCTGCTTGAAGGGGTATTTATTTTATTTTTTTTTATACTTTTATACGCTTCTGGATTATAGGACTACCTAGGCTGACGTCATGATTTGGTCCACGGGCCTCTGTTATAGGAGGTGTTGGTTTGCTTTCTCCTCTTATGTACTCAACAAAGCTTCCCCCAAAGAGTTGGAGACCCCAAACTTTGGATGAACTTTCTCTTCATTCAGAGGAAGATTTTAAGGCTATATGAAAACCCGTTGGTATCAATCAAATGCTGTGTAGACCGGCTTGAATTTTTCGAAATTCCCAGACATAACATTTGCGGTTAAAAAATGTTGTGCCCTCCGATTTAATATTAACGGTTATGGACATTAATTGTTGTCACCCACAAATTTATAAAAAGAATAAATTCAATTATTTTCCTTCTGCTTCCCTGTGAGAAAGCCATTGTTTTAGAAATAATGGGTAAATTTATACTTTTAAGTCAGGGTTGGGTTGTTTTAACCTCTGAGCGGCACTTTTTTGCACACCATGGGCTAAATGGCCAGGTCACATGGACCCCGAAGGCTCAGAGAAGATTGGGGGAGGGACCCACTGAAATAGCTGTTGGGAGACAGATGGTAGCCTCCAGTCAAGGCCATCCAGCGTGTTCTTTAACGTGCACAGGGTATGGCTCTCCCGCACACGGGGCCACGGCTTAACGTCCCATCCGACGGACGGCGGTCTTTCCAAGCCCATCGGTGTCCCCTACTGACCGTGGGCAGGGCGGGGGAATTTTGCGGAGATAAATTTCAACGCTGACCCAGCTGGGACTCGAACCTTGGAACTACAGATTACGAGCCAGGCGCGCTACCGACTGAGCCAACCCCCGCCCCACTTTTAAGTCAGGACCTGGAATAGAAGCACGAGAGGGACACGAGCGTTTTCGTGGAAGCGTTCGAACTGCCAGTGCGCCGTAAAGATGATGAATAGCTAAGCAAGACCTCAATGGAAAGACGTTGTTTAACTTGTAGATCAACTGTCGCATAATCGGCAGGTACCAAATTCGAGTCTAGGAGGAACGGTTTTTTTTTCGTACATTTTTTATTACTAGGCTGCACAAATGTAAGTTTCTGTATTTGCAATTTGATTAAGATCTTTATTTTATTTCATCGTTGTATGTACAGTCGCTCAAAAAAGTATGCAAACACTATGGCTGATTACAGAATTCAGAAAAAATATCTGGCAGCGATTTTTTTAGAAATTAGCGATCTGGCAACCTTCGTGTCACGTGACACGATTGCCAGATCACTAATTTCTAAAAAATCGCTGCCAGATAATATTTCTGAATTCTGTAATCAGCCATAGTGTTTGGATACTTTTTTGAGCGACTGTAGGTGGTCATATTATTTTGATACTAGATCGTGTGGACTCACTCACATAAATATTGAGCGTGTGCAGTTACTGTTCACAGCAAACTAGAGCGTGTGCAGTAACTGCACACGCTCCAGTTTGCTGTGAACGGTAACTGGAGCGTGTACAGTTGCTGTACACGCTCCAGATATTTTTCCTGAATTCTGTAATCACGTGACACGAAGGTTGCCAGATCACTAATTTCTAAAAAAATCGCTGCCAGATATTTTTTCTGAATTCTGTAATCAGCCATAGTGTTCGGATACTTTTTGAGCGACTGTACATTGGAAAGAAAATACAGGCTGTCCCTGTTTAACGTGGAAGATGCGATCTGGGGAGACCAGCGTTGAACGGGGTATTTCCTTACGTGTGGTTTTTTTTTACATATCCTATTGATATTTCTTTCTTTCTATTTAAATGGCTGTTTTATTTTAAGAAAAAATTATAACTTACGGTTTTTATTAAAAATTACGTAAAGGGAGATTTTGCTTTTCATTCTTGGAGTAATTGTTGTGCTTCAACAGTTTTTATTCTCTTCTGAATAAAAAAAAAATGTCACTATACTCTGTTTCACATAAAGAATGAAGCGGCGAGTTCCCCACAAAGAGGGGCGGGGGTGGCTCAGTCGGTAGCGCGCCAGGCTCGTAATCTGTAGTTCCCAGGTTCGAGTCCCAGCTGGGTCAGCGTTGAGATTTATCTCCGCAAAATTTCCTGCCCTGCCCACGGTCAGTAGGGGACACCGATGGGCTTGGAAAGGCCGCCGTCCGTCGGATGGGACGTTAAGCCGTGGCCCGTGTGCGGGAGAGCCATACCCTGTGCACGTTAAATAACACGCCGGATGGCCTTGACGGGAGGGCTACCATCTGTCTCCCAACAGCTGTTCCAGTGGTTCCCTCCCCCAACCTTCTCTAAGCCTTCGGGGTCCATGTGACCTGGCCATTTAGCCCATGGTGTGCAAAAAAGTGGCCGCTCAGGGGTAAAACAACCCAACCCCACAAAGAGTTTTTTTTAATTCAATCGTAGCTTATTACGCTTAACCACGAAAGCCAATGAAAAGCAAGCATCTACGCCTGGAAATGTATCAATCCTGAAACTCGTTTTAGGAAGCTTCAACGGCAAATGCTGATTGTGGTCGAGACTCTTCACTTAAAGCAGCTAGGAACCTGGAATTTTGGCACAAGAGTTGGATGAGAATGTACAGCGCAAGATATAAACTCGATAAATTGAATAGGTGGTTAGAAATCGCAGTCGAAACGGATTGTTGTTGGTTGTTTTACCTCTGAGCGGCACTTTTTTGCACACCATGGGCTAAATGGCCAGGTCACATGGACCCCGAAGGCTCAGAGAAGGTTGGGGGAGGGGACCCACTGGAACAGCTGTTGGGAGACAGATGGTAGCCTCCCGTCAAGGCCATCCAGCGTGTTCTTTAACGTGCACAGGGTATGGCTCTCCCGCACACGGGGCCACGGCTTAACGTCCCATCGACGGACGGCGGCCTTTCCAAGCCCATCGGTGTCCCCTACTGACCGTGGGCAGGGCGGGGAATTTGCGGAGATAAATCTCAACGCTGACCCAGCTGGGACTTGAACCTGGGAACTACAGATTACGAGCCTAGCGCGCTACCGACTGAGCCACCCCCGTCCCGTCGAAACGGAAATAACACTTTCGATAATTTCCGTAGAGAAGAAGATACGATCTCTGAGAACGCGCGATGACGTCAGCAACGACCTGAGCAACACCAGACAATTCTTTTAGTCGCTAATATTAAAAAATTGAAAAAAAATACCCCCTCAAGCAGCTGCTTGCCACAGAGGTCTGACAGGAGTCTGTCAGTTTATATGCCATAGTAGAAGATCTGACAGGATGGCAGGACCTCAGCAGAAAAACGACACAAACAGCCATGCCTTACCCGGGGCTCGAACCCAGGTCCCTTAGATCAGTAGCCAAGCGCGCTAACCACTCGGCCATAATATTAGGGTGAAATAAATTACGATTCATTTTGTACTTTGCAATATATCGAAATTAAAAACGTCATTTTTAATTGCTTACCTCCATAAATTATACATAATAATAATATACATTAGAAAAAGGACTTATTTCTCACATAAGGTGTGGAACTATTTGTTGTAGCAGAATTACATCTGCGGATTGTTCTTGCAAGAACACGTGTGGGTGTGGCTTCTTAGCATTAGTTAATTACTTTCTTTGATCATCAGATTTACCATTCCATATAATCATATAGCCGTCCCATGGCAGAGTGGTTAGCGCGCTTGGCTACTGATCAAAGGGACCTGGGTTCAAGTCCCGGGTTAAGGCAAGTATATGTGTGTCGTTTTTCTGGTGAGATCCTGCCATCCTCTCAGACCTTCTACTATGGCATGTAAACTGACAGGCTCCTGTCAGACCTCTGTGGCAAGCAGCTGCTTGAGGTGGTATTTATTTATTTATTATAATTAGATTACTTAGTTTTTGTGTGTTTCACATCGATAAAAGATATTTACCAACCAAATCCCACGAAATAAAAAATCTTGAATGAAGGATTTCACATCTGACAGATTCACTTCTGCTGTGACATTATATTTTTGGTGGCTTAACCCGACTGACGAATTCATATAAAACGAGAATTCATCACTGTACGAATCTACAATTTACTGATGTCATAAAGGCGGGGTAGCTCAGTCGGTAGCGTGCCAGACTTATAATCTGTAGTTCCCAGGTTCGAGTTCCATCTAGGCAAGTGTTGAGATTTTTCTCCGCAAAATTCACCATCCTGCCACAGTCAGTATGGGACACCGATGGACGTAGAAAAGCCGCTCTCCGTCGGAAGGGACGTTAAGCCATGGCTCCGTGTACACGTTAAAGCACACGCTGGATGATCTTGACGGGAGGTATCATCTGTCTCCTAACGCTGTCCAGTGGTCTTCCTCCAAACCTTCTCTTAGCCCCCTTGGTCTCATCTAAAGAGTATGTGCGCGTTTCTTTTTATCACTTACGTTTTCATCTTACGTTTTCATCTGTTCATCTCTGGAATCATATGGGGGCGGGGGTGGCTCAGTCGGAAGCGCGCCAGGCTCGTAATCTGTAGTTCCCAGGTTTGAGTCGCAGCTGAGTCAGCGTTGAGATTTATCTCCGCAAAACTCCCCGCCCTGCCCACTGTCAGTAGGGGACACCGATGGGCTTGAAAAGGCCGCCGTCCGTCGAATGGGACGTTAAGCCATGGGCCCGTGTGTGTGAGAGCCGTACCCAGTGCACGTTAAAGAACACGCTGGATGGCCTTGACGGGAGGCTACCATCTGTCTCCCAACAGCTGTTCCAGTGGGTCCCCTCCCCCAACTTTCTCTGAGCCTTCGCGATCCATGTGACCTGGCCATTTAGCCCATGGTGTGCAAAAAAGTGCCACTCAGAGGTAAAACAACCCAACTCAACTGGAATCTTATACATATATGTACTTCTCTATTTCTCAACACCGCTGAGCTTCAGCAGAAGAATTCTGTTGTGACAGAAAGAAAAGCTGGTTCTCATTACAGCTTTAATTAATCGCAATGTAATTCCTGATCGGCGTCTCTGGAATCTTGCTACATAATAACAAGAAAAGAGCTTTCGTAAGAAAACGCAATTACAAACGAAAGAAAAGTTGCAGTAACTGCGCAATTAAGCGCGTTTTTCTCGTGCATTCAAATAGGATGGGTTTCAAATTAAGGTCAGAAATGCAACTACCTGCTTCTGTTGCGTTAGGATGATGACAAGGTGGGCTGCTGAAACATTAAACTACCGCAATGCTTAATTTAAAATAAGGCAATAATTTTAAGCAGGGCTGTCCAACTTCTCTAAGACCGCGGGCCATTTTTTCTTTCGCCAATATTTTGCGGACCATTTTTCCTTTCGCCGACGTTTCGTGGACCAAAAAAAAAGAATAGGACAGGATAGGTAATTGAAAAGTCAGTTCATGTCGCCTCAAAAAGTTATTTTATTTATATGAAAAATAATAAGTAATAATAAACCAATATAAATTTTCTAAACCTTATCAAATATTTAATAAATTTAATGGGAGCATTGTGGCTGCAGTTGTTGGGCAATAAGAATAGAATGAGTAAGTTGAAATAATGCAATGGTAATTGCAAATAGAATGAGTAAGTTGAAGATTGCATATCACGTAAAGTAATATAAGTTGACAAAAAATTATAAGGTGGATTACAGATATTTATTTAAAATTTCAAGTAAAAACTTGATTTTGTTCGCGGGTTGCAAAAATCCTTGTGCTGATTTTAAGCATTAGAAAAAAAAAATAGTTGAAATGGAAACTATTTAAAATTTTGTTGGATTGTTTTACCACTCAGCGGCACTTTTTTGCACACAGTGGCCTAAATGGCCAGGTCAGAAGAACCCTGAATTGCTCAGAGAATGTTGGGAGAGGGGACCCATTGAAATTAGACAGCTGTTAGGAAACAGGCTCCCGTGAAGGCCATCCAGCGTTTCTTTAACGTGCACAGGGTATGGCTCTCACACACACAGCCACAGTTTAACGTCCCATCCGACGGACGGCAGCCTTTCCTAGCCTATCGGTGTCCCCCACTGACCGAGAGCAGTGCGGGGATTTTTGCGTAGATAATTCTCAACGCTATCCCAAGTGGAACTTGCACATGGGAACTGGAGATTATGAGCCTGGCGCACTACCGACTGAGCCACCCCTATCACCGAGAGGGCATGAGGATGGGATTTCTGACCAAAATGTCCTTTATCCCAAATACAGATAATATATGAGAAATCATGTTAATCAGCGAGTTCTTTAACGTGCACAGGGTATGACTCTCCCGTACACAGAGTCACGGTTTTACGTCCCATCCGACGAACGGCGTCCTTTTCAAAATCATCAGTGTCTCCTACTGGCCGAGGGTAGTGCGAAGAGTTTTGCGGAGATAAATCTCAACGCTGGCCCAGGTGAGATTGGAAAAGGACCTGCAGATTACAAGCCCGGCGCGCTACCGATTGAGCCATTACCACCCCGAAAATTTTGTAAAAACAGATTTGCGGTTATCTGTCATTCGACATTAGCCGACTCTTTAAGAGCATTTTTCTGTAAACAATACTTTTTTTTATATAATAAACTTAATTTTTTGTACAGTGAATAATTTTGAAAGAAAGTTATTGTGAAGATGTTAATTTCGTTTACGAAGAGACCCGAATGTACAAAAAATAAAGGGGGGGGGAGTTGGTTTGTTTTACCTCTGAGCGGCACTTTTTTGCCCACCATGGACTAAATGGCCAGGTCGCAAGAACCCCGAAGGCTCAGAGAATGTTGGGGGAGGGACCCACTGGAGCAGCTTTTGGGAGACAGATGGTAGCCTCCCGTCAAGGATATCCAGCGTGTTTTTTAACGTGCACAGGGTATGGCTCTCCCGCACAGGGGGTCACGGCTTAACGTGCCATCCTACGGTCGGCGGCCTTTCCAAGCCCACGACCGTAGGACCGTGCCTACTGACCGTGGGCAGGGCGGGGAAATTTGCGGAGATAAATCTCAACGCTGACCCAGCTGGGACTCGAACCTGGGAACTACAGATTACGAGCCTGCGCGCTATCGACTGAGCGATTCCCACCCCGAAAATTTTGTAAAAACAGATTTGCGGTTATCTGTCATTCGTTCCATCCCACGGCTTTACGTTCCATCCCAAGGACGGCAGCCTTTCCAAGGTCATCGGTGTCCATTTTCTGACCGAGGGCAGGGTGTGGATTAGCGAAGATAAATCTCAACGTTGCTCCAGGTGTGTCTCAATCTGAGAACGATAGATTACGAGACTGGCGCCATACCGATTGAGTTGGGTTGTTTTACCTCTGAGAGCTGGGACGCGGGTGGCTCAGTCGGTAGTGCGCCAGGCTCGTAATCTGCAGTTCCCAGGTTCGAGTCCTGCCTGGGCCAGCATTGAGATTTATCACCGCAAAACTCCTCTCTCTTCCCTCGGTCAGTAGAGGATACCGATCGGCTTGGAAAGGCCGTCGTTTCTCGGATGGGACGTTAAACCGTGACTCCGTGTACGGGAGAGCCATACCCTGTGCATGTTACAAAACACAGGAGCTGGATGGTCTTGACGGGAGGCTACTATGTGTTTCCCAACAGTTGTCCAGTGATTCCCCTACCCCCAACCTTCTCTGAGCCCTCGGGGTCCTTATTACTTGTCCATTTAGCCCATTGTGTGCAAAAAAGTGCCACTCAGGAGTAAAACAACCCAACCCTGTGAGAGCCACTTTTTTCGCACAATGGGCTAAACTGCCAGGTCATATGGATCCCGAAGGCTCAGAGAAGGTTGGGGGAGGGGACCCACTGGAACAGCTGTTGGGAGACAGATGATAGCCTCCCTTCAAGGCCATAAAGTATTCTTTAACGTGCACAGGGTATGGCTCTCCTGCACACGGGGCCACGGCTTAACGTACCATTCGACGGGCGGCGGCCTTTCCAAGCCCATCGGTGTCCCCTACTGACCGTGGGCAGGGCGGGGAATTTTGCGGAGATAAATCTCAACGCTGACCCAGCTGGGACTCGAACCTGGGAACTGCAGATTACGAGCCTGGAGCGTCAACGACTGAACCCACCCTCGTCTGCATCACTGCAGGAAGAGCAAACGAGAAGAATGTGATTTGAAGCTGCAACACGACATCAAAATCATTGTAAGAGAAAAAAAATGTACTTAGAAAGGTCAATACAAGCAGGATCTAGCGGCTAAAAGAAATTGTGACAAAACAATCCCTGAAAAAAAAAGCGAAAAATCTCCTGACAAAAAAAAATGGCCGAAAATTGCGATTTGAGAAAAAAAAATCAAAGAAACTAACCTAGAGGATAAAAGAAAAAAAATACGAATAAAAAACTAATTCGAACGAGCAACAGAGAGTAAAGGAAGAAGATTCTCCCTGATCCCAGGTAAGGGGGAGGGGGGGTGTAACGGAAATGGCCCAGCCAGCAGCCACCCTGCGAAAGGCAGCCAATGAGTTGGCTTCGGTAGCCAGGGCTCGCTGTGGGATGCCGGTGGCAGTGGCATAGGTGGTGACAGCAGTCTTTCTCTGGTGGCAGGAAACACTACGCAGCTGTGTCACCTGCACGAGGTCAGCGCCACAGTCTGCATCAGATCGGGGTCACTTGGCCCACGTAACCATGGATACCTGTACTCGCGTGGGATGGTCCACTCAGTCAGAACAGGGTGGGAAGCTTAGTCAGGTAAGAGGGCAAACACCTGAGAACAGGACTGTGCAATGAGAAAAAGTTTCAAGTGGATGCTTGGAGCTGTAGAAACAAATATACTTTAGAAATTGGGTGACGTAAAGAATTGTATTTGCTGTTTGGTGTTTGCTTCGCAATGTAATGGAGTATTATAATCCTTACATTTCAATAGTATATATCAGTCACAAGTTTTGCATGGACTATCTAGCAGAATCATTGGCATTTTTAAAGCTTTTTCTGCTCACAAATTCGTTGGTCAGCAAAAATGGAGTCTTAGGGTTCGATTGGTTTGTTTTACCTCTGAGCGGCACTTTTTTGCACACCATGGGCTAAATGGCCAGGTCACATGGACCCCGAAGGCTCAGAGAAGGTTGGGGGAGGGGACCCACTGGAACAGCTGTTGGGAGACAGATGATAGCCTCCCTTCAAGGCCATCCAGCGTGTTCTTTAACGTGCACAGGGTATGGCTCTCCCGCACACGGGACCACGGCTTAACGTCCCATTCGACGGACGGCGGTCTTTCCAAGCCCATCGGTGTCCCCTACTGACCGCGGGCAGGGCGGAGAATTTTGCGGAGATAAATCTCAACGCAGACCCAGCTGAGACTCGAACCTGAAAACTGCAGATTACGAGCCTGGCGCGCTACCGACTGAGCCACCCCCGCCCTATGGAGTCTTAGAGTAGAATTACTAAAGAATAAGATACTAAGGGTAAAATTATTATTTAACTATTAAACAACATATCAAAGGTATGAAATAAGATTTTTATAAAACTCACAAACGAGCTTTACTGTAGTGGTATGTTTTGTTCATGTAATGTGCAGGACAATGCTACTGTAATGAAAAGAAAATGGAAGAGAAAAAATGCCTTATATCAGTGGTTCTCAACCTTTTATTCTTCAGGTGTATGTAATTGGCATACCCTTTGTATAGATAGATAAAACTATAGTTATAGTATAATAACGGGACTAAAAGAAAACATATATATATATACATACACATTAAATTTTGTATTCATAAATTACATGTATTGAATAAACACAAAAAATGACATTTTTGCACAGCAGTGTTGCCAACTTAGCGACTTTGTTACTAGATCTAGCGACTTTTGAGCTATCACGGCGTTACCCCAAAAATTTTACCGCCTACCCCACGTTGAGAACCCCTAATCTAGAGGATACTTCTCAAGAAGCCATTGGGGCCTGGGTTGCCTCTGTCGGCAGCGCGTCAGGCTCAGTAATCTGCATTTCGCAAGTTCGAGTCCCAACTGTGCAAGGGAGCGTTGAGATTTATTTCCGCAAAACCCGTACTTGTCGTCGGTGAGAAAGGGGACACCGATGGGCTTGGAAAGACAGACATCGGTAGGATGGGTCGTCCAGTGGGTCTCCTCCCCCAACCATCTGTGAGCCCTTGGGAGCCTTCTGACCTGGCCATTTAGCCCATTGTGCGCAAAAAAAGTCGCTCAGAGGTAAAACAACCCAACCCTGTCAGACGTCAGCCAATCACTCTCAATAGTCTTCATATAAGATATTCAGAAATCGTCTTTCAGTATACATCAAACAGGACTTTGCATAATTACACAATAGAATGCAGAACTGTACAAGGAATACAGATTTATCTATTCCTATCCCCTTTGACTGTATTTAAAGCGATTTTCACGTTAACTAAGATAAAAAGAATTACACATTTTCCTCATCTCCTCTTTATGCAATTCAAGTTTCATATCGCTTGATTCAGGAAGGAAGTGAGTAAATGTGATTACAAAATAAGGCTAAAGTCTCATTGTGCTTAGTTCAAGAGGATATCACGGTTTTTGACTGAAACGTATTCGCTTGAGGAAAATGATAATACTGCTGTAAGAGGATATCTGCGGAAACAATAGGTTTGAAACCATAGGTTTATGGCCGAAAACATCACCTGAAACAATATCCCCAGTTGGGTTCTTTGGGCAATGGGCTAAACAGCGAGATCGGCCAAAGGCTTATATCCGCCATACGCCCCCCCCCCCCCCCAGGGCGGGGGTGGCTCAGTCGGTAGCGCGCCAGGCTCGTAATCTGTAGTTCCCAGGTTCGAGTCCCAGCTGGGTCAGCGTTGAGATTTATCTCCGCAAAATTCCCCGCCCTGCCCACGGTCAGAAGGGGACACCGATGGGCTTGGAAAGGCCGCCGTCCGTCGGATGGGACGTTAAGCCTTGGCCCCGTGTGCGGGAGAGACATACCCTGTGCACGTTAAAGAACACGCTGGATGGCCTTGACGGGGGGCTACCATCTGTCTCCCAACAGCTGTTCCAGTGGGTCCCCTCCCCCAACCTTCTCTGAGCCTTCGGGGTCCATGTGACCTGGCCATTTAGCCCATGGTGTACAAAAAAGTGCCGCTCAGAGGTAAAACAACCCAAAGCTCCCCCCCCCCCCCGACATCTGTCAGAAAGAGGACACCGATGGGTTTGGAAAGCCTGCCGTCTGTCGGATGAGACGTTAAGCCGTGGCCTCGTGTGCAGGAGAGCCATACCCTGTGCACGTTAAAGAACACCTGGATGGCCTTGACGGGAGGCTACCATTTGCCTCCCAACAGTTGTCCAGTGGATCCTCTCCCCTAACCTTCTCTGAGCCCACAGGGTCCTTATGACTTGGCCATTTAATCAAGTGTATACAAAAAAAGTTCTGCTCAGAGGTAAAACAAACCAAACAAATCGTTTCTATGTGTCTCACGAATAAGTAATGAAGTTCTCATCGAATTTGGATTAATTTGATAGCATTGAAGCGAATTCTCCCAAGCTTGCAAGCTTCATTGATTGGTTACTGCTAAAGTGGCCCCTGTAAGGCAAATTGCGAACTTTTTCGCCGTTCGTGTATTCACGAAAATATTTATTCAGGGATACAAAAACAGTGCAGTACTACTAGGAAAAAATTTGTGGAAAATTGTCCTCAAAATAAACAAAAAAGTTACACCTCTTACTTCAACAGTGTCTGGGGGACTCCACGAAGAATGCGACGATTTCGGCCGTAAATTCAACTCCTACTCACCTCTTGGTGTTGAAGACTTTGGAAAGGTGGAAATATGTCTACTTGCACTTTCGTCGTAACAATAAGTTGGATTGTTTCACCTCTGAGCGACAGTTTTTGCACACAATGCTCTAAATGGCCATGCCAAAAAAAAACGGCGAGGGCTCAGAAATGTGATTAAAGGGAAGCTGTTGGAAGACAGATAGTAACCTCCTGCATGGTTGGTAAAACAACCCAACCGTAGGAGATATTTTTCTACTCTTTCGTGTTTATATTCCCCTACTGTTGCTATCTTCGGTCCCTCTGTTTCTTATACATTTCTTTTGCCTGTCTGTCTTGCTTCTTTAGTTCTCTAAAAGGTTCATTTTCCCCAAATTCGGATTGATCGCACAATTTCCTTGCGATTGGCTTCTCATTTCACTTCATTGAACATTTTAGGGGTAAACTTTCTTTGCACAAAGCCGCAGGATATCTGTAACTCAGTTGAACAGTAGTACTTCTCCACTGTGGGGAAGAAAGGGTCGAACCGCAAGGGTTGACCTTGACCCCGGAGGGTCGGTAGATCTCCAGGCAAACAAGAAATAGGCTGTTGCTCAACATTTTCTCTAATTTGCTCCATCAGTTGAAGAGATATAAAGAATGCTTTTCACTTTAACATTTAATAAAGAAACATGAAGAGATGCATCTCCACATATCTTCATCACATGAAGATACATGAAGAACTATATAGTGACACAATTTATTAAAACGTTTTGTAAAGTTAAAGCATTTATGAAAAAACATTTGTCTTCATAAATGTCACATTTTATTCTCTCATGAGTTGGGTTGTTTTACCTCTGAGCGGTACTTTTTTGCACACCATGGGCTAAGTGGCCAGGGCACAAGGACCCCGAAGTCTCAGAGAAGGTTGGGGGAGGGGACCCACTGGAACAGCTGTTGGGAGACAGATGATAGACTCCCGTCAAGTCCATCCAGCGTGTTCTTTAACGTGCACAGGGTATGTCTCTCCCGCACACGGAGCCACGGCTTAACGTCCCATCCGACGGACGGCGGCTTTTCCAAGCCCATCGGTGTCCCCTACTGACCGTGGGCAGCGCGGGGAAATTTTGCGGAGATAAATCTCAACGCTGACCCAGCTGGGACTCGAACCTGGGAACTGCAGATTACGAGCCTTGCGCGCTACCGACTGAGCCACCCCCGCCCCATTCTCTCATGAAGAATAAGTTCACTTCTTTCACACGAAGTTCAACCGTCATTTCTCCTTCTCGTTTAAATTATTTCTCCAGTTTTTTCCTCGAATTGATCTTTTTTGAAACATTCACTTCATTATTATCTTCATGAAAAAGAATACTGAACATAAATTTATTTTAAAATATATTTTGTTCTTCTCGAGAAAATTTTTGACTTTTGTCTCGAAATAAATAAATAAAATAAATAAATACTAATTTCAAAATAAACTGAAATTAAATCTTTTGTCAAGGTACTATAATATTTTGAAGGAGTCGGGGTGCACAGATATCCCTGGAGAATTCAATTTTCTGATTGATTGATTGAATTACTTCTCCTTTTTTATAATTACCATGGCTTTAATCTGTAGTTACCAGGTTCGAGTCCCAGCTGGATGAGCGTTGAGATTTATCTCCACAAAATTCCCTGCCCTTCCCACGGTCAGTAGGGGACACCGATGGGCTTGGAAAGGCCGCCGTCCGTCAGATGGGACGTTAAGCCGAGGTCCCGTGTGCATAGGAGCCAAACCCTGTGCACGTTAAAGAACACGCTGGATGGCCTTGACGGGAGGCTACCATCTGTCTCCCAACAGTTGTTCCAGTGGGTTCCCTCCCCCAACCTTCTCTGAGCCTTCGGGGTCCTTGTGACCTGGTCAGTTAGCCCATGGTGTGCAAAAAAAGTGCCGCTCAGAGGTAAAACCCAACGCAACCATGGCTTTACCAGCTTGCCTTTTTTTTCATTTCCGTAAAACATTCCTTAGATATTAAGGGTCCTTTGGGATCAGTGCTCCGTTCTGTCATATAATGATCTTTGGACTCGCGCTATGAGGCCAGTATGAGAGTCGAACTCATATCTTACTAGAAAATACAGTTACATATACTACGTGATATAAGTTTTAATGGTTCGCAATCAGTTGTCTATAACACCAAACTGAGAAGTGAAAAGAACATTGGGCTAAATGACCAGGTCAAAAGGACCACAAAGGCTCAGAGTAGGTTTAGCAAGGAGATCCACTGGAGGGTTATTAGAAGATATAAAGTCGGCCCCCGTTAAGGCATTCCAGTAGGTTTTTTAACGTGCACAGGGGATGGCTCTACTGAACATGGATCACGACGTAACGTCCTAGCCGACGAACGGCAGCTTTTCCAAGCTCATTGGTGTCCGCTTTCTCACCAAAGGCAGGATTGGGGTTAACGGAGATAAATCTAAACTTTGGGACTCGAACCTGGGAACTATGAGCTTGGCGCGCTACAGACGTATGTTTTCTAACAGTATAAATTGAAACAAATTAAAGATTTGGAAAATGTAAATAGTAATATTTTGATACTACTAATTTATTCCTATAATAGTTTTTCATTTATCTGCGTTTTGAACAAAAAATTAAATTCCAATGTCCCCGTCGAAGAAATTTGTTGCTCTCTATGTTAATGAATCTTCTTCTACCACCTAATAATGTCTAGTTTACACTGTTTTGGATTACTGGAGCGAATTACTGGCTCAATGTTAACGTCGAACCAATCTATGCATGTATGAAAAATTAATGTTAAAAAGTCCCAACTTATTGGCGCTAGTTAAACTGCAGCTAGCAATCCAGTATAAACAAGCCTTAAATATAATTTTTCTAGCATGAATAGTTGCTTACAATATTCGTTTAAAGTTTTGTCATTTTCAAATCCCAAGCCCCTCAAAAGGTAGAAATTTAAGCTATTGCTACAGTCAAACCTCAAAATATCTCTTATAGCAAAAGATATAATATATAGTTTAAATTTAAGAAAGTGGCAACAGGGCGACAATAATGACAAAAATAACTCGTTCCTCTATAAAGAGAAACGAACTATATTTTTTATTCAGTGACAAAAATTAGTAAAAATTATTTCATATCATATAGAATTTTTTGAATTGACGATGCATTTACTACAAATCAGTCACGTTTTTGCGTTGCTATGGAAATAATTTCTGCCTGCCGAATGCGCCGAACAGGCAGGACATGCAACATTCGTCTGTTCTTTAGGAATCGCAGACGTTTTGTTAGTCTTCGTTGGTGTCTTCTGATTCCGAACGCAATGTTCGGAACCAGAAGTTTTCTTTTTTAAATAATACTTTAACTAAAGTCAGTATTTGATAGTGTCCTTGATTATAAAATAAGTAATTTTAGTATATGGTAGTATTAATTGGTGTAAATTAATCAACAGAAAGAAAATAAAAGTTTAATCCAGTGGGTAAGTTAAAATCTCATTCCACGACATTTGTTTCGAATATCTGGTAGAATTGTAAGCATTTGTTAAAGATAGATAGATAGATAATTTATTCTCAGAATATGCAGTACTTTACATTTACATGTTTTTTACCTTAGAACTGAAGTTATAATGAAATATATATTATGTTGTATTTCTCAGATACACAATTTTAAAGTATTACATTTTCTAATATATATACTTGTTTATACATAGTTTGTCCAATAAAAATCATATATTTATTCATACCATATATATGGAAAATTTTAATATTATATTTCATTAGTGTTTTATTATTTTACCTATATTTTTCAGTACAAGTCTGAGAAAAAATGCTGAGTCTTCCACGAGAGTAAAAACTCGCTTGTGGAAGAAATTTAACTGTTGTAATAAAATGAAAAGGCTGAGTTAAATGATAACCTACCCGGGGTATCATTCAACTCATTAAATTTCTTTTATTTTTTGCTTCAGTTTCACATTTCCTCACACTTTGCTAGCTTGATCAAAAAATTTAAGTAAATATTTAACTAATTTATAAGTTTGAAAATTATCATTTAGAATAAATGAAATAAAAAAAGTAAAATGACTTTACTGGGTAGAAAAACATAAAAAAAATATAAAAATCTATATTGAACTGTGCGTTAGTAAGTGGTTCAGTTGAGCACCTTAAGGGCAACTCAACATCAAATGAAATTTTATTACATTTAAATCTCTTTTATTTCTAAAACATGGTCTCAATATTTACCACATTCAAAATCCATTTTCTTAATTCCTTATAGAAAAAGTTATCATTTCTTATTCCTTTGATGTACTCTGGTAAGCAGTTAAAAAACTTTGGCGTCAAAGCTGTTGTATTTAAGAAATATGTGTGGTAATTACTGAAAATGCTGTGAAATATTTCCGAAAGCAAAGCCATCATATAGTTTTTCGTATATATGAAACCTTGTAATTAATTTTAAAATCGGGTAGTATTAATTGGTATAGGGTAAATCAACAGAAAGAAAATAAGCAGTTTAATCCAATGGTAAGTTAAAATCCCATTTCATAACATTTGTTTTGAACATCTGGTGAAATTGTAATATCTGTTTATAAAAATTAATTTACTCACAATTTACGAAAATAATACATTTTTAGACATTCACCTGAAGTTAAAATGATTGCATTTATTAATTACGTTATTGTGAGAAATGAAATTATAATATTGATTTACAGTAATCATAGTATGTCAAGCATTTGTTAAAGCTGTATTTTAGGGATATGTGTGGTAATGACTGTTACTGAAAATTCTGTGAAATAGTTCTAAAAGCAAAGCCATCATATAGGTTTTCGTATATCTATGCAATTAACGATACTGTGTTTTAAATTTCATAAAAATTTTTATACATTTATCGATAGCACAGATCTAAGGGACCTGGGTTCGAGCCCCGGGTAGGGCATGGTTGTGTGTGTTGATTCTCTGCTGAGGTCCTGCCATCCTCACAGACTACTATACACCTCACAGATACTATGGCATATAAACTGACAGGCTCTTGTCAGACCTCTGTGGCAAGCAGCTGTTGAGGGGGTATTTATTATATTATTATATATTCGAATTGCATCAGTTTGTCTCCGAAAATAGGTTTCAAACAAAAAACGTTTTGATAAACCAGATTTTCGAAACAAACGTTGTGTTGGGTTGTTTTACCTCTGAGCGGCACTTTTTTTGCACACCATGGGCTAAATGGCCAGGTCACATGGACCCCGAAGGCTCAGAGAAGGTTGGGGGAGGGGACCCACTGGAACAGCTGTTGGGAGACAGATGGTAGCCTCCCGTCAAGGCCATCCAGCGTGTTCTTTAACGTGCACAGGGTATGGCTCTCTCGCACACGGGGCCACGGCTTAACGTCCCATCCGACGGACGGCGGCCTTTCCAAGCCCATTGGTGTCCCCTACTGACCGTGGGTAGGGCGGGGAATTTTGCGGAGATAAATCTCAACGCTGACCCAGCTGGGACTCGAACCTGGGAACTACAGATTACGAGCCTGGCGCGTTACCGACTGAGCCACTCCCGCCCCCTAAGTTGGCAACACTGATTACAACTGTTGCTATACAGGATGTTTCCAAAAGGTCTTATAACAATTTGGGAGCGTGTTCTACTGCTGCGCATAGTGATGAAAATATTTCTTACGAACATTGGACCAGAAACGCTTCTCTTCCAAGTTGTAGCACATTTTGAGAGTGCAAGTAAGAAAGTCTGTGAAGTTAATTAGTTTTTATTTCAGCTATTACAGCACACTCGATGTAAGTGATCGATGAGAACAATTTGTAAGTCTACATCAGAGCATGTGTTCAAAATAGCCTCTTTGAGCAGCAATGCACGCCTCACAGCGTCTTCTCATCGACTGCCGAACACGTTCGAAAAAGTCCCTGAGTGTTCTTAATTCTCTGACAACCATCCACGATCAGTTCGGGGAGTTTTGGATTGGATTGTTTTACCTCTGAGCGGCACTTTTTTGCACACCATGGGCTAAATGGCCGGTCACATGTACCCCGAAGGCTCAGAGAAGGTTGAGGGAGGGGACCCACTGGAATAGTTGTTGGGAGACAGATGGTAGCCTCCCGTCAAGGCCATCCAGCGTGTTCTTTAACGTGCACAGGTATGACTCTCCCGCACACGGGCCACGGCTTAACGTCCCATCCGACGGACGGCTGCCTTTCCAAGCCCATCGGTGTCCCCTACTGACCGTGGGCAGGGCGGGGAATTTTGCGGCTAGCTCGCCAGTCTCGTAAAACTGCAATTTCCAAGTTTGAGTCCCACCCATTGAGATTTATCTCTGTAAAATTCCCCACCTTGTCCTCGGTGAAAAAGGGGACACCGATGGGCTTGATGCGGACGTCGCCCGTCGGAGCTCCTCATCAAGCCGTGGCCCCCTGTGTGGGAGGCAAAACAACTCAACTCTATTCCCATCTCTTGTTAACTAAAGAGGCGGGGATGACTCAATCAGTTGAACTCCATGCTCGTAATCTGTAGTTCCCAGTCCTTATGACCTGGCAATTTAACTCATCGTGTCTTAAAAAGTGCCGCTCAGTGGTAAAAGAACCCAACCCTGTTTCTAAAATGGAATGACGTGAGTGCACACATATTTAGGCAGGGTCAAAAAGATCCCACCGACCACTTGTTCCATTTCAGTGAACCCTAATATCACTACATTGAAGCCAAAATGTGAGTGAAGAGAGATGTTAGCTGGGGAAGGAAGCTAATATCTCTGAAGCGTTGCCTATAAAAGAGAAGCTTGCCTTTTATGTTCGCCTATAACAGGGGAAAAGAAAGTATGACGTGCAAAATAAACACGTAAGGAAAACGAAGAGGTTGTATTTGATTTCACTGGTGATGCTGCTTTCGTAGTTCACTTCGGACGTTCCCTTTACTTGACCTCGCCGCCTTCCCCAGGGTTCTACGTCGTGTTCGCTCGACTGTAGAGAGCAATGAGTTAAAGTTACCTGCACTTTTTCTTTTGTCGAGTTCAGGTTTTTTTTTACTCGTTTTCAGAAATGAGCTATTTGTTTTCAATTTGTCGTCTATCCATCAGTAGACATTCAACTTTAAAGAGACAAAAATTTATTTTTGGGCTGGTTAAGTACTAACGAAATATTAGGATTCGCATTTTTAGAATCTCCCGATGGTTTTAATTTCTTCAGTTTTTACCCCTTCAGACCCTGTGTGCATTAAAGTATACATTACATTTTTTATGTTGTTTTTTTTAAACACAGGAAGCGGTGACTGCGTTCTTGCAACGTTAGCAAAGTGTTGACCAGTCGTTAGCATACAGGAATGGACTGGAATTCGGTGTCATCAATGGATATAGTAGAAACTGTACGTGTACAATAACATTGAAATTAATTTTGTCTGACACGCAACCAGAACTGTTTTGCTACATTTAACAGGTGTCCTTCATTGCTTGTGTTTATCATGACAAAGTGCACAGAAATCATTATTCTTTTATCTTCCTTTTTACTGCCTTCTGATGTTTTAAGAAATTCGCAAATTTTGGGACGGTTTCTACGTTATTATGGATTGATGTTAAACATAATTTTTATATATGCTTTTTTATTTGGTCAAAATTGAAGCATATGTAAATGGCAGCGTTTTTCTTCTATAAGTAAAAATTCTGGTTTGAAGGAGCTCGAAAATAGCGAAGTTTTAAAGGATAAAAAAATATTGTAAACGATCTCTTCAAGCATAGATATTTTGAATCGTTGGAGTGGAGTGTGGTACTCAATTGGTTTTTGATGTGGACGCCGCATTTAAAACTAGTTTTAGACCTGTGGTGTTAATCTTTGCAGAAAAAACATTTTCTCTCAAATGACAATCAAATTAAATTTTGATCAGGTTCGGGGCATAGAGCCTGTAAATGGTAGCTAGGCGTAAACTGGAAGGAGAGCTGTGTACCAATCCCTAGTGATGATGCACAGAACCGGCCAGGTCTAGCACCTAATGTCCGACCCCGCCTTCTCGTGGTGCAGGCCGTTAGTACCTTTCAAAAGAGATACTCTCTTTTGGAAGGGAACGGAAGGGGAGGGCTGCCAGTTCAGTATGGCCTGCTGATCTGGTCATCTACGGCCACTTTTTTCTTTTTTTTCAACCCTGCTGAGGAGTGGTCAACTTCACAGGGTCCTGGTGCTGACCATTTATACCTACTAGACTGGACTTGTTTATGGATTTGAGCTTGATTATGGATCC
Source organism: Ryuthela nishihirai (assembly GCA_038380435.1). NCBI lineage: Eukaryota > Metazoa > Arthropoda > Arachnida > Araneae > Heptathelidae > Ryuthela > Ryuthela nishihirai. Next base: position 19,619,785 of record JAWZYU010000002.1, on the reverse strand, counting down.
TGGACTTGCTGCACTGGTGGGCCTCTGTTGAGGGAGAGTCTGCCGCTGTGTTTTCTGTTTGCTTCTGGGTTGCCAGCTCTAAGTGAACAGAGGCATGGGATACCTTATATCAGCTGGTGGATAATCCTAATCAGAGGCCATCGCAGGTACCTGAACCTTACTTTGCTAGTTGGGCATCGTCAAGCCTAAACTGGAGTAATGCGTCTCAGGCAGGCCATGTGGCTCTTGAAAAAGTCCACTTGAAAAGGTGGTGCCTGAAGTTCCTACCAGCATCGGTGACTTCAGCCTTTAGCGGAGGAGGAACGGGTCTTTGCCCCATGCCTGCGATCAGGGGGCTGTTTGATATTGTTGGCCCTACCAATCTCAATAAACCTAATTTCTTTCAAAATCCTACTAATCATTTTCTTTCTGCAGGAACGTGGAACGTGAGGACATTACATAGAGATTATTCTCTTGATGTCCTCATGCAGGAATTCCAGTTCTATAACCTAGATATTCTTGGCTTGCAAGAGACCAGATGGACAGGTAAAGGTGAGATACTTAAAAATAACTTTAAATTTCTCTTTACAGGGAGGGAGGATGGAAAGCATCACCAAGGCGTGGGTCTGCTGCTCAGCAGACATGCTAGTGATGCTCTTCTAGGATATGAGTGCATTAATGAAAGGTTTCTTACAGCAAAATTTCAGACAAGCATTAAAAACTTGAATGTTATCTGCTGTTATGCCCCCACTGAGGATGCTGATGAGGATGAGAAGGATAGGTTTTACGGACAACTTCAGGACATTTTGAATTCTGTCAAGAAAGGAGATATTACCCTTGTTCTTGGTGACTTCAATGCCAAAGTTGGTACCGACTCTGACCTTTGGGGAGGAGTAATAGGTCCTTTTGGTATTGGTAGCTGCAATGGCAATGGGCAACGTCTCCTACAGGTAAGTAAACTCAATGGTTTCAGAATAACTAACACATATTACAAACACCGCGACATACATAAATACACATGGGTTTCACCTGATGGGCTGCATAGGAATATGATTGATTATATATTAATTAACAGCAAATGGGCTAGTTCTGTTAGAAATACCAGGGCATATAGGGGAGCTGAAATTGGATCTGACCATTACCTTGTTAAAAGTGTCTTGCAACTTAAACTTAAAAAGGGTTGTGCTAGAGTTAAAAAATTTACCTTTAATACTGAAGCTCTGAATGACCCAGTTATAGCTAAAGCTTACCATGATAGGTTACTTAGTCATTATGACGGTCATGGTTTGCTTAATACCGAAGTTGAGGAAGAATGGGGCCATTTTAAACAAGCTTTTTTGGAAACTAACAGTACTCTTTTAGGAAAAAAGGAGCAGAGGAGGCAGAATTATTTAAGTGACAAGGCAATTGAGCTTATTTCAGAAAGAAGGAATTGCAGGAATGTCCTTAATCAGTACCCTACTAGTCCTAATAGAAAAGATTACAGAGAGCTTAATAAACGTGTAAAGGATCAGTTAGCTACTGATAAAAATCTTTGGCTTGATAGCTTGGCTGACAAAGCTGAGGAAGCGGTTAGGCAGCACAACAGCAGAGAGCTGTACCAGATAGTTAATGTTTTATGTGGTAGAAAACGGACAGGCATACAGGGATTGAAGGATAAACAAGGTAAGGTTATAGAAGGTGAGGATTCTCTCATGGCTAGGTGGGCTGAGCATTTCAGTGATGTTCTAAACAATGTGGTTAGTTCTACTCCCATTGTTTGTAATGATGATAGATGCATTGGCAGCTTTAATGTTGGCCCTATAACACAATCTGAAGTTAGTTTGGCTATCTCTAAACTGAAACTTCATAAATCCCCAGGGGTAGATGAAATTAGTACAGAAATGCTCAGAGCTGGGAATGTTTTGGTTATCACTTGGATGACTGAAATTTTGAATAACTTTTATGATAAAGGCATGGTTCCTAAAGATTTTACCAGAGCTATTATTATCCCTATTTTCAAAAAAGGTGATCGCAGTTCTTGTGATAACTATAGGGGTATCAGCCTACTCTCTGTTCCAGGTAAAGTTCTTTCCATGATTGTGCTTAATAGAATTAAGAATCTGGTTGACAGGCAATTGCGTGATGAGCAATGTGGATTCAGAAGTGGTAGGGGATGTGTAGATCAGATATTTTCACTTAGGCAGATTCTTGAGAAATGTTTAGAGTTTCAGAAACCTTTGGTTGCTAGCTTTGTTGATTTCAAAAAGGCTTTCGACTCTGTTGATCGTCATAATTTGTGGTTGATTGTGAGATCATATGGTATACCAGACAAGTTAGTTAACATAATGAAAGCTCTCTATAATAACACTGAGTCATGTGTGAGAGTTGGTAAGTCTTGTAGCAATTGGTTTAGCATTACTTCTGGTGTTCGACAAGGGTGCATTTTGTCTCCTTTTCTCTTTAGTTTGGTTGTTGATTATGTTATGCGAAATTCACTTCAAGGGAAAGCTTTTGGCCTTAAATGGGCTGGAGATACGAAAATTTCTGATTTAGATTATGCTGATGAATTAGCCCTTTTGGCAAATGATGTTGATGAGATGAACTCTTTCATTCGAACTGTTGATGAGACTGGGAGTACAGTAGGTTTGGTTATAAACAGAGAGAAAACTAAAGTGATGAAAATTGGTCAGGCAGGTTGTGATTCAGTTAATCTGAATGGTTGCAGTCTTGAGCAGGTGTCACAGTTTAATTATCTTGGGAGCTATGTAACTGATACTGGTGATGTGCGGCATGAGATTAACAGACGAATAGGTATTGCTCCGGGACTTTTAAGAATCTATGGAGATTGTGGAGAAATAGGCGTATACACCTAAAGACTAAAATTAGACTGTATAATAGTTTGGTTCTTTCTAGGGTTAGTTATGGTAGTGAAACTTGGACGCTGTGTAAACAAGATAACAGGAAACTAGATGCTTTTGATTCTAGATGCTTACGCAGTATCTTGGGTATTAGGTGGTTTAACTTTGTAACTAATGATGAGGTTAGGCAAAGGAGTCTGCAACCTCCTTTAAGCAGCATATTGTGCAGAGAGAGACTCCGCTGGTTTGGCCATGTTGCCCGTATGGATAATTATATATTGGCGAATAGGGTTATGAACAGTGTGCCTAGAGGCTTCAGAAGGAGGGGGAGACCTAGGATGCGGTGGGCAGACAATGTCAAACAGGACCTTGTTAGAATTGGTGTGCAGTGGCCGGATGCAGCAGATGTAGCTCAGGACAGATATGCTTGGAGAAGTAAACTGCGTGGTCTGGTTGGACCTCCGTAGCCCATGGCTGCTTGAGGATGATGATGATGATGATGATCGGGGCATAGCAAACGTCGTGGGCGTAATTCGCCATTATCATACTCTCTCCCTGCATGTTCAATGCAGTGTTTGGCTATAGTTCAGCAGAAATGGCGATTTTCATTAAACTTTCGGTAACGAGATTATGAGCAAGTTTCTAATAGCACACGTATTATATCCATTGATGACAAATACTGAGTCATTTCTTCTGTGACTTTATTTTCTTGGTGGCTTTTTTATAATGCGGCCGATGGATTCATATAAAACTAGATTTGTTGTTGGGTTGTTTTACCTCTGAGCGGCACTTTTTTGCACACCATGGGCTAAATGGCCAGGTCACATGGACCCCGAAGGCTCAGAGAAGGTTGGGGGAGGGGACCCACTGGAACAGCTGTTGGGAGACAGATGGTAGCCTCCCGTCAAGGCCATCCAGCGTGTTCTTTAACGTGCACAGGGTATGGCTCTCCCGCACACGGGGCCACGGCTTAACGTCCCATCCGACGGACGGCGGCCTTTCCAAGCCCATCGGTGTCCCCTACTGACCGTGGGCAGGGCGGGGAATTTTGCGGAGATAAATCTCAACGCTGACCCAGCTGGGACTCGAACCTGGGAACTACAGATTACGAGCCTGGCGCGCTACCGACTGAGCCACCCCGCCCCATATAAAACTAGAATTCATGACTGTACGAACACAAGCAATGTACGATTAAATACAAAATTTCAGTATTAGATTAAAAATAGACGGTGCATAATCCACGTCGCCATTGTTCAAAATGGCCGATGAAAATTGTGACCGTTAATATCCAGGGCAAGCAAGTAGTTTAATTAATTTATTTTTTGATTATTTCACGATAAATATTCAAAAGTACATACATTCACGACTCACGATTAAATATTTATAAAATATTAATATAATCTTATTAATACGAACGGTGCATATTCATTATCGCCGTTGTCAAAACTACGAATAGAAATGGTGAGTAAGCAGATTAGTAAATTTTTATGATATTCAAAAGTACAATTATGAATTCCCATTTCAAATGAATCAGCTGGTCGCATTATTAAAAAAGCCAAAAAATATAAGGTCACAGTGGGAGTGCATCAGTAAGAGTAACAGTTCCCAAAATTAACGAGTTATAAAAATGACGACCGTTACTACCCGGACATAATCTCGTCACCGAATGTTTTAGGAAAGTCGCCAATATCGCCCAATGGGGTGTTTGCGGAACCGTAGCCCAGTGCTTTAAAGAAAAATAGGAGTTGGAGTTGCCTCAGTTGGTAGCACTCCAGGCTTGTAATGTACAGTTCCCAAGTTCGAACCCCAAATGTGAGAGCGTTCAGATTTTTCTCAGATAAACCTTCATCCAGCCCTCAGTCATAAAGTTAACACCGCAGTGCTTGTAAAGGCAGCAGTCCGTCGGGTGGAACGTTTAGCTGTAGTTCTGTGCAGGGAAGTCATACCCTATGCACATTAAAAAAATACGCTGGATGGTGTTGACTGGTGGCATCCATTTCTTTCTTAACCATTGTCCAGTAGGTTCCCTTTCCCAACCTTCTCTGAGCTCTCGGGGACCTTGTGATCTTGCCATTTAGCCTATTGTGTGCAAAAAATGTCATTCAGAGGAAAAAGAAACCGAATTCAATTATGCATACGGCTCTGCGCCCATCAGAAAGACGGCAGCTTTTTCAAGCTGACCAATGTTCCCTTTCTCATCGAGGGCAAAGTGGGGGTGGCTCAGTTGGTAGCGCGCCAGGCTCGTAATCTTCAGTTCCCAGGTTCGAGTCCCAGGAATATATATATATATATAAGACAAGACCCACTAGTTCCGCCAAAAGGCACTACCAGTATAGGGAAATGCCATTTTCGCCACTAACTACAGTCGGGGGCAAGACAGTACCATATAGATACAGCTCATCCCCCATTACCTAATGGCGAGCACTACTATAGAAGGAAAGCTCATCCATCGGTCAAAACTTAAATTTAATCTATTCCCCGGTTAGCCACAAACAAGATCAACGTTGATACTTATCTCCGCAAAATTCACCGCCCTGCCCACGGTCAGTAGGGGACACCGATGGGCTTGGAAAAGCCGCTATCCGTCGGATGGGGACGTTAAGCCGTGGCTACGTGTGCGTAGGAGCCAAACCCTGTGCACGTTAATTGGATTGGATTGTTTTACCTCTGAGCGGCACTTTTTTGCACACAATGGGCTAAATGACCAGGTCACATGGACCCCGAAGGCTCAGAGAAGGTTGGGGGAGAGGACCCACTGGAACAGCTGTTGGGAGACACCTGGTAGCTTCCCATCAAGGCCATCCAGCGTGTTCTTTAACGTGCACAGGGTATGGCTCTCCCGCACACGGGGTCACGGCTTAACGTCCCATCCGACGGACGGCGGCCTTTTCAAGCCCATCGGTGTCCCCTACTGACCGTGGGCAGGGCGGTGTGCACGTTAAAGAAAACGCTGGAAGGCCATGACAGGAGGCTACCATCTGTCTCCCAACAGCTGTTCCAGTGGGTCCCCTCCCCCAACCTTCTCTGAGCCTTCAGGGTCCTTATGACCTGGCCATTTAGCCCATGGTGTGCAAAAAAAGTACCGCGCAGAGGTAAAACAACCCAACCCAGAAATTCTCGCACCCTGTTGCCTCGTCTGTTGGTTGTGTGTTTCTGCATTACGACCTTAGTTGCCAAGGCGCCATGAAACTTCAACCAACCAACCAACAGGCCCATCTGGCCATTGCTTGGTGACATGCTCCTGTGGGCAGGGTTATGTAACTTGACTAGGTAAGCGTAGTCTGTGTCCATGCATAGCGACAATCTCAAATGTTATTGTCTTCATCTTTTCCCGCCAAAGCGACTGTGACATAGGAAGTTGGATTGGGTGTTTTACATCTGAGCGCCGCTTTGCACACAGTTGGTTTAATGACCAGGTCACAAGGACCCCGAAGGTTCAGATAAGATTGAGAGAGGGGACGCACTGGAACAGCTGTTAGGAAACAGATGGTAGCCTCTCGTCAAGGCCATCTGTCGTGTTCTTTTAACGTGCACAAGGTATGTAAATAGGAAGTTATTGCTACCGGAAGCATTTATGGTTCATCAGAAAGAGTATCGTAAAAGTTTGAGCATTACACGATAGCGAGACACCTTTAATTGCTTAATCGAAGTGTTATCTTAAATGCTCGCTGTACCTTTAAAAAATATTAACTTCTCGGGCAGTTTATATCTTTCCCTTAAAAATATTTTGACACTGAGAAATTTGAACTAGAAGAGTACGTATCGCCTCTGGCGAATATGAGAAGCTCATTTTCAAAGGGAATAAAGTTTTTCATTTACCGACTTTTGCACCATCTAACAATGAAAATTCGAACTAATGGATGATTTGGAAAATTCAAATAGTATTATTTTATAAAAACAGAAAATCAGAAATTTTTTTTTTCTTTTGAAACAGAAAATTTGAATTCCTACCCTCTCGAGTTAAGAGAACAGCTCGTTACCGAGAGTGTAAATCTCTTCTTGACCCTAACATTCCACCACCGAATTTTCAGGGGCGGGGATGGCTCAGTCGGTAGCGCGCTAGGCTCGTAATTTGTAGTTCCCAGGTTCGAGTCCCAGCTGGGTCAGCGTTGAGATTTATCTCCGCAAAATTCCCCGCCCTGCCCACGGTCAGTAGGGGACACCGATGGGATTGGAAAGGCCGCCGTCCGTCGGATGGGACGTTAAGTCGTGGCTCCGTGTGCGGGAGAGAGCCATACCCTGTGCACGTTAAAGAACACGCTGGATGGCCTTGACGGGAGGCTACCATCTGTCTCTCAACTGCTGTTCCCGTGGGTCCCCTCCCCCAACCTTCTCTGAGCCTTCGGGGTCCGTGTGACCTGGCCATTTAGCCCATGGTGTGCAAAAAAGTGCCGCTCAGAGGTAAAACAACCCAAACAACAACCCGGAAAACACATCTACTATGTTCTTTAAACCTGCACATGGTATGGTTTTCTTAAACACGGAGCCATCCAAAGAACGGCGGTCTTTTCTAAGCCCATTAGTGTTTCTGTCGTTTAAGAATGTTTAGCGAAGAAAATTTCATTTCAGGTACAGTAAACCAGAGAGCATAACGTTACAAGCCTAGCACTCTGTCTACTAAGCTTAACCCTGCTCGACGGAGGACAGAAGTTTTTTATGCACCTATATCGATAAACACTTGTGCTTTAGTGTTCTACAGGTTAAAATAAGTATGACCATAAAAATGAGGAATGGAATTAAAGTATTGCACACTAGTTACGTTTAGTAAATTTTATCAATTTTTATTTTTTCTCATTTTATGATGGGTTTGACTGAACGTCACTTTTTTTCCACACAGTTTACTAAACGGCCAAGTCACAAGGTTTGGGTGTTGAGAGTTTTACCTCTGACCGGCACTTTTTTGCACATAATGGGTTCAATGGCCAGGCCACAAGAACCCCGAGTGCTCAGGATTGGGGAGGGGACCCACTGGACAGCTGTTAAGACACAGGTGGGAGCCTCCCGTCAAGGCCATCCAGCGTGTTCTTACATGCACAGGATATGACTCTCCTGCATACGGAACCAGGGTTTAACGTTCCATACCAAAGAGGACGACCTTTCCAAGCCGAATCTCCTTTCTCACCGAGGGCAGAGTTGGGTTGGGTTGCTTTACCTCTGAGCGGCACTTTTTTGCACACCATGGGCTAAGTGGCCAGGTCCCCGAAGTACAAGGACCCCGAAGTCTCAGAGAAGGTTGGGGGAGGGGACCCACTGGAACAGCTGTTGGGAGACAGATGGTTTGGGTTGTTTTACCTCTGAGCGGCACTTTTTTGCACACCATGGGCTAAATGGCCAGGTCACATGGACCCCGAAGGCTCAGAGAAGGTTGGGGGAGTGGACCCACTGGAACAGCTGTTGGGAGACAGATGGCTCTCCCGCACACGGGGCCACGGCTTAACGTCCCATCCGACGGACGGCGGCCTTTCCGAGCCCATCGGTGTCCCCTACTGACCGTGGGCAGGGCGGGGAATTTTGCGGAGATAAATCTTAACGCTGACCCAGTTGGGACTCGAACCTGAGAACTACAGATTACGAGCCATAACTTCCAGATTACTTCCAAACACCGATAAATCTCAATTCGAAATTGTCCCTCAATAGCTGCGATTTTATTCATCGATAAGTGCAAAGATTATGATGTGCTTTGTCACCTGCACTTGGTCTGATTACTCAAGAAACACTCCTCTTCTTCCTGACATGTGTGGGGGCGGGGTTGGCTCAGTCGGTAGCGCGCCAGGCTCGTAATCTGTAGTTCCGGTTCGAGTCCCAACTGGGTCAGCGTTGAGATTTATCTCCGCAAAATTCCCCGCCCTGCCCACGGTCAGTAGGGGACACCGATGGGCTTGGAAATGCCGCCGTCCGTCGGATGAAACGTTAATATGTGGCCCCATGTGCGGGAGAGCCATACCCTGTGCACGTTAAAGAACACGCTGGATGGCCTTGACGGGAGTCTACCATCTGTCTCCCAACAGCTGTTCCAGTGGGTCCCCTCCCTCAACCTTCTCTGAGCCTTCGGGGTCCATGTGACCTGGCCATTTATCCCATGGTGTGCAAAAAAGTGCCACTCAGAGGTAAAACAACCCAACCCAACCGTGACATGTGTCTTGAAACCAGACTCAGATGTAGCTAAGGATAACGATGGGAAGAGTGGTAAGGGGTGAGCAAGTGACTGGATAGAACCGAAATGAGTCGGAGTTCCGGCATAATATATTCCCCGCTTTTCAAATGGTCTTTAAGAAAATTATTTAATAATACGTGATATGGTGTATAAAATTTTATTTCGCCCCCGTTTCAGTTGTAATTTACCTGGTTTGGGTTGTTTTACCTCTGAGCGACACTTTTTTTACACACCATGGGCTAAATGGCGAGGTCACAAGGACACCGAAGGCTCAGAGAAGGTTGGGGGAGGGGACCCACTGAAACAGCTGTTGGGAGACAGATGGTAGCCTCCCGTCAAGGCCATTCAGCTTGCTCTTTATCGTGCAGGGTATAGCTCTCCCGCACACGTTACCACGGCTTAACGTTTCATCCGACAGACTGCGGCTTATCGGTGCCCTGTTTGTGATCGTGGGAGGGTGGGGAGTTTTGCGGAGATAAATCTCAACACTGACCCAGCTGGGACTCGAACCTGGGAACTGCAGATTACGAGCCTGGCGCGCTACCGACTGAGCTACCCGAGGGCAGAAAAGCAAGGTCGAATCTCCTTTTTCACCGAGGACAGGGTGGGGTTTAGCGGATGTTACACTAAATACAAAAAAGCATTTAATGAATTTGAAAGCTGGTAAAGCAGCCTATACATACGAAAGTAAAAAGCGGGCAATGACAAAAGCTGCAGAACAGAAACTTAGAATTAATAAGTCCTCATTCTGGCATGCTCCTCAATAAGAGTTGGGATATCTTATTATTATATAAGGAAATTTAAACATTGCCTCATTGCTCACGGATCTAAATCTTTTGACGTTAAAATTTAATTAAAGGTTCTATCTTCCCTTCAGCACACTTGTCTGGCAACTTTTTTCCCCCTCCGTTTTACCTTGAAAATCTTTGCGTCTTTTTCCTGGTTCCATATTTCTTTACGGACTTCCTCTTCACATTCCTTGCCCAAGTGACAAGTCTTCGTTCCTAATGTAGCTGCACTAAAGGTCTTTCTTTTTCTCCACTCTGTGGTCCCGGATTCTGGTTTTCTCCTGCCATTTATCACTTATTCATTATGATCATGGAAGCCAATAAAGAGCCACCTGTGTCACTGCTACGGTTTCGTCAACATGCTTCACCTTTTTTTATTTCTATCATTTTGCTTCCTGAGAATTTCTTTCTTGAACATCAATAGTACTGTTGATTCGGTAGAAGAATCAATCCCCCCCCCCCTCCTCCAGTATTTTTTAAGTAATGATAATCCACGCCCCTCTTGTTCACATCTAGTTCACGCCCCTCTTGTTCTCGTTGTTTAACCTCTCAGCGGCATTTTTTTTCACATAATATTCTAAATAGTCAGTTTGGTTATAAACAGAGAGAAAACTAAAGTGAAGAAAATTGGTCAGACAGGCAGTGATTCAGTTAATCTGAATGGTTGCAGTCTTGAGCAGGTGTCACAGTTTAATTATCTTGGGAGCTATTTAACAGATACTGGTGATGTGCGGCATGAGATTAACAGACGAATAGGGATTGATGCCGTACTTTTAAGGATCTATGGAGATTGTGGAGAAATAGGCGTATACACCTAAAGACTAAAATTAGACTTTATAATAGTTTGGTTCTTTCTAGGGTTAGTTATGGTAGTGAAACTTGGACACTTTGTAAACAAGATAACAGGAAACTAGATGCTTTTGATTCCAGATGCTTGCGCAGTATCTTGGGCATTAGGTGGTTCAACTTTGTAACTAATGATGAGGTTAGGCAAAGGAGTTTGCAACCTCCTTTAAGCAGCATATTGTGCAGAGAGAGACTCCGTTGGTTTGGCCATGTTGCCCGTATGGATAATTATAGATTGGCGAATAGGGTTATGAACAATGTACCTAAAGGCTTCAGAAAGATAGGGAGACCAAGGATGCGGTGGGCAGAAGATGTCGAACAGGGCCTTGTTAGAATTGGTGTGCAGTGGCCAAATGCAGCAGATGTAGGCTCAGGACAGATTTGCTTGGAGAACTAAATTGCACTGTCTGGTTGGACCTCCGTAGCCCATAGCTGCTTGAGGATGATGATGATGATGATGAAATCAAATTTCATTCATAAATATTAGTTGGAACCAAAATCGTACTGTTCTGAACATTATTAATTCATATTCGTCTATTTTAATCTATTGCACATGTATAAAAATAATCATTTAAAGTATGATCAGCAAGAAAGGATTACTTTGAAAATCAATTTCTGCATCATTATAAATAATTTCATCAATAATTTTACCATCAAATGTTTTGTTAGTTAATTAATCGTTACCAGCAGATGCTAATCTTCCCTTATAATAGTCCAGTTTAGTTTTCTTCAACACGCCAGTAACAGAGTTCCTATAAGATTTATAATCATCCAGATTACACTGCTTTTTTTTTCCATCTAATATACATTTCTTCCTCTCTTGAGTTATTTCCAACAATTTAACAACAAATTTATCTGTCATCCAAGGTTTGATTTTTTTTCTTCCTGTTTCCCAAATTTACTATACTCTTACGACAGATGAACGTGCTACAGTGAATTCGTGATATGCTGTATCGTTTTGAATCTCGTGTGTGCTTCAGCGTGCAAATTACAGAAACAACGACTTGGAACCCTGATTTGACTAAAAGGATGTTCAGTTGTGAGTTCGGTGAATTAAAAAGAAGAGTTGATTTGGTATTGTGCGCGATTAGTCGGTTTGAGTGTTGTTTTATAATTACTGTTGTGTGTTTATCTTGAAGGAGATGTTTCTGTCAGTGTCAAATAGTGAATTGAGTGTATTCAAGAATAGTAGAAGTTATGTTCTTTCTTACAAAGTTGTATTACTACATAACATAAGGCAGAGGTGATATGAATAAGATTTAAAGTCGTAATAACATTTAAAGAAAATACTTGATATTCTTGCAAACAAAGTAAAGTAGGTTTTACTAATAATTGATTTATGTAACTTGTTGTTGCTAAGTAGAGATTTGTTTGATAATGTGCTTGCTACTCAATTAAGATATTTCGACTCTTAAGACTTGTTAATTTGAATGTCTTGTTAAGGATATTGGACTGTTCTGTTCTATTAACATTTGTCAATAGAAGATAGTGAATAATTAGTCATAAGCATATTTAATTCAATATTTAAATTCCCATATTTCTAGTATAAATAATTATTAAATATTACTATATATTGTTTTGAACTCACGCTCAGTGCTCATCTGTTTAAATTCGTATCAATACTTTTAGAGCTATCTTCACACTATTTTAATTTATCCATAAGTATCTCAAAGAACAAAGAAACATTGGATATGTTGTATAGAGTTAACCAAATAAATAGGTTCCACTTTATGAAGCATATCATTATAATTTAAGTATTCCTTATATATATAAGACCATTCCGACTTCCTGAGGGGAGGGGGTGGCTCAGTCGGTAGCGCGCCAGGCTCGTAATCTGTAGTTCCCAGGTTCGAGTCCCAGCTGGGTCAGCGTTAAGATTTATCTCCGCAAAATTCCCCGCCCTGCCCACGGTCAGTAGGGGACACCGATGGGTTTGGAAAGGCCGCCGTCCGTCGGATGGGACGTTAAGCCGTGGCCCCATGTGCGGGAGAGCCATACCCTGTGCACGTTAAAGAACACGCTGGATGGCCTTGACGGGAGGCTAAAATCTGTTTCCCAACAGCTGCTCTAGTGGGTCCCCTCCCCCAACATTCTCTGAGCCTTCGGGGTCCTTACGACCTGTCCATTTAGCCCATGGTGTGCAAAAAAGTGCCGCTCAGAGGTAAAACAACCCAACTGCTGAACGGACATTTGAAATAAAGATAACGCACATTGAAATAAAATTTCAATGTGCGTTTTATTCATAAAGATATTTATTTTTTCAGAACCTATTCCCCTTTTAACCATAGGTTGTTGGTTTCGATTTGCACGGTGATTTCCCTGAACTTATATACCGTGTAAATCGAGAGATGGATGTTTGATATGATTTCTCGATATAAATAATAAAATAAATAAATACCCCCTCAAGCAGCTGCTTGCCACAGAGGTCTAACAGGAGCCTGTCAGTTTATATGCCAGAGTAGAAGGTCTGAGAGGATGGTAGGCCTTCAGCAGAAAAACGACACATACATCCATGCCTTACTCGGGGCTCGAACCCAGGTCCCTTAGATCAGTAGCCAAGCGCGCTATACACTGTACAATTAAATTAATTAAACGATGAAGCAAGTTATTACTGTTTCCTTAAAAAAATTATTTTATTTACTTGTGAAAGAAAAAAAAACGTTTTTAAAGAGGGGACTCCGTAAACAGGTCTCACACTATGTTAGTTTTACGTAAAATATTGTAGGTTCCAGAAATTTAAATTATTAAAAACTACAGAAAATCCTAAAACAAAAGTATTAATATGATATTTAATCATAAAATGACATTGATTAAAAATTAATGGATGCTTACAAAAGCCACCCCGCCCCTCGAGACATTTCTTGCTGGGAGGGAGATACGTGATTTTTCCGTACGCCACTGAGTCTGAGGGTATGAAGAAAGAAAAACGTGCTTAAACACGGCCTTATTTCATAAATCGCCGTCATATGTTAGTTTCGAGGTGGCGAATAATCCTGCAAGGTTTTCGTGCTTCAATCGATAAGAGTACTACAACACTTGTATCGTAATCTTTAACAAAACATCTGAACTCCAAAATTATCACGTGAAACCTGAGACATTACATGCATTAATCTGGCATTAGATGAATCGAGCCTGAAGGCCATGAGGGTCAAGGGCCTCTGATAGTGTAGCCGACTGCTTACATGTTGATGTTCTTGCACAGTAGCAGCACACTTCTACAGTCAGGGCAGGGTCATTACGGAGAAGCACAGAGCTACGGAAAAAATCTAGGTTAGGGCCAAGTCCTCTTTGATCTTCGTCTCTTGAGCCTTTCTTATTTCGTCTTATCTCCATCACTGCGAAATATATTGTCTCTCTAAGTAGGTTGACGGAGATTTAGGATCCAAATAAATGAAATGCAAATCAATCAATATTAGGTCGGACGTAAGCGACCTTGCGAACAATATCAGCGACTCGTGAACAAGGGATGCTGTTTGCATTTCAGTGACATTAAACGATAATAGAGTTAATCCTAAAATCTCTGCTATTCAACCTGTTGGCCTGTAGTAAGTGTCAGCTTAGGTATAAGACATTGAACGCAGGCCTATCTCTGTATTGCGAACAGGAATAGATCAATGGTTTTAATCTTATGTTTGAAAGAGTTATTGTATTAAGTTTGCATGAATATTTATTCATTAAGAAACTCTGTCAAAAATGTAGTTGTAATATTGAGGTTATTATTTCCGTTCTGTGAGAGGAACTAGAATTCGCGAAAAAAAATTAATAAATAATACGTATGGGCCAGAGGTGAACACAAAAGGTATACACGAACGAGTGGTTAACGCGCTTGGCTGCAAATCTAAGGGACTTGGGTTCGAACCCCGGGTAAGGCATGGATGTATGTGTCGTTTTTCTGCTGAGGTTCTGTCATCCTCACAGACCTTCTACTATGGCATATAAACTGACAGGCTCCTGTCAGACCTCTGTGGCAAGCAGCTGCTTGAGGGGGTATTTATTTATTTTATTTCATACACGAACCAGAGATGAGCAAAAAACATGTAGGCCACAAACCAGGCCACAGGGACCAACACTCAGAAAAGGTTGGGGAAGAAGATCCATAGGACAGCTATTAACTTATCGTCAAGGCCATCGAAAGCGTTCAACGTGCACAGGGTATGGCTCTCATGTATAAGTGCCACGGCTTAACGCCCCATCCAACGGACGGTGACTTTTCCAAGCCCACCAATGCCTCCTTTCTCACTGAGAGCAGAGTGGAAGTTGTCGGAAATAAATCTCAGCTCTGTTACAGTTGAGACTCGAACTGAGAACTACAGATTACATGCCTGGAGCTCTGCCGACATAGTCATCCTCGCCCAGCCAGAGATAAGGATAAAAGTCATACACTGACCAGAAATTAAGTAGGGTTCGGGTGTTACCTTTGAGTGGCATTTTTTGGTATACAGTTATTAGGAGACAAATGAAACGTCTTGTTAGTCAAAACAAGTGCATATTGTATGACTCTACTGTATACGTGGCCATGATTTAACGTTCCAGCCAACGGACGGCAGTCTTCTCAAGCCTCTCGTTGTCCCCTTTCTCACCGAGGACATGATGGGGATTAGGGGAGATAAATCTCAACGCTGGGAGCTGGATCGGAGCGCTGAGGCTCAAATCTGGGAAACTGCAGATTGCGAGCCTGGAGCGCTGTTGACTGAATCAACTCCCGCCCAACTACTACTCATTGGAGAATGCTTTACGCATATGGATCTTGTCATTCACCCTTATAGAAACCTCTTTCATTTTCAGTATTTCAACATTAAATAACGTATTGTTGCGCATTTTGCTGGAATTCGGAATTTGCAGGAATTAGAGCGAGACGTGTTCATCAAATGCATCAAAAGAAACGAATGGAATCATCAGTCTGTGCATCATGTGATGATTGTTCGCTATCATGTCTTCAGCAGCGATTGAGTTTCTGCCTTCTCTTAAGTGGTCATTTGCAGTGACAATCGAAAAAAATCTCAGTCATGTAAAGGCCAGTGAATAACAGAGAAAGTTAGCAAGCAAGATTGTAACTGTCCGTATTCAGGTTTCAAAAGAACTGGGATTGTTCATTTAGTTAGCTCCCCTGATAACTCTTGTGCAGCCAAGTTGAAATTAATTCGCTCAGAACCAGATCATTATGAGGGGAGAGAGGGGTATTATGTACCTCACCATCACTGCACTTATCGAAATGCACATATTTTGCAAGAATATTTTTGGGGCGGGGGTGGCTCAGTCGGTAGCGCGCCAGGCTCGTAATCTGCAGTTCCCAGGTTCGAGTCCCAGCTGGGTCAGCGTTGAGATTTATCTCCGCAAAATTCCCCGCCCTGCCCACGGTCAGTAGGGGACACCAATGGGCTTGGAAAAGCCGCCGTCTCGGATGAGACGTTAAGCCGTGGCCCCGTGTGCGGGAGAGGCATACCCTGTGCACGTTAAAGAACACGCTGGAAGGCCTTGACGGGGGGCTACCATCTGTCTCCCAACAGCTGTTCCAGTGGGTCCCCTCCCCCAAACTTCTCTGAGCCTTCGGGGTCCATGTGACCTGGCCATTTAGCCCATGGTGTGCAAAAAAGTGCCGCTCAGAGGTAAAACAACCCAACCCAAGAATATTTTTTTAATGAAAAACATATAATGAGAATGGGACACATCCACTCTGCAATTTTAGAATTGCTCCACCGAGAAGAAGTGGTTGGAATCAGATGAAAATCTCAAACAAGATAGGTTGGTAGATGAGTAAACATTATTGCAGTTACAGAACAAGGCACAAATTTGTTTCACGCACAAATGGGATTACTTTGCGATAGTCAATACTTTGTAAATACCGTGGTTCATGACACATGCAGTTATATGTCGCGGCATAGTCATATAGGCATCGAATAGGGACATCGAATGGTCCCACATGCCAGTTTTAACTTGTCTCTCAGGGAAGCTACAGTCTGCACCAGTGGCGGCTTGTAGCTAAAATTAGTGGGGGTGCTGCTCCAGAAAATTTTTAGCCTTTGTTTTAAAATTGTGCAAAACTACCTTCAACCAGCACGCCAGGGTCGGTACTGCGGGAACGACAGTGCTCTCTCTCATTTGCAGCCTCGCGTGTAGCTTCCTATGTGCGCATGCGCACAACAGTCAAACACCTCGCCGCTAGTATTGTGAAGCGCAGAGTTCCATACAAAGATTTTTGTATCTTTTTCATAAACTGGGGGATGGCTACTGACATTAAGCTTAAGGATTATGTATATTGTACAAGTATAAAGAAAGAATTAAAGAAAAAAGGACTCATTATATTAAATGTTATCCATAATATCAAGTTGAAATTGGGGGTGCTGCAGTTTCACAGTGCCTATACGCGAGCCGCCACTGGTCTGCACTAGTTGCGGATAGTCTACAGATGGTGCCCTGCCAAAGTCTCAAATGTTTACAATGGGCGATAAATCCGAGGATCTGGTTGGCAACGGAATTTGGTTTGGGTTGTTTTCCCTCTGAGCGGCACTTTTTTGCACACCATGGGCTAAATGGCCAGGTCACATGGACCCCGAAGGCTCAGAGAAGGTTGGGGGAGGGGACCCACTGGAACAGCTGTTGGGAGACAGATGGTAGCCTCCCGTCAAGGCCATCCAGCGTGTTCTTTAACGTGCACAGGGTATGGCTCTCCTGCACACGGGGCCACGGCTTAACGTTCCATCCGATGGACGGCGGCCTTTCCAAGCTCATCGGTGTCCCCTACTGACCGTGGGCAGGGCGGAGAATTTTGCAGAGATAAATCTCAACGCTGACCCAGCTGGGACTCGAACCTTCGAACTACAGATTACGAGCCTGGCGCGCTACCAACTGAGCCACCCCCCGCCCCTGTTGGCAACGGAAAAAAAAATCAACAAGTCAGGCATTCCCAGGTAGTGTTAGCAGTATAAGGCCTAGCGTTATCTTGTTGAAAGAAACCATGAAGAAAGAATGCTACGAGTTCAAGAGCGTCATCAATATAGTGCCAAATGGTCAAAGTGCTTGGTAGACATACCAGAGGTGACCATGTATCGTGACTCATTTCCACCCAGACAATAATGCCTGCTAATCAGGCAATATGTAGTTCGATGGAGGTAGCTGGATTGGAGCGTTTAGGCTTCATTACTACACGTGTATATGATGACCATTTGCTTTTAGACAAAATCGGAATTCACCGCTAAAGATGGAACATTGTCATTCTTCATCCCAAATTGTTCGAGGTCGGCACCACTCTACACAGTTGACAATGCCTGGAGGTCAGAAGAAGATGACACAATGGACGTGGTTATAGGGTGACGCAAGGCTGGTGTAACCGCTCTGCTGCCTGTGGGTTTGAGACGCAAAACAGTCAGTTATCCTTCAGCGTGCACCAGATCCTTGCCGATGACCGTGGCTTTTCGCAACCACTGTTGCCATCATCGAATGACTTTCGTATAGTTGCAACTGACATATTCACCCTATACGGATTGCCCCCCCCCCCACACACACACACACGAAATATGATGATTAGAGCTCTCTCTAAGGATGGAAGGTGAAGGAGCAGTCTCCATTCGTGCTGCTCAAGCTTGGTTCGAGAAGTTTAAAAGTATGACAAGAGCCTCGAAAGTAAGCCTCCATCGGGACGACCAATATCAAGTAGATCGCAACATTCTGTGCCACATTTTTGAAGCTGATCCATCTACAAGCACTAGCAGGCTCTCATCCGAACTTGGTTGATCACAACCTGGTCTATATGCCATGCATGGTCTATATTTTTTACCGATACATGTCTCTAAACACCGGTAACGTAGCTAGGAGTTGCCGAAGTGTTCCACATAAACTCACTGTTGAACAAACAAACCGTTGTATCAAAGCCTTCAGGAAACTCCTGGCTAATCCACGCGACCACTGTTTCATCAAGCAAATTATTACACTCGATGAAAAACGGATCTTTTTCAACAATTCGAACGCCCAAAATCATTGGCATGACCTTGGCCAGCCCGCACTTCCTGCCCCAAAGAGGGAACGATTCGAAACGAAGGCAATGTGTTTTGTGGAATTTTAAGGGTATAGTGCACTTCAAACTGGTTCCCGATAGACGTGCCATCAATATCTACCTATACTCAACCACTCATCACAATTGGAATGTGTACGCTGTGTGAGGGGCGGGGGTGGCTCAGTCGGTAGCTCGCCAGGCTCGTAATCTGTAGTTCCCACGTTCGAGTCCCAGCTGGGTCAACGTTGAGATTTATCTCCGCAAAATTTCCCGCCCTGACCACGGTCAGTAGGGGACACCGATGGGCTTGGAAAGGACGCCGTCCGTCGGATGAGACGTTAAGCCGTGGCCCCGAGTGCGGGAGAGCCATACCCTGTGTACGTTAAAGAACACGCTGGATGGCCTTGACGGGAGGCTACCATCTGTCTCCCAACAGCTGTTCCAGTGGGTCCCCTCCCCCAACCTTCTCTGTGCCTTTGGGGTCCATGTGACCTGGCCATTTAGCCCATGGTGTGCAAAAAAGTGCCGCTCAGAGGTAAAACAACCCAACGTTAAAGAACACGCTGGATGGCCTTGACGGGAGGCTACCATCTGTCTCCCAACAGCTGTTCCAGTGGGTCCCCTCCCCCAACCTTCTCTGAGCCTTCGGGGTCCATGTGACCTGGCCATTTAGCCCATGGTGTGCAAAAAAGTGCCGCTCAGAGGTAAAACAAACCAACACAACTCATCACAATTGGAGCGTGTACGTTGTGTGATGATTCAACGCTACTCAGGATTGGTAAAAGACATCAGGTACTCCTTCAACAAGACAAGTCAAAACCGCACGCACTTCGGACCAAAGAAATACTTCGAGAGCTGGCATTTGAGCTTCTTCCTCACCCAGCTTATAAATAGGACCTGGCTCCTTCCGACTAACATCTCTTTCGCCTCATGGCTCATTGTTTTTATGGTAGGTAGTTTCAAACATTTCAGGAAGTTGAAGAAATTATTTCGGGAGTTTTTCATCTCCAAGGGTGAATCGTGGTATCAAAGAAGAATCGAACAACCTGCCGACACTTGGCCACGAACTATTGAAAATGATGATTTGCAGTTCGCTGAGTAAGATTCGTTATTTGTATGAATCATTTCTCAACCCAGACAATAAAAAGCACAGACTCATGAATCACCTTAAAGACAGAACTAACTTACTTAAAGGACACTTATGAAGGATTTGGGTTGGGTTGTTTTACCATGAGCGGCACTTTTTTGCACACCATGGGCTAAATGGCCAGGTCACATGGACCCCGAAGGCTCAGAGAAGGTTGGGGAGGGGACCCACTGGAACAGCTGTTGGGAGACAGATGGTAGCCTCCCGTCAAGGCCATCCAGCGTGTTCTTTAACGTGCATAGAGTATCTCTCTCCCGCACACGGAGCCACGGCTTAAAGTTCCATCCGACGGACGGCGGCATTTCCAAGCCTATCGGTGTCCCCTACTGACCGTGGGCAGGGCGCGGAATTTTGCGGAGATAAATCTCAACGCTGACCCAGCTGGGACTCGAACCTGGGAACTACAGATTACGAGCCTGGCGCGCTTCCGACCGAGCCACCCCCGCCCCACTTATGAAGGATCAAAGAGTATGAGGAACATTGTGATTACGAACTTCTGCATTATTGCAATGTGCTATTAGATTTAGAAGAGTACAGATTTCGAATAAAGTTTTATAACATAAAAGTAATCTGATTTATTTCCTTAAATGTTGACTGCGAATTTATCAAACCAAAATATCACGGCCCGTTTCAACGAGCTGAATCAGCTAGTATATTTTAAACTTTCATCTAATATTACGTAGATACAGAGATTTGGCTTTTACGAATTAAGATGATATAAAGAAAAAAATAAATTAACCTTCAGGTAGCTGCCTGCTGCTGTGCCTTGAGTTCAAGAGAAGTTTATCAGTTCAATGCGCCATATAGAGGTCTTTGAGGAAGCCGAAACCTCAGTAGGGGTGAACAAGAGCCTCCCCCCCCCTTCCTCCTTTGATAATGCTAATAACCGGAACGGAAGAGAAAAAAAATTAAATACATAGATATTACACTTATCTTTCAAGAGATATTAAGGTTTTTTATACCTGAACTGCATTCCGGTTCTTTCATGTTCGAACCAGGTACTTGACCCCAGGTCCGGATCTATCTAGAAATACATAGAAGGGGAGGGGATACATCAAGTGACAGAATCGAGACGGAAAAAGTAAAAGATGGAGCCGAGAGGCTGGATTTACATTGCAATGTAATATTTTCCACCACCGTTTTTGTGGTCTAAAAAATTTCTTGAAAAATGCGTGAAATATGCATAAGTTTAATATTTTTTTTTGCCTCCATTACCCTTACTAGTATTCTGAAAGGAGGGGGTGAAGTATGATTTCCCCCTAAATCCGGCCCTGCTTAACACCCACCTTTGTTTTTCTAGATGCGACCCTATATATATAGCTTATATTTCAAACGTTACAAGTACCGTAATGAAACTTAATGTGAGTTTTCCATTTGAACAATTAACACTGTTTTGTGACTGGAATTTCATATACACAAAAGAAAACCGCTGATTTACAATGCCTGAATCCAACACATAAAAAACTAATGGTTGGCTGATGACTCGACGAATTACGTCAATAATTCCCTCTCTGTAGAGGTTAGAGACGGACCTTCATCTGCCTTGGAGAGAATGTTAACATGAGGTCAAAGAATGACAATCACGGGTTACAAAGCATGACCCTCACCCATATTCCAACTCATATTTTCCAAATTCTCTGACGTGCATTCACATCAACTGCAGATGTTATACGCAAGTCGAGCGCGTTGTATTGTAGCACGGTTTATCAGCGATACACTAAATTCCGCAGTCACCAGCATAAGGGGAAAAGAAAAGCACATTAGGAATCTTGGCATATTTTTATTTAGAGCTTCGTGCTAATGTTCTCTGGGTTGGGGTGTTTTACCTCTGAGCGGCACTTTTTTGCACACCATGGGCTAAATGGCCAGGTCACATGGACCCCGAAGGCTCAGAGAAGGTTGGGAGAGGGGACCCACTGGAACAGCTGTTAGGAGACAGATGGTAGCCTCCCGTCAAGGCCATCTAGCATGTTCTTTAACGTGCATAGAGTATGGTTCTGTCACACACGGGGCCACGGCTTAACGTCCCATCCGACGGACGGCGGCCTTTCCAAGCCCATCGGTGTCCCCTACTGACCGTGGGCAGGGCGGGGAATTTTGCGGAGATAAATCTCAACGCTGACCCAGCTGGGACTCGAACCTGGGAACTACAGATTACGAGCCTGGCGCGCTACCGACTGAGCCATCCCCGCCCCTAATGTTCTCTGCGACAGCCGAAAATAAATGTAAAACGTAAAGAGTCTAGCAGAATGGGAACGATTAAGGAGAAAAAACTTTAAACTATTCACCAGTATTAGAAAACTTTTAAATATGGATAGCACTTATAACTTATAATATTAATAATCACTTTTGCTAAAATGAAGTTCATAAGTCATAAGAAATGTCATTAAATGCAAGACGAATTATTTATTTTGATTTGAATCTAAGGATTTTCAAAAACTCGCCCAGCTACAATAAATTTCATTGAAGTAGAAATTACTGAACCAATTATCTCTTAAGTTAAACGTGTTAACTCCCTGAATACAAAAGAGCCATACTCTGTGCACTTTAAAGAACACGCTGGATGGCTTTGACAGGATTTTTTTGTTGTCTCCCAACAGCTGTTCCAGTGGATCTTCTCTCCCAACCTTCTCTGACCTTTGGGGTCCTTGTGACCTGACCATTGAAGCCACAGAACTTTGAAAATTTATTCATAATGTATATAGTATCACAATAATTCAATCAGAATATTATTACTGTCAGAAATATGCAAAATCTGTTTTAATATTGTAAATTTTTTCATTCATCCAGTGGGGCGGGGGTGGCTCAGTCGGTAGCGCGCCAGGCTCGTAATCTGTAGTTCCCAGGTTCGAGTCCCAGCTGGGTCAGCGTTGAGATTTATCTCCGCAAAATTCCCCGCCCTGCCCACGGTCAGTAGGGGACACCGATGGGCTTGGAAAGGCCGCCGTCCGTCGGATGGGACGTTAAGCCGTGGCCCCGTGTGCGGGAGAGCCATACCCTGTGCACGTTAAAGAACACGCTGGATGGCCTTGACGGGAGGCTACCATCTGTCTCCCAACAGCTGTTCCAGTGGGTCCCCTCCCCCCAACCTTCTCTGAGCCTTCGGGGTCCATGTGATCTGGCCATTTAGCCCATAGTGTGCAAAAAAGTGCCGCTCAGAGGTAAAACAACCCAACCCAACCCATTCATCCAGTTATAGATTTTACAAATAACGTTTATATTTGACTCTCGAAAAGTTTAAGCTTAGCAATGAGGCATACACATTTATATGCATCACGTTTTCTTATTAAATGTTTGCAATTACCTATACTGAAATGGGGCGGGGGTGGCTCAGTCGGTAGCGCGTCAGGCTCGTAATCTGTAGTTCCCAGGTTCGAGTCCCAGCTGGGTCAGCGTTAAGATTTATCTCCCCAAAATTCCCCGCCCACGGTCAGTAGGGAACACCGATGGGCTTGGAAAGACCGCTGTCCGTCGGATGGGACGTGGTTCCGTGTGCGGGAGAGCCATACCCTGTGCACGTTAAAGAACACGCTGGATGGCCTTGACAGGAGGCTACCATCTGTGTCCCAACAGCTGTTCCAGTGGGTCCCCTCCCCCAACCTTCTCTGAGCCTTCGGGGTTCATGTGACCTGGCCATTTAGCCCATGGTGTGCAAAAAAGTGCCGCTCAGAGGTAAAACAACCCAACCCTATATGAACTTTCAAAAATCTATTAGGTTTCCTATTTTAACAGCTGAGTGTTAGCAATTATTACAATGTGCGTTATTTAGCTCATTTTCAAAAACAAGGCGTTGTTTTCGGTCTGTCAACTCTCTGCCCTTGTAGATATTGCACTTTTTTATTTTAATAGATAAAAAAAAGATTTATTAGAATTGGATAGGTACTAGAGTTCGAGCTCAATTTTTACAGCCCGAACCACTTGGACAATTGTTGAGCCTAGTGTGAGAAAAAAATTCTCAAACGCATCGTAAGATATGTATATAAACAGAAATACATGTCGCTAATCATTTGTTTTATTCTTATTAATTATAATCATTTTATGACGAAATTAAAATATTGATGGTATATGGAATGAAAACTTAGAAATACCAACGAACTTTCAGTTTCTACTAGTAACATTATAAATGCCAAGAGCCATTCACTTATTAAACATAGAAAATAGGTAAAACATATGAAAAGCAGCATGGTACGTATTAAAAAATTGAAACTATGTTAAAATTTTTTTTTCAAAATTACAAGAAATTTTTGAGAATTATTCTGAGCCCTAGCCCGAACTCATCTCTAATAGGAATTAATAAAATACGTATTACGATTCGTATTTTCCAAATATTTCATTAGTTTGAATTCCAAGGTTAAAGGGCGCTAAATATGGAAATGGCAAAATTCAATATTTATATACAGTATATTCTACTCTAATAGATTTGAAACAAAAAAATAAATACCCCCTCAAGCAGCTGCTTGCCACAGAGGTCTGACAGGAGCCTGTCAGTTTATATGCGGGGCGGGGCGGGGGTGGCTCAGTCGGTAGCGCGCCAGGCTCGTAATCTGTAGTTCCCAGGTTCGAGTCCCAGCTGGGTCAGCGTTGAGATTTATCTCCGAAAAATTCCCCGCCCTGCCCACGGTCAGTAGGGGACACCGATGAGCTTGGAAAGGCCGCCGTCCGTCGGATGGGACGTTAAGCCGTGGCCCCGTGTGCGGGAGAGCCATACCCTGTGCACGTTAAAGAACACGCTGGATGGCCTTGACGGGAGGCTACCATCTGTCTCCCAACAGCTGTTCCAGTGGGTCCCGTCCTCCAACCTTCTCTGAGCCTTCGGGGTCCATGTGACCTGGCCATTTAGCCCATGGTGTGCAAAAAAGTGCCGCTCAGAGGTAAAACAACCCAACCCAGTTTATATGCCAAAGTAGAAGGTCTGAGAGGATGGCAGGACCTCAGCAGAAAAACGACACATACATCCATGCCTTAACCCGGGGCTCGAACCCAGGTCCCTTAGATCAGTAGCCAAGCGCGCTAACCACTCGGCCACGGGACTGCGATTTGAAACAAAGGGTTCTTATAATAAAAATTCTCCCTCTGTTGAATTTCCTTCTACAGACCATCAGCTTTGGATTGGCAGCAGACAGTTTACCCTTGAGTGGTTGATACACCATCATTTTTTCGTGTTAGAGGTTGGGTTGTTGTACCCGGCACTTTTAACAGCACAAGGACCCTAAAGAAGGAGACTCATTTGAACAGCTGTTAGAACAGATGGAAGTTTCCCGTCAAGGCCATCCAGCGTGGTCTTTAACATGTACAGCTTGCATAACATTCCGAAAATGTGTAACACGTACTGCTCTTCTGTATATGGGGCCACGGCTTTACGTTCCCTCCGATGGACGGCGGCCTTTCCAAACCCGTCGGTGTCCCCCTCTCACCGAGGGCAGAGTGGGATTTACCCAGGCTTAACGGAGGTAACTGGGCACTGCAGATTACGATACGCCCATCCAGGCACGCTTCCAACTGAGCCAACCCACAGGTAAAAATGGATAGGAATTGATAAAATATTACGATTAACTTTTTCCAAACTTCCATTAATTAGACTTCCACTATTAGAGGGCTCCAAGTTTTGAAAGTGGCGGAACTGTTTATCGTTTTATTCCACATTCGCTAAAGACGGGGCGGGGATGGCTCAGTCGGTAGCGCGCCAGGCTCGTAATCTGTAGTTCCCAGGTTCGAGTCCCAGCTAGGTCAGCGTTGAGATTTATCTCCGCAAAATTCCCCGCCCTGCCCACGGTCACTAGGGGACACCGATGGGCTTGGAAAGGCCGCCGTCCGTTGGATGGGACGTTAAGCCGTGGTCCCGTGTGCGGGAGAGCCATATTCTGTGCACGTTAAAGAACACGCCGTCTATTGTTGGCAACTCCGTTTTAGGGAAAGAAATCCCTAAATTGCCATTTACCACATACAGTTACCGGATGCTCCTCTGTGGGTTACTAATGCCAAATAAAAACAGCAACCCAGTTCTAAGTCTTTTGTTGATTTCCCCACACCTTTTTTGCACCGACTGTGGAACAGCTGCTCTTGTGACTGCGCATGCGTCGGCACCGACCATCTGTCCTGTTCACTTCCTCCTCACCATGATGTTGGTGAGCTCTTGGAATCCAGAAGTCCTTTCACGTACTGGACCTGCCTTTCACTGAAGTGACGGTGCTCACAGTCAATGCTATTCACAGAAACCGTTGATGCAGAAGACGGAAGTAGCACAAGTTCCGGTCTGGTCAGGAAGGGCTCATTTCACTATTTGTGTGTATAAGCAACAGGGCGCGAAAAGAGGGATGGCGTGTCTTTGAACGGATTTCGTTAATTCCATCGAAGTGTTGAATCCAAAATTTCCATTATTTTTTTTTACAGTTAACGTAGAAAAGCTTTTTTTTCGTTTCAGTTACTCAAGGTTATTTGCAGATGGATATTGGACTATTAATAGCATAGGCAGACAAAAGTATAGTTGGGTTGTTTTACCTGAGCGGCACTTTTTTGCACACTATGGGCTAAATGGCCAGGTCACATGGACCCCGAAGGCTCAGAGAAGGTTGGGGGAGGGGACCCATTGGAATTGCTGTTGGGAGGCAGATGGTAGCCTCCCGTCAAGGCCATCCAGCGTGTTCTTTAACGAGCACAGGGTATGGCTCTCCCACACAGGGGACCACGGCTTAACGTCCTATCCGACGGACGGCGGCGTTTCCAAGCCCATCGGTGTCCCCTAGTGACCGTGGGCAGGGCGGGGAGTTTTGCGGAGATAAATCTCAACGCTGACCCAGCGGGGACTCGAACCTGGGAACTACAGATTACGAGCCTGACGCGCTACCGACTGAGCCACCCCCAAAAGTATAGTGAAAACACTCGACTTTTAAAAGAAGGTGGAGAACGAGGACGTTTAACATGCATATTGGTGGTGCATTAATGGAATTGGAGAAATGCGTGGAGCAGCATTTTTCTGAAGCGATACTTTTATGTTTTTGCAGATTTTTATTCTAATCTTGTTCATGGAAGTCGGCTAAAATTCTTTCAGATCGGCAAACTTTTTTCTGAGTGTAAAAAAAATAGTCAGCACAATTGTGAAGACAGCAATCATAGGTTAAAAACGAATTTTGATAAGAAATAAAGTATATGCTTTCGAAAGCAAAAAGAAATGTAAAAATTCAAGATACATTTCCTTATGTCAAAAATGATATTAGATAGAGGTGAAAATTATCATAGATTTTTCGATCAATTTATCCAGGGGGTAGCTCAGTCGGTAGTGCGCAGGCTCGTAATCTGCAGTTTCCAGGTTCGAGTTCCACCTGGTCCAGCGTTGAGATTTATTTCAACTCCCGCCCTCGGTCAATATGGGACACTGATGGGCTTGGATTTTGGGTTGGGTTGTTTTACCTCTGAGCGGCACTTTTTTGCACACCATGGGCTCAATGGCCAGGTCACATGGACCCCGAAGGCTCAGAGAAGGTTGGGGGAGGAGACCCACTGGAACAGCTGTTGGGAGACAGATGGTAGCCTCCCGTCAAGGCCATCCAGCGTGTTCTTTAACGTGCACAGGGTATGGCTTTCTCCCGCATATGGGACCACGGCTTAATGTCCCATCCGGCGGATGGCGGCCTTTCCAAGCCTATCGGTGTCCCCTACTGACCGTGGGCAGGGCGGGGAATTTTTGCGGAGATAAATCTCAACGCTGACCCAGCTGGGACTCGAACCTGGGAACTACAGATTACGAGCCTAGCGCGCTACCGTCTGAGCCACCCCTGCCCCAAAATTCTGAAGAATAGGTCTTTCTTTATCTGCTGTTTGAGCTGTATTGAGTATTCTGTAATTTAAATATAAACATTTTAGTGAAGAAATTCGATGCTACAGAAATTCTTGTCATCAACAGCCAATTACATCTTGTGATAAGCATGAGATAGCCTGTGCTATCATACTGAATTGATATAGTTCCAGCCAAAAGCAATCAAACTTAATGCGATTTTGTAATCGTGGTAAATGCATTATTCCATTTGACAGAAGAAATACTTTATAGCAGGGGTTCTCAACATGGGGTACGTGGTAATTTTTTGGGGTACGTCGTGAGAGCTCAAAAGTCGCTAGATCTACTAACAAAGTCGCTAAGTTGGCAACACTGCTGTGCAAAAATGCCATTTTTTGTGTTTATCGATATATGTAATTTATGAATACAAAATTTAATGTGTATATATATATTATTCCCATTGTTATATATAACTATAGCTTTATCTATCTATACAAGAGGTACGCCAGTTTTATACACATTTCCAGGGGGTACGTGAAGCATAAAAGGTTGAGAACCATTACTCTAGGGAATAGAAAGAGGTAAAAATATTAGTGGTGTATCATGATGTGTCAACACAGCTGTTGTTGTTGTTGCTTTACTTCTGAGATGCACTTTTTTGCACACAGTGGCCTAAATGGCCAGGTCACATGGACCCCAAAGGCTCAGAGAAGGTTGGGGGAGGGGACCCACTGGAACACCTGTTGGGTTGTTGTTGTTGTTTTACCCCTGAGCGGCACTTTTTTGCACACCATGGGCTAAATGGCCAGATCACATGGACCCCGAAGGCTCAGAGAAGGTTGGGGGAGGGGACCCACTGGAACAGCTATTGGGAGACAGATGATAGCCTCCAGTCAAGGCCATCCAACGTGTTCTTTAACGTGCACAGGGTATGTCTTTCCCGCACACGGGGCCACGGCTTAACGTCCCATCCGACGGACGGCGGCCTTTCCAAACCCATCGGTTTCCCTTACTGACCGTGGGCAGGGCGGGGAATTTTGCGGAGATAAATCTCAACGCTGACCCAGTTGGGACTCGAACCTGGGAACTACAGATTACAAGCCTGACGCGCTACCGACTGAGCCACCCCCGCCCCGTCAACATATAACTAAGAGGAAAAGACAGAAAGTAAGGTTCCAATTTTAATTTCTTCAGAGATCAGCGAACTCTAGGTATCATTTCCTCACTTGTGGCACTGGCAGGGACATCCGAGCCGTACACAGACAAAAGCTGTTGATGGATTTCCACCGATCGAGTCTTTTGTGTCCACAGAGATCAATTACCGTTCGGATCTTCAGAACGTGTATAAGCTGGAGATTCCGACAAGGCATGTATACGTGTACAGGCTGGAGGTTCTGACAAGGAAGCATTCGACAAACGGAAGCATTTCTAATCCTATCAGTGTCACCTTTCTCCCCGAGGGAAGGGGGGGAGGGGGTTAGCGGAGATAAATCTCAACGCTGGTACAGTCGCTCAAAAAAGTATCCGAACACTATGGTTGATTACAGAATTCAGAAAAAAATATCTGGCAACGATTTTTTTAGAAATTGGTGATCTGACAACCTTCGTGTCACGTGATTACAGAATTCAGGAAAAATATTTGGAGCGTGTACAGCAACTGTACACGCTCCAGTTACCGTTCACAGCAAACTGGAGCGTGTGCAGTTACTGCACACGCTCCAGTTTGCTGTGAACGGTAACTGCACACGCTCAATATTTCCGTGAGTGGGCCCACACGATCCAGGTTTTTGTGAGCTCACACGATCCAATGTGCTGTGAACATTAACCGCAACCGCTACAGTTTTGCTGTGAACAGTAACAGCACACGCTCCATATTCATTGCATTATATATTCATACGCATTATATATATTAAAAAAGGATCCGAACACTACGGTTAATTACAGAATTCAAAAAAAATATCTGACAACGATTTTTTTAGAAATTAATGATCTGGCAACCTTCGTGTCACGTGACACGAAGGTTGCCAGATCGCTAATTTTTAAACCAAATCGTTGCCAGATATTTTTTCTGAATTCTGTAATCGACCATTAGTGTTCGGATATTTTTTTGAACGATTGTACAGTTGGGATTAGAACCATGGAACTGCAGATTTCGAGCCAAGCGCGCTGCCGGCTAAATCGGTTTCATTTTAATATTCAACGGACTTTTTGTTCTCAAATCATTTGCCAGCGACAAACCGCATTTGCTTCTTACAATGAGTTTTTTGTTTCTCAGTTTCTTGGAGGAAAGTTCTTTATTATACAGAATCTGAATTCATCCTTTTCTGGGTTTTCGTTTTTCGAAAATAAAAAGACGAGGAATTTAATAATATACAAATATTAAATATTGACTGTTCAAGAAAAATGTGTTTTTGCATACAAACTTTCTCTAGTGGCCAGTTTCTCAAGTGATAACCTCATGGTTATTTTTGTGGTGGAACTGAAGAAAGAACTGTGACTGTTATTTTTTATACCTTGTTTGAAGTGTTAATTTTGTTTTTGAAATCTCTTTTGGCGTAGGGGCGGGGGTGGCTCAGTCGGTAGCGCGCCATGCTCGTAATCTGTAGTTCCCAGGTTCGAGTCCCAGCTGGGTCAGCGTTGAGATTTATCTCCGCAAAATTCCGCGCCCTGTCCACGGTCAGTAGGGAACACCGATGGGCTTGGAAAGGCCGCCGTCCGTCGGATGGGACGTTAAGCCTTGGCCCCGTGTGCGGGAGAGCCATACCCTGTGCACGTTAAAGAACACGCTGGATGGCCTTGACGAGAGGCTACCATCTGTCTCCCAACAGCTGTTCCAGTGGGTCCCCTCCCCCAACCTTCTCTGAGCCTTCGGGGTCCATGTGACCTGGCCATTTAGCCCATGGTGTGCAAAAAAGTGCTGCTCAGAGGTAAAACAACCCAACCCTTTGCCAGCAACAAAAGTTTAACCGCATTTGCTTCTTACAATGAGTTTTTTTGTTCTTACATGACGCAAAACTACGCTGAGGGGTAAAAAGCAAATTACTGTTTCACGATTATTATAGATTATTACAGATATTATTTTCACGATAGATATAGAAATATTTAGGCCGAGCCGTTCATTAATGAGTGCAAGTTCGAAAACAGCAATCATGCATTGTCATACCTGAAGATGCCTAAAAAAAAAAGAGGGGAGAGCTTATTTTTGAAAATACAGCTAAAAAAATATTTTTCATGTTATTTTAATGTTAATAAATATATATTAATGATGTGCTTCCGAAAACAGAGGAAAACGTAAAAAAAAACTAGATTACATTTCGTTAAGGAGAAAACGGCAACAATTTTTCGTACACCTGTATTATTAATAATAATTTTCCCTTTTTCAGGGAGGTAAACCCCCTCCCCTCCTTGCGTACACGTCCATGAGCTCATTGCGACCATAAAACCCCAAATTCTCAACCCTCAAACCACGGTTGTGTGAAATGGCATAGAGGGAATGTGCGAAATGGGTAAGTTATTGCGATCCGTTATGAAATATACAGGGTGAATCTGAAAAAGTGGGCAAAACTTTACGGGGTGGTAGAATGCAGCTATACGAGCAATATTCGTCATAGAATGTATGGGCGGAACGCAAACGGCGAGCCGCTAGGTGGCGTTGGAAATGGTATAAAAGGGTCGGTTCTCGCACCCAACGGCATTTCTACCGTAGATTGCCGAGATGATGGCTGGTTATACTAACCACGAAATGGCGGATATGCACTTTGTGTACGGTGCTGCGGACGGGAATGCAAGTGAGGCACAGAGTATCTCCTCTCCTTCTTGTGTTCATTCTTTAAATGTGACAGTGGAAAACTACCTTTTAACTTCTCACCGCTTGCGTTCCGACCATACATTCTATGACGAATATTGCTCGTATAGCTGCGTTCTACCACCCCGTAAAGGTTTGCCCACTTTTTCAGATTCACCCTGTATAGCTCATTTCAATTCATTACGGAACTATGCAATTGTAAACAATCTGGGAACTTAAATTCTTAAAATTTACATATTCTCTATGTTTAATAAATGACTGGTCGCTCAGAGTGCCGCTCAGAGGGAATAGAACTCAACCCAGAAAGTTGGGTTGGGTTGTTTTACCTCTGAGCGGCACTTTTTTGCACACCATGGGTTAAATGGCCAGGTCACATGGACCCCGAAGGCTCAGAGAAGGTTTGGGGAGGGGACCCACTGGAACAGCTGTTGGGAGACAGATGGTAGCCTCCCGTCAAGGCCATCCAGGGTGTTCTTTAACGTGCACAGGGTATGGCTCTTCCGCACACGGGGCCAAGGCTTAACGTCCCATCCGACGGACGGCGGCCTTTCCAAGCCCATCGATGTTCCCTACTGACCGTGGGCAGGGCGGGGAATTTTGTGGAGATAAATCTCAACGCTGACCCAGCTGGGACTCGAACCTGGGAACTGCAGATTACGAGCCTGGCGTGCTACCGACTGAGCCACCCCCGCCCCCAACCCAGAAAGAGTAGCGCTCCAGGGAAGTTAACTGTTTTAGATACTATATAATTCCTCTTCAAACAAGCTCTCTTTGACATGAATGCTTGACGAAAACTTGTAACTACGAATCAGAACGAAAAGACCTCAAACAACCACATTTTTTTTTTGGATTTCGACCCGAGCCACTCAACCACAGGAACGGCGTAGTTACATTGTATGTAGTTGCTCAATGCAAAGTAGCCAGTTAAAAGTAAGAAACACATTCAGAAGACATCCTGTCTGCACTTTAAAACCGCAATCCAAAGAATACCAACCGAATCACAATCCATTATCCGTTCCATGATCGCAGACGATTGCTCCTATCGCATCTAGAGATCTCTTCTCACTTCCGCTTTGGGTATCACCGCATCCATTGCGATGGTAATGTTCCTCCTGCGTGCGACATCACGCATGGCCAACTAAGCTACTGTCGTACTCCTCAGTCCCGTCTTCATTGCATGGTGGCACTTGCTTCTAATTGATAACAATGGCCGTTGGCTCATCTACCTCATTGCCAATGGTAATTTATCTTGACGAAATCGCATTGCCTTGATAACAGCTCTTTCTTCAAGCAAATGACTTTTTCTTCATATTCGAATTACCTTGATAATTTGAGGGTTGAGAATTGGGGGTGGGACTTGCGTGTTGTTTGGGTTGTTTTACTTCTGAGCGGCACTTTTTTGCACACCATGGGCTAAATGGCCAGACCACAAGGATCCCGAAGGCTCAGAGAAGATTGGGGGAGGGGACCCACTGAACAGCTGTTGGGAGACAGATGGTAGCCTCCCGTCAAGGCCATCCAGCGTGTTCACAGGTATGGCTCTCCCGCACACGGGGCCACGGCTTAACGTCCGATCCAACGAACGGCGGCCTTTCCAAGCCCATTGGTGTCCCCTATTGTCCGTAGGCAGGGCGGGGAGTTTTCCGGAGATAAATCTCAACGCTGACTCAGCTGGGACTCGAACCTGGGAACTGCAGATTACGAGCCTGGCACGCTACCGACGGATGTAACGGAAAAAGTAACTGGATGTAGCCCCTCTGCATACAGAGCCATAGATTAACTTGCATCCCAAGAGATGGCTTTTTTTCAAAGACCAGTCGGAGCTTGGCCTTGTCACAGAGGGGCAGAAAGGGGAACAGCAGAGAAATTCTAAACGTAGGCACACCACTCAAAGGTCAATATACTCAATTAAGGTAGAATTGAAACTATGTGCTTAAATCCAATATTTTGCAAGTACTGACAGTTCCTGCTGTAATGAATTGATTGTTACAGAAGACTGTTCGTTAAACAAAAATTCATTAAAAATAATAAAAACCCCCTCAAGCAGCTGCTTGCCACAGAGGTCTGACAGGAGCCTGTCAGTTTATATGCCACAGTAGGAGATCTGAGAGGATGGCAGGACCTCAGCAGAAAAACGACACACACACATCCATGCCTAATCCAGGGCTCGAACCCAGACAAATATAAAAATATCACACTAATTTCTCTTTTTTTTTATTATATATCATTTCCTGTTAATTAAATTGCATTTATTAACGTTGAAAACATTGTAGATAGATACAATTATAGATAGATATCTGTTGTAAACTTAAAAAAGAATTGAAAAACGTGTTTTTTTTTTGTAGTATGTCGATCACTGGAGGATCTAGTAGCAACAGAAGCTAGTCTCTTAAGGAGAAGTTCAGGGTCATTTGCTTTGGTAATCCTTTCTCTTAATATGAATTATTATTTAATATAATTTAATTAATATTTAATTTGACGCCGTCCCGTGGCCGAGTTGTTAGCGCGCTTGGCTACTGATCTACGGGACCTGGGTTCGAGCCCCGAGTAAGGCCATAGGTGTTCGTGTTGTTTTTCTGCTGAGGTCCTGCCATCCTCTCAGACCTTCTACTATGGCATATAAACTGACAGGCTCCTGTCAGACCTCTGTGGCAGCAGCTGCTTGAGGGAGTATTTATTTTTATTTATTTATGAATATTACTTTTTCTTCTGTTTTTCTTTATATTATTTGCTATTATGCTACTTTTTGGTCAATGTAATTTTTCTTCATGGAAACCTTCATGCTCCTCTCACAGTATGGGGGCGGGGGTGGCTCAGTCGGTAGCGCGCCAGGCTCATAATCTGTAGTTCCCAGGTTCGAGTCCCAGCTGGGTCAGCGTTGAGATTTATCTCCGCAAAATTTCCGCGCCCTGCCCACGGTCAGTAGGGGACACCGATGGGCTTGAAAAGGCCGCCGTCCGTAGGATGGGACGTTAAGCCGTGGCACCGCGTGCGGGAGAGCCATACCCTGTGCACGTTAAAGAACACGCTGGATGGCCTTGACGGGAGGCTACCATCTCTCCCAACAGCTGTTCCAGTGAGTCCCCTCCCCCAACCTTCTCTGAGCCTTCGGGGTCCATGTGACCTGGCCATTATTTAGCCCATGGTGTGCAAAAAAGTGCCGCTCAGAGGTAAAACAAAATAACCCTCTCACAGTCACGGATCTCTCTCTCAAATATGCCATGGGCCATTTTCAAAAGTGTGAATTCTTCATTTAATCCTTCAGTTTTAAGAGTGCTCTTTTTGGAACTCTACAGAACCAAAGGCTCTTTAATGACTTTCTGCTTTTGCAGTTCCATTTCCCATCGTCCCCTGGGGCGATTATTGGTGAATTCGGTAGCGCGCCAAACTCGTGATCTGCAGTTCCCAGAATCGAGTTCCACCTCAGCCATCGTTTAGATTTATATCCGCTAAACCCACATCCTTCCTTAGAAAGGGGACACCGATAGTTTTGGAAAGGCCGTCGTCCGTCGTTAGTGTGTTCCTTTCCTCCAACCTTCTCTGAGCCCTCGTGGTCCTAGTGGCCTGGCGATTTAGCCCTTAGTGAGCAAAAAAGTGCCGCTCAGAGATAAAACAACCCAACCCATCGTCCCCCAGTTCTTCAGAATGAGAGCTGAGTAAGAAAAATGGTATTAAAACAATTCGTTATAGTGAGATTTCGTTAAGCGAGTTGTGGGTTGTGTTGTTTTACCTCTGAACGCCACTTTTTTGCACACCATGGGCTAAATGGCCAGGTCACATGGACCCCGAAGGCTCAGAGAAGGTTGGGGGAGGGGACCCACTGGAACAGCTGTTGGGAGACAGATGGTAGCCTCCCGTCAAGACCATCCAGCGTGTTCTTTAACGTGCACAGGGTATGGCTCTCCCGCACACGGGGCCACGGCTTAACGTCCCATCCGACTGACGACGGCCTTTCCAAGCCCATCGGTGTCCCCTACTGACCGTGAGCAGGGCGGGGAATTTTGCGGAAATAAATCTCAACGCTGACCCAGCTGGGACTCGAACCTGGGAACTACAGATTATGAGCCCGGCGCGCTACCGACTGAACCACCTACGCCCCCACCGTTAAGCGAGAACTGCCTTTATAGCTTAAATGTACTATTACGCATTTCTACAGGTGCAACTGTGATGACAATTACGCTGTAATACCAAAACAACAGCATCACAATAATAAGTTGCCTAGTTCGCCCAAATAGCCAACAAGTCTCTCAATCAACCTCTTTGTACTTCCATTTGCCTGAAATGTCTCTATTAATTCCGTTTGGTGTGTTGTAATTCTTCCGGATTTACGACTCCATATTATAAGACGTCACGACGAAATTATGCACGCCTTCATGAGAAAATCAGAAAGCCACGGAAACGAAATCACGTAACGTAAAGACCTGCTTGTCTTCATCAGACTTAGCAGAAGACCGTCCTGTGAACCGTAACACACAACATGATTTCGTTACCGTCTTAAATGAGTCTACCATGAAACATCTCCTCCCACTTTTGATAGCTCCTCCTTGGCTCTAGATAGATCAACCTGTTCAACGAGTTTTTCTTCCCAACTCGCATCTGCCTCGCTTTTAATATTAGATTGGTTACGAATTCATTAAATGTGGCGAGCGAAACTCATCAGCGAAACAGGCCAACGATTCGACGCCATTGTTATGTTCAAACAGCCCGAGGCAACGGCGACGTTAGCGCCCTCTTTTGTTCGAAGGCGTTGTTCCCATGGCAGCAGGTGTGACGTCAACGACCTCCTCCATTGTCGGCCGATTACAAGTCTGTTCGCTTGTGGGTCGAAGAAAGTTCGAAGGGGGAAGTTTTTTTTTCTTTGTTCATCAACTTGACCGGAGAGCTGTTTTGTTAGTCGATTTCTGTTACTTAATTTTGTTGTTTTTAATTCAAGCATTTCTTTTGAGTAAAAAATAGACAAATTCAGACAAAATAATTGAATTAAACTTTTTTTTTTATCGAGACCAAATTTTTTCGTCTTCATAATATGCCAGACGATGAACTTCATCTGATATGTTCGGAAAAACACTGATTGGGGAAAAAAGAAAGCGCCGTTAATTTTTATTATCTTCACTTTCTAATATACATGAAGAGGTAATATTTCTTTTACTTCGATGGAAATAATTGAACAAAAAACTAATAATTTTCTAATAATTACTCCACTGAATGTTTTGGAATACTTAATAGTTTTTTAAGTGAAATTTATTATGATTCTAGTTTTTATTTCGTATCTATCGCCAAATATTAAGAGATTTTAAATTCCAGATGTTTCGAAAAGCAAAACACTAGCTACTAGTTCATCAGATTTACTTTTTATTTGCAGCACTTTGGAACAGAAGAATACTAGATGTTACTCTTAACTTTACGAGCTCTTCCCAATACAAGGCTGGCTTACCTCTGAGCGGCACCTTTTTGCACACAATGGGTTAAATGGCCAGGTCACATGGACCCCGTAGGCTCAGAGAAGGTTGGGGGAGGGGACCCACTGGAACAGCTGTTGGGAGACAGATGGTAGCCTCCCGTCAAGGCCATCCAGCGTGTTCTTTAACGTGCACAGGGTATGGCTCTCCCGCACACGGGGCCACGGTTTAACGTCCCATCCGACGGACGGCGGCCGTTCCAAGCCTATCGGTGTCCCCTACTGACCGTGGGCAGGGTGGGGAATTTTGCGGAGATAAATCTCAACGCTGATCCAGCTGGGACTCGAACGTGGGAACTACAGATTACGAGCCTGGCGCGCTATCGACTGAGCCACTCCCGCCCCACAAATGTTCAGAGAAGGTTGGGGAAAGGAACACACTGAACAGTTGTCTGCCCCAAAAGTTGCTTCTAAAACTCATTCAAACAGTTCAAATTGTTCGTACTTGGTCCTCGAGAAGTTCCTGATGTTATATGGTTTGCATTCCAAAGAAGAATTGAATTTTAGCCAATAGATTTAGTCGTAACACAAGGGACGTTCAAATATAAACGAGAATTTGATTCTAAAAATTTTTCGCAACAAAATAGAAAAATCATACATTATACTAGTAGCTTTTCAACGTAGTCCTCATTAACTACAATGCACTTGTTCCAACTTTCTGGAAACTTCTTATTTCCAGTTTCAAAGAAGATCTTTAGTTGCTTGTCGATCCAGCTTTGCACAACTGCAATGACTTCATCATTTTCTTCGAATCTCTTGCCCCCTAAAAACACTTTTAGCTGTCCAAACAAATGGAAATCGAATATGGCAAAGTCGGGACTATACGGTGGATGAGGCAGTACATCCCACTTCAGTTTCCGTAGAGTCTCCATCGTTAATACTGTGGTGTGTGGACGAGCGTTATCTTTGTGCTCCAGTGACAAAAGTTGTGGAACCCACCTTGCCCTGACTTCACAGAATTTCTCGTTGTGCACAGTTACTTCAATACACTATACCACTAATTCCAGTCTCCTATGAGAGTTCACAAAAGGTTATCCGACGATTGTCTAAGAACCGGCGATCTTTCCAATCCCATTGGTGCCCCCTTTCTGACCGAGGGTAGTACGAAGGTTTAGTAGAAGTAATTCTAAGCGCAGAAACTGTTAGGGCTCTAACCTGGGAACTATGCAATAATTAGTTGGTATATATATTAAATTAGGGTAACATCAATACGAGGTGCGGCAATACTAATAATATCCTAATAAAGGTTCCTAATAATATCCTGGTCTATGATTCATCATAGATATAGTATATAGGGTTCATATATCCATTACATTATGCGCTGGAGTTAGTTCTGTTCTCAGCTGTTTCGTGATGTCTTAGGTGTGCTCAATCGATGATAGATCGGGCGACAAGGCTGCTCATGGTAACACGGGAATGGCTTGCAAATGTTTTTCCATAATGAGTGCAGTATGCGGTCTGTCATTATCTTGCTTGAATGAGGCTCTGACGCAGAAGGAGTAAGACCACAGGGCGGAGAACGGAATTATATTGTTTCTATGATAGGGCTTGGAAAGGCCGTCATCAATCGATTGGGACATTATTAAGAGATAGAGGAAATGCTCTATTTATGTTAAAGAACAAGCTAAATAATCGGGACAAGTGGTTTTATTTTGTCTTCTAACAGCAATCAAGGGTATATCCTTCCCACAGCTCTAATTTACAACCGTAGAATCAGGCAAAAACTGGACCTAATCGTGATAGGTTGAAAGCATGACTCTTCACTGTAGAAAATTTTCAAAACCGGAATGAGGCACGAAACAGCGCACGTATATGTTACACGTATTTTGCAAGGTTTCCTTTTACTCTACTTTAGAACGAAAAGAAAACGGCGAGAATATTTTCTGAAGCACAGATATACTGAATGGTTGGCTATCTGATTCGTTGGGTTGTGTTGTTTTACCTCTGAGCGGCACTTTTTTGCACACCATGGGCTAAATGGCCAGGTCACAAGGACCCCGAAGGCTCAGAGAAAGTTGGGGGAGGGGACCCACTGGAACAGCTGTTGGGAGACAGATGGTAGCCTCCCGTCAAGGCCATCCAGCTTGTTCTTTAACGTGCACAGGGTATGGCTCTCCCGCACACGGAGCTACTGCCTAACATCCCATACGACGGACGGCGGCCTTTTCCAAGCCCATCGGTGTCCCCTACTGACCGTGGGCAGGGCGGGAAATTTTGCGGAGATAAATCTCAACGCTGACCCAGCTGGGACTCGAACCTGGGAACTACAGATTACGAGCCTGGCGCGCTACCAACTGAGCCACCCCCGCCCCAGCTATCTGATTCGTTTACTGTTCAGGGACTGCTCAGCAAGTAGAAAAAGTTAAGCAAAACGAATGAAATACACTGGTGTCCAAAAGTTGAACACAATTCACAAAATTTTAAATATCTCTGAAATGACTGCAGAATCTCAGAATTTTCAACAATATGCCCGCTGGTTTAGTATCGTGTTAGCTAACTAAGAATAAATAAAAATTTAAGATCTCACTCAGATCTTTCGAATTCTGAATTTTCAACAATATCTGTGCGATATTTAAAGGTGGATTATGGAGCTTGAAGCATTTAAAATCACCGTCAGTGATCATAATTTATTTCAGAAGCTCACTAAAAAATGCAAATAATAATTGTTACAACAAATCGCTTGCTAAAATAAATGCAAATTTAGAAGTTTTCGTAATGATTCAATTAATTTTGAAAAGGTTTAGAACGGAATACGACAACAAAGTTTGCTGTTAAATGTTTTTCCAACCTAATAAACTGTTAATGTTAAAATAATATATTTTAAAATTGAAAATTAGAAAGATTTCACGGCTACAGTTTAGTTCTAAGTGAGATATTCAATTTATCGCCAGTGACATTTTTCCGTAAAATCTTATTTGCAAAGTTTGATTGTGGCTGTCCATTATCATAACATGGAAATGTCCGGTTACATTTGAAATATAGTGTATTCTCAGATGCTCATAATATTCCACAAAAAAGGAAAAATCAAGTCCACTAAGAAATTCCTTTCCATTCATCGACCAGCAGGTGTCAGAGAAATAAAGGTCAAAAGCGAATTCAGCTTATTTTGGGGCGGGGATGGCCCAGTCTGTAGCGCGCCAGGCTCGTAATCTGTAGTTCCCAGGTTCGAGTCCCAGCTGGGTCAGCATTGAGATTTATCTTCGCAAAATTCCCCGCCCTGCCCACGGTCAGTAGGGGACACCGATGGGCTTGGAAAGGCCGCCATCCGTCGGAAGGGACGTTAAGCCGTGGCCCCGTGTGCGGGAGAGCCATACCATGTGCACGTTAAAGAACACGCTGGATGGCCTTGACGGGAGGCTAACATCTGTCTCCCAACAGCTGTTCCAGTGGATCCCCTCCCCCAACCTTCTTCCATGGGTGAAGGGGAGGGGGGAAGATAAATGGCGTAGGTGGAATCACGCGGAAGATACCGTAGATGGATCCAGCGTTGGAATATGACCCCTGCTGAATGCATTCGTGGTCTGTGAGGCTATTGGTTTGTACTAGTTGTCCACAGCTACCTTCTGAGATTTGTCAAGTAATCCTAACACTTTGCGCGGCTTAAATATCAAAAGTGTTCTCACATCGCACGACTCAATAGCAGAGAAGTGTAAGCGAATACGGTGACAGCTGAATGGTGCTATCTCCTGCAGATATTTAATGGCAACATACCGAGAGGAAAGTGTATTAATTG
Source organism: Ryuthela nishihirai (assembly GCA_038380435.1). Lineage (NCBI taxonomy): Eukaryota > Metazoa > Arthropoda > Arachnida > Araneae > Heptathelidae > Ryuthela > Ryuthela nishihirai. The sequence continues at coordinate 19,579,274 of JAWZYU010000002.1, read as the reverse complement.
TGAATGCGATTTCTGAGTGGCAGTTAATAAGAATAGTCGTAATGTAATCCAGAATATCAGACTATATATACTGTAAATGATAGAGAAAGTGGCCCAGACAAACCATGTGGTTTTTGGGTTCACTCATATTTTTCTATGTTATAAATTGTATCTGACGATGAAAAATAAAAAAAAAATGAGCCGAGAATATGGCTTAATAAACTATTGGGAGGAAAATCTCTGGGTTGGTTTGGGTTGTTTTACCTTTGAGCGGCACTTTTTTACACACCATGGGCTAAATGGCCAGGTCAAATGGACCCCGAAGGCTCAGAGAAGGTTGGGGGAGGGGACCCACTGAAACAGCTGTTGGGAGACAGATGGTAGCCTCCCGTCAAGGCCATCCAGCGTGTTCTTTAACGTGCACAGGGTATGGCTCTCCCGCACACGGGGCCACGGTTTAACGTCCCATCCGACAGACGGCGGCCTTTCCAAGACCATCGGTGTCCCCTACTGACCGTGGGCAGGGCGGGGAATTTTTGCGGAGATGGAATGGTGGGTTAACGGTGAATTTTATTTTTGTTTTTAGTTTGACGTAAGTTCTTATGATCTTTAAAAACCAGAACTTTTCTAAAAAGTTAATAAGGCAATATAATTTGTAAAAGAGCAGATATCCAAGAATATATGATATTCATAGCAAACTCCCGATTATTCGTGTTAATTGAGACCGACGAATATACGAATCATAGAAACAACATAATCTGAAATATTTCCCTTTGGTTCCTCAGCCGTTTTTACCCCTGAGCTGGGGCGGGGGTGGCTCAGGCGGTAGCGCGCCAGGCTCGTAATCTGTAGTTCCCAGGTTCGAGTCCCAGCTGGGTTAGCGTTGAAATTTATCTCCGCAAAATTCCCCGCCCTGCCCACGGTCAGTAGGGGACACCGATGAGCTTGGAAAGGCCGCCGTCCGTCGGATTGGACGTTAAGCCGTGGTCCCGTGTGCGGGAGAGCCATACCCTGTGCACGTTAAAGAACACACTGGATGGCCTTGACGGGAGGCTACCATCCGTCTCCCAATAGCTGTTCCAGTGGGTCCCCTCCCCCAACCTTCTCTGAGCCTTCGGGGTCCATGTGACCTGGCCATTTAGCCCATGGTGTGCAAAAAAGTGCCGCTCAGAGGTAAAACAACCCCTGAGATTTTTATGTTAAAAGTACGTGTTAATAAAGGGACATGTAAACGAATTTCAAATCAACCAAATGTTACTTTTCTGAAAACCCTATATTCATAACGGCTGATCAAAATGCATTCCTGTAATTTATTTTTTATTTTACACTGCTTCTGAAACAATATTAGTATCGTGTGCTTTCTGGTTCTATTAGACAGTGTGATTGATATTGCAGGTGACTTTTCTTCAAATTGTCAGTCAAGTTATACGAGCCTTTTAAAGCTCTGAAGTAATGTTTTTCTAACTTTTTGGGACGGGGGCGGGGGGGTCAGTTGGTAGTGCATCAGGCTCATAATCTGCAGTCTCCAGGTTCGAGTTCCAATTGTACCAGCGTTAAGATATATCTCCGATAAACCCTCACCCTACCTTCTGTGAGAAAGGAGATATCGATGATCTTGGAAAGGCCGCTGTCCATCAGATGGGATGTCAAACCGTGACTCCGTGCGCAGGAGAGCTATACCTTGTGCTTATTAGAAGAAATTTTGGATTGCCTTGATGAAAGGCTACCATCTGTCTCCTAACAGCTGTCATGTGGGTCCTTTTCCCCCAACCTACTCTGAGCTATTTGGATACCCTCTGACGTGGCCGGGGCGGGGGTGGCTCAGTCGGTAGCGCGCCAGGCTCGTAATCTGTAGTTTCCAGGTTTGAGTCGCAGCTGAGTCAGCGTTGAGATTTATCTCCGCAAAATTCCCCTCCCCCCCTACCCACGGTCAGTAGAGGACACCGATGGGCTTGGAAAGGTCGCCGTCAGTCGAATGGGACGTTAAGCCGTGGCCCGTGTGCGGGAGAGCCATACCCTGTGCACGTTAAAGAACACGCTGGATGGCCTTGAGGGAGGCTACCATCTGTCTCCCAACAGCTATTCCAGTGGGTCCCCTCCCCCAACCTTCTCTGAGCCTTCGGGGTCCATGTGACCTGGCCATTTAGCCCATGGTGTGCAAAAAAGTGCCGCTCAGAGGTAAAACAACCCTAAAGTTTTTGGTCGCGACCCCAAATTCAAATTCTGTTTCATCTTGCAAACAAAAATTCAAACTGCCTTTCATCTCACGACTCAAAATTTAAATTTCCATCACCTCGCAATCCAAAATGGAAAATTCCATGGATTTGATTCCATTCAAACGGTTGAATTCGGTTACATTGGAAATGGATTGCATCACGATCCAAATAATAGGGGTAGCTACAATCTAGCTGGTCCTTTCACAACCCATCAGAACGCCCTCTTGGCCTAAGACTGGATCATGGGCCCTGGTTACGCAATCCAGCTCTAAAACTATAGAAATTATTGTGAAAGGAATTGGGAACGGGTGAGAATTTTAGAGCATTTGTTTCTCATTTAAATGTTCATTGCAAGCAGACTGACGAAGTGGTGAATTGATTTCAAAATCTTTAACTGAGTTATTAAAAATGTTTTATCATAACAGAAATTATTTGCATGTAAAACTAGGTTATGCACTTTTTATATGTGCTCAAAATATACAACGAGTTTTTTTCACCTCTGAACAGCACTTTTTTTTTGCACACAATGGTCTAAATCGTCAGGTCACAAAGACCCCCAAGGTCTCAGAGAAGGTTGGGGGGAAGGAGATCCACTGAACAGCTGTCGGGAAACTGATTGCAGGCTCCCGTCAAGGTCATCCAGCGTGTTCTTTAACGTGCACAGAGTACGACTCTTTAGCACACAGAGGCCCGCTTAACATCTCATCCGACGGATGGCCCCCCTCCCAAGTCCATCGGTGTTCCCTATTGACCGTGGACAGGGTGGGTAGTTTTGCGAAGATAAACGTTAGCCCAGGTGGGACTAGAACCTGGGAACTGCAGATTACGAGCCTGGCGCTTTTCCGAGTGAGCCACCCAGCCCCAATTTGATATAACAAATTTTTATTTTTGTCAGCACTATGAAGCATGGTTGTGCCTCATGAGCACAAATAATCCTTCCACTGAAATACTTAAATTTGCCATAGTTATGATGGATGAAACCGGCGCGGTTAACTTGAGGCAGTGAATTTATGATTCGATTTATTTGTGTAGGAAAGTACGTTCTTCCTTTAAAAAAATGATGATCCTGTTAGATGTATGGAAAGTATTGTAAAATAGAATCTTAAAAAGGACGCGACAACTATATTTCTCAGACTGCATCTATTAACGTCCGAAATACCTTGTGTTCGTCAGTGCAGGAATGATATATATATATCATTTTTTAGGGGAGGGGAAGGAGATGGGAAGTCGATTTTATCCAGTCTCTTGCGGGGCGGGGGGGGGGGAGGGCTCAGTCGGTAGCGCGCCAGGCTCGTAATCTGTAGTTCCCAGGTTCGAGTCCCAGCTGGGTCAGCGTTGAGATTTATCTCCGCAAAATTCCCCGCCCTGCCCGCGGTCAGTAGGGGACACCGATGGGCTTGGAAAGGCCGCCGTCCGTCGGATGAGACGTTAAGCCGTGGCTCCGTGTGCGGGAGAGCCATACCCTGTGCACGTTAAAGAACACGCTGGATGGCCTTGACGGGAGACTACCATCTGTCTCCCAACAGCTGTTCCAGTGGGTCCCCTCCCCCAACCTTCTCTGAGCCTTCGGGGTCCATGTGACCTGGCCATTTAGCCCATGGTGGGCAAAAAAGTGCTGCTCAGAGGTAAAACAACTCAACCCAACCCAGTCTCTTGCTCCTCCTCGCGTTTGCTTCAGTACATAAACCATCTCTTCACCAACTTATGGGGTGGTTGGTAGCACACATGACTCATAATCCGTAGTTCCCAGGTTCGAGTCTCAGCTGGGCCACCTTTGAGTTTTATCTCCGCAATCAACTGCCATCATTAAGAAAGGGGATACCGATGAGCTTAGAAAGGATGCCATCCATCGGACGGGATGGGATGTTGTCATCTATAGGACAGTCATAACTTGTAGACATCAAAGAACACTCTCGATGATCTTGCTGTCTAGTGGGTCAGCTTTAACCCAACCTTTTCCGAGCCCTCACTATCTTTGTGATCTGGCAATTTAGTCCATTGTGTGCAAAAAAAGTGCCACTCAAATGTAAAACATCTCAGCCTTGATCTCTAAAAAAAATAAAAACGAATGAGGTTGGGGAGGAAGTTTCCTCTGGCGGGATTATCGACCGGAAGAGTGCTTCACTCGGTCGATAGCGCTCCAGCTCATAATCTGCAGTTCCCAGGTTCAAGTCCCACCTGCCAGCACTATCTCCACAAAACTCCCCACCCTGCCCACGGTAGGTGGACACCGATGGGCTTGAGGGGCGAGGGTGGCTCAGTCGGTAACGCGCCAGGCTCGTAATCTGTAGTTCCCAGGTTCGAGTCCCAGCTGGGTCAGCGTTGAGATTTATCTCCGCAAAAATTCCCCGCCCTGCCCACGGTCACTAGGGGACACCGATGGGCTAGGAAAGGCCGCCGTCCGTCGGATGGGACGTTAAGCCGTGGCTCCATGTGCGGGAGTGCCATACCCTGTGCACGTTAAAGAACACGCTGGATGGCCTTGACGGGAAGCTACCATCTATCTCCCAACAGCTGTTCCAGTGGGTCCCCTCCCCCAACCTTCTCTGAGCCTTCGAGGTCCATGTGACCTGGCCATTTAGCCCATGGTGTGCAAAAAAGTGCCGCTCAGAGATAAAACAACCCAACCTGCCCACGGTCAATAGGGGGACACCGATGGGCTTGGAAAGGCAGCTGTCCATTGGATAACACTTTAAGCCGTAGCTCCGTGTGAAGGAGAGCCATACTACGTGCACGTTAAAAATCACGCTAGATGGTCTTGACGAAGGCTACCATCTGTCTGTCAACAGTGGTTCAGTAGGTCCCCTCCCCCAACCTTCTCCGATCCCTTGGGGTCCTTGTGACCTGGTCATTTATTCCACTGTGTGCAGAAAAGTGCTACTCAGAGGAAATAACCCAAACAACCCAACCCTATTGACCTGGGGGATAAAGGAGTCATGGCTTCCTGGTCCTCCTTGCAGAATGCTAGTAAGAGTAATTCAGGGAAAAAATTATTTAAACTTATTTTTACTTCTTTCATTTTTCAAGAATTTTTTAAGACCTGTGAAACGGATGGAAAAATGTTATACTGCATTGGAAATCCAGTGTTTTGTCCCACCCCCTAATACATTTTTGCGGCTGAATTTAATTTTTTTCGACCTCGCCTCGATATTTTTCTAGATCCGGATGCGTACCTACTGATGCACTTTGGGAAGGCCACAATCGACGCTATATATAGTAGAGCCTGTCCATTATTAAAAGAACACGCTGCATAGCCTGGACTGAAGGCTGCCGTCTATTGGGTCCTCTTCACCCAACTCTGAGCAGTAGGATTCCTTATGACCTGGTCATTTACCCATTGCATGCAAAAAAAGGTACCACTCAGAAGTGAAACAATCAATTTTTTCGAAAGTTCCGAATGATACCTATTCACACCTAGCTGCATTAACAGTGACAAATACACACATGAAACAACTTCGCTTATAGCAGGAGCAAAAATTTTATGTAGTTGGGTTGTTTTACCTCTGAGCGGAACTTTTTTGCACACAATGGGCTAAATGGCCAGGCACATGGACCCCGAAAGCTCAGAGAAGGTTGGGGGAGGGGACCCACTGGAACAGCTGTTGGGAGACAGATGGTAGCCTCCCGTCAAGGCCATCCAGCGTGTTCTTTAACGTATGGCTCTCCCGCACACGGAGCCACGGCTTAACGTCCCATCCGACGGACGGCTGCCTTTCCAAGCCCATCGATGTCCCCTACTGACCGTGGGCAGGGCGGGGAATTTTGCAGAGATAAATCTCAACGCTGACCAAGCTGGGACTCGAACTTGGGAACTACAGATTACGAGCCTGGCGCGCTACCGACTGAGCCACCCCCGCCTCTTGTCAAGTAAGAGTTGGGTTGTTTTATCTCTGAGCGACACTTTTGTGCACACAATGGTCTAAATGGCCAGGTCTCAAAAACTCCAGGGCTCAAAGAAGGTTGGGGAGGAGAACCACTGGACAGCTCTGTTAGAAAACAGATGGTAGCTTCTCGTCAAGACCATCCAGTGTGTTCTCTAATATGCAAAGTTACGGCAACGTTTATTTCCTACAGTTGCAGTTTTCTAATATGCACAGATGGGAATGTCAGACCCCTGTGGCAAGCAGCTGCTTGAGAGATTATTAGGATTATGTAATGGATGCAATATAGAAGGAATGGATGGATATTTATCTTTTATTCCCTTCGGTAATTCTTCATTATCACGAATCTTGTCGGAGTGATTCACACTGAAATGATTCCGTTTTCTCATTCCTGTATGGAGGCGGGGGTGGCTCAGTCGGTAGCGCGCCAGGCTCGTAATCTGTAGTTCCCAGGTTCAAGTCCCAGCTGGGTCAGCGTTGAGATTTATCTCCGCAAAAATTCCCCGCCCTGCCCACGGTCAGTAGGGGACACCGATGGGCTTGGAAAGGCCGCCGTCCGTCGGATGGGACGTTAAGCCGTGACCCCGTGTGCGGGAGAGCCATACCCTGTGCACGTTAAAGAACACGCTGGATGGCCTTGACGGGAGGCTACCATCTGTCTCCCAACAGCTGTTCCAGTGGGTCCCCTCCCCCAACCTTCTCTGAGCCTTCTGGGTCCATGTGACCTGGCCATTTAGCCCATGGTGTGCAAAAAAGTGCCGCTCAGAGGTAAAAGAACCCAACGTTAAAGAACACGCTGGATGGCCTTGACGGGAGGCTACCGTCTGTCTCCCAACAGCTGTTCCAGTGGGTCCCCTCCCCCAACCTTCTCTGAGCCTTCGGGGTCCATATGACCTGGCCATTTAGCCCATGGTGTGCAAAAAAGTGCCGCTCAGAGGTAAAACAACCCAACCCATTCCTGTATGGTATGTGGCTTCAATTAAAGAGGGCTGGACTAGGTAGGCTCTTTCATCCAACTGCAGAGATCAAAATATCTGCGAATAGAATTGCCATTCCTTGCTTTTCACTCGTCAGAGTGCTGCATATCTCCAATGTCTTGTACATTCCTACGCATTATGCACATTCACCGTATACTACAAGCAGTAGACATGCAAAATATAAATGTTTGTAAGGCATCACGGTAATTGTGAATGACCGTGTGTGGGGTGTCAAACGCCCTGTTACCATGGTAACACCCAGTAACCGGTTTCCGTGACTGCCACCGACCAAGTTCTCATTTACGAGTCAAGGGCCTGCGCTCGGTGCACATCGGGCAGAGGTACAAGAGGCTGCAGTCTTCGAAGGTGAGGGATGGGATGGGGGGGGGGAGCAAGGCAAGTACTAGCTGCAAAAAAGGGCAAGCGACCTCCTTGGAAGGACGTCTACGAAGCCTTCCCGATAAGGAAAACCGTTTAGGCAACATGATGGCCTAGCTGTGACGTAACGATGCTTGATTAGCAGGGAGAGGGTTGTTGGGTTGGGTTGTTTTACCTCTGAGCGGCACTTTTTTGCACACCATGGGCTAAATGGCCAGGTCACATGGACTCCGAAGACTCAGAGAAGGTTGGGGGAGGGGACCCACTGGAACAGCTGTTGGGAGACAGATGGTAGCCTCCCGTCAAGGCCATCCAGCGTGTTCTTTAACGTGCACATAGTATGGCCCACACACGGGGCCACGGCTTAACGTCCCATCCGATGGACGGCGGCCTTTCCAAGCCCATCGGTGTCCCCTACTGACCGTGGGCAGGGCGGGGAATTTTGCGGAGATAAATCTCAACGCTGACCCAGCTGAGAACTACAGATTACGAGCCTGGCACGCTACCGACTGAGCCACCCACGCCCGAACACCTAGGTAATGGTGAATGTAATTAAGAGGCTAATTGATCGTCCTCTACTAAGGTTGGATTCGTTAATGCTCCCGTCCCCCTACAACACGACAGCCAGCATCTTCGTTGTTGTATTCATCTAATACTGGTTATAGGAAAAAAATTGTCTTGTGCAGGATGGAATCCTAATCCATGACCTCCTGATATGTGAAGTGTTCTGACCCCTGAGCTACCTGGGCCGCTGATGAACATTTCCCTTGTTGCTGTTAAGTATCGTAACTTAGTCTCATGACTGCAGATAAAGTCTCTATTCATCTGAGCTATCTCAGAAGGCTCTGGGTTTCAGTCCCACTCGGGCTCAATACAATTTTCCCCATATGACCAGTATGAGCAGAATACAAGAGCAAAGATAGTGGCTTCAAATAAAGTTAATGATCGCTGTGAATACAAAAGACGAAATATATATATTTAATGTTTTCGCCTTCCTCCTGGTTACTAGCATTCTCGAAGGGAGGGGCTATGACATTCTCTCCCCCTGTCCCTTCCCTATATCCCGCCCTCCTTAAAACTAAAACGTCTCTTAAAATTAAAATTTGTACAGAAGAGTTTATGGGATGAATTCTGGAGACTGATATCTCACCAGAACCATCAACAGACAATGAAGAATTTTCATTAAGATCAGCTGATGCTTATGGTATAGGCTTGGGTTGGGTTGTTTTACCTCTGAGCGGCACTTTTTTGCACACCATGGGTTAAATGGCCAGGTCACATGGACCCCGAAGGCTCAGAGAAGGTTGGGGGAGGGGACCCACTGGAACAGCTGTTGGGAGACAGATGGTAACCTCCCGTCAAGGCCATCCAGCGTGTTCTTTAACGTGCACAGGGTATGGCTCTCCCGCACACGGGGCCACGGCTTAACGTCCCATCCGACGGACGGCGGCCTTTCCAAGCCCATCGGTGTCCCCTACTCACCGTGGAGAGGGCGGGGAGTTTTGCGGAGATAAATCTCGACACTGACCCAGCTGGGACTCGAACCTGAGAACTGCAGATTACGAGCCTGGCGCGCTACCGACTGAGCCACACACGCCCCTATAGGCTTGGGATCAGGAGGAGTAGATCTGAATTTTATGGCTGCTCTCTTGTACATACGTCTGCTTGTTTGCAGGACCTCTAGTTAAAAACTAGGTTTTTTATGACATGCAGCTATATTACTAACTGAAACATTTTCCACAAGTTCAAACTGGCATTTTTGGTAGAAATTTTATATTTTACTTTATTTGATTTATTCCCGTTTTTTGATTCCAGATAACCAGGGTGGTCTGTAAATGGTAGCTAGGTAGTCACTGGAAGGAGAGCTATGCACCAATCCCCTGTGATGATGCATAGAACCGGCCAGGCCTAGCACCTAATGTCCGACCCCGCCTTCTCGTGGTGCAGACCGTTAGTACCTTTCAAAAGAGATACTCTCTTGTGGAAGTGAACGGAAAGGGAGGGCTGCCAGATTAGTGTGGCCTACTGATCTGGACAACTATGGCTACTTTCCTTTTTTTTTTCTACCCTGCTGAGGAGTGGTCAACTACACAGGGTCCTGGTGCTGACCATATAAACCTATTGGACTGGACAGATATATGGCTCTGAGCTTGATTATGGATCCTGATTTTGCTGCACTGGTGGGCTTCTGTGGAGGGAAAATCTTCCGCTGTGTTTTCTGTTTGTTTGTGGGTTGACAGCCAAAAGTGAATAGATTCACAGGATATGTTTATCAGCTGGTGGATAATCCTGAGCAGAAGTCATCGCAGGCACCTGAACTCTTTGCTTCTATTGGCATCGTCAAATTCTACATTGGAGGAAGTCTTCCAGTGTAGATGGCTTCAGCCTTTAATGGTGGGGGAACGGGTCTTTGCCCCATGTCTGCGATTAGGGGGCTGTTTGATATTGTCGGCATTCCCTCTCTCAATAAACATAGTTTCTTTAAACATCCCACTAACCATTTTCTCTCCATAGGTAGTTGGAATGTGAGGACTCTGCACAGAGCTTTTCCTCTTGATGTTCTCACACAAGAATTCCACCATTATAATTTAGATATTCTCGGCTTGCAAGAGACCAGACGGACAGATAAAGGTCAAATTCTGAAAAATAATCTTAAATTTCTCTTTTCAGGGAGGGACGACAATAAGCATCACCAAGGCGTGGGTCTCCTTCTCAGCAGACACGCTAGTGATGCTCTTCTAGGATATGAGTGCATTAATGAAAGGTTTCTTACAGCAAAATTTCAGACAAGCGTTAAAGACCTGAATGGTATCTGCTGTTATGAGGATGCCGATGAGGATGAGAAGGATAGGTTTTATGGACAACTTCAGGATATTTTGAATTCTGTCAAGAAAGGAGATATTACCCTTGTTCTAGGTGACTTCAATGCCAAAGTTGGTTCTGAGATTTGGGGAAGAGTGATGGGCCCTTTTGGTATTGGTAGTTTCAATGGCAATGGGCAACGTCTCCTACAGGTAAGTAAACTTAATGGTTAAGAATAACTAACCTTATTATAAACACCGCAACATACAGAAGTACACATGGGTTTCACCAGATGGACTGCATAAGAATATGATAGATTATATATTAATTTACAGTAAATGGGCTATTTCTGTTAGGAATACCAGGGCATATAGGGGAGCTGAAATTGGATCTGACCATTACCTTGTTAAAAGTGTCTTACAACTTAAACTTAAAAAGTGTTGTGCTAGGGTTAAAAAATTTGCTTTTAATACTGAAGCTCTGAAAGACCCAGTTATAGCCAAAGCTTACCATGATAGGTTACTTAGTCATTATGACAGTCATGGTATACTTACTACAGAAGTTGAAAAAGAATGGGGTCATTTTAAACAGGCTTTTTTGGACACTAACAGTACCCTTTTAGGAAAAAAGGAGCAGAAGAGACAGAATTATCTGTGATAAGGCACTTGAACTTATTTCGGAAAGAAAGAACTGCAGGAATGTCCATAATCAATACCCTACTAGTCCTAATAGAAAGCATTACAGAGAACTTAATAAACGTGTAAAAGATCAGTTAGCTGCTGATAAGAATCTTTGGCTTGATGGTATGGCTGACAAAACCGAGGAAGCAGTTAGACAGCACAACAGCAGAGAGCTGTACCAGATAGTTAATGTTTTGTGTGGTAGAAAACGGACAGGTATACAGGGATTGAAGGATAAACAAGGTAAGGTTATAGAATGGGAGGATTCTGTCATGGCTAGGTGGACTGAGCATTTCAGTGATGTTCTAAACAATGTAGTTAGTTCTACTCCTATTGTTTGCAATGATGATAGATGCATTGGTGGCTTTAATGTTGGCCCTATAACACAATGTAGTTAGTTCTACTCCTATTGTTTGCAATGATGATAGATGCATTGGTGGCTTTAATGTTGGCCCTATAACACAATCTGAAGTTAGTTTGGCTGTTCCTAAACTTAAACTTCATAAATCCCCAGGGGTAGATGAAATTACTACAGAAATGCTTAGAGCTGGAAATGTTTCGGTTACCACTTGGATGACTGAAATTCTGAATATCTTTTAGGATAAAGGCATGGTTCCTAAGGATTTTACCAGAGCTATTGTTATCCCTATTTTCAAAAAAGGTGATCGCAGTTCTTGTGATAACTATAGGGGTATCAGCCTACTCTCCGTTCCAGGTAAAGTTCTTTCCATGATTGTGCTTAATAGAATTAAGAATCTGGTTGACAGTCAATTGCGTGATGAGCAATGTGGATTCAGAAGTGGTAGGGGATGTGTGGATCAGATATTTTCATTTAGGCAGATTCTTGAGAAATGTTTAGAGTTTCAGAAACCTTTGGTTGCTAGCTTTGTTGATTTCAAAAAGGCTTTCGACTCTGTTGATCGTCATAATTTGTGGTTGATTGTGAAATCATATGGTATACCAGAAAAGTTAGTTACCATAATGAAAGCTCTCTATAATAACACTGAGTCGTGTGTGAGAGTTGGTAAGGCTTGTAGAATTGGTTTAGCATTACTTCTGGTGTTCGACAAGGGTGCATTTTGTCTCCTTTTCTCTTTAGCTTGGTTATTGATTATGTTATGCGAAATTCACTTCAAGGGAATGATTTTGGCCTTAAATGGGCTGGAGATATGAAAATTTCTGATTTAGATTATGCTGATGATTTAGCCCTTTTGGCGAATGATGTTGATGAGATGAACTCTTTCATTCGAGCTGTTGATGAGACTGGTTGTAGAGTAGGTTTGGTTATAAACAGAGAGAAAACTAAAGTGATGAAAATTGGTCAGGCAGGCTGTGATTCAGTTAATCTGAATGGTTGCAGTCTTGAGCAGGTGTCACAGTTTAATTATCTTGGGAGCTATGTAACAGATAATGGTGATGTGCGGCATGAGATTAACAGACGAATAGGGATTGCTGCCGGGACTTTTAAGAATCTATGGAGAGTGTGGAGAAATAGGCGTATACACCTAAAGACTAAAATTAGACTGTATAATAGTTTGGTTCTTTCTAGGGTTAGTTATGGTGGTGAAACTTGGACACTTTGTAAACAAGATAACAGGAAACTAGATGCTTTTGATTCCAGATGCTTGCGCAGTATCTTGGGCATTAGGTGGTTCAACTTTGTAACTAATGATGAGGTTAGGCAAAGGAGTTTGCAACCTCCTTTAAGCAGTATATTGTGCAGAGAGAGACTCCGTTGGTTTGGCCATGTTGCCCGTATGAATAATTATAGATTGGCGAATAGGGTTATGAACAGTGTGCCTAAAGGCCTCAGAAAGAGGGGGAGACGTAGGATGCGGTGGGCAGGCAATGTCAAACAGGACCTTGTTAGAATTGGTGTGCAGTGGCTAGATGCAGTAAGTAGTATCATCACAACCGGGGAATCCCCCTTTGCACAGTGCTTTCCCCCCCTATGTCTCAATCGTCCACGTTGCCTTCTTGACTTGGACCCCCTATGTCGCAATCGACCGGAAATTGCCCCGTGTTGGTCCACGTTGCCTTCTGAACTTTGACCCTTATATTGCAATCAACAGGAAATTGACCCTGGCATTGCAACTGTCATGGTATTAATAATTCATAATTAATAATTCATAATTAATAATTCATAATTAATAATTCATAATTGAAAATTCCTCCCCCTTTTAACCCCTGGTGCTATCTAGTTTTTAACTCTAATTTTAACACCCCTTCTCGAATAGTCTCGATTTTTCTTTATTTCAGACTCACCTTTTATTTTAAAACCTCGATTTTGCAAACCCCCTGGTTGACCTATATTTTAAGCCCTACCTATATTTTAAGTCATGGATTTTGCAAACAAATGGTTGACCTATATTTCAGACTCACCTTTTATTTTCAAACCTCGATTTTGCAAACCCCCTGGTTGACACACCTATATTTTAAGCTCCCCTTCTCGAATAGCCTCGATTTTTCTTTATTTCAGACTAACCTTTTATTTTAAAACCTCGATTTTGCAAACCCCCATGGTTGAGCTATATTTTAAACTCCCCTTCTCGAATAGTCTCGATTTTTCTTTATTTCAGACTCACCTTTTATTTTAAGCCCTCTTCATAGACCCCACCCCCCTGGTTGACCTATATTTTAAGCTCCCCTTCTCGAATAGTCTCGATTTTTCTTTATTTCAGACCCCCCAATGGTTGACTTATATTTTAACCCTCCACTTGCAAACCCCCTGGTTGACCTATATTTTAAGCCCTACCTATATTTTAAGCTCCCCTTCTCGAATACTCTCGATTTTTCTTTATTTCAGACTCACTTTTTATTTTAAAACCTCGATTTTGCAAACCCTCTGGTTGAGCTATATTTTAAGTCCTCCTTCTCGAATAGTCTCGATTTTTCTTTATTTCAGATTACCTTTTATTTTAAGCCCTGGATTTTGCATACCTCCTGATTGACCTATATTTTAAGCCCGGGATTTTGCAGACCCTCCTGGTTGACCTATATTTTAAACCCTACCTATATTTTAAGCCCCCTCCTTCCCACGGATTTCAAGTCTCAGAATAATTCCGCAGAAAAGGATGACACAAGTCTCAATTGTAAAAATCAACTCTCAAAGTTGTATTCTTATTAATTAAAACCCTTTCTATTAAAAGTTCCTCTATTAAAAATCTTTTGGTGTTCATTTTGCCAGGACTTCTAAACGATTCCCTTTTATTAAATTTCAATTCTTTGGGATTCATTTTTTCCAATCCTGTTAATCGATCCCCTAGTAAATAAAAACTCTCACTCACCTTTATTAAAATAATCCAGCGCTCGTAATAAATCAGTTTACTCTACATGCGTTTAATAGGAAAAAAAAAAAAATCATTCCATCGCTAGCGTACCTCCACGTTAATTTCGGGAAAAAGCCTCATCGGATCCAAGGTTCACGTATTTTACTAGAAGAATGACACAGTAACTGTTCCACAGAAAAATTAATAAAATTTGGTTTAAATTATTCGTAGGAATTGCACAAAAAAGGATGATACAAATCTCAATTGTAAAAACACCTCCAAAAAGACCCAACATGGTTGACCTATATTTTAAGCCCTGGATTTTGCATACCTCCTGGTTGACATATATTTTAAGCCCTGGATTTTGCAGACCCTCCTGGTTGACCTATATTTTAAGCCCTACCTATATTTTAAGCCCCCTCCTTCCCTCGGATTACAAGTCTCAGAATAATTCCGCAGTAAAGGATGACACAAGTCTCAATTGTAAAAATCAACTCTCAAAGTTGTATTCTTATTAATTAAAACCCTTTCTATTAAAAGTTACCTCTATTAAAAATCTTTTGGTGTTCATTTTGCCAGGACTGTTAAACGATTCCCTTTTATTAAAACTGAGGTATTCATTTTTTCCAATCCTGTTAATCGATCCCCTAGTAAATAAAAACTCTCACTCACCTTTATTAAAATCATCCAGCGCTCGTAATAAATCAGTTTAATCGGGGAAAAAAAAAAATCATTCCATCGCTAGCGTACCTCCACGTTAATTTCGGGAAAAAGCCTCATCGGATCCAAGGTTCACGTGTTTTACTAGAAGAATGACACAGTAACTGATTCACAGAAAAATTAATAAAATTTGGTTTAAATTATTCGTTAGGACTTGTATATAAGATCTAGCTTTAGACGTTCACCAGCCTAAAAGTTTACAAAGACTGTTGTCAGTGTATCGGAAATCGTACGTTTCCTGTTGACATCCTTCAGATCGTTTATCCGTGGGTAGCAACAACACTTTCGCCACATCACACGATACGGTGCAATCCTTTATCAGCTGGAAGGTCAAATGTCCAGCGCTTCACTGTGTCTGCATTTGACACTGATAAGGTTTAAAAATAGATGTTTCCTAGAATCCACATTGCCTTCTCAGATTGGACTTTGACCCCTATGTCGCAACCGACCATATTTTAAGTCCTCTTCATAGACCCCATGGTTGACCTATATTTTAAGTCCCCTTCTCGAATTTTCTTGTTTTTCCCCTGTTTAACCCATATTTTAAGCCCTCCCCTCTTCATAGACCCACCTATTGATCCACCTATATTTTAAGCCCTCCCCTCTTTAAACCAAATCAGTTTTTGCGCATTTAATCGGTGTCATCCAACGTCCATACTATTTTTAGTACGTCTCCTGTATTTAAAAAAAAAAATATTGGCTTTCGTCGCCGTATTTGAACGCGCTACCTCAGTGCCGATAGCTGAAGTGTCATCGCCAGGGCGCGGATTTTTGCGGAGATAAATCTCAACTCTGACCCTGCTATCCGCTCGTCAATATTTGCTACTGGTAAAACGATTTCCTTCATTAAAAATAAAAACTAATTAAATAATGGGGTATCACTGGGAAAATACTGGGAAGAACCAAAACTGATTTCGTGCTAAAACATCTCCAGATTTCAGCTTACTTGAAAAACTATTGTTAGAAATGAACCAGTGACTTGAATCACTCAACTTCCATAAGAATACACAATTATGGTACAGTGTCGGGAAGAAATATGTTTCAACGAAATTCAATTGCATGTATTACGATCAGAAAAATAATTTAGTGGACAAAGTTTAAAATAGTTATTAAATGGTACCTTACAGTGCAAGTGCGCTTCAGGCGAAAAGCCTCCCCTTCGAACACTGCACCCCGTTTTTCCGAAGTAACTGTGTCACAAGTCTTCCTACATCATCCCTAAACAGAGAATCGGATTCAATGTGCAAGAAGATCAAGACCTCATTTGAAGGAGCACATAGTGGATACTGTACTCCATAGTGAAATGAACATTGGCCTCTTGCGGAACCTAGTTATATCCCTACTCCAAGAGAATTACTAATGAAAACGTGCTATTGTTAATGTATGTAATTCCGACAAAAAAAGTTTTGTCTGTTTTAGCCACTTTGTATCCTGCAATAGGAAACACTGAACACCTTAACAACTATATACATTTAGAAGAAAACACATCAGGTCTAATTTTCCCTTTAACAATCTGGATACGAGAAAGAGATGTTCCCACTCTACATCACACCATTCAGATTTAAAGCGCACGCAAATCTCCTACTGTTATCAGACGATGAAAAGCAGCATTATTGTTCCATTAAGAATTTGTTTCTATGAAATTCAAAGGGAGAATGCTGTTTTCCATATTATAGGGAATGCAATTAATACATTCCTTGCAGATGGATGTCCATTAGGTTTTTGAAATAATCTTATTAGAACGCTTAAAATTGCGATGACACACATTAGCTCCTCCGAGAAGCGCTAGGGGGTAGAAGAATATACCCGTGTAATGAAAATATTCATTCGACATAAAAAAAACCTACGCCAATATCGCGTACACTGACGTGCTCCTCTTAGCTGATGTGTTTGGTGGCAGATACTGACCCCTGCTATGTTTACACAGCTCCTGCCTTCATACCTGAAGATGACAAATACTAGAGTTGATAACCTACAATGTACCTTTTTGGAAGGCATACGAGGAGGAATTTCGGTGATATGCAGACAACGAGCATTTAGAATGAAAAACTGATTGCAAGTTTGCTTCACTGTCATACAAACCTGAAAAGAGATGAAATGGGTAGTACTTTACCCATGATACACCCTGTGACTAGGTCGTTAAATCAAATTACATGCATAAACGAAAATTAGAAAAACAACGAAATGGTTGGTAAATTCAATGAGAATCACTAAAATGTAAAGAGTGTTGGAATATCTGTAAATGCACACACATTTCAGTGGATAGGTGAATGTTTTCACAATTCTTTGGAAGTGGAAGGCACAATAACTGTAAAACATACTGTGACGAGAGAGAAAGTATAAAATGTAGTAGGATGGTTGTAAAAAATCGCTTCAAAACAGAAAATTACAACGCAAATACTGAAAGATAGAAAAAAACGACTATTCGACGGTTATTCCAAGCTGCTATCTCACGCTCTTTTCAGATTTCCTGGTTCTATAGTTCCCTGGTACGTAGCGCATAAGTGTGGGTGTAGTTGGCTATTTTTCGTTGCAAACGCAAGTTGTTTTCACTATTAGTTATTTTTCCTGCATGAGAATACACATTTCTATACTACATTGCGTACACACGGATGGACGAATATCACAAAATACTTTGCATATAGAAAACATCAGCAAAGAACCACAGAAGTTTGGAAATTTAAAATCTGAAAAACTCAGTGTTTATAAGAAAACAACAATATTTTCAGTATTTCCATGAAAAGGTCGGTCCCAGAATCGATCCACTAGACCTAACTTTGCATTCTCTGACTTCAACCACCGATAAAACGTAATGTAAGCTCTCTCGTTGGTTATCCCAAGCCGCTATCTCTTTTCAGAGTTTCTGGTCCCCTCGCTACGTTTGAATAAGTGCATAAGTGTGGGTGAAGATGGCTATTTTTCGCTGCAAACACAAGTTTTTCGACAAAGATAGGGTGTTTCACTACAATCTAACACGGGATTTCATGTGTGTTTAGTTATTTTTCCTGCATGAGAATATTTCTAATCCTTCTCATAGACAGCAGGTTAGTTACTTCGGATCTAACAAAGCCAAGGTTTGAGATCCATAGTAAGACATGAACGTTTGTGTTGTTTTCCTACCAAGATCCCGACATCCTCTCATCACCTTCTACTGGGTCGTATGAAAAAATCCTGTAACTGTTACGACAATTAGCTGCGTGAAGGCGTATTTATATTTAAAGCAAAGACACACTAATTTCGGACTCGCTAGCTAGAGAATGATATATTAACTTGCTAAAGTTTGATTTTAATGATCAGATAGTGTATACATCACCACTTTTTTAGTTCATACTAATATCTTCTAACTTTCAAAGGAAATATTGTCTCATTATAAGCGATTTCATACAAAGAGATACGCACGCTATGCTTCACATTTAAATCTATAGAGATAACGATCACTACCCATGGAACACATCTGTGAAAAAACACGCTATGATAGGGTTTGAGAAAGATTTTTAGCCCATGAGGGTGCTGCACTGCAGGAAAGCACATTATCTTTGATATCAGAACCTACATGAAAGTTATGCTGTTTCGGTTTGAGAAAGATTCTTTAGTTCACAGGGCACCGCATGAATAAGCGCATAAGTGTGGGTGAAGATGGCTATTTTTCGCTGCAAACACAAGTTTTTCGACAAAGATAGGGTGTTTCACTGCAATCTAACATGGGATTTCATGTTTGTTTAGTTATTTTTCCTGCATGAGAATATTTCTAATCTATCTCATAGACAGCAGGTTAGTTACTTCTGATCTAACAAAGCCAAGGTCTGAGATCCATAGTAAGACATGAACGTTTGTGTTGTTTTCCTACCAAGGTCCCGACATCCTCTCACATGAAATATTACTGTACTAGGATCTAGAAAAATCACTATCCATTACATTAATTTTTTTATTACATTCATGTATTTCACCCCATTTTCTTGTCAAGAGCTAAAATTATTTGATGAATGAACGACAAAATATCTTCAAATGCAGTGGACGCATGACAGAATAACTTCAAAATAAGTTACAATAGCTGAAAAAACAACTGTAAAAAATTAGATAAATACACACCGGGAAAGACAGAATTGCTTTCAAAACATTAAAGTACCTTAAATGTGTGGCTGAATCACCTCCAAATATCTCCAGCATACTTTTAAAGGAAATATTGTCTCATTATAAGCGATTTCATACAAAGAGATACGCACTCTATGCTTCACATTTAAATCTATAGAGATAACGATCACTACCATGGAACACATCTGTTAAAAAACACGCTATGATTGGGTTTGAGAAAGAGTTTTAGCCCATGGGGGTGCTGCACTGTAGGAAAGCACATTATCTTTGATATCAGAACCTACGTGAAAGTTAAACTGTTTGGGTTTGAGAAAGATTCTTTAGTTCACAGGGCACCGCATTACACTAAAGCACACTGTCTTGTACGTACGTCTGTCTGTATGTTTGTCTTTCTCTCTCTCTGTGTGTGTGTGTGTGTTTGTGTCTATGTGAAAATATGTATGTTACTACGAAATGTGTGTACGTGTAGATGTGCGCATATATGTCAAGATGTAACTGTCTGCATGTTTGTTTCTCTCTAGGTGTGTGTGTGTGTGTGTGCGTGTTTCAGTGAATTGTGTATGTGTGCGTATGTGAGTGTGTGTATGTTAATATGTTTCTTTATATGTATATGTTTTCGTGCGTATGTGTTAAGATGTCTGTGTGTACATAGTCGTTTCTCTGTATGTGTATACGCCTTCATGTTTGTCTCTCTCTCTCTTTGTGTGTGTGTGTTAAAGTGTCTGTATGTGTTTCATCTTTATGTGTATATGTTATCGTATGTGTGTGTGTTCACATGCAAGAATAAACATATTGTCTTACGGACACTTGCTTGCTACAGAAGAAGCTAACAATTTAAAACGAGACTAGTGGTTATGCAAAATATTTCATGTGTACGTATGTGAGCGTGTGTATGTTGATGCATGTTAATATGTTTCTTTATATGTATATGTTTTCGTGCGTATGTGTTAAGATGTCTGTGTGCACATAGTCGTTTCTCTGTATGTGTATACGTCTTCATGTTTGTTTCTCTCTCTGTGCGTGTGTGTGTGTGTTGAAATGTCTGTATGTGTTTCATCTTTATGTGCATTTGTTATCGTATGTGTGTGTGTGTGTTCACATGCAAGAATAAACATATTGTCTTACGGACACTTGCTTGCTACAGAACAAGCTAACAATTTAAAACGAGACTTGTGGTTATGCAAAATATTTCATGTGTGCGTATGTGAGTGTGTGTATGTTGATGTATGTTAATATGTTTCTTTATATGTATATGTTTTCGTGCGTATGTGTTAAGATGTCTGTGTGCACATAGTCGTTTCTCTGTATATGTATACGTCTTCATGTTTGTTTCTCTCTCGGTGCGTGTGTGTGTGTTAAAGTGTCTGTATGTGTTTCATCTTTACGTGCATATGTTATCGTATGTGTGTGTGTGTGTTTGTTCACATGCAAGAATAAACATATTGTCTTACGGACACTTGCTTGCTACAGAAGAAGCTAACAATTTAAAACGAGAGTTGTGGCTAGGCAAAATATTTCATCACAGATCTTAACTTGAATACTCATATTTCAGGAGATGTAAGGCTTTTTCTTCAGCGCGTTCGAAATATTTTTTGAACACGACTGTCTTACGTTACGTCTTACGTTACGTTTCCTGTCAGATGTCTCGTAACGAACAAATCGTGTGTGTGTGTGTTCTGCTAATACAGAAGAGGACATTCAACCGAGAATATTTCAAACTTAGAATAATACGACATCCTGATGCGTTAAGAACGAAGTGGAGGGATACTAACAGCTGAAACACGACCTGAAGCGATCGAAATCCTGTTGTTTCGCGCAAGGGGACGAAGGGTGTTAAAACGTAAAAAATCCTTGTTTCAAAAA